>JAZGTL010000017.1:610000-1810000 GCA_037349345.1 Oemleria cerasiformis | reverse complement strand
GATAACTAATAAATTTCAAGGGTTCAATAATCTCTCAGAAACTTATGTCATAAACCAATCAAGGTTAAGCAACATAATTCAGGCAATTCACCCTCTCTTCCACATAACCACATAAAAATGAGTCATTAACTGCAATACGTAATCAACATAGAAATGAAATAAGGTGATCATCCTATAAACAAATAATCAGATTCACATCACGGCCGATATAAATTAGAACTACCTGCAGAGCATGACATAAATCTGCTGTTAGTGGTCTATTCAAGGTTTCTCAAAAATCTGCTCAACTCAGTATACATAATGAGAAAGATAGAGATAGGAAGATAAGCTCATACGTACCAAGTCTCAATGAGAAAGATAGAAACTAATAGTTACTACACATTTATAATGCATGATTCCATGCCCTCCTTCATAAAGAAAAACAAACTCCAAGTTTACATAAAGATATACACTAAATTTCCAAACAGAGACATAAACCCTAAAACCCTATTTTTCACAAATCAGAAATTAACCGAGAATTAATCGTCACCAATAGCTGGTAATGTATCCAACCCCACTGACCAGTCTTCAATGACTTCTTCCCATCTGCAGTATCATAGAAACCCATAAACATCTTAGAAAGCAATCTGAATTCGAAAACATCTCTTCACTAAACATAAACAACATACAAAATTAAAGAAACCCAGAGTTTTGAGGGTTGCAGAGACCCCAAAGCTTTGCTGACTCCATTGCTTTAATTAACCCCAAATTAAAGCAAAAACCTAGAAACTAACAACAATTTGAAACACTAAAAAAAGCAAACTACAGGTCTGAACTTAGATACCTTGAAAACAATCTCAAAATTAGCGTTGAGGAGGAGGAGGAGACCCGCGAAATTTTGAGGGAGATGGTGGAGGACGGTGACAACCCACGAAATTTTTGAGGGAGATGGTGGAGGACGGTGATGAAGGGAGATGGTGAAAGATGGTGGTGGAGGACGACGGAGATGAGAGGCTAAGGACGGCCGGCGGAGATGATGGGTTAAGGACGGCCGGAGATGATGTGTTCAGGACATCCGGAGATGATGGGTTCAGTGAGAGGGAGGCGCAAGAGAGAAGAACCAGTGAGAGGGAGACGCAAGAGAAATGAACCAGTGAGAGGGTGGCGAAGAGAGAAGAACCAGTGAGACGGCGGAGGCGCAAGAGAAATGGGTTTTTGCTGGGACGAAAATCGCAGTGGGAGGCACGCGGTAGTGAATTAGGTTTCATTTCAAATTACATTTTTTTTATTTGTTTTTATATTTTTTGGTTCAATGAAAGGGAAAATTATAGACTTGTAAAAATAAAATGGAGGGAAAGGAGGGAAAAGTTTTAGGTTGATTTAAGGAGTTATGACTGGATTTCTATTAAAAGCATCGGTAGATTCAGTTTTTAACAATCGATGCTAACTACAGAAAGAAAAGAGTTTATATAGACTTCGGTTTTTTAAATCAGCTGATGTTAAATAACCATAAAGGCATCGGTCCATATTAACGCTGAAGCCGTTTCACCCTTTACACTTCAGTAAATATGATACTGATGCATATATTAGTAATAACATTAGATTAAATTTTGTCTGATGCCTTTGTAGTGTGGTCTATTCCCTAAAATGGCGTAGTGTTCATGTCCTAGTTTAGTGTCTTTGTTTTGAGTCTTTTGTTTAGAGTCAAGCATATATAATTAGTGCTTTGTGCCTATTTTGAGTGCCTGCTTGTGAACTAAACAGTCTATTGCTTTGGGTGTATTGTTGAGTCAAGTCCTTGTGGGATTCGACCTTTTCTTGTACCACTATATTGTCTATTGATTAGTGCACTTGCTAGGATATTATTGTTAAGATTGGTATTACTTTATTGTTGTACTTTTCTTCCAACACCAAACATTGAGAAGTCATCCATGAACACTTCAATTATGTACTTTACCATATCGAAGAAGATACTCATCATGCACCGTTGGAAAGTAGCAAGGCACAACCCAAATGGCATCCTTATGTAGGCAAACGTGCCATATGGACATGTGAATGTCGTCTTTTCTTGATCTTCCGGGGCGATATCAATCTGATTATACCCTGAGTAGCCGTCCAAGAAGCAGCAGTGAGAATGTCATGCCAATCGCTCAAGTATTTGATTGATGTAGGGCAAGGGAAAGTGATCCTTGCATGTGGTGGTGTTTAGTTTTCTATAATCTATGCAGACCCTCCATCATGTCTGAACGCGATGAGGTACCAGCATATCATGCTCATTCTTCATGACAATAATCCCACTTTTCATCGGGACTACTTGAACGGGGCTCACCCATTTAGAATGTAACAACCCGGAATTTTAATTATTGGGTTTACGCAATTATTTTTGTAAAATGACAATTTTACCCTTGGTCGGTAAAGGGCTTAGAAATCAAGTTTTGTTTCGAGACACTTTTGGTGGTGTTTTGGGTACCGTTCCGTAGGTCTCGAACTCACGAGTCCGTAGACAGGCGGCACGTGAAAAACGGAGTTCGTGGACGGAAGTTATGGGTCTAGATGTGCAAGGGCATTTTGGTAATTTTCTATGGAGGGGAGATATTTTGTTACCCAAATCAGATTAATCTCATTTATCTCATTTTACATCTTCATTTCATCTTCATCTCCTTCTCTCTCTCTGTGACACACTCAAACACAAAACCATTGAACCAAACCGTGCGAAAATACCCGAAGAGAAACCAAAAGTCAACTTTGATTTCAAGGCTTCAACTTCCCGTTTTGATCAACTAATCGTGTTCTACTCCTTCCCACGATCACAACCGTACCAACCATCGAAGGAGAGGATCACGGTGGAAGCCGAACCGAGTAAAGGAAGTTTCGGATCTTTGGATCGATTTTCCGGCTTACACAGGTACGTGTTTGATGTTTTGAGGTTATATTTGGATTCCTGGGTTCGAGTAGATAGATTTAGACGTAAAATTTGTGTAAAACGGTTGAGTTTTGAGGAAGTTGTAAAGCTTGGAGTTTCGGTCGGAAATGGGGGATTCCGGCGAACCAGACGGCAGCGGAGGTGGCGGTCCGGTCATCTTCTCCGGCCAGCTTCCGGCGACGACGACGACAGTCCGATCGTCTTCTCCGGCAAGTCACCGATGACCGGTCGGGTCGAGTTGAACCGTTCAGGTTGAGTGAACCGGTCGGGTCGAGTTGGACCGGGTCAGGTTGAGCCGAACCGGGTTGGACCGGTCCAGGTGCGTGAACACTGTAGCAGGCGCGTGGCCGGCGCGTGAGGGCGCGTGGGCCCGTGTGCCGACCTTCCGGCGGCGCGTTGGGCCGAGTCTGACGTCACGGCGGTACGTGGTAACTAGTTTTCAAAGTTCTGAATCTGTTGGTACAGGTTTTAGGTTGATCGGACATCGTTTAGAGGTCGTTTTGGGCGTCCGAAGCTGCTATGTTTTCTAGAAACAGCATGGGTAGACTTCCCGAGGTTAGGAAGTTATTATATAAGAGTCTT
This sequence comes from Oemleria cerasiformis, assembly GCA_037349345.1. NCBI lineage: Eukaryota > Viridiplantae > Streptophyta > Magnoliopsida > Rosales > Rosaceae > Oemleria > Oemleria cerasiformis. The sequence goes on along the minus strand of JAZGTL010000017.1, from coordinate 1,806,516 downwards.
ATTACTAGCCGGTAATCCCGATTGTTGTTTTTGACAGGCGATATTGTTCCGGGAACCTCAGAGGAACGAGCAAGACGGGATTGAGCTAGCTTGAACAGGTTTGTGAGTGGACTTTGGTTTTATAAACTAAAATGCATGCATCAAAATATCTTTGTGTAAATACTGTTATGTATTGTGGCATTGAATTTCTGGATTTTAGAAATGATTACTAGACACATGTTTTCCACTACTTCGATTAAAGTGTGATTTGAGAAATATCATGGTTTTTGGACTCAGTTTTGATATCGTTTTGACGAGGAAATTATTGAGTCAATGATTTGGGTTTTGACCCTGTTGTATGAGTTTATCGGATTTGGTTATATGTGAGGGAGGCCAGGACTCGGGACGAGGATCCGTTATTAGCGGTGAACCCGGTGAACCTCCAATATAATTGATATGATATGCCAGTCGAGAGATATGCCGACTGATGCGATATGATAGCCGAAGGTTATACCGGCTAATGATATGATATGCCAGACGAGAGATATGCCGACTGACAAGTGAAAGTATTTATTATTATTATAATTTCTAAAGATTGAAGGGTATTTGGGAACCTTTCCTTAGGTTGTCAGACGGGATCAGGGTTCTTCCCGGGTTTCGAGGGGAAATTCGGGATGGGTCCTGACAATTGGTATCAGAGCACTAGGTTAAATTCCTGTAGACCGTACATCTAGTGTACAGGTGAAATTTTGGTATTAATGGTTTACAACATCTTTTCAGCGTATAATGCCTCTGAGACGAGAGTACCGTCAACGGTCGGGGAATGGTGGAGATGACTATGAACCTGCAGTGGAGCTTGATTTGAGGCAGACACTGGAACAGCTGGGTCAGACTTTAGCTTCTGTACTCCAGGATAGGGCTTCTCATGAAGTCTCTGATATCGAGAGAGCCCAGAGACTGGGGGCGACGATATTTATGGGCGAGTCTAGTCCAGATGAGGCTGAGGAGTGGATTACTCGCATGGAGCGTGTGTTTTTTATTATGAGATGTCCTCTAGAGGAGAGAGTTCTGTTGGCTACATTTTTACTAGGTGGTTCAGCTTACCACTGGTGGCACTCATTGGAGGTGTCAGGTTGGAATGTCCATACGCTTACTTGGCAGACTTTCTGGGAACGCTTCTTGGAGCAATTTTACCCTCGCTCACACTGGAATATTAAGGAGGCCGAGTTCTTGCATTTACAGCAAGGAGACATGACTGTGGCCCAGTATGAACATAGATTCATAGCGCTGAGTTGCTTTGCACCAACTTTGGTGGCGGCCGAGTTAGACAAGTGCCACAGATTTGAAAGTGGACTGCGGAGTGAGATTCGGTCAGCAGTTACGTCTATGGACCACACTTCCTTGAGGACTTTGGCTGATGCTGCAGCTCGAGTAGAGTTGAGTTTGGGTTTCCCAATTCCGCAGCAGTACAGTGGGTACAGAAGATGTCGAGATCACTGGACTGCCGGAACCTCTAGTCAGGGACCATCAAAAAGAGGCAGTCATAGTTCTGGATCTTCTGGGAATGTGAGATCTAGTACAGGCAGTGGCGGAGCTGGTCAGGCACGAAAATCTTATGCCCAGTCTAGCGGTGCCTCAGTGCAGTTCAACAGAAGACAGGGTGGCAGATCTAGTGGCTTCAGTGATTCCATTTGTTATTTCTGTGGGGAGACTGGTCACATCAAGAGATTCTGTCCACAACGTCGTCCGGGCAGTAGTTCCTTTGGTCGTGGTGCGACTGATCCTAGCCCGAGGACAGGACAGATGTTTGATACTGCAACTGGGAGTCAGACCCATTTCAGTGGGGTTGGTAGAGCTAGTGGGACCAGCAGTGCTAGAGGCAGGTATGGGGATCGTGGTCGATCTTCGGGTAAACCAGCTCGAGTTTTTTCCATGACGCAACAGGAGGCTCGAGTAGCACCGGAGGTGGTCACGGGTACGTTATCTATTTTCAACCGTAATGCTTGTGTTTTATTAGATCCGGGAGCAACTCATTCTTTTATTTCTCGGGGTTTTACACTGTTTGCGGATATAGAATTGTCCCCAATTGGTTGGGACATGGGTATTAGTACTCCTACCGGGGATATGTTAGTGGCGAACCTCGTGATTCGCAGTTGTCCGGTGATTGTTGAAGGCCATGGTTTGGAGGCAGATTTAATTCCCTTAGATATTTTTGAGTTTGATGTGATTTTGGGGATGGATTGGTTGTCCATGCACCATGCCTCCATAGACTGTTACGATAAGACAGTTGTTTTTCGGAGTCTAGGATTACCAGAACTTACATTTCGGGGAGATCGTAGGGTACTACCCTATGGAGTGATATCAGCGTTGACCGCTGAGAGATTGTTGAGAAAAGGTTGTGAGGGTTACTTGGCTCATGTGTTTGATTCTCGGGATACTCCGATGAGAGTGGAGGATATTCCTGTGGTGAGTGAGTTCTCTGATGTGTTTCCAGATGATCTTCCAGGATTACCACCACACCGTGAGATTGAGTTCACCCTCGAGCTTTTTCCAGGTACTCAACCTATCTCACAGGTACCGTACAGAATGGCACCGGCAGAATTGCGAGAGTTAAAGACTCAGTTGCAGGACTTGGTGAATATGGGATTTATTCGCCCAAGTGTTTCACCATGGGGTGCGCCGGTATTATTTGTGAGGAAAAAGGATGGTGGTCTGAGATTGTGTATCGACTACCGGCAGTTAAATAGAGTGACGGTACGAAATAAGTATCCGCTGCCAAGGATTGACGATTTATTTGATCAACTGAAAGGGGCAAAGTATTTTTCAAAAATTGACCTTCGATCCGGGTACCATCAGTTGAGGATTCGGGAAGAGGATGTTCAGAAAACAGCTTTCAGGACTCGGTATGGTCATTATGAGTTCTTGGTGATGCCCTTCGGGTTGACTAATGCCCCGGCAGCGTTTATGGATTTGATGAACAGAGTGTTCCAAAAGTATTTGGATCGGTTTGTGATTGTGTTCATCGACGATATCTTGGTGTATTCAAGGAGTGCCAAGGCACATGAGAATCACTTGAGGTTGGTGCTGAATATGCTTAGGAAAAAGCATTTGTTTGCCAAGTTCAGTAAATGCCAGTTTTGGTTGACCGAAGTTGGATTCTTGGGTCATGTGATTTCGGCTGAGGGTATCAGCGTAGATCTCCAAAAAGTGGAGGCAGTGGCAAACTGGGAACAACCGAGGACAGTGACAGAAGTGAGGAGTTTTCTGGGTTTGGTAGGATATTATCGGCGGTTCGTAGAAGGATTTTCTACGATAGCAGGTCCATTGACTCGATTGACTAAGAAAGGAGTCAAGTTTGACTGGGATGCTGATTGTGAGCAGAGCTTTCAGGAGCTAAAGAGAAGGTTGACTTCTGCTCCAGTATTAACCCTTCCAGATGGTAACGGGGGTTTTGAGGTATATAGTGATGCATCATTGCGGGGTATTGGCTGTGTGCTGATGCAGCATGGGAAAGTGATAGCGTATGCTTCCAGACAACTTAAACCCCATGAGATGAATTACCCCACACATGATTTGGAGTTGGCTGCAGTGGTGCATGCACTGAAAATATGGAGACATTATTTGTACGGGGAGACGTGTCGGATCTTCACCGACCATCAGAGTTTAAAGTACTTGTTCACCCAAAAGGACCTGAATTTGAGGCAGAGAAGGTGGCTTGAGTTGATAAAGGATTATGATTGTACTATTGAGTACCACCCAGGAAAAGCCAATGTTGTGGCAGATGCCTTGAGCAGGAAGTCTATGGGTTCTTTGGCCCATTTGCATACAGTCTACTTACCGTTGCTGGTAGAGTTCCGTAGAGCAGGGATTGTACTGGACATGGACAGCTAGGGGGCTTTGTTGGCTAGTTTCCATGTGAGGCCTGTTCTGATTGATCAGATTATTGAGGCTCAACTCCAGGATCCTACATTGTGCATTATCAGGATAGAGTTGGAAGCTGGAAACAGGCAGGACTATGCGGTTAGGGATGATGGAGCATTGGTTATGGATGGACGGTTGTGCGTACCGAATGAGCTGGAGCTAAAGAGGGAAATTCTTGATGAGGCTCATCGTTCGGCTTATGCTATGCATCCAGGAGGTACCAAGATGTATCATACCTTAAGGAAACACTATTGGTGGACTGGGATGAAAAGAGAAATTGCTGAGTTTGTGAGTAGATGTTTGACATGTCAGCAAGTGAAAGCGGAGAGACAGAAACCTTATGGGACACTGCAACCATTACCTATCTCAGAATGGAAGTGGGATCACATTACGATGGATTTTGTGTATAAACTTCCAAGGACACGGAAGGGACATGATGGGATATGGGTAATTGTTGATAGACTTACGAAGTCTGCACATTTCTTGCCAGTGCGAGAAGATTTTCGGATGAGTCGGTATGCCAAATTATTCGTGGATGAGATCATACGGCTGCATGGGACTCCAGAGTCTATTGTTTCGGACAGAGATCCTAGGTTTACCTCCAGGTTTTGGCGGAGTTTACATAAGGTTTTTGGCACGACATTGCATTTCAGTACAGCCTTTCATCCTCAGACGGATGGTCAGTCTGAGAGAACAATCCAGATTTTGGAGGATATGATGAGGGCTTGTGTACTACAGTTTAAAGGGAACTGAGATTCACACTTGTCTCTGATGGAATTTGCATATAATAACAGTTACCAGTCGAGTATTGAGATGTCACCTTTCGAGGCACTGTATGGGAGGCAGTGCAGAACACCTTTGTGCAGGAGTGAAATAGGTGAAAGAAGACAGTTAACACCCGAGTTGGTGGATTTGACTGAGGAAAAGATTAGAATCATCAGAGAAAGGTTGAATACAGCCCAGGATCGCCAGAAGAGCTATGCAGACCATCGAACAAGAGACCTTGAGTTTGAGGTAGGTGACTGGGTGTTCTTGAAACTATGTCCATGGAAAGGAGTGGTACGTTTTGGTAGACGAGGAAAATTAAGTCCTCGTTACATTGGTCCGTATGAGATTTTGGAGAGGATAGGACCAGTGGCATATCGTATTTCTTTACCCTCGGAATTATCCAGAGTTCATGATGTCTTTCATGTATCTTTGCTCCGGAAATATCTGTTTGATGAGTCTCATGTGTTGGAAAAGCAACCACTTGAGCTGAAAGACGATTTGACGTTTGAGGAGCAACCGGTGCAAATTCTGGATTGGAAGGAAAAGGTGCTTCGCAGAAAGACTATTCCTCTAGTTAAAGTGTTATGGAGGAATCATAACGTGGAGGAAGCCACGTGGGAAACTGAGGAACTAATGCGGGCACAATATCCTCAATTGTTTCATGGTTAGGAATGAATTTCGAGGACGAAATTTCTTAAGGAGGGTAGATTGTAACAACCCGGAATTTTAATTATTGGGTTTACGCAATTATTTTTGTAAAATGACGATTTTACCCTTGGTCGGTAAAGGGCTTGGAAATCAAGTTTTGTTTCGAGACACTTTTGGTGGTGTTTTGGGTACCGTTGCGTAGGTCTCGAACTCACGAGTTCGTAGATAGGCGGCACGCGGAAAACGGAGTTCGTGGACGGAAGTTATAGGTCTAGATGTGCACGGGCATTTTGTTAATTTTCCATGGAGGGGAGATATTTTGTTACCCAAATCAGATTAATCTGATTTATCTCATTTTATATCTTCATTTCATCTTCATCCCCTTCTCTCTCTCTGTGACACACTCAAACACAAAACCATTGAACCAAACCGTGCGAAAATACCCGAAGAGAAACCAAAAGTCAACTTTGATTTCAAGGCTTCAACTTCCCGTTTTGATCAACTAATCGTGTTCTACTCCTTCCCACGATCACAACCGTACCAACCATCGAAGGAGAGGATCACGGTGGAAGCCGAACCGAGTAAAGGAAGTTTCGGATCTTTGGATCGATTTTCCGGCTTACACAGGTACGTGTTTAATGTTTTGAGGTTATATTTGGATTCCTGGGTTCGAGTAGATAGATTTAGACATAAAATTTGTGTAAAACGGTTGAGTTTTGAGGAAGTTGTAAAGCTTGGAGTTTCGGTCGGAAATGGGGGATTCCGGCGAACCAGACGGCGGAGGAGGTGGCGGTCCAGTCATCTTCTCCGGCCAGCTTTCGGCGACGGCAACGACAGTCCGGTCGTCTTCTCCGGTGAGTCACCGATGACCGGTCGGGTCGAGTTCACCGGTCGGTTCGAGTTGGACCGGGTCAGGTTGAGCCGAACCGGGTTGGATCGGTCCAGGCACGTGAACACTGTAGCAGGCGCGTGGCCGGCACGTGAGGGCGCGTGGGCGCGTGTGTCGACCTTTCGGCGGCCCGTGTTGGCGCGTGGGGCCGAGTCTGACGTCACAGCGGCGCGTGGTAACTAGTTTTCGACGTTCTGAATCTGTTGGTATAGGTTTCAGGTTGATCGGACATCGTTTAGAGGTCGTTTTGGGCGTCTGAAGCTGCTGTGTTTTCTAGAAACAGCATGGGTAGACTTCCCGAGGTTAGGAAGTTATTATATAAGAGTCTTATTACTAGCCGGTAATCTCGATTGTTGTTTTTGACAGGCGATATTGTTCGGGGAACCTCAGAGGAACGAGCAAGACGGGATTGAGCTAGCTTGAACAGGTTTGTGAGTGGACTTCGGTTTTATAAACTAAAATGCATGCATCAAAATATCTTTGTGTAAATACTGTTATGTATTGTGGCATTGAATTTCTGGATTTTAGAAATGATTACTAGACGCATGTTTTCCACTACTTCGATTAAAGTGTGATTTGAGAAATATCATGGTTTTTGGACTCAGTTTTGATATCGTTTTGACGAGGAAATTATTGAGTCAATGATTTGGGTTTTGACCCTGTTGTATGAGTTTATCGGATTTGGTTATATGTGAGGGAGGCCAGGACTCGGGACGAGGATCCGTTATTAGCGGTGAACCCGGTGAACCTCCAATATAATTGATATGATATGCCAGTCGAGAGATATGCCGACTGATGCGATATGATAGCCGAAGGTTATACCGGCTAATGATATGATATGCCAGTCGAGAGATATGCCGATTGATACGATATGATAGCCGAAGGTTATACCGGCTGATGATATGATATGATAGTCGAGGATACTTGCCGACTGATGAGATATCATAGTACAGGGAGTTGTGATACAGGACTAGCACACCCCAAGGGATACCCTGGTGGCTAGTGGATGTGTCGGGAACAGTGGATTTGAGATATTATGTGTCTAGGTTGAATTAAATGATTTTGAATTCCTTTGAGGATGATTTTCAAACCAGATTGTGGATCACAATGTGTTTTCCTTATATGGATTTTGTGTGAGTCCTACTGAGTGGTTTTAAAGAGAAAAGGAAATGCCGGTGATTTAAAGATGATGTTTTTATAACATGAACTGTTTATGTGATGCATGTATAGTTTTATAAATGGAGGGGGAAAAAGGTAATATTCCTTGGAAAATGATTTATAAACGATTATTTTTGTCCACTCACAACTTTTGTGTTTAAACCCCCTTCAGGCAGTAGAGTTGACGCAGACATTATCTCGAGGCAGAGGCATTAGCACTCTCGGCTGCGCTGTGTAGTTGTACTTGAGTAGGATATCTAATTTGTATCTTGATCCTACTTAGACGCTCTGATATTATGTTGTATTTGGTTGGTAATTACTTACGGGAATTTTAAGTGCTTAAATCCCTTGTCTGACAAGTGAAAGTATTTATTATTATTATAATTTCTAAGGATTGAAGGGTATTTGGGAACCTTTCCTTAGGTTGTCAGACGGGATCAGGGTTCTTCCCGGGTTTCGAGGGGAAATTCGGGACGGGTCCTGACATAGAATCACTTATTGGATAGATAATGCCCACATCAAGTAATTTGAGAACTTCTTTCTTCACGACTTCCTTCATTGGTGGGTTTAACCTCCGTTTCGCCTCCCTTGATGGTTTAGCATCGTCTTCGAGAAGTATTCGATGCATGCACTTGGCGGGACTGATCCCCTTTATAACTGCGATTGTCCATCCTATCGCCGTTCAGTTAGCCTTTAGAACTTGTACCAATTCCTCCTCCTTAGAAAGACTTAGGTTAGAGGCAATGATGACCGGAAGGGTTTGATTGCTGCATAAGTATGCGTACTTTAAATGTTCAGGCAGTGGCTTGAATTCAAGTTCTGGGGGTTGGATGGTGGATGGCAGAGTCTTGTGGTCTGTGAGGGGTAGGACCTCAAAAATTGGCTGTTTGGTCCATGATTGAGTAGGCACGACGTCAAGGATTCTAAATTCCTCTATCACATTATCGTCGAGTGGCTCATGCATTGGTGAAGTACTTGTGATGGCCGTCTCAAGAGCATCTGTCATGCATGAGTTGGCGATGGTCTTCCGAAGCAGCATGTCCATTGTGTTCAAAGGAAAGTCCACAATGGGTTCAACAGGGTATTGAATGGCATCGTGAATTGAGAATGTTCGCAATTTGTCCAAGACTTTGATGGAGATTTGGCCATTTTTGACATCAATAACGCATTCTGCTGTGGCTAGCAGAGGCCTTCCAAAAATCAATGGCGGTTCTTCATTCTTTTTGATCCTATCCATTTTGAGAATGTAAAAGTTTGCTGGAATGCACGTATCTCCCATTTGCACAAGTATGTCCTCCAGTACGCCCATGAGATTAGTGACAGAGGCGTTAGCTAACCTCACACACAAGTGAGTTGGTTTGAGCTCTCCTAAGTTGAGTGATTCGTAGATGTGAAACGACATGATGATTACGGATGCTCTCGTATCGCAGAGGCAATGCTCGCATCGCTTTGACTGGATGACACATGGGAGTGATGGAGGCCCCGGGTCATTTGCTTTAAGTGGTAGGCGCATGAGTGCAGTAGAAAATGCCTTTGAAATTTTGATGATGTCGTTTGAATTGAAACCTCGCTTTCCGACTACCAACTGCTTGATGAGTTTAGCGAAGATTGGCATTTGTTTGACTATCTTATGAAACGACAATGCAATTTGAAGCTTCTGCAGCATGCTGATGATTTCCTCCTTGAATTCTTCCTTGTGTTTATTTTTTTTTTGGAACCTGCGAGGAAACGGCAAAGCAATGTCATTATCTAACTCAAAATGAACCTTTTTAGTCAATTTAGGAATTGAAGTTTGAGTTTTAGAGTTAGAATTTTTTTGATGGTGAGAGGGCTCATTAGGACCCAAGATTGTGGCCTTAGGATAGTCAAAGGCTTGAGGTGCCTTTGTGGTGTGCTGGGGTTTTTTCGCAATAGTAGGAAAGTTATGCTCAGGCTCGTACAAATCTGCGTTGTTGGGCACAACGCTCCGCATTTTTTGCAGCAGTGCTTGGGACATGGTCCTCGGTAGGGCTGATTGAGGCGCAAGGGGTTCAAATTGGTTTGAGGTCTGCGGCACAGCGTTGGGCGCAGTTTGAGGTGTGTCACAATTTTGCGTATGTGGTAAGGCCTTGGTCCATGTCTGTGGCAACGCATTTGGCAAGTCCTCCTGAGTAAGCAGCCAGGGCCTAGACACTGAGTTTGGGAAGTGATGCGGTAAGGACATGGGTACAGACATGGCATTGGGCACTTCATTATTTTCCTCATTCTTGACAATGGGATCCTCGTATGCATCATACTTAGGTACTTGAAGTTGGGTTCCACTGCGCAATATGATGGAGTTGGCCGTTGGATTGGGAAATCCCTTGGGATTCACCGTTACTTGACTTGGTAGCTTTCCGGGCTCCCGTTGATGCAATTGATTTGCAATCTTCCCCATTTGGCTATCAAAATTTGCGATTGCATTATCCGTCTTTTCCATATGGCCCCAGCTCTCCTGAATGAATGCCTGGGTTGTTTGCATCAATTGAATGTTTTGTTGAGCCATGGCATTGACGGCATCCTCCCAGGACTTGCCTCCGGCACTCTGATTTAGTAAAGGACTTTGGGAATTCACTTGTGGAGCCACAACTTCTTGTTGGAATCCAGGTGACGCCAAGGGTTTGTGACATTTTGATTATTGCTCCAACGGAAGTTTGGATGATTTTTCCACCCTGGATTGTAAGTGTCATAATTTAGGTCATTTCGGGGTCAGGAACCGTTGTTGAATCCTCCAACAAAGTTGGCGTCTTCCATCATTGGGAAGTCTTGGGAAGTGTGGCCCTGAATGGAGCACATGTCACAGATGTGAACATCTTTCGCCTTCTAGTTTCAATGCTTCTTCACCATTGCCATAAGTTGAGAAATGGCGTCATGCTCAGTCATTATTTAAACATCACTTTGATGTCTTTAAGTACCTCTCTTACATGTCTTTTGAATGATTTTGTGCCATCAATAGTAGAAAATGATCAATCTTGTGAGACTTGTGCAGATTTGGAAAGATAGGTGAATTCTGAGAAGCACACAAAAAGAATGGCTCAAATCGGAGTTATAACGAAGTAGTTATCTCAAGTTGAAAATCGGGCCAAACTGAGTCCCTATCGTGTCACCGAGACATGTCCGTGACATGTCCCAACCAAGTCCCCGCTAAGTCCTAGTCCTACGCCAAAGGAGTCCCAGCCTAGAACCTAAAGCCATGCACTAAATCTGAGCCCTGCGCTAGGCCCTTGTCTCAAGTCTGCGCCAATTCGAGAGGTCACCAAGTCCTTGTGTCACGCCTTGCCAGGACATGTCCCAGCGCATGTCCCTGCTCCGCCTATGATGATCGAGCTATGCCAAACTTGAAAAGCATGCACTTAGCTAACCCATTATGCGCCTTTAACAAGCCTATGATGCACCTTGAAGGCGCGGTCCCAGTTCCCTATAAGGACACTTCCTCATGATCCGCCTAGGTGCGCCCTAATTAGGGCGCAATTTTGCAATCTCCAAGTTCTGCCAGCTTCTGAGTGAGCCAATGAACATAATTCATCAAGTTACATCACATGTTAGCCCAAGACGTGGTTTGGCTCAACCACATTGGTCCAAGACATGCTCAGTTTCAAGAAGTCTTTAAAAAGGCCAAACAGTGCTTAGTTGAGGTCTAAACCAGCTCTGATTGTCTAAGGCTTGGCCCAGCCCACTGAGTGACGTCCAAGAGACACTAGAAGATTCCCAGATGTTGCCTTGACGTGCAAGAAACTCCAGAATACTCAGTTCACAAAGTTGCCGCATAATTCTACTCCAAAATGCAACAAGGATTGCTTTTTCTAGTTCTTTTTCTATTCAAACTAGGATAGGAAGTTAAGTTAGTTTTTTATTAGGGTTTTGTCCTAGCATATCTCCTACTTTGTAGGGGCTTAGAGACCTTATAAATAGGACCCTAAAGCTCACGGTTGAAGGACTTTAGACCTAGCCTCAATTTTCTTGTATAATTCAGTTTTCAAAGTTAAACTGTTTTTGTTCTTTTTACAATTTGGGCGTGGAGCTTGGAGAGGGAAGGCCTTGTCGTGTCTCTGCTGTGCATCATTGTCCACCATTGTTCTTTACTTTAAGCTTTTATTTCTTTGTAATTATAAATGAGAATTTACATTATGTCTTTATTTTCAGTTATGCGTGAGTAGTCGTTTTAGGATTAGGATTGCTTGAAGCCCTAACCATGTTAGTTGTTTGATTAGATTTTTGGCTCTTGATTTTAATTGCTATGCATGCTGAATTTATTGGATTACTTTGCTTAATGACCTTAATATATGCCTATAAGATTAGCTACCTTGTTTGCATATACTTATCGATGTAATTGCTTGAGTGACCGTCATATCATCTTGTGATTTGTAGCATCAAGGGTAGGTGAAGGGACACCTATTCGTAATCTAAACTCATGAAGACCTTTGCTTAATTGGATTAATTGGATTGATCGTTGGTGTGTGTGTGTTAATCGTTGAACAAGTTCTTGAGGGATCAACCTTTGCTTGCCGTAATACTATCTTAATCGATTTTGTGCACTTGCAAAGTTATAACTAGTGGAAATAAAGTTCATAATTATTTTGTTCGGTAATTTTACTAACACGTCATCTTTGTCATTGGTGTACGCGTCACCAGTAGCCCTAAAGGTATGACCTCTGTAGCTAAATTGTTTCTCCCTTTGAGCGATATTCTCAAAGGCAGTTCATTCCTCCGCAACCGTGCCACATAGAATCCATTAGGATTGAGAGTTCACCATTGTTCGATCGCTGGTCTTTAGGCCTCCGTAGAAATACAACCTCAAGTGATGTTTGTTGATGTTGTGATGAGGGCACGCCTAGAGCAGTTGATTGAAGCGCTCCTAAAATTCATAGAATGATTCATCGATGCCTTGGCATGGATCCATGATCTTGGCCTTCAATTCGTCCATCTTCGCCATGGGATAGTATTGTGTGAGGAATTTCGACGACAAGTCCCTCCATGAATTGATGGATGCCGGCGCCAATGAATGAAACCATGCCTTAGCACAATCTTTGACCCTGAAGTGAAAAAGCCTTAGTCTAATTTCCGCTTCTGTCATGCCGTTGATTCACAAAGTTGAGCAGACTTCAACAAATTCTTTGATGTGTACATGCAGATTCTCTCCCGAAAGTCCATGGAACATCGGCAACATGTGAATTGTGCCAGACTTCAACTCAAAAAATTTCACCGTGGATAGTGGAAAAATGATTGGAAACAGGTCCTCCGAAACATGAGGGGTGGCAAACTCCTTCAAGAGCTGTGGGGCAGGGTTAGGCACTAGGACACGATCTCTTCCATGCTCTTCCCTTGCATCCGCCATCCTTGGACTTAGTGGTGGACTTGGTTGTGGTGAGCCTTGTACCGAAGATGCTCTTGTAGATGGTCCACTTGATGAGCCGTGCAATAAGGCTGGGACGGATCCTCTTGATGATATAAAAGGGTTCCTAAAAGAGTAAAATTAAACTAAGTTAATAAATCCAACTAAATGGACAACGTTGAGGGACAAGTCCCCGACAACGGCGGCGCCAAAAACTTGATAGTAAAAATAAAGGACAAGAATATGTAGTCTATCTTTAACGGTTATATCTTTGCAAGTATACAAAATCGGTTATGATTATATATTAGCAAGCAAAGGTCGATCCCTCGAGGACTTGTTCAACGAATCAATTCACTTAAGTTTAGATTTAATTAACTTAACAAAAGACTCAAAATTCAGTTCACTTAAGTTTAGATTTAATTAACCTAACTTGACACGCAAGAACAAAATAAAACTCAACAATGACTCCAAACAAGGAAAACGACAAGCGGGGGGGGGGGGGGGGGGGGGGGGGGGAGGGGGGTGGGTGGAGAGATATTTTATGCTTTTGAATTGAAAATTAACACAAGAAAGCAAAACATAGAAAATTGATGCAAGAATTATGATTGATTGATTTTATTATCTAAGGCGAATTAAGGCTCACTATCCACCCTAACCAATTATAGTTCTTAACCAGATTTTCTTGACCTAATTACTATGCAACATCTGAATTAGGTGCCCATGCAAAGGTCCACTAAGGTACACTAAACATATTTTATTCTCTCTTACTTAGCATTTTCTAGACCGGATGAGTACCTTAGAACGTCTATCACCTACTAGTTAAGATGATGCAAGAAGTACTAAGAGAATTTAATGACACCACACTAGCCTAGAAGAGTGATGTGCATTCCTAGGTTGTCATGAATTCCATCAATAATTTATGCAAACAAGGTAGTTAATCTCATAGGCATAAAAGAATAGTAATTCAAGTAGTAATCTGAATTATTCAGCATGCATAGCAATTAAAAGTAAGAGCCAAAATCTAACTTACAAACTAACATGGCTAGGGCTTAAAGCAACCCTAATCCTAAAGGGAACTACTCACACATAAAGGAAAACAAACACAAAATGAAATTCATAACAAACAATGGAATAATAGAGCAAAGTAAAGAAAGATTATTGAACATGATGCACAGTAGAAGAACACAGCAAGGCCTGCTCCTCCAATGCTCCACTCACAACTTTCTCTCAAACTTGGAAAATAACAAGTGTTTTAAATTCTAAAACTGAATTACAGAAGTAAATTGCGGCTAGGGTGTAGAGATCCTTGGCTGCGAGCACTTTGGTCCTTTAAATAGGGGCTCTAAACCTCTACACAGTAGGAGATAATTTAGGACAAAATCCTAATAAACAACTGACTTACAACTGCTATCATAGTTAGGTATGAAAAAGGACTCAAAAAGGCAATCCTAGTAAGCCAAGGACTAGGATTTGCGGCAAAGCTTTAGTGATAAAATCTCTTATCTTCCTTGCATACCTAGACAGCTTCTGGAGTCTTATGGAGGTTTCTTTGACATTAAGAACTAGGCCTGATCACTCCTAAATGCTTCAAACACGGCTGGGCCAGATTCTGGGCTCTAAGAACCACAAATTTGGACTTCTAAGAACTCAACATGTCATTGACCAATGCCAATGGGACAAACCACTGATTTTGCTTCCTTATGACATATCTAGCATGGTTCTGGGCTTTGTCCTGGTCAAAAGCTCGTATAAAACTCAATGGCCTAATTTGGCTCAAATCAGGGCTCCCGGGAAGTCTTTTAGGGCAAAACATGCCAAGGGCATGCCATTAGCATTTCTGAGCGCACTTTAAGGCTCCATTACCTTGCTAACATTCTAGGAAGTCCAATTCTTCTTGGTGTCTCACTTGGTTCCACCGAGTTCCAGGCATTGACACACTCTAGACTACCCAGACGCATGCCATTAGCATTTTTGCGTTATTCTCAGAATTCACCTATCTTTCCAAATCAACACAAGTCTCACAAGATTGATCATTTTCTACTATGGATGGCACGAAATCATTCAAAAGAAATGTAAAAATAATACGAAATGGCATCAAAATGATACATAAATAATGGTTGAACAGAAAACGTGGGATGGATTAGTGGCACGTTTTTCCGCAACAACGATACGTGAAACACATTATGTACTTTGGACATATCCGGTGGTAGTTCTAAGTGGTAAGCAAGTGCTCCAATTCTCTTAATAATTGGGTATAGCGCAATATATCGAGGGCTCAACTTTCCTCGTTTCCTAAAACAAAATATTCCCTTCCAAGGTGAAAGCTTCAAATACACTAGTTCACCCACTTCGTAATCTCGGTCCCTCGAATGACTATCTGCTATTTTCTTTTGTCAATCTTGAGTGATTTTTAGATTACTGGTTATCACTTTGATTTGCTCCTTGGTCTGGTCCACTAACTCCAGTCCATCGATAGTCCTTTCCCTAACTTCTGTCCAACAAACAGGTGTACATCATGATTTCTCGTATAAAGCTTCAAATGGTGTCATGCCGACGCTAGAATGGTAGCTGTTGTTGTAAGAGAACTCCATCAAAGGTAGGTACCGATCCTAACTGCCTCTGAACTTAAGAATCGATGATCTAAGCATATCCTCCAGTGTCTGAATAGTCCGCTCAGATTGTCCATCCGCCTGGGAGTGAAAAGCGATATTGTAGGATAACTGAACACCAAATGATTCCTGAAAGGCTTTCCAAAAGTTGGAGGTGAATTTGGGGTCTCGATCTGAAATGATGGAAACTGGTGTGTCGTGTAACCGAATAATCACCTTTTCGAACAACCAAGCGAGTTCTCTTAACTTAGTATCTACACATACCGGTAAGAAGTGTGCCAACTTGGTCAAATGATCAACAATCACCCTAATATTGTCATACCCAGAGCTAGTGCGAGGTAACTTAAACACGAAATCCATGGTTATGTGTTCCCATTTCAACTCAGGAATTGGGAGTGGTTTTGACAAGCCTGCGGGTTTTTGTCTTTCTGCCGTCACTAACTGACAAATAGGGCACATCCGTGCGTATTATGCTAGTTCCCTCTTAATTCTCTACCAATAGTAGTACGGTCGAATGGTATGATACATCTTCGTACTCCCCGGATGCAATGCATAAGCTGAAACATGTGCTTCATCCAATATCTCCTTCTTCAACTCCTAGTTCTCCAGTACATACATACGGCTCCTAAGTCATAGTTTTCCATCGTTGGTAACTATGAGATCATGTCGTTCTCCGGTACCTACTTTTTGAATCAGTTCCCAACATGTAGCATCGTTGCCATGAGCCTCTAGAACACGATCAATGAGTACTGGTCGTACCTGGAAATGAGGAAGTAAACCCCCTTCTGGATGTGGCATCACTGATACTCCTGTCTCCTTCAGTTCAATCAACAATGAAGGCTTCGTAATCCAAATAGAATTCACCTGCCCGTAAGACTTTCGACTCAAAGCATCAACTACTAGATTTTCTTGTCCCGGATGGTAATCAATGGTGCAGTCGTAGTCACTCATCAACTCCACCCAAAGTCTTTGCCTCAGATTAAGATCCTTTTGCGTCATAAGATACTTCAAACTCTGATGATCGGTGTAGATTCGACACATTTCCCCGTAAAGATAGTGTCACCAAATCTTTAGCTCTAAGATTACAGCGACTAACTCAAGATCATGGGTGGGGTAGTTCAATTCATGACACTTCAGTTGTCGGGAAACATAAGCAATTACTCGTTGATTTTGCATCAACACACATCCCAAACCTTGAAGTGAGGCATCATTGTAAATCTTAAACGGTTGGTTTGACTCAGGAAGTGCCAACACCGGTGCAGTGGTAAGTCGTTCTTTCAGGGTCTGAAAACTCCGTTCACAATCCTCACTCCAGACAAAGGGTACCCCTTTCCATGTTAACTTCGTGAGAGGAAGGGCTATTGCCGAAAAGTCTTTCAGAAAACTGCGATAGTAACCAACTAAACCCAAAAAGCTGCGAACTTCACTTACACTCCGCGGTTGCTCCCAATTTTGCACTGCTTCAATATTTTTTCGGGTCCACAAAAATCCCTTCCGCTTATGCTACATGACCTAAGAAACTAATCTGATCCAGCCAAAACTGACACTTCTCAAACTTGGCATACAACTCTTCATGCCTCAATCTCCTCAAAATCAACTTCAAATGCTTATCATGCTCCATGTAACTCCTGGAGTAGATAAGTATGTCGTCAATGAACACGATGAAAAAACGATCCAAGTAAGGTCGGAAAATTCGATTCATAAGATCCATAAAGGCTGCTGGAGCATTAGATAATCCAAAAGGCATTACTTGAAATTTGTAGTGGCCAAACTGAGTCCGAAAAGCCGTCTTTGGGATGTCCTCGTTTCGGATACGAAGCTGATGATATCCCGACCGTAGATCAATCTTGGAAAACACCTGCAGTCCCTTCAACTGATCAAAGAGGTTATCAATGCTAGGTAACGGGTAGCAATTCTTAACAATCACTTGGTTGAGTCGACGGTAATCTATGCATAACCTCATAGAGCCGTCCTTTTTCCTCACGAACAACACTGGTGCTCCCCAAGGTGAGGTGCTTGGTTGAATGAAACCTTTCTCCAACAATTCTTGAAGTTGAATACTCAGTTCCCGTAGCTCGGCCGGAGCCATTATGTAGGGAGTTAGAGAAATGGGCCTGGTACCTGGCAATAGATCAATGGTAAACTCTATCTCTTGTGCTGGTGGTAAACCAGACAAATAATCTGGGAAAGCATCAGGGAACTCAATCACGATCGACACATTCTGGAGTTGAACTGTTGACTGATCCGCTACCACCAGATCTGCCAGGTAGCCCTGGCAACCCTTCTTCAACAACTTTTCCGCCTTAAATGCAGAAATTAACCCGTATCGGCACTTCCTATTTTCTCCAGTAGAAGTCACTATTGGATACCCAGGTCGATTGAAGGTAACTACCTTCTCTCTACAATCCATAATTCCATCGTGTGGGACAACCAATCCATACCCAAGATCACATCAAAGTCAACGATCCCTAAGGGTATAAAATCAGCCATCAGTAACATGCTTTCGACGAAAACGGGGCAATTCTTGTACTCATAAGATATGGTGCAAACTTCACCATTTGGAAGGGCCACACTTAAAAGTGATTCAAGTGGGGTGGAGATTAACTCCGCTTGTTGAGCAAACATCAGGGACACAACAGAATTTGTAGCACCAAGATCAATAAGAACTTGAGCAGAAAAACTACAAATAATTAACGTACCGACAATCACATCCGAATTAGTTTGAGCCTCCTGTTGGCTGAGGTTGAACACACGACCTGCTATTCTACCTCCAAAACATCCACCTCGGTTCCCATGGGCTCTGTTTCCCCGACCTGTCGGTCTACTCGACGCTCCACTACTAGATGTACCACCAAACATTTGTTGGGGCTGCCTCCCTGAACTTGCTTAGTAGTGAGTTCAAGTTGCTACAGATTGTACTCCTGGTGTGGTTGTGCAACGCCAAACTGCTGCGGTGGATAGCCATAGTACTGTGCAGCCATGTTGTACGGCTGAGCAGGATAGCCAAACTGCTGGGGTGGTGGAGTAGTAAACTGCGGTGGTGGGTTTGCAGGTTGAGAGAAATAGGTCGGCTGCTGGTCAGCTGCAGGTATGGCATGGAGCTGGATCTGGTTACGGGGGCAATCTTTGTACCGATGTCCTATATGTCCGCACGTTAAACGCTGATCATCTGCGTAATCCCCTAACTTATAAGGACCACTATGTCTTTATTGCACTTCCAGTAAAAAGTTGCCCCAGAAGTGTTAGATCCTCCGCCACTATGCTATGGTTGAAAACGTGAAGATTCGAGTGACCCTCCGGAAGAACGTGCAGAGTTAGAGCTAGAACCCCCGCTAGAAGGACCTGAAGAAGCTCCCTTCTTAAATTTGTTTCCTCTTGGACCGCCAATAGAGATCTAGTTCCTTCCCCAGCGAGACTGGTGTTGCTGCTAAGACTGTTGCTGATTACCCCGTATGTTTGGACCCCGGTCCATCTCCTCGTCAGAACTAGCATTTTCTGAATCCTCAATCTCCAAAGCTACCTTGAAGACCTCATGGTAGCAAGTACAAGCCCGAGCCGTCATGATAGAGCAAATATTCTTCCTCAATCCTTTGTGAAAAGGCTTCTTCAATTCCACAACATTATCACGAATCGGCGGATTGTAACGAGCAAGCTTCCGAAACTTCTTCTCATATTCTGCCACGGTCATGTCCCATTGCTTCAGATGTAGGAATTCCTCCTGCATAAGATTTACATACTCCCGTGGAACGAACTTGCTTCCAAATCTCCGCCTAAATACCTCCCAAGTAGTGTAGTTCTCCTACGGTAGTAAGTATTGTTCGGCAAACCACCAATTTTTAGCCGAGTCACAAAGAAAGAAGGTGGCAGTGACAACCCACTTTTCTGGCGGCAGCACCATCACCACAAAGTTCCCTCCACAGTTTTGACCCAAAGTTCAGCCTCATCGCACTTCTCGTGGCCATAGAACTCCTTCACGCCGTTAGATCGGGCAATTTCCGCCAGAGTAGGATCAAGCCTTTGACCGGCAATAAGATTAGTAAACAATTGACCCAATTGAGCAAAATCGAGGGATCTAGGTTGACTCCTGTTAGGTATGAGGTTTTAGTCGCCTTATGGTTGCAGGGATTGATTACGGATACCACGACGAGGAGGCATGGTTCTAACACAAAAACTAAGATTAGTTGATCATCATGCAACAAAAGTACGCCCAAGACAAGATTTCCTAAACTATGCTCTGATACCAAAATGACACCCCCACTAGGAAATTCACAAGGATACCGTAATCGAGACGTGCTGGCTGACACGTGAACATGGGGCCCACATGACGAAGCCTAGTGAAACGGTTTGTTTAGGAAGAAATAGGATAAACAGTGAACAAAATAAAACATAAAACAAAATGTTTGATTTAGATAAAGCAATCAACGTGAGTGATCTGTTAAACAGAACATAATATGAATTTTGAAAGAAAAGTGCATGATGATCCAAACGTAAAGAAGATACATGGATTACGAGGTAATCCCGAGGTTTCATCCCGTACATGAAATAGAAGTGTCAGAACCGCAACTACCTGTGTCCTCATCGATGATGGTCTCAAGCGAACTAGGACCTGAGGGGTGAAAACAGATGGGTGAGTGGACCTAATAGTTATTTCAGTATAAAACCATAAATAAAAGATAATAGTTAAGCCCTCAATTTTGAAAGAAACCAAGTTACATAATGGTAAACATGCACATTTTACAACAAATCATAATAAAATATTAAACAGCCAAAAGGATTATCCCGATGCAAAGGTACAGAACGTACAACCCACTAACTTAGCTCTTGAGTCGCTCAAGTCATGCGCACATGACAGACTGGGTATCTATGGTTCACTCTTGTACCTCGACCACGTGAAGGCTGGATGCTAAGCGTCGTCACCTCATGTCCCCTAGAGCTCAAGGACAAGCTGGCGCTATTTAACTAGTATTCGAGCAAGCGCGGGTGATCGATCACGTGGAGGCTGGTCTGTGGCCAACAGACGGGTACTAAAGATACCGGTGACTCCTAAGTGGGTAGTACACAACTCATGTCTAATACTAGTACATCATAGCCCTTATAGTGACAATTACCCATCAATCTCAATCAAGTCATGTTCGAGAAACTTAATATAAAAATCACATAAGGCATGCTCAGGAACCATAATATAATAATCACATAAGGCATGCTCGGGAAAGATAATATAATAATCACATAAGGCATGCTCGAGAATCATAATATAATAATCGTATAAGGCATGCTCGGGAACCATAATATAATAATCACATAAGGCATGCTTGGGAACCATAATATAGTATTCATATAAGGCAACCTCGGGAAACATAATATAATAATCACATAAGTCATGGTCGGGAACCATAATATAATAATCACATAAGGCATACTCAGGAAACATAATATAATAATCACATAATAAAGCTAGTCATGCTTTCAAGATCAAGAATATTTAAAACGTGCAAGTAGAAAAGATAGTGCTAAAAATGAGATTTGAGAAGAAGGACCACTCACAAGTAGTCGGGCATAAAGTGACCCGACGTAGAAGGGTCAACGTGACCTCCCAACTACAGATCTCCGGTTACAAATAATCCCAAAAATACAGTTTAGAACCTAGGTCAAAGTCTACTAAATTTCTCCCAATTTTGTTTGCTCAACAACGGCCCCTAAGGTAAAATAAAGGTCAAAAGCGAGTAAGCTGTGTTTGAAACGTCTAGAAATTTATGCCATGTGCTGCCACACGTCGAAAAACTCCCCAAGCGCCGTTGTGAGTCCGCCATGCACCCCTACGTGCTGCCACGCGCCAGTAGTGTGGCTCATGTGCATGGTTCTGCCCAGAGAGGTGATTTTCTGCAATTTCTACTTGCCAGAAAACTAGAGACTCCGGCGAGGCTTTTCTCCTTCGAAACTCTGTCGAAAACCACAAGTAAGGCTTCTAGCCTTTTCTACTCAAACTAAGGATTTCGATAACCAATTCCCATACCGAGAGATTACCTTATGTGGCCGAAAACCGCCGGAAAGCCCCGGTGGTTCAAGCCAAAATCCCAAAATCCGGCGAGCTTCGTTCGCCGTCGATCTTTACTCGAAATCTGCATGCAATGGGTCGAAAGTGAAGCTCAGAGCCATAAGATTTCAATGGCGAAAACCTCAAAACGTGAGCTTACCTCCTTTGTTCCAAAACCTCCGCTGCTAAACTTCAACCAAAACGACATGCAAGCAGTGGGTTAGCATGCTCTCATCGAGACGAAACAAATGGCATATGTTTGGGCTTGAGATATTACCTGGTTAGCTCAGAATTCATCGTGAAACTCAAGAATTTCAGTGGCTCTGCATTTTCATGTGACTACCTCCTCCGTCGCACCTAGTCGGAAATCAACATGCAATTGGTTAAAGGGAAGCTCTTGACTCGATTAAGAGAATGGTTCGACTGTCAAGGTTTGATTTTACCTAGTTCATCTGCAAGCTCGCCGAGAAGTCTCGAATTCAAAATCGTTGTCCACCTCCGACTCGAGCTCTTGTGAGCTTTGTGCCTCGAGATTCAGTCCACTGGATTCACAGAGCCCAGGCGAGTTCGTTGGTGGTGGTGGAAGGCTCTAGTTTGAAGGTTCGAGGTGCTAGGTTCAGTGGTTCTTGGACATAAATAGCATGAGGAAGATGAAGTCATAGAGGAGATGAGGGTGAATTTGAGAGTTCAGATCGTTCTCTAAGGCATAAGGGTTTGTTTTCTGAAGTGGGAGAGGGCGTAAGGTGATGGACGGTGGTGATGGTGGTTCTCGCTCACGGTGGAGTGCGATGGAGGAAAAGGCTAGTGTTTTTGTGAGTTTAGTGGTTTAGTTGGTTCATGTGTCCACAAGGGGGAAGGAGAGGGGTTGAGTGTAGTTGGGTTCAATCAGTTTCCCTTGGGTTTTTATTTTTATCCAAGTCTCACACTTAATGGACTTGAGCAGAGCACCACAATTGCATGTTTGACACTTGTAGGGACTTGGCTGCAACAAAGCAACTTGTTGCTTGTTGTGGTTGACTAGCTTGAAAAAGGTGAAATAGGGAAGTTAAATTTATGTTTTCACCGTAACTCGAATTAAAATTATCATATAAGCATTCGTTAACGGTACGGGTTGTAACAAAAAGCAAGCGCCAAAACCAAGTTACGAAATTGTCATGGCTAGGGCTTCAAGATCAGACCTAACTTAAAACAAATTAACTACTCACTACGCATAATGAAAATCATAAGCATGAATTTTATTGAAGAAAGAGCTGAAAGATTAAACCCAAAAAGTACTCATAAGGAAAACTTCAAGCACAATTTCAAGGAATCCTTCAAGACCAACTCTTGGACTTCATGGACAGGCCTCACGAACAAAGCTCTCAAACAAGAAGTAAAAAGTTTGTAAAGTATCTAAGAATTGCGTGTCTAAAACAGTGGAAAAACCCTCCTTTTTTAAACAAGGGCCAAGCCTTGTCTTTCAAGGATTTGAAATAGTATGACATGGAATCAAATATAATCACATACGAAATAGTACGAAAGAAAGGCAATTTCTGCTAAATAGATCTCATGAAGGAATTGAACTTTAAGAACGTAGGGACATACCTTAACTCCAAGCAAGACTTCCCATGTACTCTTGTACTCATTGGCTCACTTGGCTTAATTTATTCTTTCTTTTCTTTTCACATGTATTTTTTTTCTTTTGTTTCAAACAAAGCCAAGATCATGCAATGACTTACGTACTTTGTGTCTCTGCCCAAGTTAGGACTTTTGTCACTTGAGATGTCTAAGACATTCCCCCTTGTCATCAACTTTGTACTTTGGCACCTCTTGGCCGTGACATGGTCTTGACATGTCCCTTGAGGGATTTCACGGCTTGACTTTGACTTGAACATTTATGGCTCTTCTTTCCTTTTTTTGTCATGCACTTCAATTGGCATAGCCTTGTCAAAACCTAAGCTATAGGGATTGGCAGAGATTTAGGGCTTCACTATCTAGGGCTCGATTTTTATTTGGGTGATGAAAGAAAGGCCTAAAGTATTTGGCTTCAAAGTGGGTTAAGGGAGCATGCAAAGGGACATATATGACTTTTAGAAGGCTCAAACATGCATAGCCTACATCACTTCTTATGGTTTATCAAGCTTAGAATCAAGAGCCTCCATATAAGATGTTAGTTCTTTAAAATCCAATGCAAAGTAATAGTAATGAGATCAAGCAATGTAGAATGAATTGAATAGTGTTTACGAGTAGGAAAAAGTAAATCTCTCAAAAAGAAAGGCATTAGGCTTAAAATCTCACATAGGGTAGTCTCCACTAATTTTTTAGGGTTCACTCAAACAAAGTAATCTTTTAGCTCAATTTCTTGAAGTTAGGCATTAAGTGAAAATATATGGTTCAATTTTAAGCATGGCATGACTTTAGTAGGACACTAATGATGAATTTAACAAATGTAACTAATTAACAAGTAAATTACTAAGTTCCTAGCCGTGTACCTCCAAACCTAAATGTTGCAAAATTTTGACCCACACCCCCAAACCTAAACGAAACATTATCCTCAAGGTTAACCAGTTGAAACAATAAGGTCACAAAGTAAAGATTTCAAGGAGGCATGCAAAGCATAAAACAAAAAGAAAAGGGAGGAATCAAAAACCTGGGCTAGGTTGCCTCCTATGAGCGCTTGATTTAAAGTCTAGGTGAGATGTGCCTTGCAAGCCAAGCAAAGGGAGGTACGGCCAAGTCGGTATTGTCAATGTCATGGCTCTTAAAAGGTTCATGATAAGGCTTGAGGTGGTGGCCATTGACCTTGAACGTTCCTACCTTAGGATTCTTTAGTTCGATGGCACCATGTGGCAGTACCTTAGTGACACAGAAAGGGCCACGCCATCGAGACTTTAGTTTACCTGGGAAGAGCCTAAGCCGCGAGTTGAAAAGGAGGACCTTCTGTCCCACTTGGAAGGTTTTACGTACCAAGTGCTTGTCATGGTAGGCCTTAGACTTCTCCTTGTAGATCCTTGAGCTTTCATAAGATTCATTCCTTAACTCCTCAAGCTCTTGAAGTTGAAGCTTGCGGTGGTGCCCTGCCTCATCATGGACCATGTTGACACGCTTGTTGGCCCAAAATGCTTTGTGCTCTAATTCCACTGGGAGATGGCATCCCTTGCCATAAATGAGCCTAAATGGGGACATGTCAATTGGTGTCTTGTAGGCAGTCCTATAAGCCCAAAGGGCATCATTGAGCCTGTTGAACCAATCTTTCCTAGTAGGGCCCACGGTTCTCTCAAGGATGGGCTTGACTTCACGGTTTGAGATATTGGCTTGTCCACTAGTTTGAGGATGATATGGAGTTGAGATTCTATGAGTGACTACGTATTTCCTCATGAGAGCTTCAAAGGACTTGTTATAAAAGTGTGAGCGACCATCACTAATGATGGCCCATGGTATCACCAAACCTAGCCAGGATGTTAGATTGAATGAAACTACAAACTACTTTTGAATCATTAGTCTTGGTTGGAATTGCTTCCACCCATTTAGAAACATAATCAACAACAAGTAGAATGTAAAGAAAACCAAATGAGCTAGGGAAAGGTCCCATAAATTCAATGCCCCAAACATCAAAGATTTCAACTACTGGAATTGGGTTTAAGGGCATTTGATCTCTAGGGCCAATGTTACCTTGTCTTTGGAACTTGTCACAAGTGGTGACATGTTCATGGGAATCCTTGAAGACAGTAGGCCAATAGAACCCGCATTGGATAACCTTGAGGGCTATCTTTTTGGCACCAAAGTGGCCTCCCCACATGCCTTGTTGGGGAAGAAGTCCAATAAGGACTTGACCTTGGTTTCTGGAATGCATGTTGGAAGAAAAGTACAACAATAACTGTAATACAAATCTTAACAATTATAACCTAGCAAGTGCACTAATCAAAAGATAGAATAGTAGTAGAAGTAAGCTTGACTCAACAATGAAGTTCCAATTGATTAGGTTTCTTGATGCTCAAGTTATCACAATTAAAGGTACTTAGACACTTAAAACAGAAAATAAAGACACACACAAATTAGATATGCTTGACACTAAATAAAAGACTCAAAACAAAGATTACTAAGACTCTAAATGCAAAGACACGGACAAGGGGGGGCTTTTAGGTTGAAAGATGCTTGAAATAAAGAAACTTGCAATGCAAGAAAATAAAGTAAACAAATAAAGGGTTTAACAATTTATGGGACAAGTTAAGACAATCCCTATCCACACCTAACCACAATGGTTTCCAACTTGGTTTGCAAGGTTCAATTACTATGTTTACTTCTTGGTCTAGTGCCCATGCAAGAGGTATCTTAAGCCCACTCTCACACATTCATTCCTTCTTACTTGGTATGTTTAGTTCTCTTAAGCCACTAAACTTCTAATCAATTAAGCAATAGTTCTCTTAAGATTATGTCACAAGTCTCTTAAGTGATTATAACACAAAATAAAGCATTAAGTACAAAAGGAATTTAATGACACTACACTAACCCTAGAAAGTGATGTGCAATTCTAGGAATGTCATGGATCTCTTCACAGGTTATTTTCACCATAATCCTTGATGCAAAGTCATCTTTTAAGTCATACAAATAAATTGATCAGTTTGAAGAACACAACATAGTCACAATTAAAACAGTGAATCATTCTACCAAAGCAAACACAATAATCAAACCAAGCGCCAAAACCAAATTAAGAAGTTTCCATGGCTAGGGCTTCAAGATCAGCCCTAACTTAAAAGAAACTACTCACTACGCATAATTGAAAACATAAACTGAATTGTATATAAAATATTCTGTGGAGGCGTGGTCTCTAAAACACTTGGACAAGGCCCTCTTTTTATAGAGAAAAACCAAGCCTTATCCTACAAGGAATCCAAATACTAATCCAAGTGAGACTTGGAATCCTAATTCTAAATAAGGTCATAAAGTAATTCATTGGCTTTCCAGGATTAGAATTACATTTAAAACATTTAATTAAATAAAGCTAATCCTAAAAATATGGAAAAGTGATGTGAATGCAAGCTGGCCTTGCTGTGAACACAAGCTGTCAAGGGGTACCCTAGCGGCCCGCGCGTTGTTCCTTACACGAGCCTAGGCATGCCTTGCCATGTATTTGGCTTCAAAATCACCTTAACCACTTGTCTTTGTACTTTGGCTCGATCGAAAGTCCTTTGGCTTAGTCAAGGACCTGTTTTGGCATAGATCTGGCACGGCCGGGACACGTCTTGGGTGTGTCAGAGACACGATCTGGGGCTCCCTCCGGGAACTTGAGGGCACGCCTTAGCGAGGCTCTGGGGCTCATATGGGATGTCTCTATCTAGTCCTCAAACATATTTCTGGGATCTAGATGGCCCGATTCTCGGTACTTGATCTTGAGCCCTAAATAGGGCGCACTGAGAAGTCCTTAGACATGTCTAGGACCCGATATTGAACTGAGGATACCTCCTTCATTTTAGCTCCGATTTGAGCCTTTATTTTTCCATTGTTCTTAGAATTAGCTTATCTTAGTAAATCCTACACATGTCTCACAAAAGCATTACTTCCTACTACGGATGACATGTAATTAAGCAAAAGGCAAGTAAAGAGGCATAAAAGGACATCAAATAGATGTTGGAAATACGACCTAACAATGCACCTCCTTAAGAGTTGATTAGTGCAATGCTTCCAAAGATATGGCTCATCCCATATGTAATACTTAGCTTGCTCGACAAGCTTGTCCTTTTGAAACCTAAACAAATGAGAAGGAATCAAATTAGTAGCAAGGTAATTAATAATGACAGCATACCTTGGGTTAAAGGCCTTGAGATGGAAGAGCTGCTCATCATGAAAGCTTTCTGGGAGAGTAAGCTGGTCCACTTCCGCATTGGACCCATGTATGATTCTACTCAAATGGTCAGCCACCACATTCTTACTTCATTTCTTGTCTTTGATCACAAGATCAAACTCTTGTAGCAACAACATCCATCTAATGAGCCATGGCTTGTAATCCTTCTTGTTGAGAAGGTACTAGAGAGTTGCATGGTCAGTATAGATAATAACTGTTCAGTCAATAGTAGAAAATGATTTCGTGCCCTTTTTCATGCCTTTTGAATGATTTCGTGCCAACCATAGTAGAAAATAATAAATCTTGTGAGACTTGCGCATATGAGAAAAGATAGGTGAAATATGAGAATAACACAAAAGGAATGGCTCAATTCAGTGTTATAACGAAGGAAATGTCTCAAGTTGAAGTTCGGGCCCTAAATCAAGTAAAAACCGAGTCCTGGTACAAGGTCAAGACGTGTCAGAAACAAGCCAAGGACATGTCCCGTGACAAGTCCCAAAGTCACTCTATAGAGCCCCTTAGAAGTCCTCTATCGAGTCCCAAGGACATGTCTTTGACTTGTGCCAAGACATCCCAGCCGACACCAAAATCACGCCCTAAGACATGCCAGGGCGTGTCCATCACACGTCCTTGGTCCTCTTGAAGACGAACCAAGATGCGCCCTAGATGTGCGCCCTAAACAGAGTCCCTGAAGAGCCCATGTTGCGCCCTAATTCAGTCCTCTAGGTCAAACTGTGTCAATGCTTGGAACTCGATGGAACCAAGTGAGACACCAACCATAGTTGGACTTCCGATAATGTTAGCAAGCTAATGACATCAAGTGGCGTGCCCAGAATTTCCAATGACATATGCATGACATGTTGCGCCCTAAAAGACCTCGGTTACGCCCTATAAGATTAGCTACCTTGTTTGCATAAATTATTGATGGAATTGCTTGACGAACCACTATATCATCTGGTAATTCATTAGAATAAAGAGGTTGAGGGTAAAAAACAATCTTGTAATCGGAATTTATGACAACCTAGGAATGCACATCATTCTTCTAGGCTAGTGTGGTGTCATTAAATTCTCTTAGTACTTCATGCATCATCTTAACAGGTAGGTGATAGACGTTCTAAGGTACTCATTCGTCCTAGAACAAGCTAAGTAGGAGAGAATAAAATATGTTTAGTGTACTTTAGTCGGACCTTTGCATGGGCACCTAATTAAGAAGTTTCATAGTAATTAGATCAAGAAAATCTGGTTAAGAACTATAATTGGTTGGGGTGGATGTTAAGCCTTAATTCGCCTTAGTAAATAAAATCAACCAATCATCATTTTTGGTACAAGGGGATCTTCGGTACAAGGATCACCACCACCAAGTCTGAGGATGGAAGAGGAGAGTGGAAGAGATTGTGTCCTAGTACCCCTGCCCCACAGCCCTTGAAGAAGTTTGCCACCCTTCACGTGTCGGAGGACTAATTCGCAATTGTCTTTCCACCATCCACTGTAGAGAATTTTGAGTTGAAGT
Organism: Oemleria cerasiformis; assembly: GCA_037349345.1. Lineage (NCBI taxonomy): Eukaryota > Viridiplantae > Streptophyta > Magnoliopsida > Rosales > Rosaceae > Oemleria > Oemleria cerasiformis. Next base: position 1,777,829 of record JAZGTL010000017.1, on the reverse strand, counting down.
CTGGCACAATTCACATGTTGCCAAAGTTCCATGGACTTTCAAGAGAGGATCTGCACTTACACATTAAAGAATTTGTTGAAGTCTGCTCCATGTTGCGGATCAACGGCATGCCGAAAGCGGAAATATGGCTAAGGCTTTTCCATTTTAGTCTCAATGATCGCGCTGAGGTGTGGTTTCATTCATTGGCGCCAGCCTCAATCAATTCGTGCAGGGATTTTTAGTCCAAATTCCTCACGTAATACTACCCCGTGGCGAAGACGAACGAGTTGAAGAGCAAGATCATGGAACCACGCCAACCCATGGATGAACCATTCTACGAGTTTTGGGAGTGCTTCAATCAAATGCTTCAGGCGTGCCCTTACTACAACATCGACTAGCATAATTTGATGTTGTATTTTTATGGAGGCTTGAAGACCAGCAATCGAACCTTGGTGAACTCTCAATCCCAAGGGATCCTAGAAGGCACTAATGCGGAAGCACGAACTGCCTTTGAGAACATTTCTCAAAGGGAGAAACAATTTAGCTAAAAAGGACATACCTCTAGGGCTATTGGTGATGGTGAGGAAGTTGTGCAACGAGAAGGCTCAAGGAGTGCAAGTCTGTGACGTGTGCTTCATTCAGGGACGCATGACCCAAGACTGTCTAATGGTGGAAGATGCCAACTTTGTTGGAGGATTCAATAACGGTTCACGGCCCCGAAATGATCCATATTCAAACACGTACAATCCAGGGTGGAAAAATCATCCAAACTTCCGTTGGAGCAATAATCAAAGTGTGTAAAACCCGTTGCTGCCACCTGGGTTCCAAAATCAATCCATGGCTCCATTAGTGAATCCTCAAGGTCCTTCACCAAATCAGAATACTGGAAGCAAATCCTGGGAGGAAGCTGTTAATGCCATGGCTCAACAAAACATACAATTTATGCAAACCACCAATGCATTCATTCAAGAGAGATGGGGCCATATGTCAAGGGCTGATAATTCAATCATAAACTTAGATTACCAAATGGGGCAGATTGCAAAGCTATTGAATCAAAGGGAGCAAGGGAAGTTACCTAGTCAAGTGATGGCAAATCACAAGGGATTTCACAATCCAACGATCAACGCTATCACGCTGCGCAGTGGAACCAAAATTCAAGGACTAAAGTATGATGCATATGAGGATCTCATTGTCAAGAACGACGAAAATAATGAAGTGCCCAATGCCAGGCATGCGCCCATGTCTTTTCCACAGAGCTCTCCAAATTCTGTGTCTAGGCCCTGGCCGCTGAATTAGGAAGACATGCCTAGTGCCATGCCGCAGTCACAGGTCATGCCGCGTGTCGCGCCTCAAATGGAGCCGTATGTCATAATGCACATGCGAACCAGCCATTTGCCGCTGAATCAGAATCTTGCCCCATCTTAGGTTTTATCAAAAGCCAAGCTTAACACTATGCTACAGGGCATGCCTCGAGCTGAGCCACAGGACGTGCCACAAGCTCTACCAAGTACCAAGCCGTAGTTGAATCCCAACTTCACAGTAGATTCTATTGGCCCACACTTTTCAAGGATGCATATGAGTTCGTACTCACTTGATCTACATGCCAACGATAAGGTAAGTTGGGCCCTCAAAATTAAATGCCTTTTCACCCTATCCTAGAGCTTGAGATTTTTGACGTATGGGGCATTGATATCATGGGGCCCTTCACGAACTCTTTTGGTTATCTTTATAACTTACTCGTAGTAGATTATGTCTCGAAGTGAGTGGAAGCGATTCCCACTAAAACTAATGATGCCAAGGCAGTTGTGAGCTTTTTGCAGGATCACATTTTAGCCCGGTTTGGAGCCCCTAGGGCAATCATCAGCGATGGGGGCATGCACTTCTGCAATCGTTCCTTTGAAGCTTTATTGAAGGCTATGGTGTCACCCATAGGATCTCCACACCTTATCACCCTCAAACGAGTGGCCAAGCTTAAATTTCCAATCATGAAGTGAAGGCCATATTGGTGAAAACTATAATCCCAAACCACGAAGATTGGTCCAACAGATTAAACAATGCATTGTGGGCCTATAGAACGACATATAAGACTCCCATAGGCATGTCACCCTTGAGATTTGTCTTCGAGAAATGATGTCACTTACTGGAGGAGTTGGCATTCTGGGCTATCAAGAAGATGAACATGGACTTAGATGAAGCAGGAATTCATCGAAAGCTTCAGCTAAGTGAATTGGATGAGCTCCGGAATAAGGGTTATGAAAGTGCACATGTTTACAAGGAGAAGACCAAAGCTTTTCACGACAAGCAGATTCAGCCAAAGCACTTTCAGAATTGACAGAAAGTCCTACTCTTTAACTCATGCCTAAAGCTACTCCCAGGTAAGTTACGGTCTAGATGGTCTACACCATATGTTATTACTAACATTTTTCCTCATGGTGCAGTTGAAATTCAGCACCCAGTTAAGCAGGAGCCGTTCAAAGTGAATGTCCATCGCCTCAAGCCCTACTACGAGGCCATTTCTGTTGGATAAAATAGATAACACAAATAAATATGAAATATATTCTATTGATTTTAACCTTGCAAGTACACAAATCGAATAGATTGTATAACAAATAAGCAAGGGTCGAATCCCACAAGGACTTGTCTTAACGTTTAAATCCACTTTATTACTTAGATTAATTAATTAACTCAAAGACTTATTAACAATAAAATAAAAATACAAACACACACACATGGGGGTTTAAAATATAATTAAAAATAAACAAATAAAAGAATTAACATAAAGCAAATAATAAAAATAATAGGTTAAGGCACTCAATCCACCACTAACCACAATTACTTCCTAACATGATTTTCTTGATTCAATTATAATGCAACTTCTGAATTAGGTGCCCATGCCTAGGTCCGACTAAGGTACACTAAACATATTTTATTCTCCCTTACTTAGCATGTTCTAGGCCGTATGAGTACCTTAGAACATCTATCACCTACCAGTTAAGATGATGCATGAAGTACGAAGAGAATTTAATGACACCACACTAGCCTAGAAGAGTGATGTGCATTCTTAGGTTGTTATGAATTCCAATTACAAGATTGTTTCTTACCCTCAACCTCTTGATGCTAATGAATTACAAGATGATATAGTAGTCCGTCAAGCAATTCCATTAATAATTTATGCAAACAAGGTAGCTAATCTCATAGGGATAAAAGAATATCAATTCAAGTACTAATCAAAATTATTCAGCATGCATAACAATATAAATCAAGAGCCAAAATCATATTAAAGAAGAACCGAAGCCCTAACCTAAAAAGAAACTACAAAATAAAATAAAATTGTTTTCCCTCTTTGTATTTCTGAATATTTTTTGGACCAATCTCCCCCCTGCCTTTTTCATAAACCCTAAGAACTCTATTTATATGAGAATTATTAATCCTTAAATAAATAGAAGTTTACGTTGGATTCTATAAGGAAAAGTTTTCATATAATTAAAAACCTTTCCAAAACATAGAAGGAATAAAAATAATACTCTCTAATGACTTGGCATGAAATCCTTTTGCAATATGGAGACAAGTGTGAACACACACTTGTAAAACCCTAAAAATAAGGAGAAAACACGCCAAGGACAGTTGTAGAAGCTCCAGGAGAAAAATTCGGTGGTCAGCCATCGAAATCTGGAGGTCAAATGGTTCGGTCAAAGGCAGTCAACGCGCAGGAACAAGCTAGGAAGCACACTTCGGTGGGAGCTTGTCGACATGGAAAAAAGAGGATCAGTGGACGCACGTGCAGGTCTTCAAGTGGAATTCGGCAGGACCTAGCCGAATTGGAGATCAGAGCAGCGGTCAAAGCTCCTGTCAACGCGCCTTCTCTGACTCCTTTGTGCGTGATTAGGTAGGCCCTTACTGAAATGATTGGCCAATATTCTTTCTTTCATAACTTCTTCATTATAACTCCGATTTAGGTGATTATTTATCTCAAATTCTCATAACTCCAAGCTCTATCTAATTCTGCACACTTCTCACAAATATATTATTTTCAACAATTTCATTTAATGAAATATTAACAAAATATAAGTAAAAGAGTATTAAATCATGTATAAAAAGTGTATAAATTATTACCTAACACTTCCCAATCCAGTCACAATAGACCTTGACCTTCAACAGGCGCCACCCATCTAGCCTGCATGCCACGTCTTGCCCAGATGTTAAATAAAGCACTCCTAGGAGGCAAAACTAGCCCTGGTTTGTGTTCTCTCTTACTTTACTGTTTCTGCCCTATTGCACTCTCTAAACCTTCATTCTGTTTTTGTCATGCTTATTATTTATCACATTGAGGACAATGTTCGGTTTAGGTTTGGGGGTGTGGTTCGTAATTTGGATATAGAAGCAACTAGATTTGGGAGTGGGACACGACCATAAAATTTAAAGTTTTAGTCTTAAAGTCCAATTGTGTGTTAGTTTAAGCTTGTGATAGTATTAGAGCTTGATAATAAGGGTGTACATGCTAAGTTAACTATCTTTGTTCTACTAAGAGTCATGCTATAGTCAAGTAGTTCATAAATTGCCCTTCACCATGCCGTGTTTTAAGTGATTAAATGAATAAAACAACTGAATTTGAGTGAACTTTAGAAAATTAGTGGAGACTACCCCGTGAGATTTTTGAGCCTTATTGCCATTCTTTCCGAGGGGCATATATTGTTTCTACTCTAACACTCTTCGATTTTGTTCTTAAATGCTGATCTCATTACATCATATTTAATGATGATCTCATTCCATCATATTTGCATTGAATTTTAAAGAACTAACATTATATAGATGCTCTTGATTTGATGTGTGGTTTTCCATAAGAAGTGATGTAAGCTATGTGTGCTTAACCTCTAAAGGCTTGATCCTACCATATTGCATGCTACCTAAGCCAATTTTGAAGCCAAACACTCAGCCTTTTCTTTCATCACCCAAAGTATAAACTAACCGAAATACTTGGTCATTCATCAAAGCCATGCCCTATAACCTAAGGTATGTTCTAAGGTTTCCCTAAATGAGATTCATAGTGTGAATGAGGAATGAAAGAAAGTGCTGCCCAATTTCAAGACATTTACATCAATATCAGAAGATGAAAGTTCAAGGTTCAAAAGTTTTGAGGAGTGAAAAGCTCTACAAGTGACAAGCTACATGAAAGGTTGAGGAAATCATTTCATGATCCTTGTTCAATTCAATTGAAAAGAAAATGAAAAAAAAAAACAAGAAAAACGTTGAAAAGTTGAAAAGATAAAAAAAAAAATGATAAACAAAGTGAGTTGAGCCAAGTGAGCCAAAGACCTCAAAATGAGCCATCAAGAGGGAACAATGTCGTGGGCCTTAAGCAAGGATTCAAATTTGAATTTCCAGATTCATTTCATGAATTCTCATGCCTTGGCCCAACTCAGGTTCTTTGAATCTTTGCCTTCCTTTCTAAACTCCCAAGCTTAGCCCCATTACAACCTAAAATGAAAGACCTAACGGATCTTATGGACAATCATGCTGAGGATTGAGGTACGTATTTATGTTCTTAAAGTTCAATTCCTTTCATGAGATCTTAACTCCATAAAATACTGTTCTTTCATTGCAAATCATATGTGATTAAACTTGAATTCCATGACATAAACTCCATCACATATGCTTGATAAGAGTGAAAGCCTAGGATTCTTGTGTGAATTAAGAGTTGCCTAGTGAGGATTGGAGTCTAGGCGAAACCTTTCTAAGGCACTAAGATGAAGATGTTTTTAAGCATGATCACTTGAACTTTGGCACTTACACTAGTGTATAGGCGAAACCTTTGGGGGTATTTGTTCAGTCAATATTTCATACATCAGTTTGATGTCACTTAATGCCCATTTTCATCTCTTTTGAATGATTTCGTGCCAACCATTGTAGACAATGATAAATCTTGTGAGACTTTTGTAGATTAGGAAAGATAGGTGAAATATGAGAATAATGCAAAAAGAATTGCTCAATTCGGAGTTATAACGAAGGAGATGTCTCAAGTTGAAGTTTGGGCCCTAAATCAAGTCAAAACCGAGTCCTGGTACAAGGTCAGGATGTCCAGAAACAAGCCCAGGACGTGTCCCATGACACGTCCCAGGGACACTCTACTAAGCCCCTCAGAAGCCCTCTATCGAGTCCCAAGGACATGTCTTTGACATGTGCCAAGACATCCCAGCCGAGAGCTAAATCATGCCCTAAGACATGCCAGGGCGTGTCGCTGACAATTCCCTAGTCCTCCTAAAGATGAGCCAGGATGCACCCTAAATATGCGTCCTAGAAGTGCGACCTTAACGGAGTCCCTGTACAGCCCCTACTACGCCGTAATTCATGTCCGGTTAGGTCAAAAAGTGTCAATGCTTGGAACTCGATGGAACCAAGTGAGACACCAACTAGAATTAGACTTTAGATAATGTTAGCAAGCTGATGATCTCAAGTGGCGTGCCCAGAATTGCCAATGACATGTTGCTCCCTAAAAGACCGTGGTTGCGCCGTAATTGGAGCCAAATTGGGCCATTGAGTTTCCTTCGAGATTTTGAGCAGAACAAAGCCTAGAACCATGCTAGATACATCACATGGAAGTAAAATAAGTGGTTTGGCCCAGCTGTATTGGTCAATGACATGCTTAGTTCTCGACGAGTCCAAAAGGAGGCCCAAAAGGTGTCAATTGAGGTTCTGCCATGCCAAAGGTGTCTAGGGTTGGCCCAACCCAATCCATGATGTTCATGAAGACTCTAGAAGATCCCAAAAGCTTCCTTGGTGTGCAAGAAAGCCTAGAAGACAAATCCTAAAGGGTTGCCGCATTAAAGCTCTCCTTGTCCTACAAGGAACCCTTTTTAAGTCCTTTTTCTGACAAACTAGGATATAATCTTTGTGTCATTATTTGATTAGGTTTTCCAAGTAATCTCCTAATGTGTAAAGTTCTTGGTCTCCTATAAAAAGGAGCATAAGCCTCGCGGGTCAAGGACACCCCCTACTTTTAGACCTAGCTGCAATACACTTTGTAATTTTTCCATTTTAAACGCTTTAATTTTCTGTTTTGGGAGGGAGTTAAGCGTGGAGCCATTGAAGGAGCATCTTTGGCGTGGCCCTTTGCAGTGCATCATCTTCAACAATCTCTGTTGTAGTTATAATTTTATTGTTATAGTTACATTATGAATTCAATTATGTTTGTTTTAATTTCAATCATGCATGAGTAGTTTCTTTAGGGTTAAGGCTGCTTGAAGCCCTAACCATGTTAATTAGTTCTTTAATTCGATTTTGGCTCTTGGTTTTTGATGAGCCAAAAATATACTTGTATTTCCCATATATTTAATTAGTTATTATTATTATTTTGGGAGGAATTAATACTCGAATTTATTATATTGACAGATTTATTCTAGAAGGAGTATTTGGAGCAAAAGAAGGAAGTGTATCAATGAAATCCCAATTCAAGTAGGAGAGGGCATATGCTTGTCTATTTCTATTCAAACTAGGAATTAGATTTTCTTATTTTTATTTTACTCCTTTTCAAAGTAGGATTAGGAATCTTTCCTTATAAATACCCAAGCTTGGCTTAGATTTAAAGAGACCAGAATTCAGATTACAATTCTCCATCTAAGAGCACGGCAAAGCTGGGATTTCGGCTACCCTTGTTCTACAAACTGTTTGTTCTCTTAACTTCAATTTTAATGAAATTGTTTCTATTCATTATGAGCATGAGTAGCTAATTTTCTCACTAGGTTTAGACCTAAGCCTTAACATGATTATGTGATTTATCCTTTTCCTATGTTGTCATATATGCATGCTTTGAATCTTTAATCACTGTTTAAAACTATCTTTATGTTTTAATGCTTGATCACCCTTAGGATATTTAGACAAGTAATTTGATGCAATTTTATAGGAATGTCCACCTAAAAATTGGGATTAGCTTTTTGTGATTAAGGATTGTAATACATCTAGGTTAAATGCCATAACTAAGAGATTGCATGGTTATTAAAGATTTTCATGAACTTAATGAATCTTGCATGTAGAATTAGATCTAAATACCATAGACTAATCGCATGTTAGGTATACGTTTTCACTTGAATGCCCACGAGGAAAATATGCTTTCGAAAAATCTAACCTTCAAAGTTGCATGTATTGATTCATAGATTCTTTTCTAAATCACATATGATTGTTAATGGTGAAGGTTGAGCCCAAGTACTTATTTAAATTGTTTACTTAATTTTTATTCAGTCACCAAAATTATTGCGATTATTTTATTATTAATTAAAAGTGAATTCTAAAAATAAGAATTATCCATATCAGTCCCTGAGGAAATCGACCCTACATTCAGTGCTATACTACAACAGCCCTGTACTCTTGCAGGTATTATTTGTGTGATTGTAACCCTTGTTTTACAGGTGGGAAAAATCCTATCAAGAAATTGGCGCCGTTGCCGGGGACTGTGCCGATAATTCTTATTTTAATTTATTTTTAGTTAATTATTTGTTTTCAATTTTTCTCTCTACTTCTCCAATTCAACATTTAAGCACAGGTCTGTACTCTTGCAGGAATATCTAATTGTTCATGGTTATAGCTACATGATCTACAAACACGATTCTAGCACAATTCGATCCTGAACCTGAAAGAACAGCAAGAAGAAGAAGACAACTACAAGCAACTAACGCAAAGTTCACACTCCAAGGCACTTTCCTTGCAGATTTGTTCACCGGGATAGACAACACAGTGCCAGCACCAATGGCGTTAACAATACCTGCAGTCGGCGCACCGCTTAGCAAAAGCCTCGCAGCACGTGGGAATGGAACCCCACAATGCATCGTGTACCCCGAGGTACAGGACGGAGTCACTTTTGAGATCAGGCATCACATGCTTGACCTTCTACCCACTTTTCATGGACTCCCAAACAGTGATCCAAACATGCACATATCTGAATTCTTGTCAGGATGTGACAACATCATTGTTCGAGGAATTTCAAAGGAGGCAATTAAGTTAAGGCTTTTCCGTTACACCTTGAAGGATAAAGCTCGGGCTTGGCTACATTCATTACCTCCAGGGAGCATAACAACGTGGGGACACTTACAGACAAGGTTTCTAAACAAATTCTACCCATCTTCCAAGACTCTCGCTTTGAAGAAAGAAATACTGGCCTTTGCCCAGAAATCTAACGAGTCGTTTCATGATACTTGGGAGCGGTACAATGACCTTTATATGCGTTGCCCCCACCATGGATTGGATTCAGACATGCAAATGAACATCTTTTATGATGGACTCAACCACATCACCAAAAGTTACGTCAACGCATCCGCAGGTGGTTCTCTCATATCCAAAACAGCCCGTGAAGCATTTGAAATATTTGAGCTAATGGCTAACGAATCTCAACAATGGACGGATGATGGCTCTCATATGAGGGGACACGTCTATGATGTAGTGCAAGGACATGGTACCCCTAATATTGCAGCACAAATCACCCAATTGGAAAAGAAGATCAACAGTTTGATGCTCACCACTGTTGCCCTAAATACAACACAGGTTTGTGCCATATGTGAGGACCCTACACATAATGTCCTCCAATGTCCTCAGAAGGATGGGTATCCCGACCTTGTCCAAGAACAAGTAAATGGCATGAATTCCTTCCCAAGACCCCGTAATGATGCCTACCCCAATACATATAATTCTGGATGGAAAAATAATACAAATTCTGGGTGGAATGGACAACACCAGGTCCGATCCAATTATCAGCAGAATTATCAACAGCCACTCAACAATCAGACCCAACCGGCCGCACCACGCCAATTGAGTGTAGAAGAGCAGCTTACCAGGTTTATTGAGATCTCTACCCAGAATCAACAAAACACCCAAGCATCAATTAAAAACTTGGAGCAACAAGTTAGCCAACTGGCCCAAGAAATTTCTGAAAGGGATAAAGGGGTTTTTCCTAGTCAACCTATACCAAACCCAAGAGGAGCCGAGCACTGCAATATGGTAAGGACCTTACGAGGGGGAAAGAGTTATGACAATCGGGAGGCAGCAAAGTTAACCCATTCAGAAACTGATACTGCCGAGTCAAATATTGAACCTGAACCTCAGGTTGAATTATTTACCCCACAAATTCAGTTTGCTCCATCCAACGCCCCTGCCTACACCCCGCCACTGCCATTCCCACAAAGGCAGCATCGCCGTTCAAACAAAGACCAACAGACCATTGACTTCATGCAGACATTAGCCAAGGTCCATATCAATCTACCTCTACTGGATGCTATAAAGCACATCCCTTCCTATGCAAAATTTTTAAAGGAGGTATGCGCCAATAAGAAAAAAATTTCAGACCTGGGAAAAGTGATTTTGACAGAACAGTGTAGTGCAGCCCTTCTACACAAACTACCACCAAAGAAAAAAGACCCGGGTAGCTTTACTATTTCCTGCACAATAGGGAATTCCGAATTTCAGCAATCTCTAATAGATCTCGGATCAAGCATCAACCTTATGCCCTACTCAATATTTAAGCGATTAGGAGTAGGAAAGCTCAGGCCTACACCAATGGTTCTCCAGTTGGCTGACCGATCCCTCACTTACCCCAAGGGCATAATTGAAGATCTCATCATCAAGGTGGATAAGGTATATCTACCCATCGATTTTGTGGTACTCGACATGGTGGAAGACAAAGAGATGCCCCTAATCCTTGGCCGACCCTTCATGGCCACAGCCCGCACACTGATAGACGTAGAAGCCGGCACTCTTACATTCCGTGTGCAAGACCAAACTGTGGTATTAAACCTGTTTGACATGGCCAAAAGACCCGCTGAAATTTCAAAATTCTCACGAATTGAAGTATTGGAGGATGTGAACTGTATGGAACAAAGACAATTGCTCTACGATGACCCTATAGAGGCAGCCCTCAATGACTCCATCCTTAGCCAAACTGAGGACGATATTGCTGACATAATGGCAGCACTAGCTAGCAACCGGCCACCATATCCACGGTGGCGTTTTGTTCACTCGGACCACCATAAATGCGACGACGCCGTTTTTGTCCACAACTGTGCACGACGCCATTTCTTGGCTGCTCCTCCTTGCTGTCGTTTTAAGAGCAGGGGGCACAACTCAGGTCTCTGTTTCGATCCCAGATGCTATTCTTTCTTTCTATTTTATTTTCCTTTTATTTTTGTGTTACTTCTTTATTTTGTTTTGTTTTTCTTTCTTCTTTTCTTTCATCTTTCTTTGTCTTTTCTTCTTTTGCACCCTGGGGACATGTTGCATGATAAGTTTGGGGGTAGGAAACTATCATTTTGTTTGTTTGTTTTATAAAAAAAATTTAGTAAAAATACAAAACAAAAAAAAAATAAATAAATAACAAAGATTTTTGTTTAGATTTAATTTGATTTTTCCTTCCTAAATTATTTTTAATGCACTCTATTTGCTATGATCGAAATTTGAAACTTCCTAAGTGAGATTAAATATTAGAGCATGGCCACCAAGAACATATAGTTGATTTTTGCACACAATTCGTACCATATTCAATTTCGCACATGCACATCAACTTATTTGTGGAAATTAAATTTGTTTCAAGCATGCTAATTTTTCTTACTCTAAGATTGTGGGTTATTTAATTTGTTACCATCCAATTACATGCTAGCCTTTCCAATTCGAGTAAATAAATCATTTGGGACATTTGTTGTCTGGTGCCCTAAAGTCATCTGATTTGGGAGTCATCGATCTAAAGCTCGTTACATGGGTTGGATAGAAAGCTTGCTCAATGTTAAATAAAATTCCATCATTTTTTATACAAAATAAATTAAAAATAAAATAAAAATAAATAAATAACAAAAATAAAAATAAAAATAAAAATAAAAATAAAAATTTCAGGCAAGAATGCTTTGGATGGTGATAGGTTAAGTGATTTTACAGTTGGTGGGTACAGATGTAATGCAAGTGAGGGACTGGTTTAACATTTACAATTTTGTTGAGATTCACATTACACGAATATGGTTTATGGATTGCTCACCAGAATCTGGTAATCTTCTCTTTTGAAAGTGTGGATTTGCTCTCTCTTTTAAACTTGTTTATGACTTGAGAATTTTGATTTTGCTTTTATGAGTGTTGCTTTATATTCAATGGAAGGAAGGTTAAATTAAGTTTAACAAATTTTGAAAGTGTTTGTGGGTATCATAACTGGTAAATCCTCAGGAGACACAACTCCTCCTACTAGGGACACCTAGGGGTTTAAAGGCGTGTAGTTTTTGCTCAGCACTATCGAGTTCCCTGCAAAAGTGGCATTTTATTTTTCTCAATGTTTTCTTAGTTTTGTTTTATTTACTTGAGGACAAGTAACAATTCAAGTTTGGGGGTATTTGATGAGCCAAAAATATACTTGTATTTCCCATATATTTAATTAGTTATTATTATTATTTTGGGAGGAATTGATACTCGAATTTATTATATTGACAGATTTATTCTAGAAGGAGTATTTGGAGCAAAAGAAGGAAGTGTATCAATGAAATCCCAATTCAAGTAGGAGAGGGCATATGCTTGTCTATTTCTATTCAAACTAGGAATTAGATTTTCTTATTTTTATTTTACTCCTTTTCAAAGTAGGATTAGAAATCTTTCCTTATAAATACCCAAGCTTGGCTTAGATTTAAAGAGACCCCAGAATTCAGATTACAATTCTCCATCTAAGAGCACGGCAAAGCTGGGATTTTGGCTACCCTTGTTCTACAAACTGTTTGTTCTCTTAACTTCAATTTTAATGAAATTGTTTCTATTCATTATGAGCATGAGTAGCTAATTTTCTCACTAGATTTAGACCTAAGCCTTAACATGATTATGTGATTTATCATTTTCCTATGTTGTCATATATGCATGCTTTGAATCTTTAATCACTGTTTAAAACTATCTTTATGTCTTAATGCTTGATCACCCTTAGGATATTTAGACAAGTAATTTGATGCAATTTTATAGGAATGCCCACCTAAAAATTGGGATTAGCTTCTTGTGATTAAGGATTGTAATACATCTAGGTTAAATGCCATAACTAAGAGAATGCATGGTTATAAAAGATTTTCATGAACTTAATGAATCTTGCATGTAGAATTAGATCTAAATACCATAGACTAATCGCATGTTAGGTATACGTTTTCACTTGAATGCCCACGAGGAAAATATGCTTTCGAAAAATCTAACCTTCAAAGTTGCATGTATTGATTCATAGATTCTTTTCTAAATCACATATGATTGTTAATGGTGAAGGTTGAGCCCTAGTACTTATTTAAATTGTTTACTTAATTTTTATTCAGTCACCAAAATTATTGCGATTATTTTATTATTAATTAAAAGTGAATTCTAAAAATAAGAATTATCCATATCAGTCCCTGAGGAAATCGACCCTGCATTCAGTGCTATACTACAACAGCCCTGTACTCTTGCAGGTATTATTTGTGTGATTTTAACCCTTGTTTTATAGGTGGGAAAAATCCTATCAGTTTTAATTGCTATGAATGCTAAATAATTCTGATTAGTACTTGAATTACTCTTCTTTTATGCCTATAAGATTAGCTACCATGTTTGCATAAATTATTGATGGAATTTCTTGACGGACCACTATATCATCTTGTAATTCATTAGCATCAAGAGGTTGAGGGTAAGAAACAATCTTGTAATCGGAATTCATGACATCCTAGGAATGCACATCACTTTTCTAGGCTAGTGTGGTGTCATTAAATTCTTTTAGAACTTCATGCATCATCTTAACTGGTAGGTGATAGACGTTCTAAGGTACTGATCCAGCTTAAAACATGCTAAGTAAGAGATAATAAAATATTTTTAGTGTACCTTAGTTGGACCTTTGCATGGGCACCTAATTCAGAAGTTGCATAGTAATTAGATCAAGAAAATCTAGTTAAGAACTATTATTGGCTAGTGTGGATGGTATTATCATAATTGATTTGGTATACTTGCAATGATATAGCCGCTAAAGATAGAGTACATATTCTTGTCCTTTATTTTTACTATCAAGATTTTGGCGCAGTTGCTGGGGACTTGTCCCTCAACGGTCTCCATTTAGTTAGGATTTATTAACTTAGTTTTTTCACACTTTTAGGTACCCTTTTATGTCATCAAGAGGATCTGTCCAAAGGATCCGTGCCCGGCTCATCACCTGAACCATCTTCAAGGGGATATTCGGTACAAGGATCACCACCACCAAGTCCGAGGACGGAAGAGGAGCGTGGAAGAGATTGTGTCCTAGTACCCAACCCTGCACCACGGCTCTTGAAGGAGTTTTCCACCCCTCACGTGTAGGAGGACCAATTCCCAATTTTTTTTCCCCCATCGACGGTGGAGAATTTTGAGTTGAAGTCTGGCACAATTCACATGTTGCAGAAGTTCCATGGACTTACGGGAGAGAATCCGCACTTACACATTAAAGAATTTGTTGAAATTTGCTCAAAGTTGCGCATCAACGGCATGACAGAAGTTGAAATAAAGCTAAGGCTTTCCATTTCAGTCTCAAAGATCGCACCAAGGCATGGTTTCATTAATTGGCGGCGGCCTTAGCCAATTAGTGCAGGGACTTGTCGTCCAAATTCCTCACACTGTACTATCCCGTGGCGAAGGAGAACAAGTTGAAGAGAAAGATCATGGAACCACGCCAAGCCATGGATGAACCATTCTACGAGTTTTGGGAGCGCTTCAATCAAATGCTACAGGCGTGCCCTCACCACAACATCAACGAGCATCATTTCATGTTGTATTTTATGGAGGCTTGAAGACTATAGATCGAACGATGGTAAACTCTCAATCCCAAGAGGTCCTAGACGGCACACCTACGGAAGCACGAACTGCCTTTTGAGAACATTGCTCAAAGGGAGAAAGAATTTAGCTAGAGAGGTTAGTCCTCTAGGGCTACTGCAGATGCGTACACCACAGACAAGGATGATGCCATTGCCCAACTTACAGAAATGGGGAAGAAGTTGTGCAACGAGAAGGCTCAAGTAGTGCAAGTCTATGACGTGTGCTCCATTCAGGGGCGCAAGGCCCAAGACTGCCCAATGGTGGAAGACGCCAACTTTGTTGGAGGATTGAATAACGGTTCATGGCCCGGAAATGATCCATACTAAAAAACATACAATCTGGGATGCAAAAATCATCCAAACTTCCGTTGGATCAATAATCAAAGTGTGCAAAACCCGTTACCGCCACCTGGGTTCCATAATCAATCCACGACTCCATTAGTGAAACCTTAAGGTCCTTCACCAAATCAGAATGTCGGATGCAAATCTTGGGAGGATGTTGTTAATGCCATGCCTCAACGAAATATTGAATTTATGTAAACCACCAATGCATTCATTCAAGAGTGACGAGGCCATATGGCAAAGGCTGTTAATGCAATCGCATATTTAGACCGCCAAATGGGGCAGATTGCAAAGTAATTGAATCAAAGGGAGCAAGGAAAGTTACCTAGTCAACTGATGGTAAATGACAAGGGATTTCGCAATCCAACGACCAACGCTATCATGTTGCACAGTGGAACCCAACTTCATGGACCAAAGTATGATCCATACGAGGATCTCACTGTCGAGAATGAGAAAAATAATGAAGTGCCCAACACTAGGCCTGCGCCCATGTCTTTGCCACATAACTCCCCAAATTCTGTGTCTAGGCCCTAGCCGCTGAATCTGGAAGACATGCCGAGTGCCATGCGGCAGTCCCAGGTCATGCCATGTTTTGCGCCTCAAACTGAGCTGTATGTAATACCGCACATGCGACCAGCCCATTGCCGTTGAATCAGAACCATGCCCTATCTCAGGTTCTCCGAGAACCATGCTTCACACTATGCCCTGCCTCGAGCTGAGCAATAGGAAGTGCCACAGGCTCTACCAAGTACCAGGTCACCGATGAATCCCAACTTCAAAGTGGATTCTATTGGCCCACACTTTTCAAGGATGCATATGAGTTCGTACTCACTTGTCCTAGATGCCAACAACAAGGTAACTTGGGCCCTCGAAATCAAATGCAATTGCACCCTATCCTAGTAGTTGAGATATTTGACATATGGGGTATTGATTTAATGGGGCCCATTCCGAACTCTTTTTGTTATCTTTATATCTTACTCGCAGTAGATTATGTCTCGAAGTGGGTGGAAGTGATTGATCATTCATTATTTATGCATCATTTTGATGTCTTTATATGCCTCTCTTACATGTCTTTTGAATGATTTCTTGCCATCAATAGTAGAAAATGATCAATCTTGTGAGACTTGTGTAGATTTGGAAAGATAGGTAAATTCTGAGAAGAACGCAAAAAGAATGACTAAAATCGGAGTTCAGATGAAGGAGATGTCCTCATTTCAATATCAGGTCCTGAACTGGGTCTTGAGTGCACCAGTGCGCCAATACGCCTATTTTGAGTCCTTGACCAAGTACCTCAGATCATGCCATCCGGGTCCCAAACTTGTGTCTCATGACATCAAGTTCATTTCCTAGAAGTGCCAAGGTCGTGCTAGGACAAGTTGAGTACATATCCCAAAAACTTCCCATCTGAACCCAGCCTCTGCGCCTAAACCCTAGTTCCTGTTTCGCCAGTGGTGGATCAAAGTTCCTCCTCTGCGCTAAGCCTGAAAACTTGTGTGCCTGGCATGAGCGAAGATGTGCTTCTACTATGCTCATGGTATGCCTCAAAAGCGCCGTTCCAGACCCCTATGACGAAGACATTCGAAGGGCCAAGATCTAAGTTCCAGCATCTGACCGCGGGAAAACCACGGGCTGCCCGCGGCTAGCTTGTGTTCCCACTGGCTAGCTTGCATTCACACTCCCAACTATGTTCTGATTGGTTCCAATAGATTTTAAGGACTTTGTATTTAATTAGAAGTACAATAACTATTCTAGAACATTCTAGGCTAGGATTTTTAATACCAATCCTTATAGGACAAGGTTTTCCCTTTGTCTATAAAAGGGAGCCTTTGTTCAGTATTTTTGGAGGAGATTATTAGAAAAGCATTATTTTGGAGATCTAGACACCCTAGCCGCAATTTACATTGTAATTAAGTTCAAAGTAAACAGTTTCTTATTTTCTGCACTCTTTGGGCGTGGAGCTTGGAGAGGAAGGCTTTGCCGAGTCTCTGTTGTGCACCATTGTTCATCAGTGTTCTTTACTCTAAAGTTTTATTTCATTGCAATTTAATTATGAATTCAATTATATCAGTTTTAATCCCAGTTATGCGTGAGTAGTTCTAGTTAGGATTAGGGCTGCTTGAAGCCCTAACCATGTTAGTTTGTTAATTACATTTTGGCTCTTCATTTTGATTGCTATGCATGCTAAATAACTCTGATTACTGCTTTAACTGCCATTCCTTTATGCCTATGAGCTTTGCTACCTTGTTTGCATAAATTATTGATGGAATTGCTTGAGTGACCACTATATCATCTTGTAATTCATGAGCATCAAGAGGATGAGGTTAAGAAACGATCTTGTAGTCGGAATTCACAACGCTCTAGGAATGCACATCACTTTTCTAGGCTCGTGTAGTGTCATTAAATTCTCTTTGTACTTCATGCATTATCTTAAATGGTAGGTGATAGACGTTCTAGAGTACACATCATACTTAGAACATGCCAAGTAAGAGAGAATAATATATGTGGAGTGGGCCAACCATTGGGACCTTTGCATGGGCACTTAATTCAGAAGTTGCATAGTAATTAGGTTAAGAAAATCTGGTTAAGGACTATAATTGGTTATAGTGGATAGTAAGCCTTAATTCGCCTTAGTTAATAATCAATCAATCTATCATTCATGCATTTTAATTTACTGTTGTACTTTCGTGTGTGTTTCTCAAAATCATAAAACAAAATCCGCTCCCCCCCTCCCCCCCCCCCTTCTTTGGCGTGTGTGTGTGCTTTTATCTAAGTTAATTAAATATGAACTTAATTGGATTAATCGTTGAGGCAAGTCCTCGAGGGATTGACTCTTGCTGTGCTACTATACTATTCTTATTGATTTGTGCACTTACAAGGATTTTATAACTGTTAGAATTATATTGCATATTGCTTGTTCTCTAATTTTACCAACAAGTTTTTGGCGCCGTTGCCGGGGACTTGTCCCTCAACGGTGCCCATTAATTCAGATTTAGTTAACTCAATTTTGTATATTAACTATTTAGATTGTTTACTAACTTAGCTTGTCATCTTTCTCATGTACATATGAACAACTCATACATGGATAAGGGACCATGGAATTATCCATACATGGAGACGGGAGCTTGGAACAATCCATACCCAACTTCATTCAATCAGGGGTGGAGCAATGACGAAAATCCAGAACCATACAACCCAGGGTGGAGCAATCAGCCGGAATTCCATTATCAAGAACACCCAGAACCGTACAACCTAGGATGGTGCCAACAGCCTAATTTCACATGGAACTCCCCTCAAATAGTTCCTCACTACGAACCAATTCCTGCCTTCCCACCTTCGCCGAGGGCCTTGATACAAAGCCTAAAGGCTTGTACTCAATACATGGCAGCCGCTTCTAAAGAAATCCGAGAGGAAAACTAGCGCATGGAGGAGAGACAGGAAAAGAGCAGGGGGGAGTTTGAGTTCAACATGCGCCAAATTGAAGAAAGGGCACGTTCCCCACCAAGTGATGCCGTGAATGGTGATCATGATGAATCTATCATCGAGCCAACACTTCGACAAGTGCTTGCCTTGGAGGTCGCAAAGTCCACCCGACCTTCGCTATGGACCATGATACAAAGCATGGAGGCTTGTAAATAGAACCATCAAATAGATGAAGAGCATAATAAGGACACCATCAAGCTAACACTTCGACAAGTGCTTGCCATGGATTCCATGAATTCCACCCAAGGCCATGTCGTGACAGTGTCTCCCGATTCTGCTCAGAATGAGCAGGGGGACACACCAAATTCATACCCTCCAGTAAACTCTTCGTTTTATAATGTTTCTGATTATGATTTCATGTCTAACTATACCTCTTTGCCTTGCCCTAACAGATTGCAAAGCAAAATGGAAGAAAACTGGGAGGAAGAGAATAGGACGGATAATGGTGACAAGGACATCCAGGTCAAACCCATGCCCCTCCCCTATGTGCTGCCAAGCAGCAACGCACTGCCCCCAAGCCGTGTCCCACAACCTTGACCACGTTCTGCCTACTGCCCTGCCACAAATCCAGCCTCAAGCTACAAATGCCCTGCCGCAGCCACATCCCAGCGCCACAGAACCTAGACATGTCCATGACACGCCTTCAACGCGCCAAGCTGCGCCAACTGATTCACTGCAGGGCAAGTTCTTAGCCGCTGCACCAGAACCTTCCCAGCGCGCGTCTGAGATGCGCAGCGTTGTGGCGAAGCTTCAAGACACATCCATGACAGAACCCAAGGACCAGCCCGTACATCCCAATCTGCTGCCATCCGTGTCTCAGCCCATGCCCACGGACAAGGACCAGGTTTTGAAATTCAATGCGCCTTCTCAACTCGATCCTGAAACACTTAACTTTCATTTTAATAATGTAAACTTGGATTTGAATTCTTATTTACCTCCTAATACTGTTGAACTTTTCCCGGGCAGGTTCCACCATAAAAACACCAAGAATATTCTAAAGGCACTCAACTTGGTCCCCCTCTTCAAGTTCTAAAGGAAAAATCAACGGAAGGGACCAAGGATGAAGTCTAGAACGTACAAGGCACCACCAAAGCTGTTCCCCCACGAGCATTGTCCAAGGAAAAACATTCAAGAGTGGACAGAAACTGCTCTCATTCAAATCACTGCTAAATCTCTTTCCCGATAAGTTACATTCTCGTCGGTTGATTCCTTTATGTGTTTCTAACTTTTTTCTCCATGTTGCAGTGCAGATTCTACAGCAAGAGATTCATAATCGGTTCCATGTTGACACTGAAATCCTGGGCACACCATCAAATGCCTAGCATGCCAGCCCCGTCTTGCCTAGACATTAAATAAAGCGCTCCTATGAGGCAGCCTAGCCCTGATTTGTATTTCTCTCTTCCTTTGCTGTGTTTGCCCGTTATATCCTCAAACCTTTCTACTGTTGTCATGCTTACTGCTTATCACATTGAGGACACTGTTCAGTTTAGGTTTGGGGGTGTGGATTGAAATTTTTGCATATAGAAACAAGTAGGTTTCGGGGTGGTACACGGCTAGGACTTTTGAATTTTCAGCCTTAGTTTTTTCTTGAGTGTAGTTTGTTACATATTTTTTCGCTTTTGAATAGTATGATAACTTGTTAATAGGGATGTATATGCTAAGTTAACTATCTTAGCCTTACTAAGAGTCATGTCATGGTCAAGTAGTTCATAATCTGCACTTCACAATGCCATGTTTTAAGTGATTAAGTGAACGAAATAACTGAATTTGAGTGAAGCTTAGAAAATTAGTGGAGACTACATGTGAGATCTTTGAGCCTAACTGCCATTCTTTCTGAGGGATATACTTGTTCCTACTTTTAAACACTCATCGCTTTTGTTCTTAATGGTTGATCTCATTACATCATATTTGCATTGAATTTTAAAGAACTAACATCATTTAGATACTCTGCATCTAATGTGTGGTTTGCCATAAGAAGTGATGTAGGCTATGTATGCTTTAACCTTTAAAGGATGTATCCTACCCTATTGCATGATCCCTAAGCCAACTTTGAAGCCAAACACTCAGCCATTTCTTTCATCACCCAAAGTATAACCTAACCCAAAATACTTAGCCATTGATCACAGCCATGCCCTATAACCTCAGTTGTGCTAAGGTTGCCGTAAATGAGATTCATGGTGAGAATGAGAGGTGAAAGAAGATGTTGCCCAATTCAAAGGACATTGGGATTCAAAGTTCAAAAGTAAAGAAAAGCTTTACAAGCTGCAAGTTGCACGAAAGTTTGAGGAAATCATTGCATGATCTTGGTTCAACTCAATTCAAAGAAAAGAAAAAATAAAGAAATCAAAAGAAAAAAAAAAACGTTGAAAAGAAAAAAAAGAAGAAGAAAAAGTGAAAAACAAATTAGATTAAGCCAAGTGAGCCAAGAGCCTTAAAATAAGCCATCAAGAAAGCACAATGCCGGAGGCCTTAAGAAAGGATTCAGTTCACAAATCCCTAAGTTCAAGTCATGACTTCTCATGCCTTGGCACAGCTCAGGTTCTTTGAATCCCATCCGTCCTTGCGAAACCCGTAAGCTTAGCCCCGTTACAACCGAAAAAAGAAGACCTAACTGATCTTATGGACAATCATGTGGAGGATTAAGGTACGTATCTATGTTCTCAAAGTTCAATTCCTTTTATGAGAACTTTATTTCCATAAAGTTCTATTCTTCATTGTTACTCATATGTGATTAAATTTGAATTTCATAACATAAACTCATCACATATGCTTGAAAAGAGTGAAACCCTAGGATTCTTGTGCGAATTGAGAGTTGCCTAGTGAGGATTAGAGTCGAGGAGAAATCTTTCTAGGGCACTTAGATAAAGTTGTTTTCAAACTTGATCACCTCAAAATTTTGGCACTTATACACGTACACCTTCACATGACACTCACGGCTATGGCATTCCTTTTAGTTCTGCAAAGCAAGTCTACTTACTTTGATTCTTATTAACTTGTTAAAAGTACTATCTCTAGCATCTTATTTGTCTAAGTAAAACGTTTTTGGGTATCGTGCTGCTAGACAAAAATCCTCCTACTAGGTGAACCTAGGGGTTTAAATGTTCTATCTTAACTAAGATCGAGTCTTTTCATTTTGTTAAAGTTTTTTTTGGTCAGGGACTAGCAAAAGATAGGTCAAGGGGTATTTGATCAGTCATTATTTATGCATCATTTTGATGTCTTTATATGCCTCTCTTACATGTCTTTTGAATTATTTTGTGCCATCAATAGTAGAAAATGATCAATATTGTGAGACTTATGCAGATTTGGAAAGATAGGTAAATTCTGAGAAGAACGTGAAAAGAATGACTCAAATCGGAGTTCAAATCCTGAGTGCGCCAGTGCACCTATTTTGAGTCCTTGACCAAATACCTCAGATCATGTCATCCGGGTCCCAAACCTGTGTCTCATGACATCAAGTTCATGTCCTAGAAGTGCCAAGGTCGTTCCAGGACATGTCGAGTACATGTCCCAAGAACTTTCCATCCGAACCCAGCCTCTGCGCCTAAACCCTAGTTCTTGCTCTACTAGCGGTGGATCAAAGTTCCTCCTCTGCGCTAAGCATGACAACCTATGCGCCTGGGATGAGCGAAGATGCGCTTCTACTATGATCATGGTATGCCTCAAAAGCGCAGTCCCAGACCCCTATGACGAAGACATTTGAAGGGCCAAGTTCTAAGTTCCAGCGTCTGACCGCGGGAATACCGTGGGCTGCCCGCGGCTAGCTTGTGTTCCCACTGGCCAGCTTGCATTCACGCTCCCAACCGTGTTCTGATTGGTTCTAATAGATTTGAAGGACTTTGTAATTAATTAGAAGTACAATAACTATACCAGAACATTCTAGGCTAGGGTTTTTAATACCAATCCTTATAGGCCAAGGTTTTCCCTTTGTCTATAAAAGGGAGCCTTTGTTCAGTATTTTTGGAGGAGATTATTAGAAGAGCATTATTTCGGAGATCTAGACACCCTAGTTGCAATTTACATTGTAATTAAGTTCAAAGTAAACAGTTTCTTATTTTCTGCACTTTTTGGGCGTGGAGCTTGGAGAGGAAGGCTTTGCCGAGTCTCTACTGTGCACCATTGTTCATCAGTGTTCTTTACTCTAAACTTTTATTTCATTGCAATTTAATTATGAATTCAATTATATTTGTTTTAATCCCAGTTATGTGTGAGTAGTTCTTGTTAGGATTAGGGATGCTTGAAGCCCTAACCATGTTAGTTTGTTAATTAGATTTTGGCTATTGATTTTGATTGCTATGCATGCTGAATAAGTCTGATTACTGCTTTAACTGCCATTCCTTTATGCCTATGAGCTTTGCTACTTGGTTTGCATAAATTATTGATGGAATTTTTTGAGTGACCACTATATCATCTTGTAATTCATGAGCATGAAAAGGTTGAGGTTAAGAAACGATCTTGTAGTCGGAATTCACAACGCTCTAGGAATGCACATCACTTTTCTAAGCTAGTGTAGTGTCATTAAATTCTCTTTGTACTTCATGCATCATCTTAAATGGTAGGTGAAAGACGTTCTAGAGTATACATCATGCTTATAACATGCCAAGTAAGAGAGAATAATATATGTGGAGTGGGCCAACCATCGGGACCTTTGCATGGGCACTTAATTCAGAAGTTGCATAGTAATTAGGTCAAGAAAATCTGGATAAGGACTAAAATTGGTTAGAGTGGATAGTAAGCCTTAATTCGCCTTAGTTAATAATCAATCAATCTATCATTCGTGCATGGGCACTTAATCGTTGAGGCAAGTCCTCGAGGGATCGACTCTTGATGTGCTACTATACTATTCTTATCGATTTGTGCACTTGCAAGGATTTTATAACTGTTAGAATTAGATTGCATATTGCTTGTTCTCTAATTTTATCAACAACAATTTCCACTAAAACTCACGATGCCAAGGCCTTTGTAACGGCGGTGCGTGGGACCGGTTCTGGGGTAACGGCGGTGCGTGGGACCGGTTCTGGGGTAACGGCGGTGCGTGGGACCGGTTCTGGGGTAACGGCGGTGCGTGGGACCGGTTCTGGGGTAACGGCGGTGCGTGTCAGCTAGTTTTCGACGTTCCGGATTTGTTGACGCATGTTTCGGGTTGATTGGGCCTCGTTTAGAGGTAGTTTTGGGCATCAAAAGTTGCTGCATTTTTAGTGAGACTTATGCGGACCTCCCGGCATTGTTAGTATTGGCAGGCGATACTGCTCCAGGAACTTCGGAGGAGCGTACGACTCGGGATTGAGCTTTCTTGGACGTGTGGTGAGTGGACTTTGGTTTATAAATTGTAAGACATGCATAAAGGTATCTTTGAATTAAATTCTGTTATGTATTGTTTGTGACAATTTCCGGAATTTAGAAATTATAACTGGACATAGGTTTTCCATATTTAAGTGAAAATGTGTTTTGGGGAAATGGCCTAGTTTTTGGACTCGGTTTTTATGTCGTCTAATGTGGTAATTATTGAGTCCGTGATTTTGGGTTAGACTCTTATTTGTGATTTACTGGATTTGGCCATGAATTATTTTTCAAAGACATTGGCTTAGGCCAAGAAACAAGGATTTTAAAACATGGATTTTGGTTTTCACTGAATTTCTGTCCCCGATGGCCAAGATTTCTTCGACTGGCGTTGAGGGGTTTTGCTCCGCTGGTTCGTTGAGGGTTCTCCGACACTGGTGTCGAGGGGTTTTCTTCGCCGAGTCGTTGAGGCTATCTACGCGTAGCACAAGTTTCTGCACAACTCGAGGTATATCGGGTGTGTGGAGGGTATTTTAGGAACAGGGGGTTATGTGCTGATATATTTTGTGTCCTGGTCAATTTACATGATTTTAAACTCCTTTGAGGAGGATTTTCAAACCAAATATTCGACCACGGTGTGTTTTTCATTATACAAATTTTCGACGGTCCAACCAAGTGTTTTTAAAGAAAGATGAAATTCCGGTGGTTTTTCAGATCATCTTTATATCATAATTACATAAAAAGAATGTTTATGTTATGCATGCATGGTTTTACTCGTGGAGGTGGAAAATGTAAGATTTCCTCTGAAAATGATTTCTAAATGATTATTTTTGTCCACTCATAACTTTTGTGCTTTCAATTCCCTCCAGGCTATTGAGTTGACGTGGGCACTTTCAGAGGTGGAGACATTAGAATATCAGCTGTGCTATTACCTATACTCGAGTAGGATATTTAATTATGTAATTATTATCCTACATAGATGCTATGATAATACTTTTGGACTTACTGTAAAATTTTCGATTTCATCGTTGGATGGTTATTGTCTATTGGAATTTGGACTGCTATCTTATCTATTGTCTAACAGGTGGAAGACGGTTAATCAGTTCCTACGGGGAGACTCTGCAAAACTTTTGGCAGAGTTCTCATAATTAAATTGTAAGGACTTAAGGGTGTTTCGGGAAATTCCTTAGGTTGTCAGACAGGAGTAGGGTTCTTCCCGGGTTTCGAGGGGAAATTCGGGGAGGGTCGTTACATTTGGTATCAGAGTACTAGGTTTAAATTCTTGTAGACAGTACACCTAGTGTGCAATTGATTATTGTATTAACGATTTCTGGTTCTTTTCAGCGTTATGCCTCCGAGATGCGAGCCCCGTCAGCGGTCTGGAAATGGTGGGGACACACATGAACCCGCAGTAGAGCCTGATTTGAGGTAGACCCTAGAGCAATTGGGTCGGCTTTGACTTTAGTACTTCAGGGTAGGGCTGCTACTGAAGTTTCAGACATCGAGAGAGCCCAGAGATTGGGGGCGACAATATTTGCAGGCGAGTCTGGCCCAGATGATGCATATGAGTGGATTACTCGTTTGGAACGAGTGTTCTCGGTTATGGGGTGCCCTCCGGAGGACAGTGTGCGATTAGCCACATTCCTTCTAGGTGGTCAAGCGTACCATTGGTGGCATGCTTTGGTGCTGTCTGGCTGGGATGTCCATGCATTTACCTGGGAAACTTTCCGGGAGCGCTTCCTTGAGCAGAAATTTCTTGAGTTGGCCCGCTTTGTGCCGGTTCTGGTGGCAACAGAGAGGAATAAGTGCCGCAGATTTGAGTATGGGCTGAGAGGTGAGATTCGGTCAGTAGTAACGGCGGTGGCTTATTTATGATGTTGATGTGATTCTGGGGATGGATTGGTTAACAATGCCGCCATAGATTGTTATGACAAGAGGGTGGTTTTCTAGAGTCCAGGTTTGCCGGAACTTATGTTTCAGGGAGATCATAGGGTACTTCCCTCAGGAGTAATATCGGCTTTGACTGCTGAGAAATTATTGCCGAAAGGTTGTGAGGGCTATTTGGCTCACGTGTTTGATTCTTGGGATTCTCCGGTGAGAGTAGAGGATATTGATGTGGTGAGTGAGTTTTCCGATGTATTTCCAGAGGATCTTCTGGGATTGCCACCTCACCGGGAGATTGAGTTCACCATAGAGCTTCTTCCGGGTACCCAACCTATAGCACAGGCACCGTACATAATGGCACCATACAGAATGGCATTGGCAGAATTAAGGGAGTTGAAGACTCAATTGCAGGACTTGGTGGATATGGGATTTATTCAACCAAGTGTATCACCTTGGGGTGCGCCGGTGTCATTTGTAAGGAAGAAAGATGGTGGTATGAGGTTATGTATCGACTATCGGCAGCTAAACAGTGTTACGGTGCGAAATAAGTATCCTTTCCAAGAATTGATGATATGTTTGACCAGTTAAAAGGGGCAAGGTATTTCTCAAAAATTGACCTTCGATCTGGGTACCATCAGTTGAGGATCCGGGAAGGGGATGTTCCTAAAACGGCTTTTAGGACACGCTATGGTCACTATGAGTTCCTGGTGATGCCCTTCGGGTTAACTAATGCACCGGCAGTGTTTATGGATTTGATGAAAAGGGTGTTCCGAAGGTATTTGGATCAATTTGTGATTGTGTTCATTAATGATATCTTGGTGTATTCAAGGAGTGCAATGGCACATGAGAATCATTTGAGGTTGGTGCTGAATATGCTAAGTTTAGTAAATGTCAGTTTTGGTTGACCAATGTGGGATTCCTAGGTCATGTGATTTCTGCTGAGGGAATCAACGTGGATCCCCAAAAAGTTGAGGTGGTGGCAAACTAGGAGTAACTGAGGACAGTTACAGAGGTGAGAAGTTTTCTGGGTCTAGCGGGATATTATCGGTGATTCGTAGAAGGATTGTCTATGATAGCTGCCCCGTTAACTCGGTTGACTAGGAAAGGAGTCAAGTTTGACTAGGATGATGGGTGTGAACAGAGCTTTCAAGAGCTTAAAAAAAGGTTGACTTCGGCCCCAGTATTAACTCTTCCATATGGTAATGGGGGATTTAAGGTGTACAGTGATGCATCATTGCGAGCTATAGGTTGTGTACTGATGCAGCATGGGAAGGTGATCGCTTATGCTTCCAGGCAACTTAAACCTCATGAGTTGAATTACCCCACATGATTTGGAGTTAGCTGCGGTAGTGCATGCGCTGAAGATCTGGAGACATTATTTGTATGGGGAAACATGTCGGATCTTTACTGACCATCAAAGTTTAAAATACTTCTTCACCCAGAAGGATCTGAATTTGAGGCAAATAAGGTGGCTTGAGCTGATAAAAGATTATGATTGTACCATAGAGTATCATCCAGGAAAAGCCAATGTTGTGGTGGATTCCTTGAGCAGGAAGTCCATGGGTTCCTTGGCCCATTTGCATATAGTTTACCTACCGTTGCTGGTGGAATTCCATAGGGTGGGAATTATACTTGACATGGATAGCCAGGGGGCTTTGTTGGCTAGCTTCCATGTGAGGACTGTCTTGATTGACCGGATTATTAAGGCTCAACTCCAGGATCCTACTTTGTGTGTTATTATGATGGAGTTGGAGGCTGGGAACAGGCAAGATTATGCGATTAGGAATGATGGGGCCTTGGTTAAGGATGGCCGATTGTGCGTACCAAATGAGCTAGAGTTGAAGAGAGAAATTCTTGAGGAGGCTCATAGTTCTGCTTATGCTATGCATCCAGGAGGTACCAAGATGTATCGTACTGTAAAGGAACACTACTGGTCGACTGGGATGAAAGGAGAAATAGGAGAGTTTGTGAGTAGATGCCTGACGTGTCAGCAAGTAAAAGCAGAGAGGCAGAAACCATACGGCGCACTACAACCATTACCTATTCCGGAATGGAAGTGGGATCGCATTACGATGAATTTTGTGCATAAACTTCCAAGGACTCAAAAAGGACATGATGGAATATGGGTAATTATTGATAGACTCACGAAGTCAACACATTTCTTGCCAGTATGGGAAGATTACCGGATGGGCCAATATGCCAAATTGTTTGTGGATGAGATCATACGGTTGCATGGGACTCCAGAGTCGATTGTGTCAGATAGGGATCCTAGGTTTACCTCCAGGTTTTGGTGGAGTTTGCAGAAAGCCTTTGGAACTACATTGCATTTCAGTACAGCTTTTCAACCTCAGAGTGACGGTCAGTCTGAGAGGACTATTCACATTCTGGAGGATATGATGAGAACGTGTGTACTGTAGTTTAAAGGAAACCGGGATTCACACCTGGCTTTGATGGAATTTGCATACAACAACAGCTATCAATCGAGTATTAGGATGTCTCCTTTCGAGGCACTATATGGGAGATAGTGCAGGACACCAATATGCTGGAATGAGGTAGGTGAAAGGAGACTGTTGACACCAGAGATAGTGGAAATGACAGAGGAAAAGATTAGAATCATTTGAGAAAGGTTGAAGGCAGCTCAGGATCGCCAAAAAAGCTATGCAGACCAACGGATCAGAGACCTTGAATTTGAGGTAGGAGATTGGGTGTTCTTGAAATTATCCCCCTGGAAATGAGTGGTACGTTTCTCAAATGTATCCATGTGCGTATGAGATTGGGCCGTATGAGATTGTTGAGAGGTTAGGGCCAGTGCGTACAAACTTGCTTTACCCCCAGAACTTTCAAGGGTTCATAATGTTTTCCATGTATCCATGCTCCAGAAGCACCTATTTGATAAGTCTCATGTGTTGGAGGAGCAACCAATTAGGTGAGAGATGATTTGACTTTTGAGGAGCAACCAGTGCAAATTCTAGATTGGAAGGAAAAAGTACTGCGCATAAAGACTATTCCTCTGGTTAAAATGTTGAGGGAGAATCATAACGTGGAGGAGGCCACGTGGGAAACCGAGGCACTAATGCGGGAGCAGCATCCACATTTGTTCCAGTGACATATATGAATTTCGAGGAAGAAATTTCTGTAAGGTGGGTGAATTGTAACAACCCGGAAATGTAATTATTGAATTTTCGTAAATTATCTTGCAAAAAGATGAATTTACCCTTGGTTGTTAAGGGGCATGAAAGTCAATTTTTGTTTCGAGACACTTTTGGCTGTGTTTCAGGTACCGATGCATAGTTCTCAAACTCACGAGTTCGTAGACAGGAAGAACGCGGAAAATGGAGTTCGGGTGAGAGAGTTGTACGTCTAGAATGTTCAAGGGCAGTTTGATAATCTGCCATGGGTAGATATTTTTATCCCCAATCAGATCAGTTCATCATCATTTCACTCTCTCTTTCTTCGACACACACCCAACCCGTGTACATTGAACCCAAAAACCCAAAATTGGAACTTCAAACCGAGGCAAGACCCTCTATTCCTATTCAACCAATCGGATTCTCCTCTTTCCCGTGCTCACAAAAGTACCAACCATTGTTGGAGGAAGCTGCGGGAGACGCCGGACCGAGGAAAAAGAAAAACTGGAAGTTTCCATCAATATTTCGGCCAGCACAGGTACGGGTTTAGTGTTTTGAGGTCATTTTTGAGTTCCTGGGTTCAAGTCGATACATTTAGACTTAAAATTCGTGAAAAATGGTTGAGATTTGAAGAAGTTAGGAAAAACTCAAGGTCGCCCGAAAATGGGTTTTCCGACGACGGCGAACAGCGGCGCGGTCGTCTTCTCCACCGAGACTCCGGCGACGCTGGACGATAGCTCATCCGTCTTCTCCGGTGAGACGCCGACAACTGGGTTAGTCAGACGGGGCTGACGTGGCATGCCACCTGGCTGCCACGTGGATGCCATATGGCTGCCACGTGGAGCCACGTGGAGCCACGTGGAGCCACGTGGATGCCACGTGGAGCCACGTACATTCCACGTGGAGCCACGTGGATGCCACATGCATGCCACGTGGAGCCACGTGGATGCCACGTGGGCGCCACCTGGAAGCCACGTGGGCGCTACTTGGCAGCCACGTGGGCGCCAACACGTGTACATTGAACCCAAAAACCCAAAATTGGAACTTCAAACCGAGGGAAGATCCTCTATTCCTATTCAACCAATCGGATTCTCCTTTTTCCCGTGCTCACAAAAGTACCAACCATTGTTGGAGGAAGCTGCGGGAGACGCGGGACCGAGGAAAAAGAAAACCTGGAAGTTTCCATCAATATTTCGGCCAGCACAGGTACGGGTTTAGTGTTTTGAGGTCATTTTTGAGTTCCTGGGTTCAAGTAGATATATTTAGACTTAAAATTCGTGAAAAATGGTTGAGATTTGAAGAAGTTAAGAAAAACTCAAGGTCGCCCGAAAATGGGGTTTTCCGACGACGGCGAACAGCGGCGCGGTTGTCTTCTCCACCGAGACTCCGGCGACGGTGGACGATAGCTCATCCGTCTTCTCCGGTGAGACGCCGACAACTAGGTTAGTCAGATGGGGCTGACGTGGCATGCCACCTGGCTGCCACGTGGATGCCACATGGCTGCCATGTGGAGCCACGTGGAGCCACGTGGATGCCACGTGGATGCCAAGTGGAGCCACGTGGATGCCACGTGGATGCCACGTGGATGCCACGTGGAGCCACGTGGATGCCACGTGGAGCCACGTGGATGCCACGTGGAGCCACGTGGATGCCACGTGGAGCCACGTGGAGCCACGTAGAGCAACGTGGGCGCCACCTGGAAGCCACATGGGTGCCACCTGGCAGCCACGTGGGCGCCAACCCGTGTACATTGAACCCAAAAACCCAAAATTGGAACTTCAAACCGAGGGAAGATCCTCTATTCCTATTCAACCAATCGGATTCTCCTTTTTCCTGTGCTCACAAAAGTACCAACCATTGTTGGTGGAAGCTGCGGGAGACGCCGGACCGAGGAAAAACAAAAACTGGAAGTTTCCATCAATATTTAGGCCAGCACAGGTACAGGTTTAGTGTTTTGAGGTCATTTTTGAGTTCCTGGGTTCAAGTAGATAGATTTAGACTTAAAATTCGTGAAAAATGGTTGAGATTTGAAGAAGTTAGGAAAAACTCAAGGTCGCTCGAAAATGGGGTTTTCCGACGACGGCGAACAGCGACGCGGTCGTCTTCTCCACCGAGACTCCGGCGACGGTGGACGGTAGCTCATCCGTCTTCTCCGGTGAGACGCCGACGACTGGGTTAGTCAGACGGGGCTGACGTGGCATGCCACGTGGATGCCACATGGCTGCCATGTGGAGCAATGTAGACGCCACCTGGAAGCCACGTAGGCGCCACCTGGCAGCCACGTGGGCGCCACCTGGTAGCCGAGTTAGCTCTGAGTCAGCACCGAGTCAGGCCGAATCGTACCGAGTTGGCGCGTGGACACTGTAGCAGCACGTGGTTCACTGTGGCAGGCGCGTGGCTGAGTGTGACAGCACGTGGCGCATGGTTTGGCCTTCGGCCAGTGCGTGGGACTGGTTCTGGGTTCACAGCGATGTGTGTTAGTTAGTGTTCGACGTTCCAGATCTATTGGAGTAGGTTTCGGGTTGATCGGACGTCGTTTAGGCGTAGTTTTGGGCGTCCGAAGTTGCAGCATTTTTAGTGAGACGTAGGCGGACCTCCCGGAGTTTAGGGGGTTTGAATGTAGTGTTTTTATTATTAGCCGGTAATCCCGATTCTTAATATTGATAGGCGATACTGCTCTACGAACTTCGGAGGAGCGTACGACTCGGGATTGAGCTTGCTTGGACGTGTGGTGAGTGGACTTTGGTTTGTAAATTGTAATGCATGCATAAATGTATATTTGAATTAAATTATGTTATGTATTGTTTGTGATAATTTCCAGAATTTAGAAATTATTACTGGACACAGGTTTTTCATATTTCAGTGAAAATGTGTTTTGGGGAAATGGCCTAGTTTTTAGACTTGGTTTTTATGTAGTCTTGACGTGGTAATTATTGAGTCCGTGACTTTGGGTTAGACCCATATTTGTGATTTACTGGATTTGGCCATAAATAATTTTTCAATGACTTTGGCTTAGGCCAAGAAACAAGGATTTCGAAACACAGATTTTGGTTTTCACTGAATTTCTGTCCCCGATGGTCAAGATTTCTCCGACTGGCGTTGAGGGGATTTACTCCGCTGGTTCATTGAGGGTTCTCCGACACTGGTGTCGAGGGGTTTTCTCCTCCGGGTCGTTGAGGCTATCTACGCGTAGCACAGGTTTCTATACAACTCGAGGTATATCGGGTGTGTGGAGGGTATTTCGGGAACAGTGGGTTATGTGTTGATATATTTTGTGTCCAGGTCCATTTACATGTTTTTAAATCCTTTGAGGAGGATTTTCAAACCAAATTGTGGACCACTGTGTGTTTTTCATTATACAGATTTTCATGGGTCCAACCAAGTGTTTTTAAAGAAATATGAAATTCCGGTGGTTTTTCAGATCGTCTTAATATCATAATTACATAAAAATAACGTTTATATTATGCATGCATGGTTTTACTCGTGGAGGGGGAAAAGGAAAGATTTCCTCGGAAAACGATTTATAAATTATTATTTTTGTCCGCTCACAACTTTTGTGTTTTAAATCCCCTTCAAGTTGTTGAGTTGACGTGGGCACTTTCAGAGGCGAAGACATTAGAATATTAGCTGCGCTATTACCTATACTGGAGTAGGATATTTAATTCTGTAATTATTATCCTACCTAGATGCTATGATAATACTTTTGGACTTATTGTAAAATTTTCGATTTCATCGTTGGATGGTTGTTGTCTATTGGAATTTGGAGTGCTATCTGATCTCTTGTCTGACAGGTGGAAGATGGTTAACCAGTCCCTGAGGGGAGACTCTGCCGAACTTTTGGCAGAGTTCTCATAATTAAATTGTAAGGACTTAAGGGTGTCTTGGGAAATTCCTTAGGTTGTCAAACGGGAGTAGGGTTCTTCCTGGGTTTCGAGGGGAAATTCAGGGAGGGTCCTTACACCATGGTCCAATCTCTTGAGCTGGCTTGCCATTTGCCCTAATTGGTTCTCAATAGCAGTAATGGCACGATCATTTTGTTGAAAGGTAGTTGTGCTTTGGATTAGGGATTGCTTCATGTTCTGAGTGGATTGCACCAAGTCCTCAAGTGACTTGTGTCCCACGGCCTGGTTTGCTTGAGGTGGAAGTTGAGGGGCCTAATTTGAAACTTGAAGGGCCATGACATGGCTTTGGAATCTAGGAGTTGCATTGGGGTTTTGCACATTCTGATTGTTGCTTCACTTGAAGTTTGGATGGTTCCTCCATCTAGGATTGTAAGTGTTTGAGTAAGGGTCATTACGTGGCCTCATTCCAGTAAGTGTACTTCCCAATGTAATTGGCATCTTCTACCATAGGACAAGTTTGAGAATCATATCCTTGAACTGAGCAAACATTATAAGTCATTGTGGGTTTAGCCTTGTTATCACAGAGCTGCTTCACCATGGCCGTGAGCTGGGCGATGGTGTCATCCTTGTCCCTAGGCGATGGTGTCATCCTTGTCCCTACTCACTCCAGTAAGTGTTCTAGACTGTTGACCTCTATAGCTAAATAGTTTCTCCCTTTGAGGAATGTTCTCAAAGGCTTCCCTAGCTTCCTCAGTTGTACTATCCAAAACTCCTTTGGATTTGGAGTTCACCATCACTCTATCACTTGTTTTCAAGCCACCATAGAAGTACAACATCAAGTGACAATCATCAATGTTGTGATGGGGGCATGCCTGAATCATCTAATTGAACCTTTCCCAAAACTCATAGAAAGGTTCATCCTCAGCTTGCTGGGGTTCCATGATCTCATCCTTAAGCTTGTTGGTCTTGGCCACGGGGTAGTATTGAGTGAGAAACTTGGAGGACAAGTCTCTCCATGATGTGATAGATGCTGGTGCAAGTGAGTGGAACCATGCCTTGGCCTTGTCTTTAAGAATGAAATGGAACAGCCTCAATCTAATTTCAGCTTCAGTCATGCCATTGATTCTTAGGGTGGAACACATTTCCACAAAGTCCTTGTTGTGAAAATGAGGATCTTCACCCGAGCGGCCATGGAACTTAGGGAGCATGTGGAATTTCCCTCATTTGATCTCAAAGTTTTCCACTGTACAGGTGGGAAACACAATGGGAACCTGATCCTCACTCACATGGGGAGTAGCATACTCCTTGAGCAGTCGGGGTGGTGGATTGGCTAGGACACATTCCTCAGCCATTCTTCGAGGGGATGGTTGTGGACTTGGATGAGGAGATCCTTGGACAGATGATGAGGCAGATGGTGGAGCTGAAGAGTGGTATACCGAGCCTTTGAATTGAAAGATGCTTAAAGTAAGGAAACTTGTAATGCAAGAAAACAGTAAATACATAAAGGTGTTAACAATGTAAAGGGCAAGTAAAGGCAGTCCCTATCCAAACCTCACCACAACGGTTTGCAACTTGGTTTGCAAGGTTCAATTTTCATGTTTGCCACATGGCCTGGTGCTCGTTCAACAGTCCGATCAAGGCTCAATCACAAATTTTATCTCCTTCTTAGTTTGTATTTTCAATGCATGTATTTGTACCTTTCCTTTCTATCCAATTAGGCCCGAAAGGACACATTAAGTACGAACGGAAATCTGAGTCACTACACTAACCCTAGAAAGTGTCGTGCAATCTAGGAATTTCATGGATCTCATCACATATTACGTTTGTTATAATCCTTGATGCAAAGTCATCTTTAAGTTATCCAAATAAAGTGATCAACCTTAAGAACACAAAGTAGTCTCAATAAAAACAGTGAATTAATCAACCAAGACAAACACAATAATCAAACCAAGCCCCAAAGCCAAGTTAAGTAGTTTCCATGGCTAGGGCTTCAAGATCAGCCCTAACTTAAAGGTTCAATTATCATGTTTGCTACTTGGTCTAGTGCCTATGCAAGAGGTCTCTTAAGCCCACTCTTACACATTTATCTCTTCTAACTTAGTATGTCAAAAGCCTCATGGTTACCTAAGACGTCTATCAATTAAAGTAACCTCTTGATGTAACCTACTTGGTCTAGTGCCTATGCAAGAGGTCTCTTAAGCCCACTCTTAATGTAACCTCTTGATGTAAGTCATCTATAATTTATGCAATTAAAGTGATCAAGTTTAAGAGCATAAAAGAATAACAGTTTAAATAGTAATTCAACACACCAAGACAAACATAACTACCAAACCAAGCACCAAAAACCAAGTTAAGAAGTTGACATGGCTAGGGCTTCAAGATCAGCCCTAACTTAAAAGGAACTACTCGCTATGCATAATGAAAAACAAAAACATGAATTTTATTAAAGAAAGAGTTGAAAGATTAAACCCAAAAAGTACCCTTAATGGAAGATTCAAGCACGACTTCAAGATCCTCCTTCAAGAATAATTGTTGGACTTCAAGTAATCGTGAACAAGCCTCACAAACAAAGCTCTCAACAGTAAGTAAAAAGTATGAAAAGGTGTCTAAAATTGTGTGTCTAAAACAGTGGACAAGGCTCCCTTTTTATAGAGCAAAACCAAGCCTTGTCCTACAAGGATTTGAAATAGAAACCTAGTCTAGTGAGTTCTAGAACTTCTATTACATTTCTAAATGGACAACTAATCCCTAGAAACTTGGAAAACCAAAAGGAACACGGCTAGAACGCGTGAATGCAAGTTGGCACATGGTAGCCAGCTGTCTCGGTGGCTTGGTCCTTAGGTTGTCTCTCCCACGCCTTGCCACACCTTGGCATGTTTTTGGCTTCAATATGGATCATAGGTTCTGAAAAGGCTCCATGGCGCAATCAAATGGCTTTAGGATAGCTGATGGCTTAATTTGGCTTAATCAGGTCATGTCAGGGACATGCACTGGACCTGTCTGTCGTTCGAGACATATCGACACTGCCAAGGCGCAGTTGCGGCCCTAATTTGGGCGCATTAGGAACATGTCTGGGATGCCTTGGGAACCTGTCAGGGACATGGGTTTGGAGCCTCTTCAAGGCATGTCGAAGGCACGCCTGGACTAGAACTTTGACTTAGTACTCGACATGATGAAGGCACGCCTTGGGCTCTTCTAGGGCACTCAAGGGAACGCCTTGGCCAGGTTCTGGGAGTCGATTTGAATGACTTTGGGACGTATCAGGGACACGTCTTAGGACTCGATCCTATACATGTCAGATACATGTCTTCAACCCGGTACTGGCCAGATTTTCGGTTCTTGGTCTTGGCCCTAAATAGGGCACATTGACATGCCCTTGGCCTTGCAAAGGCTCGGCTCTGAGTATGGAGGACCCGATAGTGATTTGAGGACATCTCCTTCATCTTAGCTCCAATTTGAGTAATTCTTTTTCCATTATTCGTAGAATTAAGCTATCTTTCCAATTTCTACACATTTCTCACAAAAGCATCCCTTTCTACTATGGATGACATGAATTTAAGCAAAAAGACAAGTAAAGGGGCCAAATATGACATGAAATATGTGTAAGGTTTATGACTTAACAAACCCGGCATCACTTGATTACACTATTTGAGGGTTGTGAACCTTGTGACAGGTAAAAATACTCTGAAATGAGTATAAAGTAATAATATGGTAGGTTATCTCGAGGGTTGATCCGAGATACGACAATAGTGATAATCGAGAATGAACGAGTCTATGATTGAGATGGCTAAGATCGAGGATTATGCCGACTTAGCACAAGAGTCAGTGTCGAGATGCTATCGCCGAGGAGTCATGGCAGCTTAGCACATGAGACAGTGTTGAGATACTACGACCGAGGCATGTTAGCCTAGTACATGTCTCATGGGTAATATATGAGTCATGTGGGGTCTTGTCGAGTCCTATCGAGTCATGTGTCAATGTTGAGTCCTGGTATTCCTATATGGTGGTCCTTGGTGTCATACCTATCTGTAGGCCAAAAACCAGTCCTCCATATGATCGTTCGCCTGCGCTCGCTCTATACCAGTTAAACAATGGTAATCTTGTCCTCGAGCTCTTATGTGTATTTATGGTCCCAGAGCTCCTAGGGGGACTCGTGGTAATAGTGCTTGCACCTATTCCTTCACGTGGTCGTGGTATGAGCGAAGACACCCAGTCCTGTCATGTGCGCGAGACTGGTACGACTACAGTGCCATTGGATACCTGTTATGTTGATTGAGTCATGATGATAGCCGAGGGATATGTCGGCTTATGATGATATGATAGACGAGGGATATGCCTGCTTATGATGATATGATAGCTGATGATTATGTCCGCTTATGATGATATGATAGCCAAGAATTATGCCGGCTTATGATGATATTCTATCCGAGGGTTATTCCGGCTTATAATGATATGATAGCCGAGGCTTATGCCGGCTTATGATGATACGATAGCCGAGGGTTATACAGGTTTCTGATCATATTATAGCTGAGGGTTATGCCGGTTTATGATGATACGATAGCCGAGGGTTATGCCGCTTATGATGATATGTTAGATGAGGGATTGTCGGCTGGATATGTATGATGATTACCGTCACAGATGGTGACTAGAGTTTAGAGATACCAATAAGGGTACTTTCGTGATCGAGGTAAGTGGGTATGGTGAGGGCGGTGACCCCGATTGATGAGATTATGGTTTGTATGTATGATATGACATTGAGATGATCGATATTGTCAAAGAGCGACGATGATATTGAGATATTACTATTCAATTTATCCCTGAGTTGGATGTGTCATCTTCAACGTGTGAAGTTTTACTCTGAATGTTAGCTGCTAAATGCTTACATATTGTGATTGAGTATGATTGAATGGGTGTGATAGCTAACCCTATGAGGTTATCCGATTATTATATTAATATTTTAATGTTGTGCTCGTTTTGTGTGCTATATGATGTTATGTAATATGTCGTATATGTTTTGATTAAGCGAGGGGGTTAGTCTTTTATGGTTTTTAGTTGATTCTCCTTGAAACTACTAAGGTCCACTCACCTTTGTGTTTACATCCCTCAGATTTCCGGAGGCGGCCAGAGGACTCAAGGAGGATGTGACAACTCCGACACCAGGCTATTTGGTTTGTGAAACAAGGTACTATCGGTTTAGCATTCAATGCTTTATTTAAGATCATCAATTACTTGTAAGCATGCTCTGGGTCGCCCGCTATCGCGGTGGAATAGTAACTTAGTGTCGGCTAACACTCTGCGAATCAGGTATCCTGTTGGAATTCCAGGGTGGGGTGTAACAATGAATATCCTAATATAAAAAGTATAGCACCATTAGAAGTCCTTCAAATAGAGAGAACTAAAACATGAGACGATTTATTACAATTAGTATAACATACTAGAATAATAGGAGAAGATCCCCAATTACATTGGAATAAAAACCAAATAGTAGCTAAACTAGACATTTTCAATCCATCCTTAACCATTAAGACAGAAGATATGCCTTGTAGTATATTAGATAAACAAAAATTTGAACAGCAAATCAAAGAATTATTAAATTTGAAAGTAATTAGACCTTCAAAATCTAGACATAGATCTACAACTTTTATTGTTAGAAAATATTCTGAATTAAAGAGAGGAAAGGCAAAAATAGTTTACAATTATAGAAGACCTAATGATAATACTTACGAAGATAGTTATAAATTACCAAATAAAGATGAGCTGATTAATAAAATTCAAGAAAGAAAGTATTTTAGTAAATTTGATTGTAAATCAGGATTTTGGTAGATTAGAGTAGTAGAATAGCTAATATAATGGACAACGTTTACTTTTCCCGAATGACATTTCGAATGGCATGTTATGCCATTTGGATTAAAAAATGCACTATCTATTTTCTAGAGAAAAATGGATCAAATTTTTAGGAAGTACAATAAATTTGCAGTGTTTATGTAGATGATATCCTTGTACACAGTAAGAATAAAAATGAACATAGAAAGCATTTAGAAATTATCCTGAAAGAATTTATTAACTAGGGTATTTTTATTAGCAAGAATAAGTTAGAAGGGAGCAGGCCTTCTCACGGATTTCGAAGGAAAATTCAGGAGGGGTCCTGTCAACTTGGTATCAGAGCTCTAGGTTAACTTCTTGTGGACCGCACTTGGTGTGCATTTTTGTACATTGTGATGGCTCCTGGATGTTGTCCTCGTATACGGTTTGTTATTGAGGTGGGAACAGAGCAATGTTCAAGGTACATGGCCTCCAAGGTTGATTTCTGTTTTGCATCATATGGTGACTAGTTGAATCAAGTAGTGAGTATAATTCTACAAGGCAAGTGTTTCAGAGGTATCCGAGATTGCGAGGGCTAGCGACTCGGTGTTTGCACTATTGACGAATAGGGAGTTGCTTCCTATCGACTCAGATCTGAGTGTCCCTGATGTTTTCTCTCTAGAGGGGAGTAGCGAGGAAGTACCTAGTTGACGAGTCTCGTGTGAGGGACGAGCTACATTTTGAGTTGAGGAGAGGTTGAGCCTCGAGGAGGCTAGTTGCAAGGCTTGAGAATCAGATGCATGCTGGTAGTCACACTTATTTGTTTGGGTTGGTTTGAATTTCAAGGACGAAATTTCTTTAAGGGGGGGGGGGGGGGGGGGGGGGGGGGGGGGGGGGCGTGTTGGGTTGAGGTGTAACGACCTGTTTATAAATTATGCGAATTTCGTAATTTATTTTAGAAAAGGATAATTTTACCCTCCTTTTAGTAAGGGTTCGAAAGTCACTTTTTTTTTGGGAGTACTTTCGGGAATTTTTATTGGGCCATCGCATAGGTCTCGAACTCATAAGTTTGTAAATAGGCAGCACACGAAAATCGGAGCTCGTTTGGGAGAGTTACGGGTCAAGGAAAAGTAGGGGAATTTTGGTAATTTTAGCCCTTGATATTTCTTTAAATCCTTATCTCTTTCTTTCTCCTGGATCAAATTTGTCTGCTTCTTCCTATTCCCCACCCCTGCTCGCGATTCTTGTTTCCTTGAGCCAAAAAAATACACATGAACACATACCACCACCATCACCAAATTTCTTGGCTATTTTAGACCAAACCATGGACACTAAAAGCTTCCTCTCCTCTCCAAGAACTCAACCATGTCATACATGAAGCTTGAGGACAGCTGAGGGCTTCGGAACGAAGCATGAAAGCTTGGTCGAAACTTTGAGTCCAATTTCCGGCCACCATAGGTAATGGATCTCAATATAGACTTTGTATTTGGATTCCTTTGCTCGAGTAGATAGATTTCCATAATTAGAACATCGAATTTGGTTGACAAATGAGTGTATTATCAAGCTTTGAAGATTGGGCGGTTATGGAGTTTTCCAGCCGGCCATGAACATTACCCATCGAGTGAACAATACCTCAAATCGTATTTTCATGTTTTTGACGTTCCGAACCTGTTGGCGCAGGTTTTAGGTAAATTGGAGTTTGTTTAGGGCCTGTTTCAAACGTCCAAAGTCACGTTAAACGCATTTAAAGCGCGTGTGTACTCCCGGGGTTTAGGGGGTCGGATTTCAAGGTTTATAATTGACGTTTAATAATGCCACGTATCGCTTTTGACAAGCCTAGTGGCTTCAAAGGTCATGAGGGACTGAATAGCATGAAATTAGACTCATTTGGGCCTCGAGGTGAGTGGACTTTACTTTCTAATTGGAAATGCATGCATATTATTATGTTTTAAGTATTTTATATTCAATTACAAATTTCGAGAATTAAATGGAATGATTATTTAGGATTCTTATGAGTCCCGGGAATTTAAGAAAATCATTATAGATGTTTATTTTCGTTCTAAGCTCTGGGAACAATGGATAGTGATTGTACTTGATTATCCACTAGTTTTGGATTTCAATAACAATTATGAATTGCGGAAGTCAAGGGTAGTTAGCATCGAATATTGTATTATCTTTAAAGACTTGGGAACTAATAATGATTCTTGGAATAGAATATTATGAATTTTGATTGTTAAGAATACGGATTTAGTATTAATTATGGATTTCAATAATGGTCTTGGGAAACGATTTTGGTATTGACTTAGGCTTAAGCCCAGGATGGTGATTCTATGGACTCCGATTATGGATTTTGGGCTTCGGCTCAAAGTTATGCATTCCCTTAGGCCTGTTATTTGATGATTTTGGGGTTTCGGCCCAGGATTGTAGTTTAGGCTTTATCCCTAGTGGGAGGGTTGGGAGAAAGTTTTGTCAGTAGACTACGAGATATGGTATGGAGGATTCCATCATACACTCGGACGGATGTGAGGTATGGTATGGAGGATTCAATCATATGCTCGGTGTGGTATGAGGTATGGTTTGGAGGATTCCATCATATGCTCAGTGAGGTATGGCATGGTGGTTTCCCTCATACGCTCGGTGAGGTATGGTAGGGTAGATTCCCTCATACACTTTGAGTTACAGCATGGTGGATTCCCTCATACACTTGGTGAGGTACGACATGGTGGATTCCCTCATATGGCTCGGGATGACGGCTACGGTCGGGATATCGAGCTACAACACAGGATAATGGCTACGACCGGGATATCGAGCTACAACACAGGATAACGGCTACGACCGGGATATCGAGCTACGACTCAAGATGACGGCTAAAGCTGTGATAACGAGCTACGGCTCGGGATGATGACTTCGGTCGAGTTATTGATATGACGGCACATGTAAAGATAGTGTGGGTTCCACCGAGATAATTCAATTGGATCGCGGTAAGTTGTATTACTTATGTATGCGGATCTTGTTGTACGTAAGGTTTGATAACGAGGTGGGACTATATCGATTAGTATAATTTTATTTGTGAATCCACGCTTTTATTATATTTGGTTATGTTGTCCACTAACGGTTATTTTGGTTTCGTGCCCTCCAGGCCGTAGAGAGACAAGGAGCCGAGACTAGGAGGCGGCATCACCTTCTGCTGTGTTGTCAGAGTAGGTTTTGGTTAGGTTGTAATGTAATTTAACCTAGTGTGCTTTGGAACGTTGGGTTAGCATATTTGTTATTTGTATCCTTCATCTGATAGGTGGAAGACGGTTTGACCCGGCTATAGGGAAGACTCTACTGAATTTTCGGTGGAATTCTCGTATGGTCTTTATTGGTGTACTGAGGGTATTTTGGGAATTGTTTTGATGTTCAAGTTTTTTCAGATGGGAGTAGGACTTCTCAGGGATTTCGAAGGGAAATTCAGGAGGGGTCCTGTCATATATATATAACTTATCGGAAACCCTTTGATCTACCTCGGTAAAACCCATGTTGCATTCAATTGTACCTGTAACGACCCGGACCAGAAATTAAACTATTTTGAGGATTTGGACAATCTTACCCTCAGTTTTGGACGGGTTCGGGAGTCACTTTTTGACTGGCAAGACTTTTGGGAATTTTTCTAGGGTCGTTGCGTAGGTCTCGAACTCACGAGTTCGTAGACAGGCGGCACGCGGAAAATGGAGACCCGATGAGTTCGTTACGGGTCTAGAAGCTTCAGGGGCAGTTTGGTAATTTTGGAGAAGTTGGTACTATATAGTAGATATTTTCTCTCTCCTCGGCATATTGGTCAATATGGTCTCTCTCTCTCTCCTACCCGAAAACCCCCAGTGTGAATACAAAGCTTGATTTTCATCGGACGGATTTCGATCCGAGTTGAGTGAAACCAAGTTCGGGAGGATCATCCCCGGGACCCCACGAGCATTTTGGGGTAGATATTGGAGCGGGAGCACCGCCGTAGGCGACGGACGGAGGATGGAGGTGAACCGAAACTTCTCGGCCATTTTCCGGCCAAACCAGGTACGATCTCGGAACTTTGACCTCATATTTGGATTCCTGGTGAAACGTAGATAAATTTCCATGTGTAGATCGTGAAAAACGGTTAAGAAATGAAGAAGTTAGAAAACCTTGAAGTTTCGGCCGGAAATGGGGGATTCCGGCGAACCAGACGGTGGCGGAGGTGGCGGTCCGGTCATCTTCTCCGGCCAGCCTCCGGCGACGGTGACGGCAGTCCGGTCGTCTTCTCCGGCGAGTCACCGGTGACCGATCGGGTCGAGTGAACCGGTCGGGTTGAGTGAACCGGTCGGTCGAGTTGGATCGGGTCAGGTTGAGCCGGATCGGGTT
Source organism: Oemleria cerasiformis (assembly GCA_037349345.1). Classification (NCBI taxonomy): domain Eukaryota; kingdom Viridiplantae; phylum Streptophyta; class Magnoliopsida; order Rosales; family Rosaceae; genus Oemleria; species Oemleria cerasiformis. Next base: position 1,734,932 of record JAZGTL010000017.1, on the reverse strand, counting down.
GGACCGGTCCAGGCGCGTGAACACTGTAGTAGCGCGTGACTGGCGCGTGAGCGCGCGTGGGCGTGTGTGCCGACCTTCCGGCGGCGCGTGGGGCCGAGACTGAGGTCACGGCGGCGCGTGGTAAGTAGTTTTCGACGTTCCGAGTCTGTTGGTACAGGTTTGAGGTTGATCAGACCTCGTTTAGAGGTGGTTTTGGGCAATCCCAGCGGTAATAGTTGACCGTATTAGCGGGTTTTGAGCTCGGGAAGTCAAGGTAGTTGGGACATTATTGTGCATGTGTTGCTTGGGCTAGAGCGTCCTTGAATTAAGCCGGTTGATGTATATGAGTGGACTGTTGTTTATAAACTGAAATACATGCATTCAAATATCCTTGTTTAAATACTGTTATGTATTGTGGCATTGAATTTCTGTATTTTGAGAAATGATTATTGTATACATGTTTTCCACTATTACTGTGAAAGTGTGATTTGAGAAACATCATGGTTTTAGACTCGATTTTGATATCGTTTTGACGAGGAAATTATAGAGTCAATGATTTGGGTATTTGACCCTGTTACATGAGTTTATCGGATTTGGTCAAATTGAGGGAGGCTAGGACTCGGGACGAGGATCCGTTATTAACGGTGAACCCGGTGAACCTCCAATATAATAATATGATATGATATGATGGTCGAGGATACTTACCGACTAATATGATATGATATGATGGTCGAGGATACTTACCGACTAATATGATATGATATGATACGATGGTCGAGGATACTTACCGACTGATATGATACTAATATGATATGATATGATGGTCGAGGATACTTACCGACTAATATGATATGATATGATGGTCGAGGATACTTACCGACTAATATGATATGATATGATGGTCGAGGATACTTACCGACTAATATGATATGATATGATACGATGGTCGAGGATACTTACCGACTGATATGATATGATACGATGGTCGAGGATACTTACCGACTGATATGATACTGATATGATATGATATGATGGTCGAGGATACTTACCGACTGATATGATACTGATATGTTATGATAGTCGAGAGATGCCGACTATGCCGACTGATATGTTATGATAGTCGAGAGATGCCGAATATGCCGACTGATATGTTATGATAGTCGAGAGATGCCGACTATGCCGACTGATATGATATGATAGTCGAGAGATGCCGACTGATATGTTATGATAGTCGAGAGATGCCGACTATGCCGACTAATATGTTATGATAGTCGAGAGATGCTGACTGATATGTTATGATAGTCGAGAGATGCCGACTATGCCGACTGATATGTTATGATAGTCGAGAGATGCCGACTATGCCGACTGATATGTTATGATAGTCGAGAGACGCCGACTATGCCGACTGATATGATATGATAGTCGAGAGATGCCGACTGATATGTTATGATAGTCGAGAGATGCCGACTGATATGATATGATAGTCGAGAGATGCCGACTGATATGTTATGATAGTCGAGAGATATGCCGACTGATATGATATAATACATGACTAGCACACCCCAAGGGATACCCTGGTGGCTAGGGATATGATAGTCGAGAGATGCCGACTGATATGATATGATAGTCGAGAGATGCCGACTGATATGTTATGATAGTCGAGAGATATGCCGACTGATATGATATAATACATGACTAGCACACCCCAAGGGATACCCTGGTGGCTAGGTATATGATAGTCGAGAGATGCCGACTGATATGATATGATAGTCGAGAGATGCCGACTGATATGTTATGATAGTCGAGAGATATGCCGACTGATATGATATAATACATGACTAGCACACCCCAAGGGATACCCTGGTGGCTAGGGATATGATAGTCGAGAGATGCCAACTGATATGATATGATAGTCGAGAGATGCCGACTGATATGTTATGATAGTCGAGAGATATGCCGACTGATATGATATAATACATGACTAGCACACCCCAAGGGATACCCTGGTGGCTAGGGACAGGATAGTCGAGAGATATGCCGACTGATATGTTATGATAGCCGAAGGTTATACCGGCTGATGATACGATATGATAGCCGAGGATATATCCGGCTCTAATATGAAACAGACGACAATGGTCATGGGCTTAATCAACATATGAAAATACTTCATCAGCCGGGTCAGTGGGTTGGTGTGGGCGGTGACCTAGAGGGACGAATTATGGTTGGTTCACAAGTATTTGACTAGTCTGTTGTCTTGTGGTGTTCCAATAGAGATGTCAGCAGTGTCTGACCTACTGACGTTTGGTGACATAGGGTATTCCTATTTGGACCACCACTATTCCGAGGTTTTGGTTTTGACCAGTATACTATCCTGCGTCTGACAGGTATGAGTGGTCAGTAAGTACAGAGGTTCTGTCGGGAACCCTGTAAGGTTTAATAAAAATTATTCCAGAACAAAGGGTATTTCTGGTGTTTAAATTTTGAAGTAAAGAGCTGTCAGATGGGATAAGGGTTCTTTCCGGGTTTCGAGGGAAAATTCGGGAAGGGTCCTTACAAGTGCTATCAGAGCTCTAGGTTAACTTCCTGCAGACTGCACACTTGTGTGCAAATTATTTATGGATTTCGGTTAACAAGATGCCTCCGAGACGTGAGTTTCGTCAACGGTCAGGGAATGATGGTCGAGGATACTTACCGACTAATATGATATGATATGATGGTCGAGGATACTTACCGACTAATATGATATGATATGATGGTCGAGGATACTTACCAACTAATATGATATGATATGATACGATGGTCGAGGATACTTACCGACTGATACGATACTGATATGATACTAATATGATATGATATGATGGTCGAGGATACTTACCGACTAATATGATATGATATGATGGTTGAGGATACTTACCGACTAATATGATATGATATGATACGATGGTCGAGGATACTTACTGACTGATATGATATGATACGATGGTCGAGGATACTTACCGACTGATATGATACTGATATGATACTGATATGATATGATATGATGGTCGAGGATACTTACCGACTTATATGATACTGATCTGTTATGATAGTCGAGAGATGCCGACTATGCCGACTGATATGTTATGATAGTCGAGAGATGCCGACTATGCCGACTAATATGTTATGATAGTCGAGAGATGCCGACTATGCCGATTGATTAGATATGATAGTCGAGAGATGCCGACTGATATGTTATGATAGTCGAGAGATGCCGACTATGCCGACTAATATGTTATGATAGTCGAGAGATGCCGACTATGCCGACTGATATGTTATGATAGTCGAGAGATGCCGACTATGCCGACTGATATGATATGATAGTCGAGAGATGCCGACTGATATGTTATGATAGTCGAGAGATGCCGACTATGCCGACTAATATGTTATGATAGTCGAGAGATGCCGATTGATATGTTATGATTGTCAAGAGATGCCGACTATGCCGACTGATATGTTATGATAGTCGAGAGATGCCGACTATGCCGACTAATATGTTATGATAGTCGAGAGATGCCGACTATGCCGACTGATATGATATGATAGTCGAGAGATGCGACTGATATGTTATGATAGTCGAGAGATGCCGACTGATATGATATGATAGTCGAGAGATGCCGACTGATATGTTATGATAGTCGAGAGATATGCCGACTGATATGATATAATACATGACTAGCACACCCCAAGGGATACCCTGGTGGCTAGGGATATGATAGTCGAGAGATGCCGACTGATATGATATGATAGTCGAGAGATGCCGACTGATATGTTATGATAGTCGAGAGATATGCCGACTGATATGATATAATACATGACTAGCACACCCCAAGGGATACCCTGGTGGCTAGGGATATGATAGTCGAGAGATGCCGACTGATATGATATGATAGTCGAGAGATGCCGACTGATATGTTATGATAGTCGAGAGATATGCCGACTGATATGATATAATACATGACTAGCACACCCCAAGGGATACCCTGGTGGCTAGGGACATGATAGTCGAGAGATATGCCGACTGATATGTTATGATAGCCGAAGGTTATACCGGCTGATGATACGATATGATAGCCGAGGATATATCCGGCTCTAATATGAAACAGACGACAATGGTCATGGGCTTAATCAACCTATGAAAATACTTCGTCAGCCGGGTCAGTGGGTTAGTGTGGGCGGTGACCCAGAGGGACGAATTATGGTTGGTTCACAAGTATTTGACTAGTCTGTTGTCTTGTGGTATTCCAGTAGAGATGTCAGCAGTGTCTGACCTACTGACGTTTGGTGACATAGGGTATTCCTATTTGGACCACCACTATTCCGAGGTTTTGGTTTTGACCAGTATACTATCCTGCGTCTGACAGGTATGAGTGGTCAGTAAGTACAGAGGTTCTGTCGGGAACCCTGTAAGGTTTAATAAAAATTATTCCAGAACAAAGGGTATTTTTGGTGTTTAAATTTTGTGGTAAAGAGCTGTCAGATGGGATAAGGGTTCTTTCCGGGTTTCGAGGGAAAATTCGGGAAGGGTCCTTACAGTACCTGCCATCTCAGTATCCTGGGTCGTCGCCCGATAATCCATCCCTAGCCATAATCCCGAGTCGTAGCTTGATACCCCAACCGAAGCAGTACTCCCGAGTCGTAGATCGATACCCCAGTCGAAGCCGCAATCTCGGCAAACATATGATGGAATCCTCCATACCATAGCTCATACCATACCGAGCGTATGAGGAAATCCTCCCTACCATACCTCGTATCCCATCGAGCGTATGAGGAAATCCTTTTTTCCATACCTCATATCCTACCGAGCGTATGAGGAAATCCTTCATGCCTTACCTCATCAACATCTCGGCTGAAGCTATCATCATCACTACCCGGGCATGTGCCCATAGCACCTATCTTGATAGACAACGGCTGCCTCTCTCCCAACTATCGCTCAAGGGTTAAAGTCCAAATACTTATCCGGGGCCGAAGCACAAATCACAATCCCGGCCCGAAGTCTCAAAACATATAACTGGAATAAGCCCAAAACCATATGCTCGGCCGAAGCCAAAATCCAATAAGTTTGAAATCCCTAGTAGCAAATTCCATGGAACCGGGTCGTAGCCCCAAAATCTAATAAACCAGGCCTAAACTAAAAATCCACAACTAGCCTAAGCCCAAGTCATTTGAAAACGTATATTGATATACACACTTTGTGAAAAATCCAGTAAAATTATTATCCTTACTTCCCGAGTCTTGGCAAGGTGATAAACACTTTATAATAATTATCATTAATTCATGAGACTCAAGAAAATAATATATCATTCAATTTAATTTTTGAAATTCATAATCAATAATAAAATACTGATAACATAATAATAAGCATGCGTTACTATTTAGAACCCAAAATCCACTAACCGGAAGCTCAAGCAAGCCTAACTCCGAGCTATGCGGTCCTCTGATGTACCCAGAGCAGTATCACGTGCCAAAAGTACTAACCGGAATTATTAAACGACAATTATAAACCTTAACTTTGGCCTCCCTAACCCCTGAGAGTACACATGTGCCCTAAACGCGTTCAAAGAAACTTAGGACGTCTAAAATAGTCCATAAATGAACTCCGATGGACCCGGAACTTGCGCCAATAAATCCAAAACGTCAAAAAATCATAAACACTAGTTGCCTGAGGTCGAGGGAGGGCCCCACTCACCATCGCGTTTCAGTGGACGGTCGATGGTCCTCCCCCACATGTGACTATGAGGTGCAGTCCCCCTGACCTCTGCTTCACCGGCGCTGCCCTTCGCCGGCCGGATTCCGTCATTGTTGGCCGATTTTCAAAGCTTCGTAACTTCCTCATTTCTCATCTAAATTCAACGTTTTAATAGTCAAAATCCATCTACTTGAGCCCAGGAACCCAAAAATGAAGTCAAAACTGAGATCCCTTACCTTGGTTGGTTTGAAATTGGACTATAAGTTTAGGCCTATGTTCCGAGCTTCGATCCAACTCCCACGGCAATCCTCACGGCACAAGGAAGATATGGCTGGGTTCGTGGGGAGGAGAGTAAGGTAGTAGTGTCCTTAGTTTTGGTCAAAGAGGTTGAAAATTTTGGTGTGTGCGTGTTCTCAACGTGTTCTCATAGGAAGGAGAAACATAAAAACTCGCATAGGAGGAGAAAGAAGCTTGGAGAAAATTCTGGAAAAAAGGGGAGAAAATAACACTTATAAAAATATCTAATTTTCAAAATTACCAAAATGCCCTTGCGCTTCCCAGACCTGTAACTTTATCAGAGCAACATCGATTTTCGTGTGCCGCCTATTTACGAACCCGTGAGTTCTATACCTACGCAACGATCCAAGAAAAACTTCCAAAAATTCTTTTCAAACAAAAATTGTCTCTCGGACCTTACCTAACCCGATGGTAAAATCATCATTTCCTTGACAAATTTTCGAATCAAAGCTAATTTAAAGTACAGGTCGTCACATATATATATATATATATATATACATATACATGTACATATATGTATACATTCATATATGTGCATATATACATACATATATATAACATACATATGTATGTATACATACATATATATACATGTGCATAATATACATACATACATACATATATATAACATACATATGTATGTATACATACATATATATATATACATGTGCATACATTTATATATATATATATATATATATATATATATATATATATATATATATATATATATATATACTTGTGCATAATATACTGTTGGTAAAAATAAAGGACACGAGATATATGAACTCTATATATATACATGTGCGTAATATACATACATATATACATACAAATATACATACAAATATATAACATACATATGTATGCATACAAATATATAACATACATATGTGTGCATACAAATGTATACATATATATATATATATATATATATATATACATGTGCATACATATATATATATACATGTGCATACATATATATATATACATGTGCATACATATATATACATGTGAATACATATATATATATATATACATGTGCATACATATATATATACATGTGCATACATATATATATACATGTGCATACATTTATATATATATATATATATATATATATATACATGTGCATAATATCCTGTTGGTAAAAATAAAGTACACAAGATATATGAACTCTATTTCTAACAGTTATAATACTTGCAAGTCCACAAATCGGTAAAGATAGTATACAACAAAGCAAGAGTCGATCACTCGAGGACTTAATGCAATAGTTGGCATCATTTATACATCTTTTAGATGCTACTTAATGCCCTTTTACTTGTCTTTGGAGTTATTTTAGTGCCATCAATAGTAGAAAGTGATGCATTTTGCGAGACTTGTGCAAAGTTGGAAATATTGGGATATTCTGAGAAGAATGCAAAAAGAGCGGCTCAATTTGGAGTTATGATGAAGAAGTTATCCTCTATTCAATATCGGCCCCTAAATCAGGTCCTGATCTTAAGCCATGCGCCCTATTTAGGGCCACGATCAAGAACTTCGAATCAAGCCATACGGGTCCTAGAATCATGTATGAGGACCGGCAGATCAAGTCCAAGGTGAGTCGAAGTTCGTGCCAAGACGTGTCTTTGACATGTCTCAAGGATATTCTTGCTGCGCCCTAAAAGGAGGCCCTAGGAGTGCGAAATAAGGAACTTGGTGCCTATACGGGTCCCAAAGGTGTCTAGCTGTTCAAGAACGTTCAACACACCCATGGAAGATTCTAGAATCAGCCTTTCCACGCTAGAAAGATCTTTTCTTGCATCACAAGCCCGCGGTCCAGCTTGTGGCTTAGCCATGTCCCAGCCAAATTAGGAAACTTATTTTAGCTTTTCATTAAGGGTTTTTTGGTCATTTGTTTTCTATTTTCAATTCCTAGATTTTAGGGGAAGCCCTAGGAGTATTTAAGCAAGGCTTTAACGCTGAAAGAGGGGGCCATCTTTTCTTTAGCCGCATAACTTAGTTTAGTTTTATTTTTTGTTCGTGCTTTTGGAAGAGGAGCTTAACGCAGAGAGTGGATGAGAGTGCTTGGACGTGTCCTTTGCTTGCCATTGCTTTCTGTGTTTTCTTTTCTTCCCTTTCATCTTTAATTTGTAATCGTGACTTATTCTATTGTTTTCAATAAGATGTGTGAGTAGTTCTTCATAGAACTAGGGCTGCTTGAAGCCCTAGCCATGTAGTTTGTTAACTTGATTTTGGCCCTTGGTTTACATTGTTATGAATACTGAATATGGTTGTGATTACTGTGCGTAATGACCTTAGTTTATGTTTATGATTTTAGTAATCATATTTGCATAATCTATAGGTGAATGATTGATGGATTGATTGACTATCTTCTTGTGATTGTTTGGCACCAACGGTAGTGGCTTTGCATCTTACTTGTAATCCAACTCATGACAACCTAGGATTGCACATCACTTTTCTAGGGGTAGTGTGATTGCTCAAATTTCCTTTCATGCTTAATGCGTTCTTTGAATAGTTGTGGTAGTGAACCGAGAAAGCCTGCTACATAGGAACTAAGAAGGAAATAAAATGTGTGATAATGGACCTTTGCATGGGCATCAGATTCAGTTAATTCATAGTGATGGAACCTTGGAAATCTTGTTAAGAACTTGTAATGGTTAGTGGTAGATAGTCGGCCTTAGTTCGACTTAATACCTAGTTTTCATCAAAATCAACCTTGCTGCCTAATTTGTTTCTTGCACTTTAAGTTTCTGTTTTACTTTCAGTATTCTCAATTCCAAGAGCATCAAACCACCCCTTCCCCCCCTAGCCTTGAGTCTTGTGTGTGTTTGTTCAGAGTCTTTTGTGTTTTCTTGTGTCGCAAGTTACTGTCATAAGTAGTGTTTAAGTGTCTTGGGGTATCTAACTCGTGTGAGTCTTACTTTTGTGTTTGGCTGTCTTCTTCATTGTTGTTTCTTGAGTCTTAATTGAGTTATTTGAGTCTAAGGTGTAATTGGATTTAACGTTGATACATAGTCCTTATGGGATCAATCCTTGCTTTCTGCTATACTGCCTTAGTTGACTTTTACACTTGCAAGGTTTTAACTGTTAAGAATAGATTGCATTATCTTGTTCTCAATTTTTACCAACAAGTTTTTGGCGCCGTTGCCGGGGACTTGTCCCTCAATGTTGTCCATTTAATTCATATTTAATTAACTCAATGTTGTATATTAACTATTCATATTTAATTTAGATTGTATACTAACTCAGTTTGTAAATTTTGTTTTTTGTTTTTTGTTTTTTCCTTTGTGGGTACATATGAACGACTCATACATGGATACAGGATCTTGGAACAATCCATACATGGACAGGGGAGCTTGGAACGATCCATACTCAAATCCATTCAATCATGGGTGGAGCAATCAGCCTAAATTCCATTATCAAGAACACCCGGATCCATACAATCCAGGATGGGGAAATCAGCTTAATTTCTCATGGGACCCCACTCAAACAGCTCCTAACGACATCCCATCTCCTGACCTCCAAGCTGCGCACCAAAACTTGCTACAGACCTTTGAGGCCTATAAGCAGCAAACTCAAGAACTGACAAAGCGCATGGAGGAGAGGAAAAATCGCATGGATGAGAGACATAAAAAGCACATGAGGCAGTTCGAGTTCCACATGCGTCAAATCGAAGAAAGGGCACTTTCCCCACCAAGCGAAGCCGTGGATGATGATCATCATGAAGTTATCATAACGCCAACACATTGGAAATTGCTTTCCATAGAGGCCGTGGATCCCATCCAATTCCATGACGTGACCATCACCTCCAAATCTGCTGAAATGGAACCATGGTGGGAAATTGCAATGGAAGAAGAATGGGAGGAAGAGAAGAGGAAGGATAACGGCAAAGAGGCCATCTTGGCAGAGTTCGAAGAGCAAGGAGTCTGTGTACTCTGTGACACCTTGATGCCGCCAAGCCCTTCATCTTTTGATCTCTATGTGGAACTAAGCGAGGAGGTTACGTGCCTAAAGTATGGGTCCTATGACACAAGGGTCCAAAAAACACCATGTGAAACACCTCCACAAGCAAATCCCACCGAAGCCCAACTGGAGTCCCAACCTGCACACGAACGTACCACCGAGACCATGGACGCGTCCTAAGACGCGTCCTTGCCCCATTCCATACAGCATGACAAGCCTCCCACATGGACCAGCCTTCTACTGCAAACCCAGAACCCTGCACTGTCCCAGGACTCGCCAAACGTCATGCCGCAGCCCTGGCCTAGCCTTCCACCGCAGAACTGGGACCATGGTGCGTCACAAGGTCTACTGAACTCTATGTCACAGAGCCCAAACCATGCCATGCCATAGGACATGCCATGTGCCCTGCCACATCCCAGTCCCAACGCCACAGAACCTCGACGAGTCCAAGGCAAGCCTTCAACGTGCCAACCTGTGGCTAACATCGCAGACTCGCGCTACACAGTGCCAACCGCTTCACCGTAGGGGAAGCCCTTAGCTGCTGCACCAGAACCTTCCTAGGGTGCGTCTACGACGCGCCATGCTGCGCCACATGGCCAGAACCTGAAACGGGTTATGCCCAACAGCCTAGGCATGCGCCAAGCTATGCCAAACCTCGAAGACACATCCACCACAGAATCCCAGCAGCCACCTACATCCACCATAGAATCCCAGCAGCCCCCTCTGATGTCCCAACCCGTGGCTCAGCCGAGGGACAAGACCACGGGTTTGGAAAACAAGGAGCATCCTAAACTCAAATTTGACGCACTTAAATTTAATTTCAAAGCTGTGAACTTGGATTTGAATTGTTATTTACCTCCTAATGATGTTGAACCTTTCCCTTGCAGGTTCCACCATAAAAACAACAAGAATGTGATGAACACCCTCAACTTGGTACCCCTCTTCAAATTCAAAAGTAAAAGACGGAAGGGGCCAATGAAGACTTCTAGGACGTTCATGGCACAACCAAATCCGTTGCACCACCACCACATGCTCTCATTGAAATCACTCCTCAATCTCTTTCTTGATAAGTTACGTTCTCGTCAGGGTATTCCTTATTGTGTTTCTAATGCTTTTCCCCATGATGCAGCAAAAATTCTAATGCTCAAGCCTCAATTTGCTCCATGTTGACACATCCATCCTTGGCACAACGCCAAGTGCCTAGCATGACGTGCCACGTCTTGCCCAGACATTAAGTAAAGCGCTCCTAGGAGGCAGCCTGGCCCTGGTTTATGTTTCTCTCTTACTTTACTGTTTCTGCCCTATTGCACTCTCTAAATCCTTCTGCTGTGTTATCATGCCTAGTTCTTATCACATTGAGGACAATGTTCAGTTTAGGTTTGGGAGTGTGGATTAAAATTTTGCATATAGAAACTTATAGGTTAAGGGGTGATACATGGCCGCATAAGTAAAAATTTAGGTGTTAATTAGTTTAAATTTTGCTAGTAATAGTACTTTTACTTGTTATATGGATGTACATGCTAAGTTAACTATCTTTGTTCTACTAAGAGTCATGCCATAGTTAAGTAGTTCAAAATCTGTACTTCACAATGCCATGTTTAGTAATTAAGTGAACAAAACAACTGAATTTGAGTGAACCTTAGAAAATTAGTGGAGGCTACCCTGTGAGATCATGGAGCCTTATTGTCATTCTTTCTGAGGGATATACTTGTTTCTACTCTTAAACACTCATCGCTTTGTTCTTAATTGCTGATCTCATTACATCATATTTGCATTGGATTTTAAAGAACTAAAATTATATAGATACTCTTGATTTGATATGTGGTTTTCCATAAGAAGTGATGTAGGCTATGTATGCTTTAACCTCTAAAAGACTTATCCTACCCTATTGCATGCTCCCTAAGCCAACTTTGAAGCCAAACACTCAGCCTTTTCTTTCATCACCCAAAGTATAAGCTAACCAAATTACCTAGTCATTCATCAAAGCCATGCCCTATAACCTAAGTCTATGCTATGGGTTCCCTAAATGAGATTCATGGTGAGAATGAGAAGTGAAAGAAGGTGCTGCCCAATTCCAAGACATTGGCGTTTTTATCAGAGGATAAAAGTTCAAAGTTTTGAAGAGTGAAAAGCTCTACAAGTGACAAGCTGCATGAAAAGAATGAGGAAATCATTGCACGATCTTGGTTCAATTCAATTCAAAAGAAAAGAAAAAAAATCATCAAGAAAACAAAAGAAAGAAAAAAACGTTGAAAAAGAAAGAAAAGAGAAAAGTTTTGAAAAGCAAATGAATTGAGCCAAGTGAGCCGAGAACCTCTAAATAAGCCATCAAGGAAGCAAAATCCCGTGGGCTCTAAGCAACGATTCAGTTTAGAAAATTTTAAGTTCAAGCCATGACTTCTCATGCCTTAGCACAAATCAGGTTCTTTGAATCTTATCCCTTCCTTCTTAAACCATTAAGCGTAGCCCCATTGCAACCTGATGTGAAAGACCTATCTGATCTTATGGACAATCATGCTGAGGATTAAGGTACGTATCTATGTTCTTAAAGTTCAATTCCTTTCATGAGATCTTAACTTCCATAAAGTGCTATTCTTCATTGCTAATCATATGTGATTAAACTTGAATTCCATAACATAAACTCATCACATATGCTTGAAAAGAGTGAAGGCCTAGGATTCTAGTGTGAATTGAGAGTTCCCTAGTGAGGATTAGGGTCGGGGCGAAATCTTTCTAAGGCACTTAGATGAGGTTGTTTTAAGCATGATCACTTGAAATTTTGGCACTTACACACTTACATCCTCACATGACACTCACGGCTATGGCATCTCTTTTAATTCTACAAAGCATGCCTACTTACCTTGATTCTAATTAGCTTGTTAAAAGTACTATCTCTAGCATTTTAAGTGTCTAAGTAAAACGTTTGTGAGTATCGTACTGCTATAACCCTCAGGAGACAAAACTCCTCCTACTAGGAAGACCTAGAGGTTTAAATCTCCTATCTTAACTAAGATCGAGTCTTTTTGTTTAGTTTGTTTTCCTTTGTTTTGCTCAAGGACTAGCAAAACATAGGTTTAGGGGTAATTGTTCAATCATTATTTATACATCTTTTAGATGCTACTCCATGTCCTTTTACTTGTCTTTTGAGTACTTATGTGCCATCAATAGTAGAAAGTGATGCATTTTGTGATACTTGTGCAGAGTTAGAAAGATATGGATAATCTGAGAAGAATGCAAAAAAGAACGGCTCAATTTGGAGTTAAGATAAAGAAGTTATCCTTTATTTAATATCTGGCCCTAAATCAAGTCCTGATCTGAAGCCATACGCCCTATTTAGGGCCAGGATCAAGAACCTCAAATCAAGCCATCTGGGTAGTAGAATTATGTCTAAGGACTAGGAGATCAAGTCCAAGGTGAGTCAAGGTTCGTGCCAAGACGTGTCCCTGACATATCTCAAGATATTCCTGCTGCGCCCTAAAATGAGGCCCTAGGAGTTCCAAATCAGGAACTTGGTGGCCAGACTGGTTCAAAAGGTGTCTAGCTGTTCAAGAACGTTCAACACACCCATGGAAGCTTCCAAAATCAGCCTGGCCACACAAGAAAGATCCTTTCTTGCATCACAAGCCCGCGGCCCAGCATGCAATAAAGCAGTGTCCCTGCCCAACTAGGAAACATGTTTTAGCGTTTCATTAAGGGTTTTTTTGGTCATTTGTATTCTGTTTTCAATTCCTAGTTTTTAGGGGAAGCCCTATGAGTATTTAAACAAGGTTTTAATGCTGAAAGAGGGGGCCACCTTTTATTTAGCCGCATAACTTAGTTTAGTTTTAAATTTTTTTCATGCTTTTGGAAGAGGAGCTTAATGCTGAGAGTGGAGGAGAGTGCTTGGACGTGTCCTTGGCTTGCCATTGCTTTCAGTGTTTTCTTTTCTTCCCTTTTATCTTTAATTTGTAATCATGACTTATTCTATTGTTTTCAATAAGATGCGTGAGTAGTTCTTCATAGAACTAGGGCTGCTTGAAGCCCTAGCCATGTAGTTTGGGAACTTGATTTTGGCCCTTGGTCTACATTGTTATGAATACTAATATGTTTGTGATTACTGTGCGTAATGATCTTAGTTTATGTTTATGAGTTTAGTCAACTTATTTTCATAATCTATAGGTGAATGATTGCTTGATAGATTGACTATCTTCTTGTGATTATTTGGCACCAACGGTAGTGGCTTTACATCTTACTTGTAATCCAACTCATGACAACCTAGGACTGCACATCACTTTTCTAGGGGTAGTGTGATTGCTCAGATTTCCTTTCATGCTTAATGCATTCTTTGAATAGTTGTGGCAGTGAGCCGGGAAAGCCTGCTACATAGGAACTAAGAAGGAAATAAAATGTGTGATTTGACCTTGAGTTGACCTTTGCACGGGCATCAGATTCAGTTAATTCATAGTAATGGAACCTTGGGAATCTTGTTAAGAACTTGTAATGGTTAGTGGTGGATAGTTGGCCTTAGTTCGACTTAATACCTAGTTTTAATCAAAATCAACCTTGCTGCCTAATTTGTTTCTTGCACTTTCAGTTTCTGTTTTACTTTCAGTATTCTCAATCAAACTCGCACATTGTATTGGAATAAACAAATAAATAATTCATGATTACAAAATAAAGGTTAAAGAGAAGAAGAGAAAACACTGAGATCAATGGTGAATGAAGGCCCCGCCAGGCAATCCCCAATCTCTCTATGCATTGAACTCTTCTTGGAAATTCACGAACAAAAGCTCAAAACTCAATTTGTAAAATTCTATGAAGCAAAACAAAAGGAGGATCTCTAAACTTGCGTTAAAGCCAAGCTTAAATAGTCTCTAGGGTTATGCTAAAATCTAGGAATGATAACTGACTTACAAAGACCAAAATAACCTTAATGAAAACCTAAAACACTTATCCTATCTCGATAGGGACAAAATCCTTAGTTTTAGGACTTAACTTCATCATCAAGTACTCTTGTTAGGCGGCAAGTGATCTCCAAGTAACCTAAGGAATTTTGATGCGCCAAGAACCATTCTGGTACCTTATGAGACGTTCTTGGATAGCAAAGTGTGGCTGGCACATTTCTTGGCTCTTCTTGACACAGCTGGACCTCATTCTTGGCTCCACGACTTAATTATTGGACTTGTTACGAACTCAGCAAGCCATTGAGCAATGCACCTGGGGCAAACCACTCATCTTACTTCCATATGATATATCTAGTACATTTCTAGGCTTTTTCCTGCTCAAAGGCTCTTAGAAAACTCAATGGCCCAATTTCGCTCTAATTAGAGCATAACCGAGATCTTTTTGGGCGCACCATGTCATTGATAGTTCTGATCGAGACACTTAATTGCATTAGCTCAAATGGGTGTCTAGAAGTGTGCTTTTGGCTGGTATATCACTTGGTTCCATCGAGTTCGAGGTCATGTCTCATTTTGACTTAATAGGCATGTCACAGCCCTAAATAGGGCGCAACCGAGGACACAACATGGTAACATGCCTGAAACTTGGGACTTGAGGCATCTCAGGGGACATGATTGGGACTTGGCTGAGAGAGTTGAAGACGCGCCATGGCTCGTCTGACGCCGGTTCTAGGACCCGATTTAGGGCACAACTTGCTCCGCTGGGGTGTCTTTGAGACATGTCAGGGACATGTCATGGCATGCACCTTGGCTAGCCTTGAGATTGATCTACTGGTCCTCAGACATGGATTTAGGACCCCGCATGGCTTGATTTGAGGTTCTTGATCAAGCGTCCTAAATAGGGCACACTGACATGTTCAGGGCCTAGTTCCGGACCCGATATTGAATTGAAGACAACTCCTTCATTTGAACTCCGATTTGAGCCATTCTTTTTCATGTATTCTCATAATTAGGCTATCTTTCTAGAGCATGCACATGTCTCACAAAAGCATCACTTTCTACTATGGATGACGCAAAATCAAGCAAAAGAAATTAAAAAGGGCCTATAGTGACATCTAAAAGAAGTATGAAATAATGACTGAACAAATACCCCCAAACCTATCTTTTGCTAGTCCGTGAGCAAAACAAAGAAGGATAAGACTAAAAAAATTAAAAAAACTCAATCTTAATAGGGATAGATCATTTGAACCCCTAGGTGTCCCTAGTAGGAGGAGTTGTGTCTCCTGAGGGTTTACCATTTACGATACCCACGAACGTTTTACTTAGACATCTAGTTGCTAGAAACAGTGTTTAGAACAGGTTAATAAGAATCAAAGTAAATGAACACACCTTGCAAAACTAAAAGATCAAGTCATAGAAGTAAGTGTCATATGTAAGATGGGAACGCCAAAATCTTAAACTATCATGCTCAATAACAACTTCAATAAAGTTCTATAGAAAAATTTTACCTCGACTCTAAACCTAACTAGATATCTCTCAATTAACTATTGAATCCTAGGCTTACACTCATATCAAGCATATGTGATGAAGTTAAGAACGTAGACACTTACCTCAGTCCTTAGCATGGCTGACAACAAAATCAGTTAGGTCTTCACATTTGGTTGCAATGTGGCTAGGCTGATTGGATTAAGAAAGAACGGTTGGAATTCGAAGAACTCAAATGGAGACAAGGCATGGAATATAATGACTTGCAATGTGACCTTCTTCTTGATCTTTTGAGAAACCCTACTGCCATATTAGTACTTCATGACCTCACATTGAACCTGACTGCTTGACTTGATGATGTCCTTGGAATTCGAATCCCATTGGATCACTTGGCTTAGTTCCTCACTTTTCTTATCGTTTTTTTTTCTTTTCTTTTTCTTCTGTTCTTTCTTCTTTTTTTTCTTATTTTCTGAACTAGCCAAGATCATGCAATGGTGTAGTGGTGGTCTCTCTGGCCGTGACACAGAAAGGAGAAAAATAGGGCGCAATCTGGCCAATTTCATGGACTTGGCAGGACACAGCCTACGGTGGAAGCCCTAGCATGTCCTTCAGCAAAAATTGACTTGGTTCACACGCAATGCAGTTTCTCCTTTCTCAATCTCATCATGAACTCCATTTGGTACTGCCTCGTCACCACCTAAGCTATAAAGTATGGCCAAATTGATTGGGTACATTTTGGGTAGACGATGCTTAGGGTGATGAAAGAAAGGCTATATTTTGCTTCAAAATGGCTTAGGGAGCACACAATAGGGTAGGGTAGGGCCTTTAGAGGTTGAACACACATAGCCTACATCAGTTCTTATGGCAAACCACACTTGAAACCAAGAGCATCAGGACACAGCCTACAGTGGAAGCCTTGACATGTCCTTCAACAGAAATTGACTTGGTTCACACGCAATACAGTTTCTCCTTTTTCATTCTCATCATGAACTCCATTTGGTACTTCCTCATCACCACCTAAGCTATAAAGTATGGCCAAATTGATTGGGTACATTTTGGGTAGACGATGCTTAGGGTGATGAAAGAAAGGCTATATTTTGCTTCAAAATGGCTTAGGGAGAACACAATAGGGTAGGGTAGGGCCTTTAGAGGTTGAACACACATAGGCTACATCACTTCTTATGGCAAACCACACTTCAAACCAAGAGCATCTATATAATGTTAGTTCTTTAAAATTCAATGCAAATATGTTATAATGAGATCAACAATTATGAACAAAAGCGAAGAGTGTTTACAGAGTAGAAACAATGTGAATCACTCAGAAAGAATGGCATTAAGCCTCAACGTCTCACAAGGTAGTCTCCACTAATTTTCTGAAGTTCACTCAAATTTAGTCATTTTGTTCACTTGATCGCTTAAGACATGGCATGTGAAGTGTATGGCATGCTACAAACTGCAAATGGCACGACTGTTAGCGAAACAAGGATAGTAACTTGACATGTACACTCTTATTAACACATTAAAGCACTAGTTACTAACAACAGCATAAATTGACAACTTAAACTAACTAAACAATGTAAAAACAAAAGCTAAAACTGAACAAAATATGGCCGTGAGTACCCCTAAATCTGCTTGTTTCTATATGCAAAGCTTTTCATCCTCACCCCCAGACCTAGATTGAACATTGTCCTCAATGTTTTAGAAAAGATGAGACACAGTTAGAATTGAGTTTTAGAAAGTGATATGCGCATAAACAAGAAAGAGGCGACATAATTCAAACCAGAGCTAGGTTGCCTCCTAGTAAGCGCTTTGTTTAACATATGGGCAAGACGAGGCTGGCAACTAGGCACTTGGTGGTGGCTGCAAAGCTTGGATAACCGCAGGTCACTCAATGAATGCCTCATAATAAGGCTTAAGATGGTGGCCATTAACCTTGAACATGTCCTTCCTTATGAGATGCTGAATTTCAACTGCACCATGGCCAAAAACATTAGTCACAATATAAGGCCATGTCCACCTAGAACGCAGCTAACGTGGAAAGAGCCTCAAATGGGAATTGAACAAGAGCACTTTTTGTCCAATCTGAAACTGCTTGCATTGAATCTGCTTATCTTGGAATGCCTTGGTTTTCTCTTTGTATATGCGTGAACTCGCATAGGCTTCATTCCTAAGCTCTTCCAACTCACTAAGTTGAAGCTTCCGCTGATTTCCAGCTTCATCTAGGTCCATGTTGGCACTCTTGATTGCCCAATAGGCCTTGTGCTCTAATTCAACTGCGAGGTGACATCCTTTGCCATAGGCTAACCTAAATGGTGACTTGCCTATAGGCGTCTTATAAGCTGTCATGTAAGCCCACAGAGCATCATTCAAATGTTGAGACCAATCATTCCTTGTAAGGCTCAAGGTCTTCTCCAATATAGCTTTCACTTCCCAATTTGAGATTTCAGCTTGTCCACTCGTTTGAGGATGGTAGGGTGTGGCGATTCGATGAGTGACACCATACTTCCTCATTAGGGCCTCAAAAGAACGATTACAGAAGTGAGTCCCTCCATCACTAATGATTGCTCTCGGTGCTCCAAACCTGGCTAAGATGTTATTCTGTATAAAACCCACAACCACTTTGGGATCATTAGTTTTGGCGGGAATTGCTTCCACCCACTTAGAGACATAATCCACAGCAAGTAATATATAAAGAAAACCATGAGAGTTTGGGAAGGGGAGCATGAAATCAATGGCCCACACGTCAAATATCTCAACAACAAGAATAGGGTGTAATGGCATTTGATTCCTAGGGTCGAGATTACCTTGCTTTTGGTATTTATCAAAGGTGAGGACAAATTCATGAGCATCTTTAAATAAGGTAGGCCAATAGAATCCATATTGTAGTACCTTAAGTGTAGCCTTCTTGGCGCCAAAGTGTCCACCACACGCCAAGCCAAGACAAAAGTTCAGCACTGACCTCATCTCAGCTTCAGGGATGCATCTTCTGTTGATTTGATTTGAACAATGTTTCCATAAGTATGGCTCATCCCAAATGTAATATTTGGCCTGTTTTACTAGCTTATCCTTCTTAAATCTGTTCAATGAAGAAGGAATATGTTTACTAGCTAGATAATTAATTATGTCAGCGTACCATGGATCAGTAACACGTAAAGTAAACAATTGTTCAAAAGGTCTGTAACAACATTCTCAATGCCCTTCTTATCCTTGATTTCCAAGTCAAATTCCTGCAAAAGCAGCATCCAACGTAGTAGCCTAGGTTTTGTGTCCTTTTTAGTGAGCAAGTACTTCAAAGCTGCATGATCAGTATAAATTATCACTTTAGTTTTAGTTAAATAAGATCTAAACTTTTCTAAAGCGCAAATAACAGCTAAGAGATCCTTCTCTGTTGTGGAGTAATGCAATTGGGCATCATTGTACGTCCTACTTGCATAGTAGATGACATGAGGCATCTTATTCACTCGTTGTCCCAGAACAGTTCCACCTACATAGGACATCATTGACATACCCAAGGCTTGTTCTTCTACACTCCTGCGCATGCTTCCTAAGGCCAATGATCCCGGGCCCCCCCACACTTCCTTGTGTCATACAGTCAAAAAGGTTTGAACATTGCATATGTGACACTGGAGCATCTGTTAGTATAATGTCTTTTCATATCTATAAATCTCTTAATTGAGGAGAATTGAAACCTACTCACTTATGCGTTAGATTAGCTAATGCCTCGATTACTAATCTAATGGGTGTGCTTGAAGATGTACTCGTTCAAATAGGTGATACTTGTATTCCAGTAGATTTTTACATCCTCAAGATGGACATGATTGATCAAAATGAGGAGCCACCAATGATCTTTGGCAGGCCCCTCTTGGCCACGGCTGAGTGTATGATTGATGCGAAAAACGATCAAGTGTCAATTAAAGTGTTAGACAATTGAGAACCTTTCATAAAGCAAAAATAACGGCTAAGAGCTCCTTCTCTGTTGTGGAGTAATTCAGTTCGGCATCATTGAGCGTCCTGCTTGCGTAGTAGATGACATGAGGCATCTTATTCACTCGTTGTCCTAGAACAGCTCCAACTGCATAATCTGATGCATCACACTTAATTTGATGCATCACACCAAAACAACTCCAAGTGCTTAATGAGCTTGACAAAAATTGGCATGTGTTTAACCAATTTGTGGAATGGCAGCGTGATCTGCAGATTTTGTAACATGCTAATTATCTCCTCTTCAAATTCTTTTTTCCTCTTATTCGTATTTTGAAATCTACGAGGGAAAGGCACAATTACATCATCATTCAAGTCAAAATGCACTCTTTTAGTTGATATATGAACTGCATAATTAAAAGAGTGAGAATTGGGAGCAGAATTTTTAGTCTACTCCAAAACTGAGTTTTGGTCCCTAAACGAAGACCAGGACGCAGATTGAGGCATTTGAGGGCCAGATGTGTCTAAGTCACGGTGCTGAGAACTAGGCGCTGAGGCCTGCAACTAGGAGGATGGGCCATGTCTGCTGTTTTGCTGAGACAGCCCCTGTGGCATTGGCTGCGCCTAATCTGCGGCGTCAGCTTGGGGGCTCGGCAGTGAAGGAGTAGACATGTTCTACGGCATGGGCATGTCCTGGGGTGCTTGCTGGGTCTGCAATATGGACTAAAAAACAGGTTATGCGCCTGTTTTGGTGTGATTCTGCGGTAGGGACTCAACAACAGGCCTAGTGACATGAAACGTTGGATTCCAAGCCTAGGTGTCATCTTCTTCTTCTGGACCATCACTGATGTCTTGAGAGGGCACATATTGGGGTCCTTGAAGCTTTGTCCCACTTCTAAAAGTAATGGCATTTACAGTGGGGTTTTGAAATCCTTTGGGATTTATCAGTACTTGGCTCGGCAGTTTGCCCTGCTCTCTCTGACTTAACTAATTTTCTAGTTGACCCATCTGCTAAATTAGTGATGGCTCTGTCGTTCTTAACCATGTGACTCCTACTCTCTTGAATGAAAGCATTCGTGTTTTTCATGAAAGAGTTGGTGTTCTGAGCCATGGCAGTCACGATGTCCTCCAACGATTGGATGCCAGTGCTTTGATTTAGTGGAGGGCCAGGTTGATTCCTCCAAAGATTTGATTCATCTGAAATCCAGGTGGTGGCACCAGATTTTGAACGCTCTGGTTATTATTCCACCTAAAGTTAGGATGATTCCTCCATCCTAGATTATAGGTGTTGGAGTAGGTCATTCCTAGGCCATGGGCCATTGTTGAAGCCACCAACCATATTGGCTTCCTCTACCCTTGGACACTCCTGAGAGGTGTGTCCTTGTACTTAACAAACATCACACACTTGGACACCTTTAGATTTCTCATTACACAATTGCTTCACCATTAACATGAGTTGGGCAATGGAGTCATCTTTATCCTTGCTCACTCCTCCAAGGGTTTTGGGTTGATGTCCCATGTAACAAAATTGCTTCGCCAGTTGAGCAATACTCTCAAAAGCTTCCCTAGCCTCCTTGGCTGTGCTCTCCAGAACTGCTTTAGATTGGGAATTCACTATCACTCGGTCACTGTTCTTCAGTCCTCCATAGAAGTATAACATGAGGTGGCAGTCATCGATGTTATGCTGAAAACATGACTGAATGAGCTGGTTAAACCTCTCCCTGAATTCATAGAAGGACTCATCCTCTGGTTGCTGATAGACGAAATATTGAACACAATAATTATGAACTTTATTTCTACTAAGTAGAACTTTGCAAGTGCACAAAATCGATGGAGATAGTATAATGACAAGCAAATGTCGATCCCTCGAGGACTTGTTCAACGATTAACCCAATAATAATGCAAGAATGATGGTTGATTGATTTTATGACTAAGGCGAATTAAGGCTTACTATCCACTCTAACCAATTATGGTTATTAATCAGATTTCCTTGACCTAATTTCTATGCATTCTTAGAATTAGGTGCCCGTGCCTAGGTCCTGGTGTTGGTTCACTAGACACATCTTATTCCCTCTTACTTAGCATGTTCTAAACAGGGCATATGCCTAGAACGTCTATCACCTACCGTTTAAGATGATGCATGAAATACAAATAGAATTTAATGACACCACACTAGCCTAGAAAAGTGACATGCAATCCTAGGCCGTCATGAGTTAAGATTACAGGTAAGTGTCCCAAATACCCTCGATGCTAAAAATCACAAGATGATATGACGGCCACTCAAGCAATTACATCAATAATTATATGCAAACAAGGTAGCTAATCTTATAGGCATAAATTAAGGTCATTAAGAAAAGTATCTAACTTATTCAGCGCATAACAATCATAATCAAGAGCCAGAAATCTAATCAACGAGCTAATAAGGCTAGGGCTTCAAGCAGCCCTAATCCTAAAACGACTACTCACGAATAATTGAAATTAAAGACATAATTTAAATTCTTAATTAAAATTGCAATGAAATAAAAGCTTAAAGTTAAGATCGATGATGAACAAAGATGCACAACAAAGACACGGCAAGGCCTTCCTCTCCAAGCTCCACGAAAAACACTCTCAACTTTGGAAAAATAAAAACTGTTTGAATTTAAAACTGAATTACAAAGAATGTATGCGGCTACGGTTCTCCAGTATGGTCTATCTAAAACACTTAACAAAGGCTCCCTTTTATAGACAAGGAAAAACCATGTCCAACAAGGATTGGAATTAGAAACCCTAGCCTAGAGTGTTCTAGAACAGTTATTGTACTTCTAAGAAATTACAATGTCCCTAAAATCTACCAGGACCCATCAGAACAAGGTTGGGAGTGTGAATGCAAGCTGGCAAGTGGGA
Source organism: Oemleria cerasiformis (assembly GCA_037349345.1). Lineage (NCBI taxonomy): Eukaryota > Viridiplantae > Streptophyta > Magnoliopsida > Rosales > Rosaceae > Oemleria > Oemleria cerasiformis. The sequence continues at coordinate 1,711,793 of JAZGTL010000017.1, read as the reverse complement.
ACACAAGTTGGTCGCGGGCAGCCCGCGGTCTTCCCGCGATCAGACGCTGGAAACTTATAACTTGGCCCTGGGAAAGTCTTCGCCATGCCACAGCGCGCCTTGATACTTGAATGGCTTCTACACATGCTAAGGAATTTAAAAACGCTTCATATCTCGATCGAATGGCCATAGGAACGAAAAGGGCCTCATTAAAACTCAACTCTAGAGCAATCGCGCCTTGTCTTGAAATTGCATCTAGAAGACATACTTGGTCCTTTTTTAGACGACTTGGACATCAAGAACTAGGTTGAGCCGCCCCTGGACATGTTTTACACACCAAGGCCCTAAATAAGCACTTTTGAACCGCTTAAGTACATATTGAGAACTTGCCATGTCCTAGACCAATAGGACTGAGCCAAACCATATCTTGGGCTGGCATATGATGTAACTTGATGAATTATGGGCTTTGTCTAACTCAGAAGCTGGCAAAATTCAGTGATCGCAAAATTGCGCCCATATTAGGGCGCAGACATGTCTTTAGGGCGTACCTAAGCAGATAATGAGGAAGTGTCTATATAGGGATCTAGGACCACGGTTTTCAGGCACACCATGATCATAGTAGAAGCACATCTTGGTTTGGCTAAGCGCATCTTGGTTTGGCTAAGCGCATCTTGGTTTGGCTAAGCGCATAAGGTTCAGAATTGGCGTAGAAACTAGGCGCAAAGACTTGATACCTTGCTTTCCGTATTTTGAGAAGAACGCAAAAAGAATGACTCAAATCGGAGTTCAGATGAAGGAGATGTCCTCATTTCAATATCAGGTCCTGAACTCGGTCTTGAGTGAGCCAGTGCGCCTAGTTTGGGTCCTTGACCAAGTACCTCAGATCATGCCATCCGGGTCCCAAACCTGTGTCTCATGACATCAAGTTCATGTCCTAGAAGTGCCAAGGTCATGCTAGGAGATATCAAGTACATGTCCCAAGAACTTCCCAACCGAGCCCAGCCTTTGCGCCTAAACCCTAGTTCTTGTTCCGCCAGCAGTGGATCAAAGTTCCTCCTCTGCGCTAAGCCTGACAACATGTGCGCCTAGTCTGAGCGAAGATGCGCTTCTACTATGCTCATGGTGTGCCTCAAAAGCGCAGTCCCAGGCCCCTATTACGAAGACATTCCAAGGGCCAAATTCTAAGTTCCAACGTCTGACCATGGGAAGACTGCGGGCTGACCGCAAGAAGACTACGGGCTGACCGCAGGAAGACCGCGGGCTGCCCGCGGCCAGCTTGTGTTCGCACTTTCCAGCTTGCATTCACACTTCCAGCCATGTTCTGATTGGTTCTAATAGATTTTAGGAGCTTTGTAATTACTTAGAAGTACAATAACTATTCTAGAACACTCTAGACTAGGGTTTCTAATTCCAATCCTTGTAGGACAAAGTTTTCCCTTTATCTATAAAAATGAGCCTTTGTTCAGTGTTTTGGGGAGAATATTTTACACACCATTTTGGAGATCTAGACACCCTAGCCTCAATTTACATTGTAATTCAGTTCAAAGTAAGCAGTTTCTTATTTTCTGCACTTTTTGGGCGTGGAGCTTAGAGAGGAAGGCATTGACGAGTCTCTGCTGTGCACCATTCTTCATCAGCATTATTTAATCTAAACTTTTATTTCATTGCAATTTAGTTATGAATTCAATTATATTTGTTTCAATTTCCGTTATGAGTGAGTAGTTCTTTTTAGAATTAGGGCTATTTGAAGCCCTAGCCATGTTAGCTCGTTAAGTAGATTTTTATTCTTGTTTTTGAGTGCTATGCATGCTGAATAACTCTGATTACTGCTTTAACTACCATTCTTTTATGTTTATGAGACTTGTTACCTTGTTTGCATAAGTTATTGTTGGAATTGCTTGAGTGACGGTCATATCATCCTGTGATTCATTAGCATCAAGAGGTTGAGGTTAAGAAACAATCTTGTAATCGGAATTCATGACAACCTAGGAATGCATCTCACTTTTCTAGGCTAGTGTGGTGTCCTTAAATCCTCTTAGTACTTCATGCGTCATCTTAACTGGTAGGTGATAGACGTTCTAGGCATATGCCTTGTTTAGGACATGCTAAGTAAGAGAGAATGATATATGTTTAGTGTACCAACGCCAGGACCTAGGCATGGGCACCTAATTCAGAATTGCATAGTAATTAGGTCAAGATAATCTGGTTAAGAGCTATAATTGGTTAGAGTGGATAGCAAGCCTTAATTCGCCTTAGTTAACAAACAATCAACCTTTCATTCTTGCATTGTTATTTTCTACACTTTGATTTACTATAAGTTAACAAATCTGAACTTAATTGGGTGTGTGTGTGTGTGTTTTTCTATAAGTTAATAAATCTGAACTTAATTGGGTTAATCGTTGAACAAGTCCCCGAGGGATCGACCTTTGCTTGTCATTATACTATCTTCATCGATTTTGTGCACTTGCAAAGTTATACTTAGTAGAAATAAAGTTCATAATTATTGTGTTCAGTATTTCTTCTATCAATGACCTTAGCACATCTTGGACATGAACTTGATGTCATGAGACCCAGGTCTGGTACCCGAATGGCATGATCTGAGGTACTTGGCTAAGGACCCAAAAATAGGGCGCACTGGCGCGCTTAAGACCCAGTTCAAGACCTGATATTGAAAGGAGGACATCTCCTTCATCTGAACTCCGATTTGAATCATTCTTTTTGCGTTCATCTCAGAATTTACGTATCTTTCCAAATCTGCACAAGTCTCACAAGATTGATCATCTTCTACTATTGATGGCACGAAATCATTCACAAGACATGTTAGAGAGGCATATAAAGACATCAAAATTATGCATAAATACTGACTGATCAAATACCCCCAAACCTATTTTTTGCTAGTCCCTGAGCAAAACAAACTTAAACAAAATGAAAAGACTCGATCTTAGTTAAGATAGAACATTTAAACCCCTAGGTTCACCTAGTAGGAGGAGTTTTGTCTTCTGAGGGTTATAGCAGCATGATACCCACAAACGTTTTGCTTAGACAAATAAGATGCCGGACATAGTACTTTTAACAAGCTAATACGAATAACAGTAAGTAGACATGCTTTGCAGAACTACAAGGAATGCAATATCCGTGAGTGTCATGTGAAGGTGTAGATGTTTAAGTGCAAATATTTCAAGTGATCACGTTTGAAAACAACTTCATATAAGTGCCCTAGAAAGATTTTACCTCGACTATAATCCTCACTAGGAAACTCTCAATTCGCACAAGAATCCTAGGTTTTCACTCTTTTCAAGCATATGTGATGAGCTTATGTTATGAAATTCAAGTTTAATCACATATGAGTATTAATGAAGAATAGCACTTTATGGAAATAAGGATTTCATGAAAGGAATTGAACTTTAAGAACATAGATACGTACCTTAATCCTTAGCATGATTGTCCATAAGATCAGTTAGGTCTTCCTTTTTAGGTTGTAACGAGGCTAAGCTTAGGGGTTTAGAAAGGAAGGATAGAATTCAAAGAACATGAGCTGTGCCAAGGCATGAGAAGTCATGACTTGAACTTGGAATTCTGAACTGAATCCATGCTTAAGGCCCACGAATTGTGCTTTCTTGATGGCTTATTTTGAGGCTCTTGGCTCACTTCACTTTGTTTTTCACTTTTTTTCTTCTTTCTTTTTCTTTTCAACGTTTTTCTGTTTCTTTTGATTTCTTTATTTTTCTTTTCAACGTTTTTTTCTGTTCTTCCTTTTTTTTTCTTTTTTTTTTTATTTTTCTTTGAATTTAATTGAACCAAGATCATGCAATGATTTCCTAAAACTTTCTTGCAGCTTGTCTCATTGTTTTGAACTTTCCCAAACGCCAATGTCTTTGGAATTGGGCAGCATCCTCTTTCACTTCTCATTCTCACCATGAATCTCATTTAGAGCAACCTTAGCACAAACGGAGGTTATAGGGCATGGCTGTGATTAATGGCTAAGTATTTCAGTTAGGTTATACTTTCGGTGATGAAAGAAAAGGCTGAGTGTTTGGCATCAAAGTTGGCTTAGGGAGCATGCAATAGGGTAGGATAAGGCCGTTAGAGGTTAAAGCACACATAGCCTACATCACTTCTTATGACAAACCACACATTAAATCAAGAACATCTATATGATGTTAGTTCTTTAAAATTCAATGCAAAATGATGTAATGAGATCAGCAATTAAGAACAAAAGCGATGAGTGTTTAAGAGTATAAACAAGTATATCCTTCAAAAAGAATGGCAATTAGGCTCAAAGATCTCATAGGGAAGTCTCCACTAATTTTCTAAAGTTCACTCAATTTCAGTTGTTTTGTTCACTTAATCACTTAAAACATGGCATTGCGAAGTGCTGATTATGAACTACTTGACCATGGCATGACTCTTAGTAAGGCAAAGACAGTTAACTTAGCATATACATCCCTGTTAACAAGTTATCATACTATTACTAGTAAAAACTTAACCAAACAGGAAAAACTAATATGGAAAATTCAAAAGTCTATCATCCCCAAACCTACTTGTTTCGATATGCAAAAATTCAATCCACGTCCCCAAACCTAAACTGAACATTGTACTCAATGTGAGAAGCAGTAAGTATGACAACAGAACAAAGTTTTGAGAGATATAAAGTGCATAAATAGCAAAGGAAGGGAGAAATACAAACCAGGGCTAGGTTGCCTCATAGGAGCGCTTTATTTAACGTCTGGGCAAGCCATGGCTAGCATGCTAGATGTTTGACGCTAGTTGCATGTCACAGTAATCTGGTGATTAAAGTGCGTGGGCAGCCCTAGCATGTCATGGTGGTTGCGGACTCCATGGAAATGGTGGAGGTTCCTTGATGGAAGGCCAAGGGTCCTTGGTTGTCTGTGGAAGGTCATCATTTGGATCATCGGGTAGAAAGGACACGGCTTGGGGCAGGCTGAACCTGGCCATCTCGTGATCCTCATGTTCAGGTTGTATGGTATTCTTGTCGATCAACTCTTTAGTGCATGACCCTGCTATTGTTTCATGAAACAAATGATCCATTAGTTCTAAGGAAAAATCAATAATGGGTTCAATAGGGTACTGAATGATATCATCGTTGTTGAAAGTTCACAGCCTCTCCCAAACATTGATAGCCACCGTCCCTCTTTTGATATTGATGTCACAATCCACAGTGGCTAGAAGGGGTCTGCCCAAAATCAGTGGTGGATCGTCACTTGTTACAGAGGAATCAGCTTATTAATGAAAAGCTCAGTAGGTTTTAATGGCCCTAAGTTTAAAGATTTAAACACATGGTAGGGCATAATGCTTACTGTCGCCCCTGTATCACAAAGACAATGGTTAAATCGTTTTTCTTTGATGGTACAGGGGAATGATGGAGGACCTGGGTCGTCAACCTTGGGTGGCACGCCATGTAAAGCATTGAGTGTGGCTAAATTGATGTCTATGGTGATTTTTGGCTCAGCCCCACGCTTTCAAGAAACTAAGTGCTTCAAAACTTTAGCGAAGATCGCCATCTGCTTGACGAGTTAATGGAATGGTAATGTGATCTCAAGCTTTCGCAGCATGCGCTCCATCTCCTCCTCGAACTCCTCATTTTCCCTGTTCCTGTTTTGAAACCTACGAGGAAAAGGTAAGTCAATGTCATTTTCTAACTCAAAAGGCACTCTTTTAGTTGTTTTCATATTTGAATTTTGTGTTTTAGAGTTATAATTATTTGGGTGCTGCGACTTGACCTTGGGACTCAAGACCGTAGTCTTGGCATTGGGTGCAGACTAGATGGCAACCGTGGCCTGATCCTGGTCGTTACGCACAGTGTGATGCAGGTCTACGTTGTTGAGTGCAGGTTGGTGCAGAATTGGGTCCTCAGGTGCGCTGGTATGCTCCTGGCGCAGCATCTGGCATGTCTTGCGGTAAGACATGGGGCATGATTCTCGGTGGCTAGCTGGACAAGTCTCTCGGCGCAGGTCCTATTCTCGTCTCTTAAGCAAGTTTAGGTCCCTGCTTGCCGTTTTGCGGTAGTGTGCTTGGCAGGTGCAGCAGAACATTATGCTGCGTGGTTTGGTACAAAGTCTGTGGCATGCCATAAGGCATGGCCTGCTGAGGTGCCTGCGGCAGGGTCTGGGTCCAGGTCTGCGACAAGGTACTTGGTGAGTCCTGGGACGCGGTGTGGGCCTGATGTTGCAGTGTGACATTAGGCAAGGGCTGAGATGCGTTAGGGTTCTGCGGTTGAGGTGAAATCTTGGCCCAATGCTTCGGTGTGACCTCAGGTGGTGTCATGGCAGATTTGGACCTTGAGGGGGCCACGGGTAATCTCTTATACTCCTCTTTCTCTTCAGTCTCAGCTTCATAGGCATCATAGTAAGGTCCTTTTATCTGCATTCCACTGCGCAATCTGATGGCATTTACACTTGGATTTTTAAGTCCCCTAGGATTCACCATTACTTGGCTTGGAAACCACCCTTGTTCCCGCTGATTCAATTGATTGGCAATATGTCCCATTCGACGATCCAACTTTGCAATTGCATTATTCGTGTTTTCCATTTGACTCCAGCTGTCTTGCATGAATTGGATGTTCTGTTGGGCCAAGGTATTGAGGGTATCTTCCAAAGACTTGCTTCCGCCACTCTGATTTGAGGAAGGGCCATGAGAATTCCCTTGAGGGGCTGCAGCTTGCTGCTGAAATCCAGGGGCAGGCAAAGGATTGGCAGCAGTTTGATTGTTGCTCCAGCGGAAGTTTGGATGATTTTTCCACCCCGGATTGTAAGTGTTTGAATATCATTCCGGGGTCATGAATTGTTATTGAAACCTCCAGCAAAATTGGCGTCTTCCACCATTGGGCAGTGTTGGGACATGTGGCCCTGAATTGAACATACTACGTAGGTTTGAACAATGGCGTGAGTTGACCAATGGCGTCATCATTGTGATTGGTGTACGCATCACCAATAGCCTAGAGGAATGACCTATGTAGCTAAATTTTTTTTCCCTTTGAGCCATGTTCTCAAAGGCGGTCCTTGCTTCCTCATGCGTGCCTTCTAGAATCCCTTGGGATTGAGAGTTCACCATTGTCCGATCGCTAGTCTTCAAACCACCGTAGAAGTATAACATAAGGTGATGGTCGTCGATATGGTGGTGGGGCACACCCTTAGCATCTGGTTGAAACGCTCCCAAAACTCGTAGAAAGACTCCTCCATGCCTTGTTGTGGGTTCATTATCATGGACTTCAATTCGTTCATCTTTTCCACGGAAAAATATTGCGTCAAGAATTTGGACGTCAAGTCCCTCAATGAGTGAATGGAAGCCGGCGCTAGTGAATGAAACCATGCCATTGCGCATTCCTTGTGACTGAAGTGAAAAAGCCGTAGGCGGATTTCAGATTCCATCATGCCATTAATGCGCAGCGTTGAGCAGACTTCAACAAATTCCTTGATATGAAAGTGCGGGTCCTCTACGGAAAGTCCGTGAAATTTGGGCAGCATGTGAATCGTCCTAGATTCAACTCGAATCCGCCACCGTTGACTCGGGAAAAACGATGGGAAATTGATCCTCCGAGACATGGGGAATGACAAAGCCTTTAAGGAGCCGTGGGGCTTGATCAATCGTTCTTTATGCATCATTTTGATGTCTTTATATGCCTCTCTTACATGTCTTTTGAATGATTTCGTGCCATCAATAGTAGAAAATGATCAATCTTGTGAGACTTGTGTAGAGTTAGAAAGATAGGTAAAATATGAGAAGAACACAAAAAGAATGACTCAAATCGGAGTTCAGATAAAGGAGATGTCCTCATTTCAATATCAGGTCCTGAACGGAATCCTGAGTGCGCCAGTGCGCCTATTTTGGGTCACTGGCCAAGTACCTAATATCAGGCCCTCCGAGTCTCAAACCTGTGTTTCATGACATCAATGTCAGGTCCTAGAAGTGCCAAGCCAAGGCAGGTCAAGGACATGTCCCAAGAACTCCCATCCGAGCCCAGATGTGTGCCTAAGCCCGGGGTCGCAGTTTCGCCAGCGGTGGATCAGAGGTTTTCCCTCTGCGCTAAACCTGACAACATTTGCGCCAAGCCTGAACGAAGAAGCGCTTCTACTATACTCATGATGTTCTTCAAAAGCGCAGTCCCAGATCCTGATTACGAAGACAGTCCAAAAGCCAAGTTCGGACCACTGGCCAGCTTGCGTTCCCACTTGCTAGCTTGCATTCACACTCCCAACTATATTCTGATTGGTTCTAATAGATTTTAAGGACTTTGTAATTAATTAGAAGTACAATAACTATTCCAGAACATTCTAGGATAAGGTTTTAGCAATCCTTATAGAACAAGGTTTTACCTATCCTTATAGAACAAGGTTTTACCACTTGCTTGCGTTCCCACTTGCTAGCTTGCATTCACACTCCCAACTATATTCTGATTGGTTCTAATAAATTTTAAGGACTTTGTAATTAATTAGAAGTACAATAACTATTCCAGAACATTCTAGGATAAGGTTTTAGCAATCCTTATAGAACAAGGTTTTAGCAATCCTTATAGAACAAGGTTTTACCAATCCTTATAGAACAAGGTTTTCCTTTGTCTATAAAAGGGAGCCTTTGTTCAATGTTTGGAGGGAAGAGAGAGAGAGTGCCGTTTTGGTTTCTGGAAAAAAAAAACAGAGACCTGACCCCCAAATAGTATTTTGGTTTTTTAGAGTTTTACGTTAAAGCTTGGTTCTTCCCGAAGTCGAGTGTGTTGGACGTGCAGCTTGGAGAAGAAGGCTCTGCCGTGTCTTCTGCTGCACCTGTTCTTCACAATATCTTTTGTAACCTTATTTTTACTGCAATTTAATTATGAATTCAATTACGCTTGTGTTTATTTCAGTTATGTGTGAGTAGTCGTTAGGATTAGGGCTGCTTGAAGCCCTAGCCATGTTAGCTTGTTGATTGGATTTTTGGCTCTTGATTATGATTGCTATGCATGCTGAATAAGTTGGATTACTGTGCTTAATGACCTTAATTTATGCCTATAAGATTAGCTACCTTGTTTGCATATAATTATTGATGTAATTGCTTGAGTGACCATAATATCATCTTGTGATTTGGAGCATCGAAAGTATTCTTACTTGTAATCTTAACTCATAACGACCTAGGATTGCATGTCACTTTGCTAGGCTAATGTGGTGTCATTAAATTCTCTTTGAACTTCATGCATCATCTTAAAAGGTAGGTGATACACGTTCTAGGCATATGCCCTGTTTAGAACATCCTAAGTAAGAGGGAATAAGATGTGTCTAGTGAACCAACGCCAGGTCCTAGGCACGGGTGATCAGTCGTTATTAATGCATCATTTTGATGTCTTTATATGCCTCTCTTACATGTCTTTTGAATGATTTCGTGGCATCAATAGTAGAAAATGATCAATCTTGTGAGACTTGTGCAGAGTTAGAAAGATAGGTAAAATCTAGAAAGAACGCAAAAAGAATGACTCAAATCGGAGTCCAGATGAAGGAGATGTCCTCATTTCAATATCAGGTCCTGAACGGGGTCCTGAGTGTGCCAGTGCGCCAGTGCGCCTATTTTGGGTCACTGGAAAAGTACATCATATCAGGCCCTCCAGGTCTCAAACCTGTGTTTCTTGACATCAAATCAGGTCCTAGAAGTGCCAAGGTCGCTGATCAGTCGTTATTTATGCATCATTTTGATGTCTTTATATGCCTCTCTTACATGTCTTTTGAATGATTTCGTGCCATCAATAGTAGAAAATGATCAATCTTGTGAGACTTGTGCATAGTTAGAAAGATAGGTAAAATCTGGAAAGAACGCAAAACGAATGACTCAAATCGGAGTCCAGATGAAGGAGAAATCCTCATTTCAATATCAGGTCCTGAACGGAGTCCTGAGTGTGCCAGTGCGCCAGTGCGCCTATTTTGGGCCACTGGCCAAGTACCTCATATCAGGCCCTCCGGGTCCCGAACTTGTGTTTCATGACATCAAGGTCAAGTCCTAGAAGTGCCAAGGTCGCGCCAAGGCAGGTCGAGGACATGTCCCAAGATCTCCCATCCGAGCCCAGATGTGCGCCTAAGCCGGGGTCCCTGTTCCGCCAGCGGTGGATCAGAGGTTCTCCCTCTGCGCTAAGCCTGACAACATTTGCGCCAAGCCTGAACGACGATGCGCTTCTATTATACTCCTAACGTACTTCAAAAGCGCGGTCCCAGATCCTGATTACGAAGACAGTCAAAAATCCAAGTTTGGCCAGCTTGCGTTCCCACATGCCAGCCTGCATTCACACTCCCGGCCAGCTAGCGTTCCCACTTGCCAGCCTGCGTTCCCACTTTCCCTATTCCTATAGGACATGGTTTTCCCAATCTGTATAGAACAAGGTTATACCAATCCTTATAGGATATGGTTTTACCAATCTGTATAGAACAAGGTTATACCAATCCTTATAGAACATGGTTTTACCAATCCTTATAGAACAAGGTTTTCCCTTTGTCTATAAAAGGGAGCCTTTGTTCAGTGTTTTAGGGGGGAGATAATTAGCTAGGGACGTTTTTGTTTTCTGGAAAAACAGAGACCTAAGCCACAGAGTTCCGTTTTGGTTTTCTAGAGAATTAGGGACCATCTTCTACTGCATCTGTTCTTAACAATCTCCTCTGTACCCTTATTTTCATTATTACAATTTACTTATGGATTCAATTAAACTTGTGTTTATTTCAGTTATGTGTGAGTAGTCATTAGGATTAGGGCTGCTTGAAGCCCTAGCCATGTTAGCTTATTGATTGGATTTCTGGCTCTTGATTATGATTGCTATGCATGCTGAATAAGTTGGATTACTATGCTTAATGAACTTAATTTATGCCTATAAGATTAGCTACCTTGTTTGCATATAATTATAGATGTAATTGCTTGAGTGACCGTCATATCATCTTGTGATTTGGAGCATCGAAAGTATTCATACTTGTAATCTTAACTCATGACGACCTAGGATTGCATGCCACTTTGCTAGGCTAATGTGGTGTCATTAAATTCTCTTTAAACTTCATGCATCATCTTAAAAGGTAGGTGATAGATGTTCTAGGCATATGCCCTGTTTAGAACATGCTAAGTAAGAGGGAATAAGATGTGTCTAGTGAACCAACGCCAGGTCCTAGGCACGGGCACCTAATTCAGAAAATGCATAGTAATTAGGTCAAGGAAATTTGGTTAAGAGCTATAATTGGTTAGAGTGGATAGTAAGCCTTAATTCGCCTTAGTTAACAACCTTTCATTCTTGCATTGTTAATTTCTGTACTTTGATTTACTTGTCTTTAAATTTCAGTTATCACATCATAAACCCCCCCCCCCCCCCCCCCCCCCTGTGTGTGTGTGTGTGTTTTTTTATTTAAGTTAACAAATCTGAACTAAATTGGTCATAACGTTGATACAAGTCCTCGAGGGATCGACTCTTGCTGTGCTACTATACTATACTTATCGATTTGTGCACTTGCAAGGATTTTATAACTTTTAGAATTGAATTGCATATTTCTTGCTCTTTAAATCTACCAACAAGTTTTTGACGCCGCTGCCGGGGACTTGTCCCTCAACGGTGCCCATTCAAGTTTAGATTTGTAACTTAGTTTTTTTTTTTTTTTTGTTAGGTACCCGTGTATGTCATTCCAAGGTTCAGTGCACGGGTCATCAAGTGGACCATCATCGCAAGCATCTTCAGTCCACGGCTCCCCGCCACCAAGCCCAAGGAGGATGGCGGACCACAGAGAAGAGCAGGGCCTGTAACGTGGCCTAGTACCGCAAGCCCCATGGCGCCTTAAGGATTTTGCCATGCCCCATGTCTCGGAGGATCAATTTCCAATTGTTTTTCCCGAGTCAACAGTGGCAAACTTCGAATTAAAGTCGGGGACAATTCACATGCTGCCTACATTCCACGGCCTTGCTGGCGAGGACCCGCACTTTCATATCAAGGAATTTGTTGAGGTTTGTTCAACACTGCGCATCAATGGTATGACAGAATCGGAAATCCGCCTGCGGCTCTTTCACTTCAGTCTCAAGGATCGCGCCAAGACATGGTTTCATTCATTGGCGCCGGCTTCCATTCACTCTTGGAGGGACTTGACGTCCAAATTCTTAACACAGTACTTTCCCGTGGAAAAGACAAATGAGTTAAAGTCCAAGATCATGAACCCACAGCAAGACATGGAGCGGTTCAATCAGATGCTACGGGCGTGCCCCCACCACCATATTGATGCCCATCATCTTATGCTATACTTCTATGGAGGCTTGAAAACTAGCGATCGGACAATGGTGGATTCTCAATCCCAAGGGATTCTAGAAGGCACAGCCGAGGAAGCAAGGACCGCCTTTGAGAACATTGCTCAAAGGGAAAAACAGTTCAGCTACAGGGGTCCCTCCTCTAGAGCTACGGGTGATGCATCCGCCAAATACAAAGATGACGCCATTGCTCAGCTCACGGCAATGGTAAAACAATTGTGTAGCGAGAAAGCCAAAGGAGTTCACATCTGCGAGGTATGTTCAATTCAGGGCCACACATCCCAGGACTGCCCGGTTGTGGAAGAGGCCAACTTTGCTGGAGGGTTCAATAGCAATTCTCGACCCCGGAATTACCCATATTCCAACACTTACAATCCGGGGTGGAGAAATCATCCTAATTTCCGTTGGAGCAACAATCAAGCAGCCGCGAATCCCTTGCCACCCCCTGGATTTTTTAGCAGCAAGCCGCAGGCCATCAGGGGAACTACCACGGTCCTTCCTCAAACCAGAATGGCGGAAGCAAGTCTGTTGAGGACTCCATCCATATCCTGACTCAACAGCAGGCTCAACTCATAAACCTCAGAATTCCAATTCTAAAAAAGTCACTTTTGAGTTAGCTAATAATGTTGATTATCCATTTCCTCGCAGGTTCCAAAACAGGAATAAGCAAAAGGAGGACTTTGAGGAAGAAATCATCAGCATGTTGCAGAAGCTTCAGATCACACTGCCTTTCCATAAAATTGTCAAGCACATGCCTATCTTTGCAAAGCTGATCAAGGACTTAGTTGCAGGAAAGCGTGGTTTTAGCTCCACGGACACCATTGACATCCCTATGGCCTGCTCGGCTGCCCTTTTGCGCATGCCCCTTAAGGCCAATGATCCTGGGCCACCATCCCTTCCATGTGTCATTCAGTCAAAAATATTCGAACATTGCCTTTGCGACATGGGAGCATCAGTAAACATCATGCCATTCCACATTTACAGGTCACTTAATGGGGGTTCTTGAGGACGTACTGGTACAAATCGGAGATACATGCAGAAAACCCTGCCGTCCATCATAAAGGCTCCTGAACTCGAGCTGAAGCCCTTGCCCGAGCACTTAAAGTATGCATATTTGGGCGACAATCAAACCCTTCCAGTCATCATTGCATCTACCCTAAGTACGAAAGAGGAAAAGGCATTGGTTCACGTCCTTAAGGTCAATCAAACGGCAATTGGATGGACTATTGCTGACATCAAAGGCATAAGTCCCGCAAAATGCATGCATCGGATACTGCTGGAGGAAGACTCCAAACCATCACGGGAGGCACAGAGGCGATTGCATCCACCTATGAAGGAGGTCGTGAAGAAAGAAGTCCTAAAGCTCTTGGACGTTGGAATCATCTATCCAATTAGTGACTCCAAGTGGGTGAGCCCAGTCCAGGTCATGCCAAAGAAAAGTGGGATCACAGTGGTTAAAAACGAGCAGGATGAGCTTGTACCTCAACGGATTCAAACAGGATGGAGAGTGTGCATCGACTATCGAAAGCTAAATATAATCACACGCAAGGACCACTTTCCTTTGCCCTTCATTGATCAAATGCTCGAGCGCCTGGCTGGACACTCCCACTATTGCTTCTTGGACGGCTACTCAGGATACAATCAGATTGCTATTGCACCCGAAGATTAAGAAAAAACAACATTCACATGCCCATATGGCACCTTTGCATACAGAAGAATGCCGTTTGGATTGTGCAATGCCCCAGCTACCTTTCAGCGTTGCATGATGAGCATCTTCTCCGATATGGTGGAAGATATAATTGAAGTATTCATGGACGACTTCTCAGTGTTTGGACATTCATTCGAACTGTGCTTAGTTAACCTAACCCGAGTACTGGAACGGTGCAGAGAAAGCAACTTAGTGCTGAACTGGGAAAAGTGCCATTTCATGGTACAACAGGGAATTTTCTTGGGTCATGTGATCTCTAGCCGAGGCATTGAAGTGGACAAAGCAAAGTTAGACATAGTAGAGAGGCTGCCGTACCCCACTACAGTCAAAGAGGTTCGATCGTTCTTAGGGCATGCTGGCTTTTACCGCAGATTCATCAAAGATTTCTCGAAAATCACAAGACCTTTGTGGGATCTTCTAGCCAAGGACGCCACATTCGAGTTCACTAAGGGATGCCGTGAGGCATTCAACACACTCAAGGCAAAGCTCACGGCATCACCCATCATCATGCCACCGAATTGGGACTTACCATTCGAACTAATGTGTGATGCCTCAGACTTCGCCATAGGAGCGGTTTTGGGACAGCGTGTTGACAAGCTCCCTCATGTCATTTACTACGCAAGCTGAACCCTGAATGATGCCCAGCTGAACTACTCCACCACCGAGAAGGAGCTCCTTGTTGTTATCTTTGCCCTGGAGAAGTTCCGTTCATATCTAATTCAAACCAAGGTCATAGTATACACGGATCATGCTGCCTTGAAGTATCTGCTCACTAAAAAGGACGCCAAGCCAAGGTTGCTACGTTGGATGCTACTGCTCCAGGAATTCGACCTTGAAATCAGAGACAAGAAGGGCAGCGAAAACGTGGTCGCTGACCATATGAGCCGATTGCTTCACAGTTCCAATGAAGAGGCCGATCAGTTGCCCCTCCTCGAGACCTTTCCTGACGAACAGCTCTTTGCAATCCAAGCTATTGATCCATGGTATGCCGATCTCATTAATTACCTTGTCACTAAGCAAATTCCTTCATCTTTAAACAGGTACCAAAAGGACAAGCTGGCTAAACAAGCTAAGTACTTCATATGGGATGAGCCGTACCTATGGAAGCATTGTCCAGACCAAATCATTCGGCGCTGCATCCTAGAAGACGAGATGAAATACGTCTTGACTTTTTGCCATAGTTTGGCATGTGGGGGCCATTTTGGAGCTAAGAAGACAGCCCTCAAGGTACTCCAAAGTGGACTCTACTGGCCCACACTTTTCAAGGATGCACACGAATTTGTACTCACCTGTGACCGCTGCCAACGCCTAGGTAACATCGGCCCTCGAAATCAAATGCCATTACACCCTATTCTTGTGGTCGAAATCTTCGACGTATGGGGCATTGATTTTATGGGGCCTTTTCCAAATTCCTTTGGCAATCTTTATATTCTGCTTGCAGTTGATTATGTCTCCAAATGGGTGGAAGCAATTCCCACCAAAACTAACGATGCCAAGGTAGTGGTGCGTTTTTTACAGAGTCACATCTTAGCCAGATTCGGCGCACCTAGGGCAATCATCAGCGATGGGGGGGCACACTTTTGCAATCATTCGTTTGCAGCCCTAATGAAGAAGTATGGCGTCACCCACAACGTCTCAACACCGTATCACCCTCAAACGAGTCGCCAAGCGGAAGTGTCCAATCGGGAAGTAAAGGCCATATTGGAAAAAACGGTAAATCCTAACCGCAAAGATTGGTCCAGCAAATTGAATGATGCGCTGTGGGCCTATCGGACCGCATACAAGACCCCGATTGGCATGTCTCCCTTCCGGCTGGTTTTTGGAAAGGGCTGCCACCTACCATTGGAATTGGAGCATAAAGCATTCTGGGCTATTAAGCAGATGAACCTGAACTTCGATGACGCTGGAATACATAGGAAGCTTCAGCTAAGTGAATTAGAGGAGTTGCGAAACGAGGCCTTTGACAGTGCTCGTATCTACAAGGAAAAGACCAAAGCTTTCCACGACAAGCGCATTCAGCCCAAGGACTTTCACATCGGACAGGATGTCCTCCTCTTTGACTCCCGGCTCAGACTAATGCCAGGTAAGTTGCGTTCAAGATGGACTGGACCATTTATTATTACTAACGTTTTTCCTCATGGTGCAGGTGAAATCCAGCACCCGGAACGGCAGGATCCGTTCAAGGTAAATGGCCACCGCCTCAAACACTACTTGAAGGACCTTTCTAATCCAAGCGTAGTCAACCCTGCAACTCCGCATGCGCCCAGCTCCTAGCATGTCAGCCCCGTCTTGCCTAGACGTTAAATAAAGCGCTCCTAGGAGGCAGCCTACCCCTGGTTTGTATTTCTCTTTTTCCTTTTCTGTTTCTGCCCGTTATATCTCTCAAACCTTTCTACTGTTGTCATGCTTACTGCTTATCACATTGGGGACAATGTTCAGTTTAGGTTTGGGGGTGTGGATTTAAAATTTTGCATATAGAAACAAGTAGGTTTGGGGGTGATACACGGCCAGGACATTTAAATTTCTGCTTGTGATTAGTATGATAACTTGTTAATAGGAATGTATATGCTAAGTGAACTCTTTGCTTTACCAAGAGTCATGCCATGGTCAAGTAGTCATAATTTGCACTTCACAATGCCATGTTTTAAGTGATTAAGTGAAAGAAATAACTGAAATTGAGTGAACCTTAGAAAATTAGTGGAGACTACCCAGTGAGATCTTTGAGCCTAATTGCCATTCTTTCAGGGGATATACTTGTTTCTACTCTTAAACACTCATCACTTTTGTTCTTAATTGTTGATCTCATTACATCATATTTGCATTGAATTTTAAAGAACTAACATCATTTAGATACTCTTGATTTAATGTATGTTTTTCCATAAGAAGTGATGTAGGCTATGTGTGCTTTAACCTCTAAAGGCCTTATCCTACCCTATTGCATGCTCCCTAAGCCAATTTTGAAGCCAAACACTCAACCTTTTCTTTCATCACCCAAAGTATAACCTAACCCAAAATACTTAGCCATTCATCACAGCCATACCCTATAACCTCAGTTTGTGCTAAGGTTGCCACAAATGAGATTCATGGTGAGAATGAGAGGTAAAAGAAGATGATGCCCAATTCAAAGGACATTGGCGTCAATTGAAAGTTCAAAAGTAAAGAAAAGATTTACAAGTTGCAAGCTGCACGAAAATTTGAGGAAATCATTGCATGATCTTGGTTCAATTCAATTCAAAGACGAACATAAACAAAAAAAAAACGTTCAAATCAAAAGAAAGAAAGAAACGTTGAGAAAACGAAGGAAAAAAAATAAGTGAAAAACAAAGTGAATTGAGCCAAGTGAGCCAAGAGCCTCAAAACAAGCCACAAGAGCCTCAAAATAAATCATCAAGAAAGCACAATGTCGTGGGCCTTAAGAAAGGATTCAGTTCAGAAATTCCAAGTTCAAGTCATGACTTCTCATGCCTTGGCACAACTCAGGTTCTTTGAATCCCATCCTTCCTTGCTAAACCCCAAAGCTTAGCCCCAATACAACCTAAAAAGGAAGACCTAACTGATCTTATGGACAATCATGCTGAGGATTAAGGTACCTATCTATGTTCTTAAAGTTCAATTCCTTTCATGAGATCTTTATTTCCATAAAGTGCTATTCTTCATTGTTACTCATATGTGATTAAATTTGAATTTCATAACATAAACTCATCACATATGCTTGAAAAGAGTGTAAGCCTAGGATTCTTGTGTGAATTGAGAGTTGCCTAGTGAGGATTAGAGTCGAGGCGAAATCTTTCTAGGGCACTTAGATGAAGTTGTTTTCAAACTTGATCACCTGAAAATATTGGCATTTATACACGTACCCCTTCACATGACACTCACGGCTATGGCATTCCTTTTAGTTCTGCAAAGCATGTCTACTTACTTTGATTCTTATTAGCTTGTTAAGAGTACTATATCTAGCATCTTTTTGTTTAAGTAAAACTTTTGTGGGTATCGTATTGTTATAAGCCTCAGGAGACAAAACTCCTCCTACTAGGTGAACCTAGGGGTTTAAATGTTCTACCTTAACTAAAATCGATTCTTTTCATTTTGTTAGCATTTGTTTTGCTTAGGGACTAGCAAAAGATAGGTTTGGGGGTATTTGATCAGTCGTTATTTATGCATCATTTTGATGTCTTTATATGCCTCTCTTACATGTCTTTTGAATGATTTCGTGCCATCAATAGTAGAAAATGATCAATCTTGTGAGACTTGTGCATAGTTAGAAAGATAGGTAAAATCTGGAAAGAACGCAAAAAGAATGACTCAAATCGGAGTACAGATGAAGGAGATATCCTCATTTCAATATCAGGTCCTGAACGGAGTCCTGAGTGCGCCAGTGCGCCTATTTTGGGCTACTGGCCAAGTACCTCATATCAGGCCCTCCGGGTCCTGAACTTGTGTTTCATGACATCAAGGTCAAGTCCTAGAAGTGCCAAGGTCGCGCCAAGGCAGGTCGAGGACATGTCCCAAGATCTCCCATCCGAGCCCAGATGTGCGCCTAAGCCGGGGTCCCTGTTCCGCCAGCGGTGGATCAGAGGTTCTCCCTCTGCGCTAAGCCTGACAACATTTGCGCCAAGCCTGAACGACGATGCGCTTCTATTATACTCCTAACGTACTTCAAAAGCGCGGTCCCAGATCCTGATTACGAAGACAGTCAAAAATCCAAGTTTGGCCAGCTTGCGTTCCCACTTGCCAGCCTGCATTCACACTCCCGGCCAGCTTGCGTTCCCACTTGCCAGCCTGCGTTCCCACTTTCCCTATTCCTATAGGACATGGTTTTACCAATCTGTATAGAACAAGGTTATACCAATCCTTATAGGACATGGTTTTACCAATCTGTATAGAACAAGGTTATACCAATCCTTATAGAACATGGTTTTACCAATCCTTATAGAACAAGGTTTTCCCTTTGTCTATAAAAGGGAGCCTTTGTTCAGTGTTTTAGGGGGGAGATAATTAGCTAGGGACGTTTTTGTTTTCTGGAAAAACAGAGACCTAAGCCACAGAGTTCCGGTTTGGTTTTCTAGAGAATTAGGGACCATATTTTCGGAGATAATCTTTCACATAGATTATTGGACGTGGAGCTTGGAGAAGAAGGCCCTGCCGTGTCTTCTGCTACATCTGTTCTTAACAATCTCCTCTGTACCCTTATTTTCATTATTACAATTTACTTATGGATTCAATTATACTTGTGTTTATTTCAGTTATGTGTGAGTAGTCATTAGGATTAGGGCTGCTTGAAGCCCTAGCCATGTTAGCTTATTGATTGGATTTCTGGCTCTTGATTATGATTGCTATGCATGCTGAATAAGTTGGATTACTATGCTTAATGAACTTAATTTATGCCTATAAGATTAGCTACATTGTTTGCATATAATTATAGATGTAATTGCTTGAGTGACCGTCATATCATCTTGTGATTTGGAGCATCGAAAGTATTCATACTTGTAATCTTAACTCATGACGACCTAGGATTGCATGCCACTTTGCTAGGCTAATGTGGTGTCATTAAATTCTCTTTAAACTTCATGCATCATCTTAAAAGGTAGGTGATAGACGTTCTAGGCATATGCCCTGTTTAGAACATGCTAAGTAAGAGGGAATAAGATGTGTCTAGTGAACCAACGCCAGGTCCTAGGCACAGGCACCTAATTCAGAAAATGCATAGTAATTAGGTCAAGGAAATTTGGTTAAGAGCTATAATTGGTTAGAGTGGATAGTAAGCCTTAATTCGCCTTAGTTAACAACCTTTCATTCTTGCATTGTTAATTTCTGTACTTTGATTTACTTGTCTTTAAATTTCAGTTATCACATCATAAACCCCCCCCTGTGTGTGTGTGTGTGTTTTTATTTAAGTTAACAAATCTGAACTAAATTGGTCATAACGTTGATACAAGTCCTCGAGGGATCGACTCTTGCTGTGCTACTATACTATACTTATCGATTTGTGCACTTGCAAGGATTTTATAACTGTTAGAATTGAATTGCATATTTCTTGCTCTTTAAATCTACCAACAGTCGCGCCAAGGCGGGTCGAGGACATGTCCCAAGAACCCCCATCCGAGCCCTGATATGCGCCTAAGCCCGGGGTCCTTGTTCCGCCAGCGGTGGATAAGAGGTTCTCCCTCTGCGCTAAGCCTGACAACATTTTCTCCAAGCCTGAACGAAGATGCTCTTCTACTATACTCATGATGTGCTTCAAAAACGCAGTCGCATATCCTGATTACGAAGACAGTCCAAAATCCAAGTTTGGCCAGCTTGCGTTCCCACTTGCCAGCTTGCATTAACACTCCCAACCATGCTCTGATTGGTTCTAATAGATTTAAGGACTTTGTAATTAATGAAAAGTACAATAACTCTCCCTATCCTTATAGGACATGGTTTTACCAATCCTTATAGAATATGGTTTTACCAATCCTTATAGAACAAGGTTTTCCCTTTGTCTATAAAAAGGGAGCCTTTGTTCAGTGTTTTGGAATAATGAGAATCAGAGAAAATCAGAGAGGGGGAGAGAGAGAGAGTTCCATTTTGGTTTTCTGGAAAAAAAAAAGAGAACTTAGCTGCAGCTAGTAATTGATTTTTTAGAGTTTTACGCCAAAGCTTTGTTCTTCCCGAAGTTGAGTGTATTGGACGTGGAGCTTAGGGAAGAAGGCTCTGCCGTGTCTTCTGCTGCACATGTTCTTCATAATATCTTCTGTACCCTTATTTTCATTATTGCAATTTACTTATGAATTCAATTATATTTGTTTCAATTTCAGTTATGTGTTAGTAGTCATTAGGATTAGGGTTGCTTGAAGCCCTAGCCATGTTAGCTTGTTGATTGGATTTCTGGCTCTTGATTTTGATTGCTATGCATGCTGAATAAGTTGGATTACTATGCTTAATGACCTTAATTTATGCCTATAAGAGTAGCTACCTTGTTTGCATATAATTATAGATGTAATTGCTTGAGTGACCATCATATCATCTTGTGATTTGGAGCATCGAAAGTGTTATTACTTGTAATCTTAACTCATAACGACCTAGGATTGCATGTCACTTTGCTAGGCTAATGTGGTGTCATTAAATTCTCTTTAAAGTTCATGCATCATCTTAAAAGGTAGGTGATAGACGTTCTAGGCATATGCCCTGTTTAGAACATGCTAAGTAAGAGGGAACAAGATGTGCCTAGTGAACCAACGCTAGGTCCTAGGCACGGGCACCTAATTCAGGAAATGCATAGTAATTAGGTCAAGGAAATCTGGTTAAGAGCTATAATTGGTTAGAGTGGATAGTAAGCCTTAATTCGCCTTAGTTAATAATCAATCAACCGTTAATTCTTGCATTGTTATTTTCTGCATTTTATTTTGCTTGTCTTTAAATTTCAGTTCTCACATCATAAACCCCCCTGCGTGTGTGTGTGTGTGTGTGTGTGTTTTCGCTAAGTTAATAAATCTGAACTAAAGTGGTCATAACGTTGATACAAGTCCTCGAGGGATCAACTCTTGTGTGCTACTATACTATTCTTATCGATTTGTGCACTTGCAAGGATTTTATAACTGTTAGAATTGAATTGCATATTTCTTGCTCTTTAATTCCACCAACAACGGGCACCTAATTCAGAAAATGCATAGTAATTAGGTCAAGGAAATCTGATTAGTAACAATAATTGGTTAGAGTGGATAGTAAGCCTTAATTTGCCTAAGTTAATAATCAATCAACCGTTAATTCTTGCATTGTTATTTTCTGCATTTTATTTTACTTGTCTTTAAATTTCAGTACTCACATCATAAACCCCCACCACCCCCCACCAAGCCCAGATGTGCGCCTAAGCCCGAGGTCCCTGTTCCGCCAGCAGTGGATCAAAGGTTTTCCCTCTGCGCTAAACCTAACAACATTTGCGCCAAGCCTGAACGAAGATGCGCTTCTACTATACTCAATATGTTCTTCAAAAGCGCAGTCCCAGATCCTGATTACGAAGACAGTCCAAAATCCAAGGTTTTCCCCCTGCGTGTGTGTGTGTGTGTGTGTGTTTTCACTAAGTTAATAAATCTGAACTAAAGTGGTCATAACGTTGATACAAGTCCTCGAGGGATCGACTCTTGCTGTACTACTATACTATTCTTATCGATTTGTGCACTTGCAAGGATTTTATAACTGTTAGAATTGAATTGCATATTTCTTGCTCTTTAATTCCACCAACAAGTTTTTGGCGCCGTTGCCGGGGACTTGTCCCTCAACAGTGCCCATTAATTCATATTTAGCTAACTAAATTTTGTATAGTAACTATTTAGATTTCTTTTAGATTTTTTTTACTAACTTAGCTTGTCATCTTTCTCATGTACATATGAACAACTCATACGTGGATATGGGACCATGGAATTATCCATACATGGAGACGGGAGCTTGGAACAATCCATACCCAACTTCATTCAATCAGGGGTGGAGCAATCACGAAAACCCAAAACCATACAACCCGGGTTGGAGCAATCACGAAAATCCAGAACCATACAACCCAGGATGGTGCCAGCAGCCTAATTTCACATGGCACTCCCTGCAAATAGTTCCTCACTCCGAACCCACTCCTGACCTCCTTCCTTCGCTAAGGGCCTTGGTGCAATACATGGAGGCTCGCAATCAATGCATGGCAGCTTTTTGTGAAGAACAACAAGAGCAAAGCCAACGCTTGGAGGAGATACTGGAAAAGAGCAAGAGGGTGTTTGAGTTCATCGTATGCCAAACAAAAGAAAGGGCACGTTCCCCACCAAGTGAGGCCGTGAATGAAGAGCATAATAAGGACACCACCAAGCTAACTCTTCGACAAGTGCTTGCCATGGATGCCATGAATTCCGCCCAAGGCCATGCCGTGACAGTGTCTCCCGATTCTGCTCAGATTAAGCAATGGGACCCACCCAATTCATACCCTCCAGTATACTCTTCCTTTTATAATGTTTATGATTCTGATTTCATGTCTAACTATACCTCTTTGCCTTGCTCTAACAGATTAGAAAGCGAAATGGAAGAAAACTGGGAGGAAGAGAATAGGACGGATGATGGTGACAAGGACATCCAGGTCAAACCCATGCCCCTGCTCTATGTGCTGCCCAGCAGCAACGTACTGCCCCAAGCCGTATCCCACAGCCATGACCACGTTCTACCTACTGCCCTGCCGCAAACCCAGTTTCCTGCTGAGTCCCAAGACTCGCCAACTGCCCTGCCGCAGCCACAGCCCAGCGCCACAGAACCTGGACATGTCCAAGGAACGACTTCAACACGCCAAGCTGCGCCAACTAATTCACTGCAGGGTAAGTCTTTAGCCGCTACACCAGAACCTTCCCAGCACGCATTTGAGATGCGCAGCGCTGCGGCCACGCTTCAAGACACATCCACGGCAGACCCCGAGGACCAGCCCGTGCCTCCCAATCTGCTGCCAGCCGTGTCTCAGCCCCTGCCCAAGGACAAGGACCCAGTTTTGAAATTCAATACGCCTTCTCAACTCAATCCTGAAACACTTAACTTTCATTTGAATAAGGCAAACTTGGATTTGAATTCTGATTTAGCTCCTAATACTTTTGAACTTTTCCCGTGCAGGTTCCACCATAAAAACACCAAGAATATGCTAAAGGCCCTGAACTTGATCCCCCTCTTCAAGTTCTGAAGGAAAAATCGACGGAAGGGACCAAGGATGAAGTCTAGAACGTACAGGGGACAACCAATGCTGTTCCCCCACAAGCATTACCCAAGGAAGAGATTCCAAAATGGACAGAAACTGCTCTCATTCAAATCACTCCTCAATCTCTTTCCCGATAAGTTACGTTCTCGTCGATGGATTCCTTTTTGTGTTTCTAACTTTTTTCTCCATGATACAGCGCAGATTCTACAGCAAGATGCTCATAATCAGTTCCATGTTGACGCTGAAATCCTGGGCACAACATCAAATGCCTAGCATGCCAGCCCCGTCTTGCCTAGACGTTAAATAAAGAGCTCCTAGGAGGCAGCCTAGCCCTGGTTTGTGTTTTTCACTTCCTTTTCTGTTTCTGCCTGTTATATCTCTCAAACCTTTCTACTATTGTCATGCTTACTGCTTATCACATTGAGGACATTGTTCAGTTTAGGTTTGGGGGTGTGGATTTAAAATTTTGCATATAGAAACAAGTAGGTTTGGGGGTGATACACGGCCAGGACATTTAAATTTCTTCTTTTGAATAAGTATGAAAACTTGTTAATATGGATGTATATGATAAGTTAACTGTCTTAGCCTTACTAAGAGTCATGCCATGATCAAGTAGTTCATAATCTGCACTTCACAATGCCATGTTTTAAGTGATTAAGTGAACAAAATAACTGAATTTGAGTGAACCTTAGAAAATTAGTGGAGACTTCCCTGTGAGATTTCTGAGCCTAATTGCCATTCTTTCTGAGGGATATACTTGTTTCTACTCTTAAACACTCATCGATTTTGTTCTTAATTGTTGATCTCATTACATCATATTTTGCATTGAATTTTAAAGAACTAACACCAATTAGATACTCTTGATCTAATGTGTGGTTTGCCATAAGAAGTGATATAGGCTATGTATGCTTTAACCTCTAAAGGCTTTATACTACCCTATTGCATGCTCCCTAAGCCAATTTTGAAGCCAAACACTCAACCTTTTCTTTCATCACCCAAAGTATAACCTAACCGAAATACTTAGCCATTCATCATAGCCATACCCTATAACCTCAGTTTGTGCTAAGGTTGCCGTAAATGAGATTCATGGTGAGAATGAGAGGTGAAAGAAGATGCTGCCCAATTCAAAGGACATTGGCGTCAATTCAAAGTTCAAAAGTAAAGAAAAGCTTTACAAGTTGCAAGCTGCACGAAAATTTGACGAAATCATTGCATGATCTTGGTTCAATTCAATTCAAAAGAAAGAACAGAAAAAAAAACGTTCAAATCAAAAGAAAGAAAGAAACATTGAGAAAAAGTGAAAAACAACGTGAATTGAGCCAAGTGAGCCAAGAGCCTCAAAATAAGCCACAAGAGCCTTAAAATAAGTCATCAAGAAAGCACAATGCGTGGGCCTTAAGAAAGGATTCAGTTCAGAAATTCCAAGTTCAAGTCATGACTTCTCATGCCTTGGCACAACTCAGGTTCTATGAATCCCATCCTTCCTTGCTAAACCCCAAAGCTTAGCCCCATTACAACCTAAAAATGAAGACCTAACTGATCTTATGGACAATCATGCTGAGGATTAAGGTATGTATCTATGTTCTTAAAGTTCAATTCCTTTCACGAGATCTTTATTTCCATAAAGTGCTATTCTTCATTGTTACTCATATGTGATTAAATTTGAATTTCATAACATAAACTCATCACATATGCTTGAAAAGAGTGTAAGCCTAGGATTCTGGTGCGAATTGAGAGTTGCCTAGTGAGGATTAGAGTCGAGGCGAAATCTTTCTAGGGCACTTAGATGAAGTTGTTTTCAAACTTGATCACCTGAAAATATTGGCATTTATACACGTACACCTTCACATGACACTCACGGCTATGGCATTCCTTTTAGTTCTGCAAAGCATGTCTACTTACTTTGATTCTTATTAGGTTGTTAAAAGTACTATCTCTAGCATATTTTTGCCTTAGTAAAACGTTTGTGGGTTTCGTGGTGCTATAACCCTTAGGAGACAAAACTCCTCCTACTAGGTGAACCTAGGGGTTTAAATGTTCTATCTTAACTAAAATCGAGTCTTTTCATTTTTTTTAGCATTTGTTTTGCTCAGGGACTAGCAAAAGATAGGTTTGGGGGTATTTGATCAGTGGTTATTTATGCATCATTTTGATGTCTTTATATGCCTCTATTACATGTCTTTTGAATGATTTCGTGCCATGAATAGTAGAAAATGATCAATCTTGTGAGACTTGTGCAGAGTTAGAAAGATAGGAAGAATAGAGAAGAACACAAAAAAAATTACTCAAATCGGAGTTCAGATGAAGGAGATGTCCTCATTTCAATATCAGGTCCTGAACGGAGTCCTGAGTGCGCTAGTGCGCCTGTGCGCCTATTTTGGGTCACTGACCAAGTACCTAATATTAGGCCCTCCGAGTCTCAAACCTGTGTTTCATGACATCAAGGTCAGGTCCTAGAAGTGCCAAGGTCGCGCCAAGGCAGGTCGAGGACATGTCCCAAGAACTCCCATCCAAGCCCAGATGTGCGCCTAAGCCCGAGGTCCCTGTTCCGCCAGCAGTGGATCAAAGGTTTTCCCTCTGCGCTAAACCTAACAACATTTGCGCCAAGCCTGAACGAAGATGCGCTTCTACTATACTCAATATGTTCTTCAAAAGCGCAGTCCCAGATCCTGATTACGAAGACAGTCCAAAATCCAAGTTCGGACCACTGGCCAGCTTGCGTTCCCACTTGCCAGCTTGCATTCACACTCCCAACTATATTCTGATTGGTTCTAATAGATTTGAAGGACTTTGTAATTAATTAGAAGTACAATAACTATTCCAGAACATTCTAGGATAAGGTTTTACCAATCCTTATAGAACAAGGTTTTACCAATCCTTATAGAACAAGGTTTTCCCAATCCTTATAGAACAAGGTTTTCCCTTTGTCTATAAAAGGGAGCCTTTGTTTAGTGTTTGGAGGAAAGAGAGACCTGAGCCGCAAATAGTATTTTGGTTTTTTATAGTTTTACGTTAAAGCTTGGTTCTTCCCGAAGTCGAGTGTGTTGGACGTGGAGCTTGGAGGAGAAGGCTCTGCCGTGTCTTCTGCTGCACCTGTTCTTCACAATATCTTTTGTAACCTTATTTTTACTGCAATTTAATTATGAATTTTATTATGCTTGTGTTTATTTCAGTTATGTGTGAGTAGTCATTAGGATTAGGGCTGCTTGAAGCCCTAGCCATGTTAGCTTGTTGGTTGGATTTCTGGCTCTTGATTTTGATTGCTATGCATGCTGAATAAGTAGGATTACTGTGCTTAATGACCTTAATTTATGCCTATAAGATTAGCTACCTTGTTTGCATATAATTATTGATGTAATTGCTTGAGTGACCGTCATATCATCTTGTGATTTGGAGCATCGAAAGTATTCTTACTTGTAATCTTAACTCATAACGACCTAGGATTGCATGTCACTTTGCTGGGCTAATGTGGTGTCATTAAATTCTCTTTGAACTTCATGCATCATCTTAAAAGGTAGGTGATAGACGTTCTAGGCATATGCCCTGTTTAGAACATGCTTAGTAAGAGGGAATAAGATGTGTCTAGTGAACCAACACCAGGTCCTATGCACGGGCACCTAATTCAGAAAATGCATAGTAATTAGGTCAAGGAAATCTGATTAGTAACTATAATTGGTTAGAGTGGATAGTAAGCCTTAATTTGCCTTAGTGAATAATCAATCAACCGTTAATTCTTGCATTGTTATTTTCTGCATTTTATTTTACTTCTCTTTAAATTTCAGTTCTCACATCATAAACCCCCACCACCCCCCACCAAGCCCAGATGTGCGCCTAAGCCCGAGGTCCCTGTTCCGCCAGCAGTGGATCAAAGGTTTTCCCTCTGCGCTAAACCTAACAACATTTGCTCCAAGCCTGAACGAAGATGCGCTTCTACTATACTCAATATGTTCTTCAAAAGCGCAGTCCCAGATCCTGATTACGAAGACAGTCCAAAATCCAAGTTCGGACCGCTGGCCAGCTTGCGTTCCCACTTGCCAGCTTGCATTCACACTCCCAACTATATTCTGATTGGTTCTAATAGATTTGAAGGACTTTGTAATTAATTAGAAGTACAATAACTATTCCAGAACATTCTAGGATAAGGTTTTACCAATCCTTATAGAACAAGGTTTTACCAATCCTTATAGAACAAGGTTTTCCCAATCCTTATAGAACAAGGTTTTCCCTTTGTCTATAAAAGGGAGCCTTTGTTCAGTGTTTGGAGGGAAGAGAGACCTGAGCCGCAAATAGTATTTTGGTTTTTTATAGTTTTACGTTAAAGATTGGTTCTTCCCGAAGTCGAGTGTGTTGGACGTGGAGCTTGGAGGAGAAGGCTCTGCCGTGTCTTCTGCTGCACCTGTTCTTCACAATATCTTTTGTAACCTTATTTTTACTGCAATTTAATTATGAATTTTATTACGCTTGTGTTTATTTCAGTTATGTGTGAGTAGTCATTAGGATTAGGGCTGCTTGAAGCCCTAGCCATGTTAGCTTGTTTGTTGGATTTCTGGCTCTTGATTTTGATTGCTATGCATGCTGAATAAGTAGGATTACTGTGCTTAATGACCTTAATTTATGCCTATAAGATTAGCTACCTTGTTTGCATATAATTATTGATGTAATTGCTTGAGTGACCGTCATATCATCTTGTGATTTGGAGCATCGAAAGTATTCTTACTTATAATCTTAACTCATAACGACCTAGGATTGCATGTCACTTTGCTAGGCTAATGTGGTGTCATTAAATTCTCTTTGAACTTCATGCATCATCTTAAAAGGTAGGTGATAGACGTTCTAGGCATATGCCCTGTTTAGAACATGCTTAGTAAGAGGGAATAAGATGTGTCTAGTGAACCAACACCAGGTCCTAGGCACAAGCACCTAATTCAGAAAATGCATAGTAATTAGGTCAAGGAAATCTGATTAGTAACTATAATTGGTTAGAGTGGATAGTAAGCCTTAATTTGCCTTAGTGAATAATCAATCAACCGTTAATTCTTGCATTGTTATTTTCTGCATTTTATTTTACTTCTCTTTAAATTTCAGTTCTCACATCATAAACCCCCACCACCCCCCACCCAACCCCCCACCCCCCACCCAAAACCTCCCCCCCCCCCCCCCCCCCCCCCCCCCACCCAAAACCTCCCCCCCCCCCCCCCCCACCCAAAACCTCCCCCCCCCCCCCCCCCCCCCCTACGTGTGTGTGTGTGTGTGTTTTCACTAAGTTAATAAATCTGAACTAAAGTGGTCATAACGCTAATACAAGTCCTCGAGGGATCGACTCTTGCTATGCTACTATACTATTCTTATCGATTTGTGCACTTGCAAGGATTTTATAACTGTTAAAATTGAATTGCATATTTCTTGCTCTTTAATTCCACCAACAAGTTTTTGGCGCCGTTGCCGGGGACTTGTCCCTCAACAGTGTCCAAAAAAAACCAAGCCGACATACACATGTAACTAAAGAGCAAAAAAAACCAAGTTAAAAATCCAAACTTAAATGGGCACCGTTGAGGGACAAGTCCCCGACAACGGCGCCAAAAACTTGATAGACGAAATATTGAACACAATAATTATGAACTTTATTTCTACTAAGTATAACTTTGCAAGTGCAGAAAATCGATGGAGATAGAATAATGACAAGCAAAGGTCGATCCCTCGCGGACTTGTTCAACGATTAACCCAATTAAGTTCATATTTGTTAACTTATAGAAAAGCACACACACAATTAAGCTCAGATTTGTTAAAAAAATAATTTAAAAAATGAAAACGCAGAAAATAATAATGCAAGAATGATGGTTGATTGATTTTATGACTAAGGCGAATTAAGGCTTACTATCCACTCTAACCAATTATGGTTATTAATCAGATTTGCTTGACCTAATTTCTATGCATTCTCGGAATTAGGTGCCCGTGCCTAGGTCCTGGTGTTGGTTCACTAGACACATCTTATTCCCTCTTCCTTAGCATGTTCTAAATAGGGCATATGCCTAGAACGTCTATCACCTACCGTTTAAGATGATGCATTAAGTACAAAGAGAATTCAATGACACCACACTAGCCTAGAAAAGTGGCTTGCAATCCTAGGTCGTCATGAGTTAAGATTACAGGTAAGTGTCCCAAATACCCTCGATGCTACAAATCACAAGATGATATGACGGTCACTCAAGCAATTACATCAATAATTATATGCAAACAAGGTAGCTAATCTTATAGGGATAAATTAAGGTCATTAAGCAAAGTCATCTAACTTATTCAGCATGCATAGCAATCATAATCAAGAGCTCGAAATCTAATCAACGAACTAACATGGCTAGGGCTTCAAGCAGCTCTAATCCTAAAACGACTACTCACGCATAACTGAAATTAAAGGCATAATTTAAATTCTTAATTAAAATTTCAATCAAATAAAAGCTTAAAGTAAAGAATGATGATGAACAATGATGCACAACAGAGACACGACAAGGCCTTCCTCTCCAAGCTCCACGTACAACACACTCAACTTTGGAAAAATAAAAATAGTTTGCATTTAAAACTAAATTACAAAGAATGTATGCGGCTAGGGTTCTCCAGTATGGTCTGTCTAAAATACTAAACAAAGGCTCCCTTTTATAGACAAGGGAAAACATTTCCCTACATGGATTTGAATTAGAAACCTTAGCCTAGAGTGTTCTAGAACAGTTATTGTAACTCTATAGTAATTAAAAAGTCCCTAAAATCTATCAGAACCAATCAGAACATGGTTGTGAGTGTGGATGCAAGTTGGCAAGTGGGAACACAAGCTAGTCGCGGACAGCTCGCAATCTTCCCGCGGTCAGACGATGAAAACTTAGAACTTGGCCCTTGGAATGTCTTCATCGCGCCACGGCGCGCCTTGATACTTGAATGGTTTCTACACATGCCAAGGAGTTTAAAAACGCTTCATGTCTCAATCGAATGGCCACAGGCACGAAATGGGCCTCATTGGAACTCAACTTTAGCGCAGTCGCGCCTTGTCTTGAAATTGCGTCCGGAAGACAAGCTTGGTCCTTATTGAGACGACTTCTGGAATCTTTTGGATGTTACTTGGACATCAAGAACTAGGCTGAGCCGCCCCTGGACATGTTTTACACAACAAGGCCCTTAATTAGCACTTTTGAACCTCTTAAGGACTTATTGAGAACTTGTCATGTCCTGGACCAATAGGACTGAGCTAAACCACGTCTTGGGCTGGCATATGATGTAACTTGATGAATTATGGGCTTTGCCTCAATCAGAAGCTGGCAAAATCTAGTGATCGCAAAACTGCACCCTAATTAGGGCGCAGACTGTCTTTAGGGCGCACCTAGGCGGATAATGAGGAAGTGTCCATATAGGGATCTGGGACTACAGTTTTGAGGCGCACCATGATCATAGTAGAAGCGCATCTTGGTTTGCCTAAGCGCGTAAGGCTCAGAATTGGCATAGGAACTAGACGCATAGGCTTGATACCTAACTCTCGGCTGGGATCCTTGGGAGATGACATTGGGGCGCATCGCAGTACCCCGCTAGGTTCAAGACAGGGCTTCGATGGCTTCAGTTTAGGGCGTGACTTAGGACATGACAAGAGCAGGTCCTTGACCTCGATAGGAGCCTGATCAGGGACTCGATATGGACGGATGGGAAGTTCCTGGGACATGTACTCAACATGTCCTGGAATGACCTTGGCACATCTTGGACATGAACTTGATGTCATGAGACCCTGGTCTAGGTCTCGGATGGCATGATCTGAGGCACTTGGCCAAGGATCCAAAATAGGGCGCACTGGCGCACTCAGGACCTAGTTCAGGACCTGATATTGAAATGAGGACATCTCCTTCATCTGAACTCTGATTTGAGTCATTCTTTTTTTGTTCTTCTCAGAATTTACCGAACTTTCCAAATCTGCACAAGTCTCACAAGATTGATCATTTTCTACTATTGATGGCACTAAATCATTCACAAGACATGTAAGAGAGGCATATAAAGACATCAAAATGATGCATAAATAATGACTGATCACTTGCCATGGCATAGTGTTGGGTGAGAAACTTAGATGACAAGTCTCTCCAAGATGCAATAGACGCAGGGGCCTAGGAGTGAAACCAAGCCTTGGCTCTATCCTTGAGACTAAAGTGAAATAATGTCAATCTAATTTCTATCTCCGTCATGCCCTTTATCCTCAATGTCGATCACACCTCTACGAATTCCTTGATATGTAGATGAGTATCCTCTCCGAATAGTCCATGGAATTTAGGGAGCATGTGTATGGTCCCTGACTTAAGCTCGAAGTTTTCCACAGTAGATGGTGGAAAAATGATAGGGAACTGATCCTCGGAGACATGTGGAGTGGCATACTCCTTCAGAAGCCGTGGGGCTGGTGGTGGTGGTGGAGGGACAACGTCATGGTCTACCATCCTTAGCGGAAATTGTGGTGGTACTGGCTGTGGAGAACCGGGCACTAATGATGATGCATATGAAGGCAAGGAAGACCCTTGTATAGATTCTCCTGATGATAGAAACGGTGAGTACCTAAAAGATAGAAAACAAAAGAAACTGAGTTAAACAATCTAAACTACTTGGACACCGTTGAGGGACAAATCCCCAGCAACGGCGCCAAAAACTTGTTGGTAATAAAGAACACTAGATTTATGAACTTTATTTCAAACAATTATAATCCTTACAAGTGCACAAATCGGTAAAGATAGTATAATGTCAACTATCGACCAGTATCCAATTAAGTTCTTAACACAATTTCCAATATCCCATTATTATGAATTATCTTACTATTGTGCTCATGAAAAGGTCCAGTTAAAGCTCACACCACACAATTCATTCTCTCTTACTTAGCATGTCCTAGTCGTTTCCTCTGCTCAGAACGTCTATCAATCCAAGAGAAGGATTAATAATTTAAGATGATGCATGAAGTAAGAAGAGAATTTAATAACACCACACTACCCCTAGAAAAGGATTAGTAATCTAGGTTGTCATGAATTTAGATTACAAGTATAGTTATAGCCCTATATCGTTGATGCTAATAATCACAAGAAGATGACAAGTGTAACAAATAATTATTCATCGATAGATCATGCAAATAAGCAGGTCAAACTCATAAACACAAACTAAGCTCATGACGCACAGTAATCTAAATTATATTCAAGATTCATAATAATATAAACCAAGGGCCAAAATCATATTAAGGAACTACATGGCTAGGGCTTCAAGCAGCCCTAATTCTAAAGAAAACTACTCGCACATTGTATTGAAATAAACAGATAAATAATTCATGATTACCATGTAAAGGTTAAAGAGAAGAAGAGAAAACACTAAGATCAATGGTGAACCAAGGCCATGCCAATGAATCCCCAATCTCTCTCTGCATTGAACTCCTCTTGGAAAACCACGAACAAAAGCTCAAAACTCAAAGTGTAAAATTCTAAGCGGCAAAAACAAAAGTGGAACCCGAAACTTGCATTAAAGCCAAGCTTAAATAGTCTATAGGGTTCCCTTAAAATCTAGAATTGATAACTGCCTTACAAAGACCAAAATAACCTTAATGAAAACCTAAAACACTTATCCTATCTCGACAGGGACAAAATCCTAAAGAAAACTACTCGCACATTGTATTGAAGTAAACAAATAAATAATTCATGATTACAAAGTAAAGGTTAAAGAGAAGAAGAGAAAACACTGAGATCAATGGTAAACCAAGGCCACGCCAAGCAATCCCCAATCTCTCTCTGCGTTGAACTCCTCTTGGAAAACCACGAACAAAATCTCAGAACTCAAAGTGTAAAATTCTATGAGGCAAAAACAAAAGGTGGGCCAAGCTTAAATAGTCTCTAGGGTTCCCTTAAAATCGAGGAATGATAACTGACTTAGAAAGACCAAAATAATCTTAATGAAAACCTAAAACACTTATCCTATCTCGGCACGGACAAAATCCTAAGTTTTAGGACTTAGCTTCATCATCAAGTAATCTTGTTAGGCGGCAAGTGATCTCCAAGTAACCAAAGGAATTCTGATGCGCCAAGAACCATTTTGGAACCTTCTGAGACATTCTTGGATAGCAAAGCATGGCTGGCACATTTCTTGGCTCTTCTTGACATAGTTGGACCTCATTCTTGGCTCCACGACTTCATTATTGGACTTGTTAAGAACTCAACAAGCCATTGAGCAGTGCAACTGGGACAAACCACTCATCGTACGTCCATATGATATATCTAGTATAGTTATGGGCTTTGTCCTGCTCAAAAGCTCTTAGCAAACTAAATGGCCCAATTTGCCTCTAATTAGGGCACAACCGAGGTCTTTTAGGGCGCAACATGTCATTGACAATTGTGGTCGAGACACTTGATTGCATTAGCTTAGATGGGTGTCTAGAAGTGTGCTTTTGGGTGGTGTCTCACTTGGTTCCATCTAGTTCCAAGTCATGTCTCATTTTGACTCAATCGGCATGTCACAGTCCTAAATAGGACACAACCAAAGACACGGCCTAATCTCTAGCATTTCTGCGGAACACGCCTGAAACGTGGGACTTAAGGTGTGTCAGGGGACACGATTGGGACTTGGCTGGAAGCTCTGAAGACGCGCCATGGCTCGTCTTAGGCTAGTTCTAGGAATCGATTTAGGGCACAGCTTTGGGCTCCATTGGGGTGTCTTTGAGACATGTCAGGGACATGTCATGGCATGCACCTTGGCTCGCCTTGAGATTGATCTGCTGGTCCTCAGACATGGATTTAGGACCCGCATGGCTTGATTCGAGGTTCTTGGTCCTGCGCCCTAAATAGGGCGCAATGACATGTTCAGAGCCTAGTTCTGGACCCGATATTGAATTGAAGGCAACTCCTTCATTTGAACTCCAATTTGAGCCATTCATTTTCCTATATTCTCATAATTAGGCTATATTTCTAGAGCATGCACATGTTTCACAAAAACATCACTTTCTACTATGGATGACACAAAATTAAGCAAAAGACATGAAAAAGGGCCTATAGTGACTTCTAGAAGACGTATGAAAATAATGACCGAATATATACATACATATATATATACATACATACGTATATATACATACATACATACATACGTATATATACATACATACATACATATGTATATATACACATATACATATGTATACAAATACATATGTATAATATGTATATTATATGTGTACATACATATATATATATATATATATATTATATATTTTAAGTATATTATATATTTTATGTATATATATTATATATTATATAGATTTATGTACATACATACATACATGTAACAATTATAAGTATACATGTACATATATGCATACATACATATATAAATACATATATATACATACATATAAATATATATGTACATAAATACTTATATATATACATAAATAAATATGTACATACACGCATATATACATATATGTACATAAATACATATATGTACATATATACATACATACATGAATACATGTACATATTTATATATACATGTTTTTTAAAACGTGACAACTTGGCTCTACTGTTAACTATTCCGTTAAAATATTTGTTAAATGCTGATGTGTCACTTGTGGGTCCTACTTTTTAATGTTTATTTTTTCATGTAGATAAAATAACTAATAAAAAATCAAATTAACCATAAAACTTAAATATTGACTAAAAATAAAATAAAAATTGTGGGACCCACCATTACTTCTTCTTCTTCTTCGTCTCCTCCTCCGTCTTCTCCTTCTCATTCTTCCCTTCTTATCATCATTCTTCCTTTCTTCTTCGTGGTTCTTCCCACAAATACCAAGATTCACAAACACCAACCCACGAAACCTTTGGAATTTTTTAGGACACCAATATAATAATAGTTGATTAAAAATTAAAAGAAAGAATAAAAAAAATCTGGAATTTCTGAAAAAACAAATCTTGAAAAATTATGCATTTTTCGTCATTAGAGGTGAAAACCACCTTTAGTGGCGAATTCTTTGAAGAACAGCGCCGAAGATAAAGGTTTTTATTACCTTGTTAATCAGATTACTCGTCACTAATGGTGTTCTTCACCTTTAGTAACAAAAAATGCATAGACATTCAAAAAATTTCTAGAAATTCCAAATTTTTTTTCATTCTTTCGTTTAGTTTTTAATCAGCTATTATTACATTGATGGCCTCGGAAATTATCTGTGGGTTGGTGTTTGTAGTAGGAGAAGAAGAAAAAAAAAAGTAACGATGGCTCAAGTGAGGTTGAGTGATGGAGGAATCGACCATGCAGCACAAGCAGCACTTAGAGGTTCCAGAATTCTAGGCTCCTTGGTAGAAAGTTGTGTTTCCCATTATATAATTGGGATTTTCGGTTGTACATGAAAATAGCTCAAGTATATAACTCTGTATTAATTTTGGCCCAAAAAAAACAATGGTAGAAGATGAAGAGAAGGAGAAGAAGAACAAAAGGAGAAGACGGAGAAGAAGAATAAGTAATGATGCGAGAGGAGAGGGAGAGATTTTTCATTCTTTTTAGTTTTAGTTTATTGTAATATATTTATTATTATTTCATGCACATGGCGCTTATTTGACATTCATTTAAATTAAATATGGGTCCCGTTTTGTTCAAATTACCACTTAACATAAATTTTAATTGAAAATTTAACAAAGTGTTAAGGTTGTAACATTTTAAAGATTATAGGGTGGAAAATGAAAAAATTAAAGGTATAAGTATAACCGGGTAACTTGATATATACATATATATATATATATATGTCTTTAGTCTTTATATGTATATACAATATGATATATGTATATATATATATATGTATGTATTTATGTATGTATACGTACATATGTATGTATGTATATGTACATATATGTATGTAAGAGACTAGTTGAGAATGCAGAGAGAGAATCGAAGAGGGAATAAAAGAGATTCGGAGAAGGGGGGGAGCTGAAGATGGTGTTGAAGAAGTCCAAAGAAAGCTGCATGGTTTGTTTGCAAACTTTCTTGTCTCTATGATGGGTTGACGCTGGGTCTGGCTATGTATGACAATACGAGGCTCGTACCGCATGCAGAGCATATAAAGAAAGCTGCCTTTTCGATTCGCAAAAACATTTTTCAAGAAAACTAATTTTAGCATCTTAGATTAAAAATTGTTCACTCAATCTCAATTTGAATTGTCTGTATACATACTTACATATACATATATGCATACAAATACATAATACATATGTATGTATATGTAAGTATTATATATATATATATATGTATATATGTATATATGTACGCCTATATACATACATACATATACATATACATATATATACACATTATACATACATACATACACACATATATATATATACATACATACATATATATATATATGTATATGTATATGTATATGTATATGTGCATGCCTAAATGACCACAAACCACAGCATTATGCAAACAAGCTAACAAACATATTTTTTATTTGTGAACTTTTGTGGTGTTTTAACACTAAACAAGCCCCAATTGATTGCAAATTTGACTCCAACATGCCCACATAGCACCCAAAATGTATAACATCTTGTATAAAACTAATTACAAACACACAATTGCACACATGGAGTGGACACATGGTTTCATATTTTACAATTATTTCGCATGTGATCAAGAATTTCAATTTTCTTAATTATATTATTATAATTATAATTAAGTTATAGATCATATATGAAAAAAGAATATAGGCATACATATACATATACATATACATATATATATGCCTATAAATATACATACATATATGTATGCCTATATACATACATACATACATACATACATACTGTATGTATATGATATGTATATTGTTCAGTCATAATTTATGCATCATTTTGATGTCATTAAGTACCTCTCTTACATATCTTTTCAATGATTTCATGCCATCAATATTATAAAATGATCAATCTTGTGAGACTTGTGTAGATTTGGAAAGATAAATGAATTCTGAGGAGAACGCAAAAAGAATGACTCGAATCGGAGTTATAACAAAGAAGTTATATCAAGTTGAAAATCGGGTCCAAAATTGAGTCCAGGCGTATCCCTGCCAAGTACTTGCTGAGCCCAGTGGATGCGCCTAAACCGTGTCCCTGGTCCGACAGCGGTGCACCCAATTCGTACCTTGTGCGCCAACTTACAATGTCATGTGCCAAGCCAAGACCCTTATGCGCTTTTGAAAAGCCAAGGGAGTACTTCAAAAGCGCAGTCTCCGATCAAGCAATGGAGACAGCAGAAGCTGTGGTTGAAGACCCGATTAATCAGTCCTGGTACTTCAAAGACGGCCCATCCGAGAGCCCAGGACTTGTCCCAAGTCTCTTACCAGTTCCACCAAGTTCCAGCTCCTTCAGAATCAAAGCTATGCGCTTAGCCATTTCATGCCACACTTTTAATAAGTGTGGGATGCGCCACATAAGCGCACTACCAAGACAAGGATTAGGGCGTGTCCATATCATGTCCAGAAACGTGCTCCAGGACATGTCTGCGCCATAATTAGGGCGCAGTTTTGTGATCAGGTGTCTCGGCATGTTTTCAAGTGAGCTCTGGGCCATAAACCATCAAGTTACATTGTATATGAGTTCGTGACGAAGGGCAGGGTTGGCTTCGCCTTGCCCAGACGAAGTGATTGGGACTCGTCTCGCAGCCTGGGTCGGCCGGAAATGACGACGGCGACGGAGGAGGGCACCGATTAATGCACCCTGCTCGAGCCGCAATATTACAGCCACCGATTAATGCAAGAACCACCGCCTCAAATCAGACTAAAACCCACTTCTAATCCGACTGTGTTGGGCTTATCTTCGGCTTGGGATTTACCATCGGAGAGTGTCTGGGTAGAGGCGGCGACCTGGTGGCACTGCAAGGCGAGGCATTATTCCTTGGAGACGGCGACGCAAAGAAGTTGGCGAAGCTTGTTGAGTTCTTCGATGAGGACGGAGACGGCATGCTTGGAGCGAAGGACTAGTAACCCCAGGCTACCTAAGGCTGCCAAGTAACCGATAGAGATAGGCTCCATATATCTCCACCTTTCTCAAATGTTGTATCCCACAAAAATCTAGCAGAAATCCAGAAAAAAAAGATTAACACCATTGATATTATAATCTTAGAACAATCATTACTATTTCACACTTAACAATGGTGAAATTGGCTGAGTTGAACCAAATTCGAATGAAATTCACAAGATTAGAGGTGGGTCTTAGTCTGATTTGAGGCGGTGGTGGTTGCATTAATCGGTGGCTGCAATATTACGACTCGAGCAGGGGACCTTTACATTGGGTATCTTCAAGCTCTTGGAGCTATTGTTGGGTCTCTGCGACTACGCACCACCGATTACTTGAATCGGGTCGTCTCTGACGACGAGCGATCCAATCGTGGAGGGTGGGTGGTGGGTTGTGGGCAGTAGGCGAGGTCCAGAGAGGGAGATGATGGTGGTATGGAGGTCGGCAAAGCCAACCCTACCCTTCGTCACAACATCATGTGCTCGGGGCTCGCGATTCGAGATTTCTTGGTCGTCCTCTTCGTGGTTGATCCCAATTTGTTC
Source organism: Oemleria cerasiformis (assembly GCA_037349345.1). NCBI lineage: Eukaryota > Viridiplantae > Streptophyta > Magnoliopsida > Rosales > Rosaceae > Oemleria > Oemleria cerasiformis. The sequence goes on along the minus strand of JAZGTL010000017.1, from coordinate 1,672,586 downwards.
TTCATCGTCATACGCATTTTTTTTTCTTTTTTAATATTTAATTTTAATATTTTTCTATAAAATGATTAAAACACTCAATTCCTTACAGTCATATAAAGTATAACTATATAAATTATTTGGTACAATAGAAATAACAGAATACCTATTTTAAGTATAAAATGGCACGAATTCTTACTTTTATGTACAAAGAGAGATTTCGCATTTTGTTCCGAATGAATTTCAAATAATAAACCAAATAAAAAAACATTTATCTTTTATATTCAAAATATACATTTTCTTCTATATTCAAAATATATATTTTTGAATTGGAGGAGTTATCCAATTCAATCCGAACAATGAGCCCACATTGCTGGAGAACCGAGTAAAACAAACCACACAAACAAACAAATGCACAAATGCACATGAATTAAAAGATTAGTGCAGCTTTTGTTCATACCTAGACTGTCGTTGCAATCCAATTTTCTAGCTTTACACATTGCTAGATTGCCATGTGAGACCATTTCTCCAACAAGATCAAGAGATCCCAATAAGAAAACCACATCCACTAGTTTTGAAACATAAACCTGAATACTTGCACAACAGTACAACACAATATTCCCATGTCTTCACAATACAAAACAATGTGAAGATGCTTAAAGACCTAATCCAACCGTACGCCCGTCTCTTCTTCGCAGTCCAGCAGTGTACTGCTTCTCCAAATCCAGCTGAAGTTCCTTCTGCTTCTCGGCTTGAAGACCGCCCCCATCTTCCTTCTCGGCTTTCTGCTCCACCTTGACCTCGCCCTTCACACCCTACAATTGGCCATAGGCACCAAGGCAACCTCAGACTCTAAAATCGTGTTAGTAGGTGAACAAACTGTAAGCGGCTTAAGCCAGACATTCAGGAACAAGAAAAAAAAATATTTCAATTTGATATTGACTGTACTGACACAGAAACAAATGGAGATTTACCATGAGTTTGTTGAATTTTTCTTGTCTCTCCCGGTCAGAAAACAAAGCTGTTTCCCAACGGTGACCAGCCTGTAAAAGTGGAAAAAAGGCATCCAACGCATTACGCAAAGAGAATCTAGACCCAATAGCTGAATAAAACCAATTCCATATTCCCATACAGATTTATTTGTAAGAACTTTTAAGCTAGATAGAATTTTTTCTCAACAAGGACTTCAAACATTTTTCATGCTCATACTTTACTAATTGCCCTAGAATTACATAATTCTCAGTGTTTTTTTCATCGTAATAACTAATAAAAATTAATAATGCAATAAAAAAGTTGCTACGAATTTTGGGGATCAAAGATAATGGGTAATATATAGTTATTTGCAACTGATAAATTCAGCATAATATTACTTTCATACTAATATGTTTCGCATGCAAAAGATCATAAACCATATGGTACCTCTTCTGCAGTTGTGTTCTTCTTGTTTCCCCACAAGAGCTTTTTCTTCTGGTCAGCAGTCATGCATCCCGCAGGGCCCACACCGACAAGGTTCCTATTAACTGTAAATATGCAAAAGTGATTTTTAATATAATAGCCAAGAAGGTTGAAGTCCTGGAATCTATACTACGGTTCGAATTTAGTATCCAATTTTTATACATCCAACAAAGCTAAATGTCACATCAACATAAAAGTCTGATACTTGAGACAGATATAAAATACTTCCAAGATAGATCAGCTCCTCCTAACTACACTTCTAGCTGGACACAACATCAAATCTGCAGGAACAAATTCCACTTTACCACACTCATTGGCTCAGTCCCAATCACAATTCATTGGAACCATTCATTGCATTTACAGTAGGCCAATTATCTAGTAAAGGGACACATTTAAGTTTGTTGGCATGCCAACTAAGGAACTCTCTTTTCTTTCTAGTCACCAGATAGAGAGAATTTTCAAAGCCCACCACCTGGATTTCTTTTGTATTTCCCACAAGCTTGTGCTGCTGAAGATGTCCCTATATCTCCATTGAGCATTCAAGTCAATATCACACAGAAGAAAACAAACACCTAGCTCACCCCCTGTATGATTCTAGGAATCGCTCCCAGAGCTCTTATGCATCACAACAGGGGTTATGCTGCATCACACAACCTAGAGAAGTATATATTTTCTAACAATATCTAAGTTTAGTCCCGCCCAAAATGTAATTCATAACTCCCATTCATGCAATCAACCATACTAATCAATACATCTGAACATCAATCAGTGACTTAAAGGAGTATTGGTTGGTGCAGTAAAAGTAAAACCCACATACCTAATTCAGCAGCTTTCAGCGCAGCAAATTTGGCCGCATTTATATCATTAGTAGTCTCCTCATCATTGGCCTGAGCTTTTCCAATAATCATTTTACCTTCTTGAACTTGATTTGAACTTGAAGACTCCCTTCCATCCAGTGTAGTTGTGAACTTCGAAACTAGTCAAAGAGTAAAGTTATTGGAGAACAGACTTAAACTAATACCTTTAAGAATTGAAATTAAATATAGCAACATAAATAAACCATTACCATCTTTTTGACAATCAGTGCCCCTCCCTAAGCTAAATAACTTTGGTCTTTTTGGAGTAGATTCTTGATTTTCACTCCTTATTATGTCTTTATATGCAGACCCTTGTAATGGTTCTCTGATGATTCTGTTGCTCCTATTAGTTTCCTCATACCTCTTCCTTTGCGCTTTGGAAAGGTTTTCATCATCCAATTTCTTTAAGCCACTCTTAAAACCTTCTTTCAAGCGATTTTTACCTTCGTCTTCCAAAGTGATTGAGTCACTCCATTGCCCCTTGTACTCTTCATAGGAGGAAATACGTCCACTTCTACAATCTCCTGAATTCCTACGATAATCCTTTTTCTCATTCTCAAAATCTTTGGCCAATGCATGCCTATTCCCCTCACCTTCCATCTCTTCAAAATTTCCATGTCTCCTGCCAGACCCAACTCTCTCAGATGATGAATCCTTATCTTTAAATATCTGCTTCTCAAGAAAGGAAGATTGTCTATCTTCATCCTTGCTCCTATATCCCAAAGCATCATATTGATCACGAGAATATTTGTCCAAATGTCGTGAATAATCTCTTGACCTGACATGATCAGAATAAGTACTAACCCTTGACTCCCTACCAGAACGAGAAGATAACTTATGATATTGTCTTTCTTCTTCATCAGTATACTTGTCATGTTTAATGTAGTCAATGTGCCTATAGTAACCTTGTGAACTTCTGGAGGATTGCCTATCAGATTGCCTGTACGAATCACTATTTCTTCCATAATGGTTCCTGTCTGAATCCCTCTCTAAATCCCTCCCATTATCTCTCCTTGTTCGATATTCAGTGACTTTTCCAGGATCTTCCTTTGAAAATTTTGTCCTAGAGCTATGCTCATGCACTGGACTCCCTGAAAAACAAAATTAATTAACAAATAAATTTTTGCAAAGGCCCACATGTATTTGCAAAGACCCAATAAGAAAAATCCAAATTCAATATCATTCCACCTCTGATCAACTAGATAGTATGACATAACAAACCAACATGAAAGAAGGAAATAAAATGAAACAACCTGAAGTCTAGTAACTTGTATAAAATGCAGAGCAGTAAGTATATATGAATAAGCCGCTACCAGTAATTATACTCTATGCAAGTGATTATGAATTTAAGTCAAATTGTCAAATTTACTAAAAAAAGCAGCATTTAGGTCAATTTGCTAAACAGAAATTGAAAAACTGACCTTCAGAGGGAGATGAGCAGGTAACGGGAGAACGGCGTCGGTATTTCCGGTTGGCTGTATCAGGCTTTCGAAATGCGGTTTTTGCATCACCGCTACCTACGGGTGAAGATTCTAAGTTTGAATCCATCAAGACTATACCAACCCACCTAAAAGCACCAATATCATTAGGTTAACATGGAAAATTAAAGGGACGGAACAAACACCCAAAAACCTCACCCTAACCCTAGGTTCTATCTCCTCCCAGGTTCAACAAAATAGTTAAGGGCTAGGGTTTGGTTTTCACCTATCTCCTCCCAGGTTCGACAAAATACATAAGGGGCTAGGGTTTTGTTTTTCAAAGTTTTTGATTGAGGAGAAGAAAGAAAAGGACTCACCAGTCCACTGCTTCCTCTTGCTGCGATCTTTATCTCTTCGGATTCTGACGATTGTGATTGTGATTGTGATTGTGATTGTGAACTTGTGAATTGTGATTGCTTCAGGGAATAGGGAAGAACACAAGAGAACCGAGCTCCTTCGATTTTAGATTGTGGAGTGATTTATTTTTTCGCTTTTTGTCTGGTTTGGGCCTATCTCTTCGGCTTAGGGCTTCCTATTTCTTCGGCTCTCTGTATTTTGATATAAGGCTTAATATTGGGCTTCTCATTTCTTCGGCTCTCAGTATTTGATATAAGGCTTAATATTTAAAGAGCACTCAGATATACTATGTTTCACTTTGTATTAAGAGGGGTATATTCTAATTAGAATTGTGAAAGATTTAAAGATAATTATAAATTTTAGTGAATTCAATTAGAATTTTAAAGAACTTAAAAAATGTCCACATAAATTCTAATGTATTCAATTAGAATTTGATATAACTTATAAAATGTCCACATAAATGTATGTATATTCAAAATCTTGTAAATTTTAAAGAATTTCATTAAAAGATGGATTTAAGTGAATTTTGGTAGGCCTAGTACCTCAAAAATATAAATACCAATTGCCATAGCAATTTCATCCCTCCCCCCTAACATTTGTGTGAATTCTCTCCTGGCAAAATAGAAATAAATAAAATTAAAATAAAATAAATATCATTCATTTTCATCCAAGTTTATATATACGACCAAATAATTTTGAAATCTATCATGAAATTATTAATTTGTCCATGAATTAACATGGTTGATGGATGCATCATGCTCTTCTTTGATAAATTTGATTGAACTCTTTGGATTGGATGAATCGATGAATTCATCAATAATCTCCTTGCTACGTTCAATGAATTTGATTAATTCATCACACTCTTTTTCAATGAATTCGATTGAACACTCTTCGGAATCAATGAATTCATCAATTAGATTAATTACTCCTTAATGTTTTTTATTGATTCGTCATATATAGAACATCATTGATAAATTCATCCTACCCTCCTTCGATATTCAATGAAATGATGAATTTATCATTTAACTTGTAGGGTATATATATATATTGAGAATGGAGGTGGTGAAGATGTCGACCCAGCAAATGGAGGTATACATATAGGTGGTAGTGGTATTGATGCGGTAGGAAAGGGTATTGGTGCATATTTAATTAGCTGCGATGATAGAGGGAGTTTGAGGAAATAAATTTTTTTTTGGGAAGTTGGTCCTATCTACAAATTCCATGTGATGCATACAAATTCTGAAAAAAAAACCAATCTCAAAATTCATGTAAATTATGTAAATATACATAGAAATACTCAACAATTATTTAAAATGTCAATTTAAATAAAATTCTCCAAAATTCTTAAAAATTCCAATTGAATACACCCTCGTAAGAATACGATTTCTTCGGCTCTCTAAATTCCATTATAACATTTTCGTCACCCCCATTCAGTAGCCCTTATGAGTATCATCAGTACAGTCCCTAAAACACACTTTTTACCTAATTTGGGAATTTTTAAATTAAATAGGGCTCCAACAGAGTTCCTATCTCAATTTCCATTTTACAATTTTGATATTTTGGGTTTTGGATCGCTAAATTTATCAAAGAGGAGAGAGAAATTAAGGATTGCTATCTCCCTACATTTATGTTGAGTTTATTAATTGAGATTTGTAATTTATAAAGAATAAGTATCAAGTAGGAATTTCTATCTCCCTAAATTTGTATTGGGCCAGTGATTGAGATTTAAGATTTGAGATTGTGGTTTCTTTTTCCAATTGCCATTTACCAACACAAATGTCTCTTTTTTCTATTCTTCTTCATTGTTTAACTTGGAACAAATAATAAAATATTCGAGATTTGCTAAAATAGAGAACAATGTTGGAGTAAACTTTTTGCTAAAATAACTTTCCAACTATTTTAGCTAAAATTTAAGTTAAATTTAGCAAATCTGTTGGATATGCTCTAATGCCCATTAAAATTGATTATTTGGCAAAGTTTATATGGACAATTAAGTGTTCATTTGGATGTGCTTCTTGTAAAACACTTTTAAGTAGTAGCGCTTTTGATTAGTGCTGAAGCAGAAATCGAACACGCTTGAAAAAATCTCCACGATCTCTGCAAACAGCAAACAAGAAACAATCGAAGTTAAGGTTGAAGCCCCGAGGGGGTTGTTCAACCAAGAATGCCCTGATGCATAAATTAGATTTGAGAGTGAGATCAGAAAGAATTTTAGAAGCAAGGAACAAATTACCTTGAAAGTGAAATAAGCTTCGCTATTTATAGGGAAACCTTAAAAGTCGCGGAGCGTTCTGATTGGTCGATGAATTTTGTAATTAATAAATAATTTTTTTTAATAAAATATATTATTTAATAATTGAATATTAATTACAATTAATTCTCAAGGAGAATATTATTATTATTGAGGTTTTAATTCGATTAAATAATATATTTAGCTGGTAAATACATTATTTAATGTGTGAGTGTCTGTGAGTCGTTAATGTCATTACCAAGGATAATTTGAACATTATATGAATTATGGGCCACGCGGGAGCTTCACAATTTTCGAGTGATTTTGAGTTCCACAAATGCTCTAACATCGCTTAAGAATTCAGGAAATCCTAATGAATGTAGGTTTTTTGATAGTCCTAGTAAATCGTGTTTGTCGGTATCAGACTTTTTTCTAGCATTATTTATGTATCAAAAAAATTTCGTTGAGTTTGAAATTTAACATTGAGTTGATGCAACTAAGCTATGAGCTTTAGACTTTATTCCTTTAATTGGACTTGACTTGTGGCCCAATAGAAATTAATTCACTAATTAATTCTAGTCTTTTTATTTCTTTTATTATTTAATGGATGTTTTGTAACCTCCAAAAAAATATAAAAACTCCACCCATGCTTCGCCGTTGGTAAGGATGAATAAAGGTAGTGGAGGTTCCTCTAATTAAATCACCCATTAATTTTTGGGTAGAATAATTATTTAAGGGGAGGATGACAGCCTCTATTTCCAAGCAAAACTGAAATTTGCCCTTTGCTTAAGAAATGAAGAGGTGATGTCGTCTCTCGTTGAAAGAAGCGGTGGTCATCCAGTATGTTCTGTCGCAGCAGAAGCGCTGCAAAATGTTGGCGCGCAAGGAAGGCAGGAGGAGGGCGAGTCAGAGCTGTCCGCTGGGCTGGCGCGTGTCCACCTTCTCTGGCCTCGGCGCTACTCTAATTGAGCGGCTGAGCTAGGCTGGAGTGGCTCAGCGGCCGACCCACCTTCTCTCTCCTCTCGGCTTGACGCAGCAAGGAGTCCATGTTGTAGCTTTTATTTCAACTTTTATTACTTTGCTTGCAGATGGTGGGAGAACGAAATAATTTTTCCTTTGTTGCTCGTTCTCTGCAGGTGGGCCGCAAGGGAGAGATGATGGGACTAGCAAGTGGGGAAAAAAGCTGGCGCTGCACTTGGCTTTCCTCGTGACTTGCGACTTGCCGCAAGAAGAAGAAAACTTCTTCAGCTCATAAATGACTTTGGAGCTTTTTGTTATATATATAAATATATATTTTATTATTTTTTTTTCAGAAACTAATTGAAAATTGTTTTTATTTTTCAGTTTCGTTTTTTCGACGATTTAGGGAGTTGTGGGAGTCCGATTGCGATGATTCAAATGGCGATGTGTTGTATTTTCAGAAATTGTCATTTCAAGATGGAAGACATACTTTAGGTGAAGTCTCGAAGAACTCACTTTGTGGGGTGTAGAAGACGAAAATCCATTTTGTGGCATGCATTGGATTTTGTTGGAGTTGTTAATTTCCAGAGGTGGTGGAGCCAACATCAAGATGGGATGGCTGAGATGTTGACAAAGACTGTTTGGCGGGTCTCATTCATGCCCTTGTTAGAAGAAATGAGATGTTGGCAAGTACTGTCTAGCGGGTCTCATTCATGTCCTTGTCATAAAAACTTAGATGTTGGCAATGACTGTCTAGAGGGTTCCATTCCTATCCTTGTTAGAATAATGGCTTTCAGCGGACGTCAGCCCTGCAACGGGTGACGTCAATGTGGCCTTTTTGTCCAACATGTGTGAAGATGGATGGTTGGGATATGGTGCGTGCATTGCACGCTATCGTCCTGTCATCCATGTTATTGGTTGTCGTCTGAAAGGTTTTCACCTGACGTTTGCATGTCAGAGATGACATCAGCAATATCCTATGTGTCAGATGCTTTGTGAAGAAAAGCTTTCGGCTAACGCCACTTATTGCAGGGCTGACGTCAGTGTGGCCTGAATCCTCCAACATGTGTGTGAAGAAAGGCAGCTGGGATATGGCGCGTGCAATCCATGCGAGTGACTACTGTGGCTGGTCCCATATGGTAGAGGTGCTATCGGTTGGTGTCTAAAGAGTGGCTTTAGGCTAACGTCAGAATCGCAGGGCTGACGTCAGTATGACCCCTGGGCTCCTGACACGCGTGAGACTTGCCACAATGTGAGGTTAGGCTATCCCTAGCGCGGGGTTAGACTTCCTCCAGTGTGGGGTGAGACTTAACCTTGAAGGCCCCGTTGAGCTTGAGACTGGTACTAAGGTGGGACTCGATATTGGAGGATTGGACATGCCCCGTGTGAAGCCTATGACGTCGCACTTCATTGTCCTAGCCCAATGAGGGGGGGATAGTAAGTGTTGGTAGATTTAAAGAGCAAGAAATATGCAATTCAATTCTAACAGTTATAAAATCCTTGCAAGTGCACAAATCGATAAGTATAGTATAGTAGCACAGCAAGACTCGATCCCTCGAGGACTTGTATCAACGTTATGACCAATTTAGTTCAGATTTGTTAACTTAAATAAAAACACACACACACACACACACAGGGGGGGTTTATGATGTGATAACTGAAATTTAAAGACAAGTAAATCAAAGTGCAGAAAATAACAATGCAAGAATGAAAGGTTGTTAACTAAGGCGAATTAAGGCTTACTATCCACTCTAACCAATTATAGCTCTTAACCAGATTTCCTTGATCAAATTACTATGCATTTTCTGAATTAGGTGCCCGTGCCTAGGACCTGGCGTTGGTTCACTAGACACATCTTATTCCCTCTTACTTAGCATGTTCTAAACAGGGCATATGCCTAGAACGTCTATCACCTACCTTTTAAGATGATGCATGAAGTTTAAAGAGAATTTAATGATACCACATTAGCCTAGCAAAGTGGCATGCAATCCTAGGTCGTCATGAGTTAAGATTACAAGTACGAATACTTTCGATGCTCCAAATCACAAGATGATATGACGGTCACTCAAGCAATTACATCTATAATTATATGCAAACAAGGTAGCTAATCTTATAGGCATAAATTAAGTTCATTAAGCATAGTAATCCAACTTATTCAGCATGCATAGCAATCATAATCAAGAGCCAGAAATCCAATCAATAAGCTAACATGGCTAGGGCTTCAAGCAGCCCTAATCCTAATGACTACTCACACATAACTGAAATAAACACAAGTATAATTGAATCCATAAGTAAATTGTAATAATGAAAATAAGGGTACAGAGGAGATTGTTAAGAACAGATGCAGCAGAAGACACGGCAGGGCCTTCTTCTCCAAGCTCCACGTCCAATAATCTATGTGAAAGATTATCTCCGAAAATATGGTCCCTAATTCTCTAGAAAACCAAAACGGAACTCTGTGGCTCAGGTCTCTGTTTTTCCAGAAAACCAAAAACGTCTCTACCTAATTATCTCTCCCCTAAAACACTGAACAAAGGCTCCCTTTTATAGACAAAGGGAAAACCTTGTTCTATAAGGATTGGTCAAACCTTGTTCTATAAGGATTGATAAAACCATGTCCTATAGGAATAGGGAAAGTTATTTTACTTTTAATTAATTACAAAGTCTTTAAAATCTATTCGAACCAATCAGAACACGGCTGGGAGTGTGAATGCAAGCTGGCAAGTGGGAACGCAAGCTGGCCAAACTTGGATTTTTGACTGTCTTCGTAATCAGGATCTGGGACCGCACTTTTGAAGTACATTAGGAGTATAATAGAAGCGCATCGTCGTTCAGGCTTGGCGCAAATGTTGTCAGGCTTAGCGCAGAGGGAGAACCTCTGATCCACCGCTGGCGGAACAGGGACCCCGGGCTTGGGCGCACTTCTGGGCTCGGATGGGAGTTCTTGGGACATGTCCTCGACCTGCCTTGGCGCGACCTTGGCACTTCTAGGACTTGACCTTGATGTCATGAAACACAAGTTCGGGACCCGGAGGGCCTGATATGAGGTACTTGGCCAGTGGCCCAAAATAGGCGCACTGGCGCACTCAGGACCCCGTTGAGGACCTGATATTGAAATGAGGACATCTCCTTCATCTGGACTCCGATTTGAGTCATTCTTTTTGCGTTCTTTCCAGATTTTACCTATCTTTCTAACTCTGCACAAGTCTCACAAGATTGATCATTTTCTACTATTGATGGCACGAAATCATTCAAAAGACATGTAAGAGAGGCATATAAAGACCTCAAAATGATGCATAAATAATGATTGATCAAATACCCCCAAACCTATCTTTTGCTAGTCCCTGAGCAAAACAAATGCTAACAAAATGAAAAGACTCTATTTTAGTTAAGATAGAACATTTAAACCCCTAGGTTCACCTAGTAGGAGGAGTTTTGTCTCCTGAGGCTTATAACAATACGATACCCACAAACGTTTTTCTTAAACAAAAAGATGCTAGATATAGTACTCTTAACAAGCTAATAAGAATCAAAGTAAGTAGACATGCTTTGCAGAACTAAAAGGAATGCCATAGCCGTGAGTGTCATGTGAAGGTGTACGTGTATAAATGCCAATATTTTCAGGTGATCAAGTTTGAGAACAACTTCATCTAAGTGCCCTAGAAAGATTTCACCTCGACTCTAATCCTCACTAGGAAACTCTCAATTCACACAAGAATCCTAGGCTTACACTCTTTTCAAGCATATGTGATGAGTTTATGTTATGAAATTCAAATTTAATCACATATGAGTAACAATGAAGAATAGCACTTTATGGAAATAAAGATCTCATGAAAGGAATTGAACTTTAAGAACATAGATACGTACCTTAATCCTCAGCATGATTGTCCATAAGATCCGTTAGGTCTTCCTTTTTAGGTTGTATTGGGGCTAAGCTTTGGGGTTTAGCAAGGAAGGATGGGATTCAAAGAACCTGAGTTGTGCCAAGGCATGAGAAGTCATGAATTGAACTTGGAATTTCTGAACTGAATCCTTTCTTAAGGCCCACGACATTGTGCTTTCCTGATGACTTATTTTGTGGCTCTTGTGGCTTATTTTGAGGCTCTTGGCTCACTTGGCTCAATTCACTTTCTTTTTCACTTATTTTTTTTCCTTCTTTTTCTCAACGTTTCTTTCTTTCTTTTGATTTGAACGTTTTTTTTTTTGTTTCTGTTCGTCTTTGAATTGAATTGAACCAAGATCATGCAATGATTTCCTCAAATTTTCAAGCAGCTTGCAACTTGTAAAACTTTTCTTTACTTTTGAACTTTCAATTGACGCCAATGTCCTTTGAATTGGGCAGCATCTTCTTTCACCTCTTATTCTCACCATGAATCTCATTTATGGCAACCTTAGCACAAACTGAGGTTATAGGGTATGGCTGTGATGAATGGCTAAGTATTTTGGGTTAGGTTATACTTTGGGTGATGAAAGAAAAGGTTGAGTGTTTGGCTTCAAAATTGGCTCAGGGAGCATGCAATAGGGTAGGATAAGGCCTTTAGAGGTTAAAGCACACATAGCCTACATCATTTCTTAAGCAAAGCATACATTAAATCAAGAGTATCTAAATGATGTTAGTTCTTTAAAATTCAATGCAACTATGATGTAATGAGATCAACAATTAAGAACAAAAGTGATGAGTGTTTAAGAGTAGAAACAAGTATATCCCTCAGAAAGAATGGCAATTAGGCTCAAAGATCTCACAGGGTAGTCTCCACTAATTTTCTAAGGTTCACTCAAATTCAGTTATTTCGTTCACTTAATCACTTAAAACATGGCATTGTGAAGTGCAAATTATGAACTACTTGACCATGGCATGACTCTTAGTAAAGCAAAGATAGTTAACTTAGCATATACATTCCTATTAACAAGTTATCATACTAATCACAAGCTGAAATTTAAATGTCCTGGCCGTGTATTACCCCCAAACCTACTTGGTTCTATATGCAAAATTATAAATCCACACCCCCAAACCTAAACTGAACATTGTCCTCAATGTGATAAGCAGTAAGCATGACAATAGTAGAACAGTTTGAGAGATATAACGGGCAGAAACAGAAAAGGAAGTGAGAAATACAAACCAGGGCTAGGCTGCCTCCTAGGAGCGCTTTATTTAACGTCTAGGCAAGACGGGGCTGACATGCTAGGAGCTGGGCGCATGCGGAGTTGTAGGGTTGACTGCGCTTGGATTAGAAAGGTCCTTCAAGTAGTGTTTGAGGCGGTGGCCATTTACCTTGAACGGATCCTGCCGTTCCGGGTGCTGGATTTCAACTGCACCATGAGGAAAAACGTTAGTAATAATAAATGGTCCAGTCCATCTTGAACGCAACTTACCTGGCATTAGTCGGAGCTGGGAGTCAAAGAGGAGGACTTCCTGTCCGATGTGAAAGTCCTTGGGCTGAATGCGCTTGTCGTGGAAAGCTTTGGTCTTTTCCTTGTAGATACGAGCACTTTCAAAGGCCTCGTTTCGCAACTCCTCTAATTCACTTAGCTGAAGCTTCCTATGTATTCCAGCGTCATCGAAGTTCAGGTTCATCTGCTTAATAGCCCAGAATGCTTTATGCTCCAATTCCACTGGTAGGTGGCAGCCTTTTCCAAAAACCAGCCGGAAGGGAGACATGCCAATCGGGGTCTTGTATGCAGTCCGATAGGCCCACAGCGCATCATTCAATTTGCTGGACCAATCTTTGCGGTTAGGATTTACCATTTTTTCGAATATGGCCTTTACTTCCCGATTGGACACTTTTTCTTGGCCACTCGTTTGCGGGTGATACGGTGTTGAGACCTTGTGGGTGACGCCATACTTCTTCATTAGGGCTGCAAACGAATGATTGCAGAAGTGTGCCCCCCCATCGCTGATGATTGCCCTAGGTGCGCCGAATCTGGCTAAGATGTGACTCTGTAAAAAACGCACCACTACTTTGGCGTCGTTAGTTTTGGTGGGAATTGCTTCCACCCATTTGGAGACATAATCAACTGCAAGCAGAATATAAAGATTGCCAAAGGATTTCGGAAAAGGCCCCATAAAATCAATGCCCCATACGTCGAAGATTTCGACCACAAGAATAGGGTGTAATGGCATTTGATTTCGAGGGCCGATGTTACCTAGGCGTTGGCAGCGGTCAGGTGAGTACAAATTCGTGTGCATCCTTGAAAAGTGTGGGCCAGTAGAGTCCACTTTGGAGTACCTTGAGGGCTGTCTTCTTAGCTCCAAAATGGCCCCCACATGCCAAACTATGGCAAAAAGTCAAGACAGATTTCATCTCGTCTTCTGGGATGCAGCGCCGAATGATTTGGTCTGGACAATGCTTCCATAGGTACGGCTCATCCCATATGAAGTACTTAGCTTGTTTAGCCAGCTTGTCCTTTTGGTACCTGTTTAAAGATGAAGGAATTTTCTTAGTGACAAGGTAATTAATGAGATCGGCATACCATGGATCAATAGCTTGGATTGCGAAGAGCTGTTCGTCAGGAAAGGTCTCGAGGAGGGCCAACTGATCGGCCTCTTCATTGGAACTGTGAAGCAATCGGCTCATATGGTCAGCGACCACGTTTTCGCTGCCCTTCTTGTCTCTGGTTTCAAGGTCGAATTCCTGGAGCAGTAGCATCCAACGTAGCAACCTTGGCTTGGCGTCCTTTTTAGTGAGCAGATACTTCAAGGCAGCATGATCCGTGTATACTATGACCTTGGTTTGAATTAGATATGAACGGAACTTCTCCAGGGCAAAGATAACAGCAAGGAGCTCCTTCTCGGTGGTGGAGTAGTTCAGCTGGGCATCATTCAGGGTTCGGCTTGCGTAGTAAATGACATGAGGGAGCTTGTCAACACGCTGTCCCAAAACCGCTCCTATGGCGAAGTCTGAGGCATCACACATTAGTTCGAATGGTAAGTCCCAATTCGGTGGCATGATGATGGGTGATGCCGTGAGCTTTGCCTTGAGTGTGTTGAATGCCTCACGGCATCCCTTAGTGAACTCGAATGTGGCGTCCTTGGCTAGAAGATCACACAAAGGTCTTGTGATTTTCGAGAAATCTTTGATGAATCTGCGGTAAAAGCCAGCATGCCCTAAGAACGATCGAACCTCTTTGACTGTAGTGGGGTACGGCAGCCTCTCTACTATGTCTAACTTTGCTTTGTCCACTTCAATGCCTCGGCTAGAGATCACATGACCCAAGACAATTCCCTGTTGTACCATGAAATGGCACTTTTCCCAGTTCAGCACTAAGTTGCTTTCTCTGCACCGTTCCAGTACTCGGGTTAGGTTAACTAAGCACAGTTCGAATGAATGTCCAAACACTGAGAAGTCGTCTATGAATACTTCAATTATATCTTCCACCATATCGGAGAAGATGCTCATCATGCAACGCTGAAAGGTAGCTGGGGCATTGCACAATCCAAACGGCATTCTTCTGTATGCAAAGGTGCCATATGGGCATGTGAATGTTGTTTTTTCTTGATCTTCGGGTGCAATAGCAATCTGATTGTATCCTGAGTAGCCGTCCAAGAAGCAATAATGGGAGTGTCCAGCCAGGCACTCGAGCATTTGATCAATGAAGGGCAAAGGAAAGTGGTCCTTGCGTGTGGTTATATTTAGCTTTCGATAGTCGATGCACACTCTCCATCCTATTTGAATCCGTTGAGGTACAAGCTCATCCTGCTCGTTTTTAACCACTGTGATCCCACTTTTCTTTGGCACGACCTGGACTGGGCTCACCCACTTGGAGTCACTAATTGGATAGATGATTCCAACGTCCAAGAGCTTTAGGACTTCTTTCTTCACGACCTCCTTCATAGGTGGATGCAATCGCCTCTGTGCCTCCCGTGATGGTTTGGAGTCTTCCTCCAGCAGTATCCGATGCATGCATTTTGCGGGACTTATGCCTTTGATGTCAGCTATTGTCCATCCAATTGCCGTTTGATTGACCTTAAGGACGTGAACCAATGCCTTTTCCTCTTTCGTACTTAGGGTAGATGCAATGATGACTGGAAGGGTTTGATTGTCGCCCAAATATGCATACTTTAAGTGCTCGGGCAAGGGCTTCAGCTCGAGTTCAGGAGCCTTTATGATGGACGTCAGGGTTTTCTGACTTATGAATGGTAATGCTTCGAGGGGAGGCCTGTGCAATGGGAGGGCTGGCATGATGTCAAGGGCTCGTACCTCTTCGATCACGCTATCTGTAAGTGAATCCACAGTGTGTGGGTTACTAGTAACGGCCTTCTCAAGGTCATCCGTCATGCAAGAATGAGCAATTGTCTCCCGTAGCAGTAAGTCCATTGTGTTTAACGGAAAATCTACAATAGGCTCGGCAGGGTACTGGATGGTGTCATGGATGGAGAATGTCCGAAGCTGGTCCAGGACCTTGATGGAGACCTGGCCCTTTCTGACGTCGATGAGGCACTCGGCTGTGGCTAGTAAGGGCCTTCCGAAGATGAGGAGAGGATCCTCACTTTAGTCAATTCTGTCCATTCTTAGTACGTAGAAGTCGGCAGGGATGCATGTATCTCCGATTTGTACCAGTACGTCCTCAAGAACCCCCATTAGGTTGGTTACAGAAGCGTTAGCCAACCTGACACATAGGTGCGTGGGCTTGAGTGCGCCTAGGTTGAGTGACCTATAAATGTGGAATGGCATGATGTTCACTGATGCTCCCGTGTCGCAAAGGCAATGTTCGAATCTTTTTGACTGAATGACACATGGAAGGGATGGCGGCCGAGGATCATTGGCCTTAAGGGGCATGCGCAAAAGGGCAGCCGAGCAGGCCATAGGGATGTCAATGGTGTCCGTGGAGCTAAAACCACGCTTTCCTGCAACTAAGTCCTTGATCAGCTTTGCAAAGATAGGCATGTGCTTGACAATTTTATGGAAAGGCAGTGTGATCTGAAGCTTCTGCAACATGCTGACGATTTCTTCCTCAAAGTCCTCCTTTTGCTTATTCCTGTTTTGGAACCTGCGAGGAAATGGATAATCAACATTATTAGCTAACTCAAAAGTGACTTTTTTAGAATTGGAATTCTGAGGTTTAGAGTTAGAAGTATTCGAGTGCTGCGACTTGGGCTTAGGAGCAGGTTGCATGCCAGCCGTGGCCGAAGTAGGCGCAGTGTCAGGTCCTCTTTGCGGTAGGGCACTTGGTGACTCATTGGACTGGTTCTGCGCCAGAGGTGTTGGCCGTGGCATGTTTTGCGGCGCGCCCTGGTCGGTGATCCTTGGCAGAGTAGGTTGAGGCTCAGTTTCAGGTCCTGTGAGGGTGGCATATGTGGGGTCTTGAAGTGGTGTTTCCTTCTCCAGCGTGATGGCATTAGCCGTAGGATTGTGAAATCCTTTCGGATTTACTAGGACTTGACTCGGTAGCTTGCCCTGCTCCTGCTGATTTAGTTGGTTCGCCACCTGTCCCATTTGACGCTCCAAGTTTGCAATTGCATTTTTGAAGTCTCCCGTCTGACTCTGGCTATCGTGCATGAATTTTATGAGTTGAGCCTGCTGTTGAGTCAGGATATGGATGGAGTCCTCAACAGACTTGCTTCCGCCATTCTGGTTTGAGGAAGGACCGTGGTAGTTCCCCTGAGGGCCTGCGGCTTGTTGCTCAAATCCAGGGGGTGGCAAGGGATTCGCGGCTGCTTAATTGTTGCTCCAACGGAAATTAGGATGATTTCTCCACCCCGGATTGTAAGTCTTGGAATATGGGTCATTCCGGGGTCGAGAATTGCTATTGAACCCTCCAGCAAAGTTGGCCTCTTCCACAACCGGGCATTCCTGGGATGTGTGGCCCTGAATTGAACATACCTCGCAGATGTGAACTCCTTTGTCTTTCTCGCTACACAATTGTTTTACCATTTCCGTGAGCTGAGCAATGGCGTCATCTTTGTATTTGGCAGATGCATCACCCGTAGCTCTAGAGGAGGGACCCCTGTAGCTGAACTGTTTTTCCCTTTGAGCAATGTTCTCAAAGGCGGTCCTTGCTTCCTCGGCTGTGCCTTCTAGAATCCCTTGGGATTGAGAATCCACCATTGTCCGATCGCTAGTTTTCAAGCCTCCATAGAAGTATAGCATAAGATGATGGGCATCAATATGGTGGTGGGGGCACGCCCGTAGCATCTGATTGAACCGCTCCCAAAACTCGTAGAAAGACTCCTCCATGTCTTGCCGTGGGTTCATGATCTTGGACTTTAACTCATTTGTCTTTTCCATGGGAAAGTACTGTGTTAAGAATTTGGACGTCAAGTCCCTCCAAGAGTGAATGGAAGCCGGCGCCAATGAATGAAACCATGTCTTGGCGCGATCCTTGAGACTGAAGTGAAAGAGCCGCAGGCGGATTTCCGATTCTGTCATACCATTGATGCGCAGTGTTGAACAAACCTCAACAAATTCCTTGATATGAAAGTGCGGGTCCTTGCCAGCAAGGCCGTGGAATGTAGGCAGCATGTGAATTGTCCCCGACTTTAATTCGAAGTTTGCCACTGTTGACTCGGGAAAAACAATTGGAAATTGATCCTCCGAGACATGGGGCATGGCAAAATCCTTAAGGCGCCATGGGGCTTGCGGTACTAGGCCACGTTCCAGGCCCTGCTCTTCTCTGTGGTCCGCCATCCTCCTTGGGCTTGGTGGCGGGGAGCCGTGGACTGAAGATGCTCGCGATGATGGTCCACTTGATGACCCGTGCACTGAACCTTGGAATGACATACACGGGTACCTAACAAAAAAGAAAAAAAAACTAAGTTACAAATCTAAACTTGAATGGGCACCGTTGAGGGACAAGTCCCCGGCAACGGCGCCAAAAAACTTGTTGGTAGATTTAAAGAGCAAGAAATATGCAATTCAATTCTAACAGTTATAAAATCCTTGCAAGTGCACAAATCGATAAGTATAGTATAGTAGCACAACAAGAGTCGATCCCTCGAGGACTTGTATCAACGTTATGACCAATTTAGTTCAGATTTGTTAACTTAAATAAAAACACACACACACACACAGGGGGGGTTTATGATGTGATAACTGAAATTTAAAGACAAGTAAATCAAAGTGCAGAAAATAACAATGCAAGAATGAAAGGTTGTTAACTAAGGCGAATTAAGGCTTACTATCCACTCTAACCAATTATAGCTCTTAACCAGATTTCCTTGATCAAATTACTATGCATTTTCTGAATTAGGTGCCCGTGCCTAGGACCTGGCGTTGGTTCACTAGACACATCTTATTCCCTCTTACTTAGCATGTTCTAAACAGGGCATATGCCTAGAACGTCTATCACCTACCTTTTAAGATGATGCATGAAGTTTAAAGAGAATTTAATGACACCACATTAGCCTAGCAAAGTGGCATGCAATCCTAGGTCGTCATGAGTTAAGATTACAAGTACGAATACTTTCGATGCTCCAAATCACAAGATGATATGACGGTCACTCAAGCAATTACATCTATAATTATATGCAAACAAGGTAGCTAATCTTATAGGCATAAATTAAGTTCATTAAGCATAGTAATCCAACTTATTCAGCATGCATAGCAATCATAATCAAGAGCCAGAAATCCAATCAATAAGCTAACATGGCTAGGGCTTCAAGTAGCCCTAATCCTAATGACTACTCACACATAACTGAAATAAACACAAGTATAATTGAATCCATAAGTAAATTGTAATAATGAAAATAAGGGTACAGAGGAGATTGTTAAGAACAGATGCAGCAGAAGACACGGCAGGGCCTTCTTCTCCAAGCTCCACGTCCAATAATCTATGTGAAAGATTATCTCCGAAAATATGGTCCCTAATTCTCTAGAAAACCAAAACGGAACTCTGTGGCTCAGGTCTCTGTTTTTCCAGAAAACCAAAAACGTCTCTACCTAATTATCTCTCCCCTAAAACACTGAACAAAGGCTCCCTTTTATAGACAAAGGGAAAACCTTGTTCTATAAGGATTGGTCAAACCTTGTTCTATAAGGATTGATAAAACCATGTCCTATAGGAATAGGGAAAGTTATTTTACTTTTAATTAATTACAAAGTCTTTAAAATCTATTCGAACCAATCAGAACACGGCTGGGAGTGTGAATGCAAGCTGGCAAGTGGGAACGCAAGCTGGCCAAACTTGGATTTTTGACTGTCTTCGTAATCAGGATCTGGGACCGCACTTTTGAAGTACATTAGGAGTATAATAGAAGCGCATCGTCGTTCAGGCTTGGCGCAAATGTTGTCAGGCTTAGCGCAGAGGGAGAACCTCTGATCCACCGCTGGCGGAACAGGGACCCCGGGCTTGGGCGCACTTCTGGGCTCGGATGGGAGTTCTTGGGACATGTCGTCGACCTGCCTTGGCGCGACCTTGGCACTTCTAGGACTTGACCTTGATGTCATGAAACACAAGTTCGGGACCCGGAGGGCCTGATATGAGGTACTTGGCCAGTGGCCCAAAATAGGCGCACTGGCGCACTGGCGCACTGGCTTACTCAGGACCCCGTTGAGGACCTGATATTGAAATGAGGACATCTCCTTCATCTGGACTCCGATTTGAGTCATTCTTTTTGCGTTCTTTCCAGATTTTACCTATCTTTCTAACTCTGCACAAGTCTCACAAGATTGATCATTTTCTACTATTGATGGCACGAAATCATTCAAAAGACATGTAAGAGAGGCATATAAAGACCTCAAAATGATGCATAAATAATGATTGATCAGTAAGTGCAAGTCTTCATGTTTTTCAGCAGAAGGTGCCAAAAATACCTCCATACAAAAGTTTTCGGAGTGGCTGGTCAGTTGAAGGGTGAGAACTTGGAAGTTCCATTTGTGGGAGGCAAAGCAGACACACCTAGCGAAAAATGTCGACGCCATCTCCATTACGAGAAACAAGGGAAGCGGTCCTTGATCTCAAGGCGAGTTGCGTGATCACACAGAGTGCCAAAGCTGCAGTCACCATTCAGGATGATGTCGAAACTATCTTCGCTAAGCCTAGCGATGTCAAAGTAGATCAGGCTGTTGAACTCAAAAAGTTGAAATTCGAGCCATATTAAATTAAAGACTAGGTTTCTTCAACAAGTGTCAAAACTTGAAGACTCCGTGGGAGATTTGAGGTGGAAGTTTCTTGTGATAAATTGTAATGAATCAGGATTGTGTGAGTAACGAATCCGTGGTGAGCCTCAGAAGTGATGTCTCATGCGTCAGAATTTTGTGACCAACTTGTTCCTTCCAACTTAGTAATCCTTGGGATTTTTTCCAAGTGTTGGAACTTTGGTTTTGCTTCTTTTTTGCATGGGAAAGGTGATTTGGTTTATTCAAAGGGCCTCGTTGTTTTGCCATGAGCATCAAATGATAGCATTTTTACTCCATTTGCTCCTCGGTTGAGGGCTTCGCTTTGCCTTCCGGAGAAAGGCTTTGCATTGCCTTCAAGGAAGGGCTTTTGGTGTTTTCAAATGCGCCCATTGTAGCCTTAGGCGTTCGATGTTGGGGTTTTGATTCAACTTGCATCTCATAGGAGGGCTTTACTTTGCCTTCAAGGAAGGTATTTTGCTTCTCGGAAGAAGACTTGGAGTGCTTCCCCGGGGAAGGCTTGGTTGCTTCGCAGGGCGAAAGTTAGATGCTTCGCATGGAGAAGGCTTAGGTGCTTCGCAGGGCGAAGGCTTAGGTGGTTCGCATAGTGAAGGCTTAGGTGCTTCGCATGGCGAAGGCTTAGGTGCTTCGCATGGCAAAGGCTTTGGTGCTTCGCAGGGCGAAAACTTAGATGCTTCGCAGGGCGAAGACTTAGATACTTCACAAGGTGAAGGCTTGGAAGCTTCGCATGGCAAAGGCTTAGATGCTTCGCAGGGCGAAGGTTTAGATGTTTCCCAAAGGAATGCTTAGTTGCTTCCTGGAGGAAGACTTTGTTGCTTCCCGAAGGAAGGCTTGAATGCCTTCGAGAGAAAGGTTCAGAGTGCTTCTTGGAGGAAGGCTTTGGGGTTTCCATTGCAATGCAAAATTATTTAAGTAAAATTTCAAGTTTCTTGATAATTTTATTAAACAAAATAATACAAGGGCTACATAAATTGGCACAGAGCCTTATTCATTTACTATGGAATTGATACGGATCACCTTCGAATCAGGCTCCTTGAGGCCAACTATCCACCCTAACCACTCAAGTCATTAACATGATTTCCAAGGTTCCAATATTCTGAATTAACTGAATCTGAGGCCCATGCAAGTGTCCAAGTTAGGGCCCACCTCACACAAATTACTCTCTTCATAGTTCCTATGTTGCAGGTTTTTTCAACTCACTACAATAACTATCCAAGAGGACACATTAAGCAAGAAAGGGAGTTCAATGACATCACACTACCCTGAGAGAAGGTTGAGTAATCTAGGTGGTCATGAATTGGATTACAAGTAAGATGTAAAGCCACTACCGTTGATGCCAATAACCACAAGAAGATGATCAGTCAAACAAGCAATTATTCATCGATAGTTCATGCATAAAAGGTGACATCACACTCATCAACACAAACTAAGATCATTACGCACAGTAATCACAATTATATCCAGTATTCAAAACATGTAAACCAAGGGCCAAAATCACATTAATAAACTACATGGCTAGGGCTTCAAGTAACCATAGTTCTAAGAATAGCTACTCACACATTGTATTAATGAAAGCAATAAAATAAGTCATGATTACAAAGTAAAAGTTAAGAGATGAGAATGAAACACTAAGACAATGGTGAGCCAGGAACACGTCTAAGCCTCTCCACAACTCTCTGTGATAAGCTCTCCTCCCAAGCGTACGAACAAAAGCAAAAACTAAAAACTGAAAAAGGTCTATGCGGAAAAGAAGGTTGGGAACCGAACCCCCCACTTTCACGTTAAAAACTAGTTTAAATACTCCTAGGGTTTCCCCTAAAAACTAGGAATTGAAAACAGAAAACAAAGGACCAAAAAGACCTTAATGAAACGGTAAAACAGGTTTCCTAGTTTGGTAGGGCCACAGGCTGACTCTAGAAGGTTCTGAGGCTGTCTTAGGTAGCAAGGAACGGCGGTCTTGGGCAGCAAGGAACTGCTAGCACCTTTCTTGGCTCTTCTTGATACAAACCACACGCTTTACTTCCATATGATGTATCTAGTTTGGTTATGGGCTTTGTCCTTCTCAAAAGCTCGTAGAACACTCAGCGGCCCAATTTAGATCAATTAAAGGCACAACCGAGGTATTCTAGGGCACACCATGTCAGTGGCAGTTCTGGACGAGACACTCGATTGCAATAGCTTAGATAGGTGCTTAGAAGTGTACTTCTGGGTGGTGTCTCACTTGGTTCCATCGAGTTCCAAGTCATGTTCTATTTTGGCATTCACGGACATGTCCAAGGACTTGTCTTCTAGTGGGATTGGCGCACCGCTGGGCTTGGCCTCTGGCACTTCTGAGGAACACGCCAGGAACTTGGAACTTGAGGTGTGTCAGGGGACACGAGTGGAACTTGGCTGAGAGCTCTGACGATGCTCCTTGGCTTGTCTGGGCTAATATTAGATTAGCTGCAAATGGAGTATCCTTGAGACATGTCAGAGACACGTCTTGGCATGTACCTTGATTCATCAGGAGCTTGATCTACTAGGCCTCAACCATGGTTTCAGGACCCGCATGGCCTGATTTGAGTAACTTGAACTGCGCCCTAAATAGGGCACAATGATGCACCAAGCTCTTTGTTCAGTCATTATTTAAGCATCATTTTGATGTCTTTAAGTACCTCTCGTACGTGTCTTCTGAATGATTTCATGCCATCAATAGGAGAAAATGATCAATCTAGTCAAACTTGTGCATATTTGGAAAGATTAGTGAATTTTCAGAAGAATGCAAAAAGAAGGACTCAATTCGGAGTTATAACGAAGAAGTTATCGTCAATTGAAAACCGAGTCCTAGGACGTGTCCCAGGTGCGTCCCGGATGTGTCCCCGCCCTAACCAAGTCCCAGAGGTGCACTCTTTTAGACCTCTGTGATGAAGTCCATGTCTCGAGGTACCAACTAAGGGCCTAGTGCGCTTCTAACAATCAAAATGTGTTCTTCAAAAGCGCACTACCAGTGCAGGCATTGGGTGATGTCCAGATTATGCCACGCTCATGTCCACATCGTGTCCCCGGGATCTCTACTTTCCACCAGTTTTTTGAGGGATCCTGGGTTATGAATCATCAAAGTAGACTATATGGAGGTCCAGGATGTGGCTAGACTCAATTGCTAAGGCCCAGAACATGCACACATTTTATTAAGTCTTTAAAGGGCCCAAAAGTGCCTAATTAAGGTCCAAATTTGCTCTGAAAGTGCAAGGCTTGGCCCTGTCCATTACCTGATGTCCAAGCAGCCCTAGAAGGTTCTCAAACACTGATTTGGCGTGGAAGGAAGCTCAGAAGACTGATTCTAAGTCTTTGACGTGTAGAAGTTATACTCCTTGGCGTGTGTGTGTGTGTTTTTTTCTCTAAGTTAACAAATCTGAACTTAATTGGATTAATCATTGAACAAGTCCTCGAGGGATCGACCTTTGCTTGTCATTAGATTATCTCCATCGATTGCATGCACTTGCAAAGTTATACTTAGTAGAAATAAAGTTCATAATTATTGTGTTCAATATTGCTTCTATCAAGATTTTGGCCCCGTTGCCGGGGACTTATCTCCCAACGGTGTCCATTTAGTTTGGATTTTTAACTTATTTTTATCTTTTTTCTTAGGTACCCGTTTATGTCATTCCAAGGTTCGGTGCATTGATCATCAAGTGGGCCATCTTCTAGAGGATCTTCAATAAATGGCTCACCGCCACCAAGTCCAAGGACAATGGCTAATGCAAGGGAAGAGCAAGGAAGAGATCGCACCCTATTGCCCAACCCCCCTCCAAGGCTTCTCAAGGATTTTGCAACACCACATATTGCTGAGGATCAATTTCCGATTTTGTTTCCCGCATCCACTGTGGCGAACTTCGAGTTGAAGTCGGGGACGATTCACATGTTGCCGATGTTTCACGAACTTTCAAGAGAGGATCCGCACTTACACATCAAGGAATTTGTTGAAGTCTGCTCAACTTTGCACATCAACGGCATGACGAAAGCTGAAATTCGCCTAAGGCTTTTCCACTTCAGCCTCTAGGATCGCGCTAAGGCTTGGTTTCACTCATTGGCGCTAGCTTCAATTCACTCATGGAGGGACTTATCGTCCATCTTCCTGACGCAATACTATCCGTGGAGAAGACAAACAAATTGAAGGAAAAAATCATGAACCCACGGCAAGCAATGGATGAGTCCTTCTACGAATTTTAGGAGTGCTTCAATCAAATGCTATGGGCGTGCCCTCATCACAACATCGACGAGGATCACTTGATGTTGTACTTTTACGGAGGATTGAAGACAAGTGATCGAACCATGGTGAACTCACAATCCCAAGGGATTCTCGATGGAATGACTGCGGAGGCGCGAATTGCCTTTGAGAATATAGCTCAAAGGGAGAAACAATTTGGCTATAGAGTTCATTCCTCTAAGGCTACAAGCGAGGTGTACACCAATGACAAAGATGGCGTCATTGCCCAACTTACGACAATGGTGAAAAAGCTTTGCAACGAGAAGGCGAAAGGCGTTCAAGTTTGCGATGTATGTTCAATTCAGGGACATACTTCCCTAGAATGTCCATCGGTGGAGGAAGCTAACTTCGCGGAAGGATTCCAAAATGATTCACGGTCACGGAATGATCCATACTCCAACACAAACAATTCGGGATGGAAAAACCACCCAAATTTTCGTTGGAGCAATAATGAAAATGCCACAAACCCTATGCCGCCACCTAGATTGCAGCAACAATCCATGGCTCCACAAGGAAATCTTCAAGGCCCATTCTTAAATCAGAGTGCTGGAGGAAAATCGGTGGAGGAACTAAGGGAACTGATGTACGCAAATCAAACCATGATGCAAACGCTGCTTCAAAACCAAGTGTCATAACAGCAGAAGACGGATAATGCAATCGCAAACTTGGATCGTCAAATGGGGAAAATTTCTAATCAATTGAATCAAAGGGAGCAAGGGAAGTTACCAAACCAGGTGATCGTAAATTCCATGGGATTTCACAATCCCCCAGCCAACGCTATCACCTTGCGAAGTGGGACACAACTTCGAGGCCCTACATATGCGACCCTTCACAAGAATACTCAAGTGCTTGACACTGACGAGAATGACTTCACGGTGGCATCTTCAGGACACCATTCAGCCGTGACTAAGGACCAGCCACATGTTCCACTGCAAGTCTTGCTGAGGACCTCCAAACATGCTATGCAACAGCCTTACGGCATCCCACAAGACCTGCCCTGGGACACATCCACGCCGCAGATACATACACCGCTGAAGCCCATGTCGTGGACCTCAGCTCAAAACAAGTAGAAGCATATGCCGCTACCCCTACGCAGTCCACTGCCGCAGAACAGCAAGCAGGATATGTCCCAGGAATCACCGAGAACCCTGCCCAGCAGCTCACTGAGATATGCCTTGGACACACCAAGGACTCCATCTGAGGACCCTAGTGTGCTCCACAAAGCGACCAGCCGCCAGGCCCTACCCACGACAGTTCCATATGTAGCTAAAGACACGGCCAACCCTCCTCATCAAACCAAGGCCATGACTTTGGGCCCCCTTAAGCACAATAATGAGCCTAATTTTGCTAACTCTCACTCTAACACTTCAATTCCAAAAACAACTAAAAAAGTGACTTTTGAGTTAGATAATGACGTTGATCTTCCGTTTCCTCGCTGGTTCCAAAACAAGAATAAGCACAAGGAGGAGTTCGAGGAGGAAATCATAAGCATGCTGTAGAAGCTTCAAATCACGCTTCCCTTCCACAAGATAGTCAAGCACATGCCAATCTTCGCGAAGCTCATCAAGGACTTAGTCATCAGAAAGCATGGTTTCAGCTCCACCGATGTCATTGACATTCCAAAGGCATGCTCTATTGCATTTCTGTGCATGCCACTCAAATAAAATGATCCAAGGCCTCCATCACTCCCATGTGTCATCCAATCTAAACGCTTCGAGCATTGCCTTTGTGACACGGGAGCTTCGGTAAACATCATGTCGTTCCATATCTACAAGTCACTTAACTTGGGAGAGCTGAAACAAACTCACTTATGTGTGAGATTAGCTAACGCTTCTGTTACTAATCTCATGGGTGTACTTGAAGACATATTGGTACAAATCGGCGATTCAAGCATCTCGGCGGATTTCTACATTCTAAGGATGGACATAATCGACAAGTGACAGGACCATTCCCGAATTTCCCCTCGAAACCCAAGAAGAACCCTGCTCCCGTTTGACAACCTAAAGAAATTCTCAGAATACCCCTAATTCCTTGCAATTTAAAAATGAGAATTCTGCCAAAAATCCGGCAGAATCTCCCTTTAAGGACTGGCTAACCATCTTCCACCTGTCAGACTAAGGACCAGATAACACCCTAATAAGGTCAACCATCCAATGATGTAACCACAATTTTACAATCAGTCCAACAGACTTATCAGAGCATCTAGGTAGGATAAATAACTACAGAAATAAATATCCTACTCGATAGTCTAGGTAAATGCGAAGCTGAAAATTCTAATGCATCCGCCTCTCGATATGCCAACGTCAACTCAATAGCCTGGAGGGGATTTAAAACACGAAAATTATGAGTGGACAAAATAATCATTTAAAATCATTTTTGAGGAAAACATACCATTTCCCCCCTCCACGAGTAAAACCATGCATGCATAACATAAAATCCCTTTGTATATAAATATAGTATATAGATGATCCGAAAACCAACGGAAACAATCAATCATTTGTTAAAACACTTGGTGGGACCCACGAAAACCCGAATAATGAAAACATTCCATGGTCCACAATCCTGCTTTGAAAACCCTCCTCAAAGGAGTTTAAAATCATGTAAACATACCTGGACACACAATATACATAAAAGCATATCCCACGGCTCCCGAATAAAATCCCGAGCCATAGCCAGATACCCTCCACACACCCGATATACCCTCCACAAACCCGATATACCCTCCACACACCCGATATACCTCCAGTTGTGCATAAACATGTACTACGCATTGACAGCCTCAACGACCTTGTGGAGAAAATATCCCTCGACACCAGCGTCGGAGAACCCTCAACGATCTGGCGGAGAAAGACCTTCGACACTAGTCGGAGAAAACCTTGACCATCGGGGACAAAAATCTAGTGAAAAACAAAATCCATGTTTTGAAATTCTTGTTTCTTGGCTTTGGCCAAATTCATTGAAAAATCTGGTTTAAACTCAAAATCATGGACTCGACCGAAATCCAAAATCAATCAAGTCAAACCATATAAAACCTGAAACCATAAAGCAGGCCATAGCCCAAAACGTCATTCCCAAATAAATATTGAAAGCTTGTGTCCAGTAATAATTTCATAATATCTAGAATTTTTCCAAAACAATATGTAATAAGCAATTATAAAATATACCTTTATGCATGCATTATACTTTACAAAACTAAAGTCTACTCACCATACGTCCAAATCAGTTCAATCCCGAGCCGTACGCTCCTCCGAAGTTCCCGGAGCAGTATCGCCTGTCAAAAGTAATAATCGGGATTACCAACTACAATTAAAACCCTACATTTAGACTCCCTAAACCCAAGGAGGTCTGCTTGCATCGTACCAAAAACGCATCAACTTCGGACACGTAAAACTACCCCTAAACGACGTCCGATCAACCTGAAACCTGCGCCAACAGATCTGGAATGTTGAAATTTTGTCGACACGCATCATCATGAACCAAGAACTTGTCCCACGTGTCGCCACGCGCCGGTAGAAGGCCGAACCACGCGCCACGTGCCGCAATGAGCCGCCACCACCGCCCACGGGCCGCAACGTGCCTGCTATAGTACCTCATGGGCCTGCTATAGTGTCCCTGTAACAACCCGAAATTTCAATTATTGGATTTACGTAAATTATTTATGTAAAATAACGATTTTACCCTTGCTTGTTAAGGGGCGTGAAAGTCAAATTTTGTTTCGAGACATTTTTGGTGGTGTTTTGGATACCGTTGCGTAGGTCTCGAACTCACGAGTTCGTAGACAAGCGGCACACAGGAAACGGAGTTCGTGGACGAAAGTTACGGGTCTAGATTGTTAGGGGCATTTTGGTAATTTTTGACTTGGGGTAGATATTTTTTTAACCCACCAAATCAGATATTATCTGATCCACTTCATTTCATCTTCATCTTATCATCATCTCACTCTCTCACTCTGTGACAAACACTCCCAAACACCGAACCCGTGCGAAAACTCACCCAAAACCCATAAATTCTAACTTTTGATTCAAGGCTCCAACTTCCAGTTTTGATCAACTAATCGTATTCTACTCCTTCCCACGATCACAACCGTACCAACCATCGAAGGAGAGGACCACGGGGGAAGCCGAACCGAGTGTAGGAAGTTTCGGATCTTCCGATCAATTTTCCAGCTAGCACAGGTACGTGTTTGTGGTTTTGAGGTCATATTTGGATTCCTGGGTTCGAGTAGATAGATTTAGACATAAAATTTGTGAAAAATGGTTGAGTTTTGAGGAAGTTAGGAAAGCTTGAAGTTTCGACCGGAAATGGAGGATTCCGGCGGAAACCAGACGGCGGCGCCGGCAGCCGGTCGTCTTCTCCGGCAAGTCGTCGGTGACCGGTCGGATCGGGTGACCGGTCGGGTCGAGTGAACCAATCAGGTCGAGTGAACCGGTCGAGTCGAGTTGGATCGGGTCAGGCTGAGTTGGATCGGGTTAGACCGGTCCAGGCGCGTGGGTACTGTAGCAGGCGCGTGACTGGCGCGTGACAGATAGTTTTTGACGTTTCGGACTTGTTGGCGCAGGTTTTGAGTCGATCGGACGTCGTTTAGGGGTTGTGTTGGGCGTTTTAAAGTTGCTGCGTTTTCTAGGCCAGCATAGTTAGACTCCCGGGGTTTAGGGGGTTTATATTTAAGGTTCTTATTATTAGCTGGTAATCCCGATTATTAATTTGGACAGGCGATACTGCTCCAGGAACTTCAGGGGAGCGTACAGTTCGGGATTGAGCTTGCTTCAACAGGTTTGTGAGTGGACTTTTGGTTTATAAACTATAATGCATGCATAAATGTATCTTTGATTTAAATACTGTCATGTATGGGTGCAATGAATTTCTGGATTTTAGAAATGATGCTGGACACATGTTTTCCAATATTTCAGTGGAAGTGTGTTTTGAGAAATGGCCTGATTTTGTACTCGATTTTGATATCGTTTTGACGTGGTAACTATTTGAGTATGTGATTTGGGGTTTAGACCCGTAATTATGATTTTACTGATTTTGGCCATAAAATGATATTGCAAAGAATTTGGCTTAGGCCAAGAAACAAAGATTTTGAAGTATGGATTTGGTTCACTGGTTCCTGTCCCGATGGTTACTGTTGCTCTGACCGGTGTTGAGGGGTCTTGCTCCGCTGGTTGTTGAGGGTTCAGATCTTGGTGTTGAGGGGCCTTGCTCCGCCAGGTCGCGAAGCTGTCTATGCATAGTACAGATAGTACAGAGAATTGTTGTACAGATTTTAACACATCTCAAGGGATATCCTGGTGTGTTGTGGATATGTCGGGAACAGTGAATTTGAGATATTATGTGTCCAGATTGAACAGTGAATTTGAGATATTATGTGTCCAAATTGATTTAAATGATTTTAAACTCTTTTGAAGAGAGTTTTCAAACCAAACTTTGGATCACGAGGTATTTTCATTATACAGATTTTATGTGAGTCCAATTAAGTGGTTTTAAAGAGAAATGGGAATTTTTGGTGATCTACATATAATGTTTTAGTATCATAAATTGTTTTATGTTATGCATGCATGATTTTATAAATGGAGGGGAAGAAAGGTATTTCTTGGAAAACAATTTATAAATGATTATTTTTGTCCACTCACAACTTTTGTGTTTAAACCCCCTTCAGGCAGTTGAGTAGAGTTGACGCGAACACTGATCTCGAGGCAGAGGCATTAGTACTTCGACTGCGCTGTGTAATTATATTTGAGTAGGATATCTAAATTTTACTCTTGATCCTACTTAGACGCTCTGATATTATATTGTATTTGATTGGTCATTAATTACGGGAATTATTGAGTGCTTGAATCCCTTGTCTGACAAGTGGAAGTATTTATTATTATTATATTTTGTAAGGATTGAAGGGTCTTTTGGGAACCTTTTCTTAGGTTGTTAGACGAGACCAAGGTTCTTCCCGGGTTTCGAGGGAAATTCGGGACGGGTCCTGACAGTCCCACGCGCTGCTACAATGTTCCACGCGCCTGCTATAGTGTCCCACACGCTGCTACAGTGTTCCACGCGCCCACTATGTCTGACTCAGCGCTGACTCGACCTGACTCGGTGCTGACTCAGCGCTGACTAGGTCGCCAGGTGGCGCCCATGTGGCTGACAGGTGGCATCCACGTGGCTTCCAGGTGGCATCCACGTAGCTTCCAGGTGGCATCCACGTGGCTTCCAGGTGGCATGCCACATCAACCCCCCTCCGATCGAACTAGTTGCTGGAGTCACTGGAGAAGACGACTGCTTCACCGTGCGTCATTGTCGGTCGTCGCCGGAAAACTCCATTACCGGCCGAGCTTGAATTTTTTCTAACTATATCAAAACTCAACCATTTTTCATAAATTTTAGGTCTAAATCCATCTACTCGAACCCAGGAACTCAGAAATGAACTCTAAATACGAAACTCATACATGTGTTGGCTGAAAAATCGATCGAAAGGTTTCGATTTTCCTTTCCTCGGTTGGGGGTCTCTCACGGCTGCTTCCTGCGATGGTTGGTACATCTGTGATCGTGGGAAGGAGTAGAGTCCGATTAGCGGAACAAAAATGGAAGAGATTTCCTTGAATCGAAGTTCCAATTTCTTGGGTTTTTTTTTGGGTTTTGATCGCACGGTCCGGGTGAGTCGCGAAGAGAGAGTGTGAAAAATGAGGAAGATCTGATCTGTTTAGGTTAAAATATTTGCCCAAGCCCAAATTACCAAAATTCTCCTAAACATTCTAGATCCACATCTCTCGTATACAAACTCCATTTTTCGCGTGTCACCTGTCCACGAACTCGTGAGTTCGAGACCTACACAACGGTCCCCGAAACACAGCCAAAAGTGTCTCGAAACAAAAATTGACTTTCAAGCCCCTTAACAACCAAGGGTAATTTCTTCCTTTTGCAAAATAATTTACGAAAATTAAATAATTAAATTTCCGGGTTGTTACAATTCACCCCCCTTAAAGAAATTTCGTCCTCGAAATTCCTACTTGTCACTAGAACAAATGTGGATGCTGCGTCCGCATCAGTGCCTCGGTTTCCCACGTGGCCTCCTCCACGTTATGATTCCTCCACAGAACATTAACTAGAGGAATAGTCTTTCTACAAAGTAATTTTTCATTCCAATCTAGAAGTTGCACTGGTTGCTCCTCAAAATTCAAATCATCTCTCAGCTCAATTGGTTGCACCTCCAATACATGAGATTCATCGAATAGATACTTCCGGAGCATGGATACATGGAAAACATTGAGAACCCTTGATAGTTCTGGTGGTAAAGCAAGTCTGTAAGCCACTGGTCCTATCCTCTCAACAATTTCATAAGGCCCAATGTAGTGAGAACTCAGTTTTCCTCGTCTACCAAAACGTACAACTCCTTTCCAGGGGATAATTTCAAGGAAACCCAGTCTCCGACCTCAAACTCAAGGTCTCTGATCCGTCAGTCCGCATAGCTTTTCTAGCGGTCCTAAGCTGCCTTCAACCTTTCCTTGATGATTCTAATATTTTCCTTTGTCATTTCCACTTTCTCCGTTGTCAACAGTCTCCTCTCACCTACCTCAGTCCAGTATATCGGTGTCCTGCACTGTCTCCCATATAGTGCCTCGAAATGAGACATCCCAATACTAGACTGATAGCTGTTGTTGTATGCAAACTCCATCAAGGCCAGGTGTGAATCCCAATTTCCTTTAAACTGCAGTACACAAGCTCTCATCATATCTTCCAAAATTTGAATTGTCCTCTCAGACTGACCGTCAGTCTGAGGATAAAAAGCTGTACTGAAATGCAATGTAGTGCCAAAGGCTTTCTGCAAACTCCACCAAAACCTCAAAGTAAATCTAGGATCCTTGGCTAAAACAATCGACTCTGGAGTCCCATGTAACCATATGATCTCATCCACAAAAAATTTTGGCATATTGGCCCATTCGGTAATCTTCCCGTACTGGCAAGAAATGTGCTGACATCGTTAGTCTATCAACAATTACCCAGATTCCATCATGTCCTTTTTGAGTCCCAGGAAGTTTATACACAAAATCCATCATAATGTGATCCCACTTCCATTCTGGAATAGGTAATGGTTGTAGTGCCCCGTATGGCTTCTGCCTCTCTACTTTTACTTGTTGACACGTCAGGCACCTATTCACAAACTCTGCTATTTTCCTTTTCATCCCAGTCCACCAATAGTGTTCCTTAAGAGTACGATACATCTTGGTACCTCCTGGATGTATAGCATAAGCAGAACTATGAGTTTCCTCAAGAATTTCCCTTTTCAACTCTAGATCATTAGGTACGCACAACTGGCCATCCTTAACCAAGGCTCCATCATTCCTGATCACATAATCCTGCCTATTCCCAGCCTCTAACTCCATCCCAACAACACAAAACGTAGGATCCTGGAGTCGAGCTTCAATGATTCGATCAATCAAGACGGGTCTCACATGGAAACTAGCCAACAAAGCCCCCTGGCTAGCCAACAAAGCCCTCTAGCTATCCATATTCTATATCTCAAATTCAGATCTTTCTAGGTGAAGAAGTATTTCAAACTCTGATGGTCAGTAAAGATCTGACACGTTTCCCTATACAAATATTGCCTCCAAATCTTCAGTGCGTGCACCACTGCGGCTAACTCCAAATCATGTGTGGGGTAATTGAACTCATGGGGTTTAAGTTGCCTGGAAGCATAAGCTATCACCTTCCCATGCTGCATCAACACACAACCTATACCCCGTAATGATGCATCACTCTACACCTCAAATCCTCCGTTATCATCTGGAAGGGTTAACACTGGGGCAAAAGTCAACCTCCTTTTTAGCTCCTGAAAGCTCTATTCACACCCACCATCCCAGTCAAACTTGACTCCTTTCCTTGTCAACCGAGTGAACGGGGCATCTATCGTAGAGAATCCTTCTACGAATCGCCGATAATATCCCGCTAAACCCAAAAAACTTCTCACCTCTGTCACTGTCTTTGGTTGCTCCTAATTTGCCACTACCTCAACTTTTTGGGGATCCACACTGATACCCTCAGCAGAAATCATATGACCTACGAATCCAACACTGGTTAACCAAAACTGACATTTACGAAACTTGGTGAAAAATTGCATTTTCCTCAGCATATTCAGCACCAACCTCAAGTGCTTCTCATGTGGCTTAGCACTCTTCGAATATACCAGGATATCATCAATGAACACAATCACAAACCGATCTAAATACTTTCGGAACACCCTGTTCATCAAATCCATAAATGCTACTGGGGCATTAGTTAACCTGAAGGGCATCACCAGGAACTAATAATGCCCATAGCGTGTCCTAAAAGCCATTTTGGGAACATCCCCTTCCCTGATCCTTAATTGATGGTACCCGGATCAAAGGTCAATTTTTGAGAAATACCTTGCCCTTTGTAATTGATCGAAAAATTCATCAATTCGTGGCAAAGGATACTTATTCCGCATCGTAACCCTGTTTAACTGCTAGTAGTCGATACAGAGCCTCAACCCACCATTTTTCTTGCTTACAAACAATGCCGGCGCACCCCAAGGTGATACAGGTTGGGTACTCGGAAGAAGCTCTATGGTGAACTCAATCTCCCGGTGAGGTGGCAATCCTATAAGATCCTCTGGAAATACATCGGGAAACGCATTCACCATAAGAATATCCTCTACTCCCACTGGAGTATCCTGACAATCAATCACATGAGCTAAATAGCCCTCACAACTTTTCCTCAATAATTTCTCAGCCGTTAAGGCCGATATCACTCTCGAGGGAAGTACCCTACGATCACCCCGAAATGTAAGTTTCGGCAAGCTTAGACTCCGAAAAACCACCCTCTTATCGAAACATTATGGAGGCATGGTGCATGGTTAACCAATCCATCCCCAGAATTACATCAAAATCATAAATGTTCAAGGGGATTAAATTTGCCTCTAAATCATGACCTCCCACTACTACCGGACAACTACGTATCACGAGATTCGCCACTAACATATCTCCGGTAGGAGTGCTAATACCCTTGTCCCAACTAATCGGGGACAATTCGCTATCAGCAAAAAGTGTAAAAGCCCGAGAAACAAAAGAATGTGTAGCCCCGGGATCTATCAAAATACGAGCATCATGATTAAAAAGACAACATATTAGTAACCACCTCTGGTACTGCTCGAGCCTTCTGCTGAGTCATAGAAAAAAGTCTGGCCTGTGTACCTGAAGATCGACCACGACCCCCATGTCTGCCTCTGGCCATGGTGGCCCCACTGGCCCTGCTGGGCCCACTGCTTGGGTCTGGCTCCCTGATGCAGTACCAAATGTCTGCGTTACTCTCTAATCCGATGAAGTAGCATCTCAGCCCAAGGAACTACTGCCCAAACGACGATGTGGACAGTCCCTCTTAAAATGACCAGTCTCCCCACAGAAGTATCAACCGGTCTCACTAGATCTGCCACTCTATCTCCCGGTCGACTGCACGGAAGCCCCGCTAGACTGAGCGGATAATTGCTGTCCCTGATCGGCTCCGCCACCGCCTGATCCGGATCTCGTACCCCCAGAAGATCCAGAACTAAAACTTCCTCTCTTGGATGGTCCATGACTAGAGGCTCCGAAATTCCAGCGATCCCGGCGTCGCCTGGAACCACTGAACTGCTGCTGAGCTGGCAAACTCAACTCTACCATGGCAGCAGCATTTGACAAAGCTCTCAAAGAAGTATGAGCCACAACAGTTACTGCTACCCGAACCTCACTCCTCAGTCCATACTCAAATCGTCGGCACTTTTTCCATCTCAGTTGCCACTAGGGCCGGTACAAAGCGTAACAACTCAAGAAATTTCTATTCATACTAGGCCACTGTCATGTCCCCCGGCTGTAGCTGCAAGAACTCAGCCTCTCTAGCATCACGGTATGAGTGGGGATAAAACTGCTTAAGGAAGTGCTCCCGGAAAGCTTCCCAAGTAAAGGTATGGACATCCCAGTCTGATAGCTGCAAAGCATGCCACCAGCAGTACGCATATCCACCCAGAAGAAATGTGGCTAACCGCACCCTATTCTCCGGAGGGCACCTCATAACCGAAAACACTCGTTCCAAACGAGTAATCCACTCATCTGCATCATCTGGGCCTAACTCGCCCGTAAACACTGTCTCCCCCAACCTTTGGGCTCGCTTAATGTCAAACACTTCAGTAATAGCCCTACCCTGAAGTACTGTAATCAAAGCCCGACCCAATTGATCCAGGGTCTACCTCAAATCAGGCTCTACTACGGGTTCATGTGTGTCCTCACCGTTTCCAGACTGCTGACGGGGCTCACGTCTCGGAGGCATTACGCTGAAAAGAACCATAAATTATCAATACCACAATCAAGTGTACACTAGGTGTACAGTCTACATGAATTTAATCTAGTGCTCTGATACCAAGTTGACAGGACCCTTCCTAGATTTCCCCTAAAAATCCGGGAAGAACCTTGCTCTCGTCTGACAACCTAAAGAAATTCCCAGAATACCCCCAAGTCCTTGCAATTTAAAAATGAGAATTCTGCCAAAAATCCGGCAGAATCTCCCCTTAAGGACTGACTAATTGTCTTCCACCTGTCAGACTAAGGACTAGATAACACTCTAATAAGGTCAACCATCCAACGATGTAACCACAATTTTACAATCCGTCCAACAGATTTATCAGAGCATCTAGGTAGGATAAATAAATACAGAAATAAATATCCTACTCGATAGTTTCGGTAAACGCGCAGCTGAAAATTCTAATGCCTCCGCCTCTGGATATGCCCACGTCAACTCAACAGCCTGGAAGGGATTTAAAACACGAAAATTCTGAGTGGATAAAATAATCATTTAAAATCATTTATGAGGAAAACATACCTTTTTCCCACGAAAATCCGATTAATGAAAACATTCCGTGGTCCACAACCCTGCTTTGCAAACCCTCCTCAAAAGAGTTTAAAATCATGTAAACATACCTGGACACAAATTATACATCAAAACATTTCCCACTGCTCCCGAATAAAATCCCGGACCGTAGCTCAATACCCTCCACACATCTTGGAAAAACTACGAACATGGCCAAGTATCCATCAAGGTCTTGGAAAAACTACGAACATTTTCTATCCACGATGCAATCCAATATCCTGCCAAACCTATCGTGGAATTTCTGTTAAATACGATGGACATACTGTTGTACAAGACCATTGCACAATCTTGCATGAAGGATGATCTCGAGAAGGCCATCACAAGCACTTCAAGCACTGAGGAATCACTTGAGGAGAACGTGATTGAGGAGGTTAGGTTCCTTGATATTGTGCCAGCACTTCCATTCTACAAGCCTCCTTTCAAAGCTTTACCCCTCAGGGCCCCAAGGACCCTGCCATCCATCATCAAGGCACCTGAACTCGAGCTGAAGCCCTTACTGGAACACTTGAAATACGCGTACTTAGGCGACAATCAAACCCTTCGGGTTATTATTGTTTCTAACCTAAGTACGGAAGAACTGAACGCATTGGTTCAAGTCCTTAAAGTCAACCAAACGACAATTGGATGGACGATCGCTGATATCAAAGGCATAAGTCCCGCGAAGTGAATGCCTCGGATACTTCTCGAAGAAGACTCCAAACCATCACGGGAGGTGCAAAGGCGGTTGAATCCACCTATGAAGGAAGTCTTGAAGAAAGAAGTACTTAAACTTCTAGACGTCGGAATCATCTATCCAATTAGCGATTCTAAGTGGGTGAGCCCAGTTCAGGTGGTGCCAAAGAAGAGCGGGATCAAAGTCGTTAAGAACAAACATGATGAGCTTGTTCCTCAACGAGTTCAGATGGGATGGAGAGTGTGCATTGATTATAGGAGGCTAAATACAACCTCCCGTAAGGATCACTTTCCTTTGCCCTTCATCGATCAAATGCTTGAGCTCTTGGCCGGCCATTCACATTATTATTTCTTGGATGGATACTCGGGATATAATCAAATCTTGATAGCCCCGGAAGACCAAGAAAAGTTGACATTCACGTGTCCCTATGGCACATTCGCATACAGAAGAATGCCGTTTAGACTATGCAAAGCCCCAACTACCTTCCAACGCTGCATGATGAGCATCTTCTCCAACGTGGTGGAGGATATAATTGAAGTTTTCATGGACGACTTCTCGGTGTTTGGGCACTCATGCGAACTTTTCTTAGCCAATCTATCCCAAGTGCTAGAACGATGCAAAGAGAGCAACTTAGTGCTAAATTGGGAGAAGCACCATTTCATGGTACAACAAGGAATCGTCTTGAGCCACGTGAAATCTAAGCAAGGAATCAAGGTGGAGAAAGCAAAGTTGGATGTAGTGGAGAGGTTGTCGTACCCTACTACAGTTAAGGAAGTTCGATCATTTTTAGGACATGTCGGTTTCTACAGAAGGTTAATCAAAGACTTCTCAAAAATCACGAGACCTTTGTGTGATCTTCTAGCCAAAGTCGCCGCATTTGAATTCACCAAGGAATGCCGTGAGGCTTTCAACACCCTTAAGGCCATGCTCACGACATCCCCCATCATCAGGCCCCCAGACTGGGACTTGCCATTCGAACTAATGTGTGATGCCTCGGACTTTACAGTAGGAGTTGTTTTGGGGTAGCATGTGAACAAACTCCCGCATGTCATCTACAACGCAAGCAGGACTTTGAATGATGCCTAACTGAACTATTCCACTACGGAAAAGGAACTTCTTGTCGTCATCTTTGCCCTAGAAAAGTTCAGAGTGTATCTGATTCAAACCAAGGTCATTGTCTATACGGATCATGCGGCACTGAAGTATCTCCTCACCAAGAAAGAAGCTAAGCCAAGGTTATTGCGCTAGATGCTACTTCTTCAAGAATTTGATCTTAAAATTCGAGATAGGAAGGGGAGCGACAACGTAGTTGTTTACCATGTGAGCCGATTAATCCATGGTTCCAACGAAGAGGCTAATCAATTACCCCTACTTGAGACCTTCCATGACGAACAACTCTTTGCACTCCAGGCCATTAATCCATGGTATGTCGATATCATTAACTATCTTGCCACCAGACGCATTCCAGCATCCATCGGCCGCTATCAGAAAGACAAGCTCGTCAAACAAGCTAAGTACTACGTCTGGGATGAGCAGTACCTATGGAAGCACTGCTCTGATAAAATCATTCGAAGATGCATCCCGGAAGCTGAGATGGAATCCATCTTGATATTTTTCCATAGCTTGGCGTGTGGGGGACATTTTGGGGCTAAGAAAACGACCCTCAAGGTACTTCAAAGTGGATTCTATTGGCCTTCATTTTTTAAGGATGCATACGAGTTTGTTCTCACATGCGAAAAAGGCCAAAGGAAAGGTGACATCGGCCCCCGACATCATATGCCATTAAACCTTATCCTCGTAGTAGAGATCTTCGACATATGGGGCACTGATTTTATGGGACCTTTTCCAAACTCTTTTGGTTATCTTTACATATTACTTGCAGTTGATTATGTCTCCAAGTGGGTGGAAGCAATTCCCACCAAAACTAATGATGCCAAAGTAGTTGTGAGCTTTTTGCGGAATCACATCTTATCTAGGTTCGGAGCACCTAGAGCAATCATTAGTGATGGGGGGACACACTTTTGCAATCGCTCATTCGAACCCCGAACGAAGAAGTATAGCGTCACTTATAGAGTCTCTACGCCATATCACCCTCAAACAAGTGGCCAAGCTGAAATTTCAAACCGAGAAGTGAAGGCCATATTGGAGAGACTGGTCCACCAGATTGAACCATGCTTTGTGGGCCTTCAAGACGGCATACAAGACCCTTATTGGCATGTCGCCATTCTAACTTGCCTTCGGAAAAGGATGTCACTTACCGGTGGAGTTGGAACATAAGGCGTTTTGGGCAATTAAGAAGATGAACATGGATTTGGATAAAGCAGGGCTTCATCGGAAGCTTCAGCTAAGTGAATTGGAGGAGCTCAAGAACGAGGCCTACGAAAGTGCACGGATTTGCAATGAGAAGACTAAAGCCTTTCACGACAAGCACATTCAGCCCAAGGACTTTCTAGTTGGATAGAAAGTCCTCCTCTTTGATTCTCGGCTCAAACTATTTCCAGGTAAGTTGCGTTCGAGAAGGACTAGATCATTTACTGTTACTAACTTTTTTCCTCATGGTGCAGTTGAAATCCAACACCCGGATAGGAAGGATCCGTTCAAGGTAAATGGCCATCGCCTCAAACACTACTTCGAGGACCTTCCCAATCCAAGCCCAGCCGACCCTGCAACTCAGCATGCGCCAAGTACCTAGCATGCCAACCTCATCTTGCCCAGACGTTAAATAAAGCGCTCCTAGGAGGCAACCTAGCCCTTGTTTGTTTTTCTTTCCTCCTTTACTGTTTCTGCTCTTTATATCTTCCGAACCTTTATGTTGTTGTCATACCTTTTGCTTATCACATTGAGGACAATGTTCAGTTTAGGTTTGGGGGTGTGGACTTAAATTTTCATATAGAATCCTATAGGACACACAGCTAGAAAAATTGAACTTTCAAGTGTCAGCTAGTTTAAATTTTCTATTATTAGTATAACTTGTTAATAGGGATGTACATGCTAAGTTAACTGTCTTTGCTTTACTAAAAGTCATGCCATAGTTCTGCGAGATTAACTATCAAGCGTTTATTTTAACTTCACAATGACATGTTTTAAGTGATCAAGTGGACAAGAACAACTGAATTGGAGTGAACTTTAGAAAATTAATGGAGACTTCCCTGTGAGATTTTTTAGCCTAATTGTCATTCTTTATGAGGGATATACTTGTTTATACTCTTAAACACTCTTCAATTTTGTTCATAAATGCTTATCTCATCACATCATATTTGCATTGAATTTTAAAGAACTAGCATCATATATATACTCTTGATTTGATGTGTGGTTTGCCATAAGAAGTGATGTAGGCTATATGTGCTTAACCTCTATAGGTTTTATCCTACCCTATTTTATGCTACCTAAGCTAATTTGGAAGCCAAACACTCAGCCTTATCTTTCATCACCCAAAGTATGACCTAACCACAATACTTAGCCATTCACTAAGGCCATACCCTATAACCTAAGTTGTGCTAAGGTTGCCCTAAATGAGATTCATGGTGAGAATGAGAAGTGAACAAAAGTGCTGCCCAATTCCAAAGACATCGGTGATAAAAAAGCCCAAAGTTCAAAAGTTCGAGGAGTACAAGGCCTTACAAGTGACAAGTTGCATGAATGTTTGAGGAAATGATTACATGATCTTGGTTCAATTCAATTCAAAAGAAAAAGAAATGAAAGAAAAAGAAATGAAAGGAGAAAAAGAAACATTGAAAAAAAAGTGAAAAAACAAAGTGAATTGAGCCAAGTTAGCCAAGAAACTCGAAAGAAGCCATCAAGGAAGCACAAGCCATGGGCCTTAAGCAAGGATTCAGTTCAGAAATTGGAAGTTCGAGTCATGACTTCTCATGCCTTGGCACATCTCAGGTTCTATGAATCCCATCCTTTCTTTCTAAACCCTGAAGCTTAGCCCCGTTACAACCTAAAAAGGAAGACCTAACTGATCTTATGAACAATCATGCTGAGGATTAAGGTACGTATATATGTTCTTAAAATTCAATTCTTTTCATGAGATCTTTATTTCCATAAAGTGCTATTCTTCATTCATACTCATATGTGATTAAATTTGAATTTCATAACATAAACTCATCACATATGTTTGAAAAGAGTGCAAGCCTAGGATTCTTGTACGAATTGAGAGTTTCCTAGTGAGGATTAGAGTCGAGGTGAAATATTTCTAGGGCGCTTAGATGACGTTGTTCTCAAACATGATCACTTGAAATATTGGCACTTAAACACTACACCTGCACATGACACTCACGGCTATGGCATCCCATTTAGTTCTGCAAGGCATGCCTACATATTTTGGTTCCTATTAGCTTGTTAAAATTACTAATTCTAGCGTAGTAGTTGTCTAAGTAAAACATTTGTGGGTATCGTGCTGCTATAACCCTTAGGAGACAAAACTCCTCCTACTAGGTGAACCCAGGGGTTTAAATGTTCTATCTTAACTAAGATCGAGTCTTTTTCATTTTATTTAAGTTTGTTTTGCTAAGGGACTAGCAAAAGATAGGTTTGGGGGGTATTTGTTCAGTCATTATTTAAGAATCATTTTGATGTCTTTAAGTACCTCTCATACGTGTCTTCTGAATGATTTCGTGCCATCAATAGGAGAAAATGATCACGCTTGTCAGACTTGTGTAGATATGGAAAAATAGGTGAATTTTGAGAAGAATGCAAAAAGAAGGACTCAATTCGGAGTTATAACGAAGAAGTTATCGTCAGTTGAAATACGAGTCCCAGGACATGTCTTAGGCGCGTCCGGGATGTGTCCCCTCCAAGGCCCAGGACGTGTCCGCGCTCTAACCATGTCCCAGCGGTGCACTCTTTTAGACGTCTGCGATGAAGGCCAAGTCCTGAGGTACCAACTAAGGGCCTAGTGCGCGTCTAACAATCAAAATGTGTTCTTCAAAAGTGCACTACCAGTGAAAGCATTAGGTGATGTCCAGATCACACCACGCTCATGTCCACATCGTGTCCTGGGGCGCGTCCAAGACTCAGACTGCGCCCTAATTAGGGTGCAGTTTTGCGATCTCTGCTTTCCACCAATTGTTTTAGGGATCCTAGGTTATGAATCATCAACGTGGACTATATGGAGGTCCAGGATGTGGCTAGACACAATTGCTAAGGCCCATAACATGCACACATTTTATCAAGTCTTTAAAAGGCCCAAAAGTACCTAATTATGGTCCAAAACTGCTCTAAATGTGCAAGGCTTGGCCCAGTCCATGACCTGACGTCCAAGCAGCCCTAGAAGGTTCTCAGACACTGCTTTGGAGTGGAAGGAAGCTCAGAAGACTGATTCTAAGTCTTTGCCGTGTAGACTTGTTCTAAAAGGATTGCTTTTTGTTCTTCTAACCTAACTAGGACAGCAGTGTTTAGTTAGTTTGTAATTGGATTTCTATCCTGATTAGTCTCCTAAAATTTAGGGGACTAGGCACCCTATAAATAGGAGCCTTAAGCTCACGAGTGGGGAACTTTTAGAACCCTAGCCTTAAAGTCTCTTTGTAATTCAGTTTTAAATTCAAACAGTTTTTATTTTTCCAAAGTTGAGAGTGTTGTACGTGGAGCTTGGAAAGGAAGGCCTTGCCGTGTCTATGCTGTGCATCATTGTTCATCATCATTCATTACTTTAAGCTTTTAATTCATTGTAATTTTAAATGAGAATTTGCATTATTTCTTTCATTTCAGTTATGCGTGAGTAGTCATTTTAGGATTAGGGCTACTTGAAGCCCTAACCATGTTAGTTCGTTAATTAGATTTCTGGCTCTTGATTATGATTGATATGCATGCTAAATAAGTTAGATTACTTTTCTTAATGACCTTAATTAATGCCTATAAGATTAGCTACCTTGTTTGCATATAATTATTGATGTAATTGCTTGAGTGACTGTCATATCATCTTGGGGTTTGTAGCATCGAGGGTATTTGGGCACTTACCTATAATCTTAACTCATGACAACGTAGGATTGCATGTCACTTTTCTAGGCTAGTGTAGTGTCATTAAATTCTCTTTGTACTTCATGCATCATCTTGGATTAATCGTTGAACAAGTCCTCGAGGGATCGACATTTTCTTGTCATTATATTATCTCCATCGATTTTGTGCACTTGCAAAGTTATACTTTGCAGAAATAAAGTTCATAGTTATTGTGTTTAATATTTCTTCTATCACTCTTCTTAGGACCTCATATTGAATTAAAGACATCTCCTTCATTTGAACTCTGATTTGAGCCATTCTTTGTCATGTATTCTCAAAATTAGGTTATCTTTTCAAATCATGCACATGTCTCACACGAAGCATCACTTTCTACTATGGTTGGCATAAAATTAAGCCAAAGACCTGAAAAAGGGCACTAAATGACATCTAAAAGATGCATAAATAATGACTGAACAAATACCTTGCACATGAGTGAATCATTGTGCCTATGAGGTACCATGACTCCCCGATAATAGTCTACATGCTTTATCGGGTTAGAGGTCCTCTTGAACTGGTTGAAGTTGGGAGTTACAAACCGTTGAGGGAACGGTTCCTCCTCGATGTCCCTCACAGAAGGTGAAGTCGAGGATGATTGAATTTGACGACGTAGATCATCTTCTAGATCGCCATCAAGTTGGACGCCCCGGAGGCACCGATTCTGCAGTATGTGGACATCGTCAGCTTGAAGTGCGCCTCAGTGAGGTGGGGAGTCATTACGAGGCAAACGTTGTTGACCTCCCCGAACCTCAGTTTCTGAACTCTGAGAGCATGTCATGCGAGTATGTCTCATCCTCCTCCCTACGATAGCCAACACGCCCTAGGATGATGTGAGTGTCTTGGGAAGCTACATGTCGCCTCCGGCTTCCATGCGAATGTTCAATTCACGACAATTCCCCAACACGTCTTCCAAGTCGCTCATATGCTAACGGCCTTGGACGTTTTTGGTCCTTGCCTTGCGAGTGTGACTTTCCTCACCAGAGTCACTTAGTGACGTATCACGGGACATTGTTGGGCATCAGACGATATCTTTGCCATGGCGCCTTGGAATGTCATCTTGCCTATCCTGAGGTGTGGTGCCCCTCCCACAGCTCGGGTTGCCTCTCGCTCTGCCAGAATTTGTTGCAGAAGATCTAACTGCACTTGAACTTGGTTGCGTAGCCGTTCGACTTGTTGCGACAAGTTGTCTTGAGGAGATGAGCGCCGGGGTGTCCAGGTATGACGCGTATCACGTTAGGACCCACGCCTCGTGTTCCGACGTTGATGATCCATGTCATGCCTCTACTATGTTCGAATTTGTCCCGGTGTGTCATGAAGACCATCTAGGAATCTTCGAAGATCTTTATTAGCATGGGGTCGATTCGTAGTATGCCTGAACGTTTCTCCCACGAATCGCCCGTTTGTTTGCTGGAAGGTCGTTGTTACTGTTGGTAGATTTAAAGAGCAAGAAATATGCAATTCAATTCTAACAGTTATAAAATCCTTGCAAG
Organism: Oemleria cerasiformis; assembly: GCA_037349345.1. Lineage (NCBI taxonomy): Eukaryota > Viridiplantae > Streptophyta > Magnoliopsida > Rosales > Rosaceae > Oemleria > Oemleria cerasiformis. Next base: position 1,627,887 of record JAZGTL010000017.1, on the reverse strand, counting down.
TGCACAAATCGATAAGTATAGTATAGTAGCACAGCAAGAGTCGATCCCTCGAGGACTTGTATCAACGTTATGACCAATTTAGTTCAGATTTGTTAACTTAAATAAAAACACACACACACACAGGGGGGGGGGGGGGGGTGGGTTTATTATGTGATAACTGAAATTTAAAGACAAGTAAATCAAAGTACAGAAATTAACAATGCAAGAATGAAAAGTTGTTAACTAAGGCGAATTAAGGCTTACTATCCACTCTAACCAATTATAGCTCTTAACCAAATTTCCTTGACCTAATTACTATGCATTTTCTGAATTAGGTGCCCGTGCCTAGGACCTGGCGTTGGTTCACTAGACACATCTTATTCCCTCTTACTTAGCATGTTCTAAACAGGGCATATGCCTAGAGCGTCTATCACCTACCTTTTAAGATGATGCATGAAGTTTAAAGAGAATTTAATGACACCACATTAGCCTAGCAAAGTGGCATGCAATCCTAGGTCGTCATGAGTTAAGATTACAAGTACGAACACTTTCGTTGCTCCAAATCACAAGATGATATGACGGTCACTCAAGCAATTACATCTATAATTATATGCAAACAAGGTAGCTAATCTTATAGGCATAAATTAAGTTCATTAAGCATAGTAATCCAACTTATTCAGCATGCATAGCAATCATAATCAAGAGCCAGAAATCCAATCAATAAGCTAACATGGCTAGGGCTTCAAGCAGCCCTAATCCTAATGACTACTCACACATAACTGAAATAAACACAAGTATAATTGAATCCATAAGTAAATTGTAATAATGAAAATAAGGGTACAGAGGAGATTGATAAGAACAGATGCAGCAGAAGACACGGCAGGGCCTTCTTCTCCAAGCTCCACGTCCAATAATCTATGTGAAAGATTATCTCCGAAAATATGGTCCCTAATTCTCTAGAAAACTAAAACGGAACTCTGTGGCTTAGGTATCTGTTTTCCCAGAAACCAAAACGTCCCCAATCCTCTATCTGATTCTCCTTTTTATAGACAAGGGAAAACCTTGTTCTATAAGGATTGGTATAACCTTGTTCTTTAAGGATTGGTATAACCTTGTTCTATACAGATTGGTAAAACCATGTCCTATAGGAATAGGGAAAGTTATTTTACTTTTAATTAATTATAAAGTCTTTAAAATCTATTCGAACCAATCAGAGCATGGCCGGAAGTGTAAATGCAGGCTGGCAAGTGGGAACGCAAGCTGGCCAAACTTGGATTTTTGACTGTCTTTGTTATCAGGATCTGGGACCGCGCTTTTGAAGTACGTTAGGAGTATAATAGAAGCGCATCGTCGTTCAGGCTTGGCGCAAATGTTGTCAGGCTTGGCGCAGAGGGAGAACCTCTGATCCACCGCTGGCGGAACAGGGACCCCGGCTTAGGCGCACATCTGGGCTCGGATGGGAGTTCTTGGGACATGTCCTCGACCTGCCTTGGCGCGACCTTGGCACTTCTAGGACTTGACCTTGATGTCATGAAATACAAGTTCGGGACCCAGAGGGCCTGATATGAGGTACTTGGCCAGTGGCCCAAAATAGGCGCACTGGCGCACTGGCGCACTCAGGACTCCGTTCAGGACCTAATATTGAAATGAGGATATCTCCTTCATCTGGATTCCGATTTGAGTCATTCTTTTAGCGTTCTTTCCAGATTTTACCTATCTTTCTAACTCTGCACAAGTCTCACAAGATTGATCATTTTCTACTATTGATGGCACGAAATCATTCAAAAGACATGTAAGAGAGGCATATAAAGACATCAAAATGATGCATCAATAACGACTGATTAAATACCCCCAAACCTATCTTTTGCCAGTCCCTGAGCAAAACAAATGCTAACAAAATGAAAAGAATCGATTTTAGTTAAGATAGAACATTTAAACCCCTAGGTTCACCTAGTAGGAGGAGTTTTGTCTCCTGAGGCTTATAACAATACGATACCCCCAAACGTTTTACTTAAACAAAAAGATGCTAGATATAGTACTCTTAACAAGCTAATAAGAATCAAAGTAAGTAGACATGCTTTGCAGAACTAAAAGGAATGCCATAGCCGTGAGTGTCATGTGAAGGTGTACGTGTATAAATGCCAATATTTTCAGGCGATCAAGTTTGAAAACAACTTCATCTAAGTGCCCTAGAAAGATTTCACCTCGACTCTAATCCTCACTAGGCAACGCTCAATTCACACAAGAATCCTAGGCTTACACTCTTTTCAAGCATATGTGATGAGTTTATGTTATGAAATTCAAATTTAATCACATATGAGTAACAATGAAGAATAGCACTTTATGGAAATAAAGATCTCATGAAAGGAATTGAACTTTAAGAACATAGATACGTACCTTAATCCTCAGCATGATTGTCCATAAGATCAGTTAGGTCTTCCTTTTTAGGTTTTATTGGGGCTGAGCTTTGGGGTTTAGCAAGGAAGGATGGGATTCAAAGAACCTGAGTTGTGCCAAGGCATGAGAAGTCATGAATTGAACTTGGAATTTCTGAACTGAATCCTTTCTTAAGGCCCACGACATTGTGCTTTCCTGATGACTTATTTTGTGGCTCTTGTGGCTTATTTTGAGGCTCTTGGCTCACTTGGCTCAATTCACTTTGTTTTTCACTTATTTTTTTCCTTCTTTTTCTCAACGTTTCTTTCTTTCTTTTGATTTGAACGTTTTTTTGTTTCTGTTCGTCTTTGAATTGAATTGAACCAAGATCATGCAATGATTTCCTCAAATTTTCATGCAGCTTGCAACTTGTAAATCTTTTCTTTACTTTTGAACTTTCAATTGACGCCAATGTCCTTTGAATTGGGCATCATCTTCTTTCACCTCTCATTCTCACCATGAATCTCATTTGTGGCAACCTTAGCACAAACAGAGGTTATAGGGTATGGCTGTGATGAATGGCTAAGTATTTTGGGTTAGGTTATACTTTGGGTGATGAAAGAAAAGGTTGAGTGTTTGGCTTCAAAATTGGCTTAGGGAGCATGCAATAGGGTAGGATAAGGCCTTTAGAGGTTAAAGCACACATAGCCTACATCACTTCTTATGGCAAAACATACATTAAATCAAGAGTATCTAAATGATGTTAGTTCTTTAAAATTCAATGCAAATATGATGTAATGAGATCAACAATTAAGAACAAAATTGATGAGTATTTAAGAGTAGAAACAAGTATATCCCTCAGAAAGAATGGCAATTAGGTTCAAAGATCTCACAGGGTAGTCTCCACTAATTTTCTAAGGTTCACTCAAATTCAGTTATTTCGTTCACTTAATCACTTAAAAACATGGCATTGTGAAGTGCAGATTTTGAACTACTTAACCATGGCATGACTCTTAGTAAAGCAAAGATAGTTAACTTAGCATATACATTCCTATTAACAAGTTATCATTCCAATCACAAGCAGAAATTTAAATGTCCTGGCCGTGTATCACCCCCAAACCTACTTGTTTCTATATGCAAAATTTTAAATCCACACCCCCAAACCTAAACTGAACATTGTCCTCAATGTGATAAGCAGTAAGCTTGACAACAGTAGAAAGGTTTGAGAGATATAACGGGCAGCAACAGCAAAGGAAGTGAGAAATACAAACCAGGGCTAGGCTGCCTCCTAGGAGCGCTTTATTTAATGTCTAGGCAAGACGGGGCCGGCATGCTAGGCTTTTGATGGTGTGCCCAAGATTTCAGCGTCAACATGGAACCGATTATGAGCCTCTTGCTGTAGAATCTGCGCTGCAGCATGGAGAAAAAAGTTAGAGACACAAAAAGGAATCCATCGACGAGAACGTAACTTATCGGGAAAGAGATTGAGGAGTGATTTGAATGAGAGCAGTTGCTGTCCACTCTTGAATGTTTTCCTTGGACAAGGCCCGTGGGGGAACAACTTTCGTTGTGCCCTGTACGTTCTATACTTCATCCTTGGTCCCTTCTGTTGATTTTTCCTTCGGAACTTGAAGAGGGGGACCAAGTTGAGTGCCTTTAGCATATTCTTGGTGTTTTTATGGTGGAACCTGCACGGGAAAAGTTCAACAGCATTAGGAGCTAAATCAGAATTCAAATCCAAGTTTGCCTTATTAAAATGAAAGTTAAATGTTTCAGCATTGAGTTGAGAAGGCGTATTGAATTTCAAAACCGGGTCCTTGTCCTTGGGCAGGGGCTGAGACACGGCTGTCAGCAGATTGAGAGGCACGGGCTTCAGCTCGAGTTCAGGAGCCTTTATGATGGACGTCAGGGTTTTCTGACTTGTGAGTGGTAATGCTTCGAAGGGAGGCCTGTTGAATGGGAGGGCTGGCATGATGTCAAGGGCTCGTACCTCTTCGATCACGCTATCTGCCAGTGAATCCACCGTGTGTGTGTTACTAGTCACTGCCTTCTCAAGGTCATCCACCATGCAAGACTGAGCAATTGTCTCCCGTAGCAGTAAGTCCATTGTGTTTAACGGAAAATCTACAATAGGCTCAGCAGGGTACTGGATGGTGTCATGGATGGAGAATGTCCGAAGCTGGTCCAGGACCTTGATGGAGACCTGGCCCTTTCTGACGTCGATGAGGCACTCGGCTGTGGCTAGTAAGGGCCTTCCGAAGATGAGGGGAGGATCCTCACTTTTGTCAATTCTGTCCATTCTTAGTACGTAGAAGTCTGCAGGGATGCATGTATCTCCGATTTGTACCAGTACGTCCTCAAGAACCCCCATTAGGTTGGTTACAGAAGCGTTAGCCAACCTGACACATAGGTGCGTGGGCTTGAGTGCGCCTAGGTTGAGTGACCTATAAATGTGGAATGGCATGATGTTCACTGATGCTCCCGTGTCGCAAAGGCAATGTTCGAATCTTTTTGACTGAATGACACATGGAAGGGATGGCGGCCGAGGATCATTGGCCTTAAGGGGCATGCGCAAAAGGGCAGCCGAGCAGGCCATAGGGATGTCAATGGTGTCCGTGGAGCTAAAACCACGCTTTCCTGCAACTAAGTCCTTGATCAGCTTTGCAAAGATAGGCATGTGCTTGACAATTTTATGGAAAGGCAGTGTGATCTGAAGCTTCTGCAACATGCTGACGATTTCTTCCTCAAAGTCCTCATTTTGCTTATTCCTGTTTTGGAACCTGCGAGGAAATGGATAATCAACATTATTAGCTAACTCAAAAGTGACTTTTTTAGAATTGGAATTCTGAGGTTTAGAGTTAGAAGTATTCGAGTGCTGCGACTTGGGCTTAGGAGCAGGTTGCATGCCAGCCGTGGCCGAAGTAGGCGCAGTGTCAGGTCCTCTTTGCGGTAGGGCACTTGGTGACTCATTGGACTGGTTCTGCGCCAGAGGTGTTGGCCGTGGCATGTTTTGCGGCGCGCCCTGGTCGGTGATCCTTGGCAGAGTAGGTTGAGGCTCAGTTTCAGGTCCTGTGAGGGTGGCATATGTGGGGTCTTGAAGTGGTGTTTCCTTCTCCAGCGTGATGGCATTAGCCGTAGGATTGTGAAATCCTTTCGGATTTACTAGGACTTGACTCGGTAGCTTGCCCTGCTCCTGCTGATTTAGTTGGTTCGCCACCTGTCCCATTTGACGCTCCAAGTTTGCAATTGCATTTTTGAAGTCTCCCGTCTGACTCTGGCTATCGTGCATGAATTTTATGAGTTGAGCCTGTTGTTGAGTCAGGATATGGATGGAGTCCTCAACAGACTTGGTTCCGCCATTCTGGTTTGAGGAAGGACCGTGGTAGTTCCCCTGAGGGCCTGCGGCTTGTTGCTCAAATCCAGGGGGTGGCAAGGGATTCGCGGCTGCTTAATTGTTGCTCCAACGGAAATTAGGATGATTTCTCCACCACGGATTGTAAGTCTTGGAATATGGGTCATTCCGGGGTCGAGAATTGCTATTGAACCCTCCAGCAAAGTTGGCCTCTTCCACAACCGGGCAGTCCTGGGATGTGTGGCCCTGAATTGAACATACCTCGCAGATGTGAACTCCTTTGTCTTTCTCGCTACACAATTGTTTTACCATTTCCGTGAGCTGAGCAATGGCGTCATCTTTGTATTTGGCAGATGCATCACCCGTAGCTCTAGAGGAGGGACCCCTGTAGCTGAACTGTTTTTCCCTTTGAGCAATGTTCTCAAAGGCGATCCTTGCTTCCTCGGCTGTGCCTTCTAGAATCCCTTGGGATTGAGAATCCACCATTGTCCGATCGCTTGTTTTCAAGCCTCCATAGAAGTATAGCATAAGATGATGGGCATCAATATGGTGGTGGGGGCACGCCCGTAGCATCTGATTGAACCGCTCCCAAAACTCGTAGAAAGACTCCTCCATGTCTTGCCGTGGGTTCATGATCTTGGACTTTAACAGATTTGTCTTTTCCACGGGAAAGTACTGTGTTAAGAATTTGGACGTCAAGTCCCTCCAAGAGTGAATGGAAGTCGGCGCCAATGAATGAAACCATGTCTTGGCGCGATCCTTGAGACTGAAGTGAAAGAGCCGCAGGCGGATTTCCGATTCTGTCATACCATTGATGCGCAGTGTTGAACAAACCTCAACAAATTCCTTGATATGAAAGTGCGGGTCCTCGCCAGCAAGGCCGTGGAACGTAGGCAGCATGTGAATTGTCCCCGACTTTAATTCGAAGTTTGCCACTGTTGACTCGGGAAAAACAATTGGAAATTGATCCTCTGAGACATGGGGCATGGCAAAATCCTTAAGGCGCCATGGGGCTTGCGGTACTAGGCCACGTTCCAGGCCCTGCTCTTCTCTGTGGTCCGCCATCCTCCTTGGGCTTGGTGGCGGGGAGCCGTGGACTGAAGATGCTCGCGATGATGGTCCACTTGATGACCCGTGCACTGAACCTTGGAATGACAAACACGGGTACCTAACAAAAAAGAAAAAAAAACTAAGTTACAAATCTAAACTTGAATGGGCACCGTTGAGGGACAAGTCCCCGGCAGCGGCGCCAAAAACTTGTTGGTAGATTTAAAGAGCAAGAAATATGCAATTCAATTCTAACAGTTATAAAATCCTTGCAAGTGCACAAATCGATAAGTATAGTATAGTAGCACAGCAAGAGTCGATCCCTCGAGGACTTGTATCAACGTTATGACCAATTTAGTTCAGATTTGTTAACTTAAATAAAAACACACACACACACAGGGGGGGGGGGTTTATGATGTGATAACTGAAATTTAAAGACAAGTAAATCAAAGTACAGAAATTAACAATGCAAGAATGAAAAGTTGTTAACTAAGGCGAATTAAGGCTTACTATCCACTCTAACCAATTATAGCTCTTAACCAAATTTCCTTGACCTAATTACTATGCATTTTCTGAATTAGGTGCCCGTGCCTAGGACCTGGCGTTGGTTCACTAGACACATCTTATTCCCTCTTACTTAGCATGTTCTAAACAGGGCATATGCCTAGAGCGTCTATCACCTACCTTTTAAGATGATGCATGAAGTTTAAAGAGAATTTAATGACACCACATTAGCCTAGCAAAGTGGCATGCAATCCTAGGTCGTCATGAGTTAAGATTACAAGTACGAACACTTTCGATGCTCCAAATCACAAGATGATATGACGGTCACTCAAGCAATTACATCTATAATTATATGCAAACAAGGTAGCTAATCTTATAGGCATAAATTAAGTTCATTAAGCATAGTAATCCAACTTATTCAGCATGCATAGCAATCATAATCAAGAGCCAGAAATCCAATCAATAAGCTAACATGGCTAGGGCTTCAAGCAGCCCTAATCCTAATGACTACTCACACATAACTGAAATAAACACAAGTATAATTGAATCCATAAGTAAATTGTAATAATGAAAATAAGGGTACAGAGGAGATTGATAAGAACAGATGCAGCAGAAGACACGGCAGGGCCTTCTTCTCCAAGCTCCACGTCCAATAATCTATGTGAAAGATTATCTCCGAAAATATGGTCCCTAATTCTCTAGAAAACTAAAACGGAACTCTGTGGCTTAGGTCTCAGTTTTCCCATAAACCAAAACGTCCCCAATCCTCTATCTGATTCTCCTTTTTATAGACAAGGGAAAACCTTGTTCTATAAGGATTGGTATAACCTTGTTCTTTAAGGATTGGTATAACCTTGTTCTTTAAGGATTGGTATAACCTTGTTCTATACGGATTGGTAAAACCGTGTCCTATAGGAATAGGGAAAGTTATTTTACTTTTAATTAATTATAAAGTCTTTAAAATCTATTCGAACCAATTAGAGCATGGCCGGAAGTGTGAATGCAGGCTGGCAAGTGGGAACGCAAGCTGGCCAAACTTGGATTTTTGACTGTCTTCGTTATCAGGATCTTCGTTATCAGGATCTGGGACCGCGCTTTTGAAGTACGTTAGGAGTATAATAGAAGCGCATCGTCGTTCAGGCTTGGCGTAAATGTTGTCAGGCTTGGCGCAGAGGGAGAACCTCTGATCCACCGCTGGCGGAACAGGGACCCTGGCTTAGGCGCACATCTGGGCTCGGATGGGAGTTCTTGGGACATGTCCTCGACCTGCCTTGGCGCGACCTTGGCGCTTCTAGGACTTGACCTTGATGTCATGAAATACAAGTTCGGGACCCGGAGGGCCTGATATGAGGTACTTGGCCAGTGGCCCAAAATAGGCGCACTGGCGCACTGGCGCACTGGCACACTGGCGCACTGGCGCACTCAGGACTCCGTTCAGGACCTTATATTGAAATGAGGATATCTCCTTCATCTGGACTCCGATTTGAGTCATTCTTTTTGCGTTCTTTCCAGATTTTACCTATCTTTCTAACTCTGCACAAGTCTCACAAGATTGATCATTTTCTACTATTGATGGCACGAAATCATTCAAAAGACATGTAAGAGAGGCATATAAAGACATCAAAATGATGCATAAATAACGACTGATCAGTTACCACTCCCGATGCAGGCGGTGGGGGTGCAGGAGTTGATGGGATAGGAAAGGTTCCAAAACCAATAGCAGGAATCGGTCCCCGTCGTTCCGATGGGTGCCAGTATTGTCACTTGGCGTGTCCAGCGAGGGAATGGCTCACTTGTTCATCCGAATTTCCAGTGTGTGTTCCGCTCTCAGCTCAGTTGTAGAGACGGAAGCAGCGACTTCAGATGAATGAATCGATCGTTGTGTTCTTGCCAAGATACGAACGATGAACGGCGTTGATGATCGATGAACAAGATTGATGAACGACGAACAAAGTTGAAGAACGACGAACGAAGTTGATGAGCGACGAACGAAGTTGATGAGCGACGAACGAAGTTGAAGAGCGACGGACGAAGTTGAAGCTCTTAAGAGGGAATTAGAGAGCACTCCTTAAGTATTTCTCAATTCGGCTCACAATGAAAGCACCAATTGTTGAAGCAGAAATCGAACAGGCTTGAAAAAGTCTCCACGATCCCTACAAACAGTAAACAAGAAACAATCGAAGTTAATGTTGAAGCCCCGAGGGGGTTGTTCAACCATGAACACTCTGATGCTTAAGTTAGCTTTGAGAGTGAGATCAGAAAGAACTTTATAAGCGAGGAACGAATTACCTTGAAAGTTAAATGAGCTTCGCTATTTATATGGAAACCTTGAGAGTCACGGAGCGTTCTGATTGGTTGATGATTTTTGTAATTAATAAATAATTCTTTTTTTAATAAAAGATATTATTTAATAATTGAATATTAATAACAATTAATTCTCAAGGAGAATATTATTATTATTGAGGCTTTAACTCGATTAAATAATATATTTAGCTGGTAAATACATTATTTAATGTGTGGGTGTCTGTGAGCCATTAATGTCATTACTAAGGGTAATTTGGACATTATATGAATTATGTGCCACGTGGCAGCTCCACAATTTTCGGGTGATTTTGGATTCCAAAATTAGTAGCGCTTATTCTGTAGCGCTTTTACGAAGAAACATTTTGATGTTTGGTATGCACACATAAAAGTGTTTTTATTTTTAAAGAAGTACTTGCGATATAATTTTAGAGTGTTTGGTAGTAAAAAAAAAGTAATTTTAGAAATAAAAAATAATTATCTCATTGCATCGTTCTTATAATCAAATTAAAAATTAAACAAATATACCAATATTCAAGATAATCATTGATAACACTAATGAAGACAATTCAAAGAGTAATTTTAGCCGGCCTCCGTTTTCTCTCCTCCTAGTCCCAAAGAAAAAGCAAGCTAAGGGGGAGGAGCGGGAAGATCACCTTCTTCCCTCCTCCCCTTAATCGTTTTTCCTCTTCTACTTTTGGGTTAGTAATAAGAGTCCCTTTGTGGTGACTGTATGGTCTGAGCCTGCTCAGATTTGAGTTCCCAATCATGTTATTTTGCTATTTTTTCAATCCATCACCTTACCCAAAGTCTCCTTTAAAATTTCTTATTTTCCCTAAATCTTGTTCTACCTTACTATTGGAGGCGTTTGCCGCAATATATCCCTTTGAATTTGATCACAGTAGTTAGATTATGATTTTTTGTCCTTTATTCGCTGTTGTGCGTAATTGGATCGCTAGAAATCAAATCTTCCTCAGATCCGCCATACTCTACAAGTTCTTCAAGACTATATATGATGGGTTTGACGACGGTAGCTGTTTCTTTTAGTGGAGGTAATTTGTTTAGGGTTATATCCACTATTAGAGTTTTGGTTGTTTTTGGCTTTGTGGGCTTGATTTGTAATTTTGCATAATTTCAATGATGTGGGTTGTTAGTGCGGCTTTGTCCGCGTTAGTATTGCCATATTCGTTTGTGGGTCTTACTGTCATAGCTTAATTTTGATGGTATGATTGTACCATTTCTTTATGATATACAATGATATCGTTATTGATAAAAAAAAAAAATTGATAACAACAATTAAATAGCTTTTTATAATAGTATTGATAAATTAAATAAATGATAATTAAAATAAGGTGAATTTGGGCAGTTAATTAAGGTATTACTAATTAAATATAATGATATTATTGGAAGAATGAAAATTTCATTAAAAGAAAAATAGTGTTTCCCTGTGTTTTTTTATGTGTAGCACTATTGAAAGGAAGCACTATTTTTTTGATATGAAATACTTTTTAAAAAATTTCAAACATAAATTTTTTATTTTGAAAGCGAGTTTATCTATTTAAAAGCATTTTTGCCAATTTTGGCATTTTTAAAAGTATATCCAAACGGGCCGAAGACTTTATACCACAATAAAACTCTTTAATTTTGTTTGACCAAAAAAATCCTAATTTCTCTCTCTCCCCCTTCCTTCTTCAGATTCATCGAAGATATGTAGAATTTGCGGCAGTAGATGCAGTTGGTCGGCGACGATAGGTGGGGGGGCAGCCACCTGCGGTGGTGTTCCTATCACTAATTCTCCAGTTTTTTCCTAAACACTTTCCCAGTCTTTTAATCTTCGTATCTGTTCTTGCACGCTGTAATTTCAAATCTCAGCGTTTAGATTTCCGGAATTGGAAAATTGCAATCGCTATCATTGAAATCATGAGTTAGAATGAGGCATTTGGTCCGGGGTAGCAAGCATGGCAGAGAAGAGGAGAAGCGGTGTTGGTAGATTTAAAGAGCAAGAAATATGCAATTCAATTCTAACAGTTATAAAATCCTTGCAAGTGCACAAATCGATAAGTATAGTATAGTAGCACAGCAAGAGTCGATCCCTCGAGGACTTGTATCAACGTTATGACCAATTTAGTTCAGATTTGTTAACTTAAATAAAAACACACACACACACACACAGGGGGGGTTTATGATGTGATAACTGAAATTTAAAGACAAGTAAATCAAAGTGCAGAAAATAACAATGCAAGAATGAAAGGTTGTTAACTAAGGCGAATTAAGGCTTACTATCCACTCTAACCAATTATAGCTCTTAACCAGATTTCCTTGATCAAATTACTATGCATTTTCTGAATTAGGTGCCCGTGCCTAGGACCTGGCGTTGGTTCACTAGACACATCTTATTCCCTCTTACTTAGCATGTTCTAAACAGGGCATATGCCTAGAACGTCTATCACCTACCTTTTAAGATGATGCATGAAGTTTAAAGAGAATTTAATGACACCACATTAGCCTAGCAAAGTGGCATGCAATCCTAGGTCGTCATGAGTTAAGATTACAAGTACGAATACTTTCGATGCTCCAAATCACAAGATGATATGACGGTCACTCAAGCAATTACATCTATAATTATATGCAAACAAGGTAGCTAATCTTATAGGCATAAATTAAGTTCATTAAGCATAGTAATCCAACTTATTCAGCATGCATAGCAATCATAATCAAGAGCCAGAAATCCAATTAACAAGCTAACATGGCTAGGGCTTCAAGCAGCCCTAATCCTAATGACTACTCACACATAACTGAAATAAACACAAGTATAATTGAATCCATAAGTAAATTGTAATAATAAAAATAAGGGTACAGAAGAGATTGTTAAGAACAGATGCAGCAGAAGACACGGCAGGGCCTTCTTCTCCAAGCTCCACGTCCAATAATCTAAGTGAAAGATTATCTCCGAAAATATATGGTCCCTAATTCTCTAGAAAACCAAAACGGAACTCTGTGGCTCAGGTCTCTGTTTTCCCAGAAACCAAAACGTCCCTAGCTAATTATCTCCCCCTAAAACACTGAACAAAGGCTCCCTTTTATAGACAAAGGGAAAACCTTGTTCTATAAGGATTGGTATAACCTTGTTCTATACAGATTGGTAAAACCATGTCCTATAGGAATAGGGAAAGTTATTTTACTTTTAATTAATTATAAAGTCTTTAAAATCTATTCGAACCAATCAGAGCATGGCCGGAAGTGTGAATGCAAGCTGGCAAGTGGGAACGCAAGCTGGCCAAACTTGGATTTTTGACTGTCTTCGTAATCAGGATCTGGGACCGCGCTTTTGAAGTACGTTAGGAGTATAATAGAAGCGCATCGTCGTTCAGGCTTGGCGCAAATGTTGTCAGGCTTGGCGCAGAGGGAGAACCTCTGCTCCACGGCTGGCGGAACAGGGACCCCGGCTTGGGCGCACTTCTGGGCTCAGATGGGAGTTCTTGGGACATGTCTTCGACCTGCCTTGGCGCGGCCTTGGCACTTCTAGGACTTGACCTTGATGTCATGAAACACAAGTTCGGGACCCGGAGGGCCTGATATGAGGTACTTGGCCAGTGGCCCAAAATAGGCGCACTGGCGCACTCAGGACTTCGTTCAGGACCTGATATTGAAATGAGGACATCTCCTTCATCAGGACTCCAATTTGAGTCATTCTTTTTGCGTTCTTTCCAGATTTTTCCTATCTTTCTAACTCTGCACAAGTCTCACAAGATTGATCATTTTCTACTATTGATGGCACGAAATCATTCAAAAGACTTGTAAGAGAGGCATATAAAGACCTCAAAATGATGCATAAATAACGACTGATCAAATACCCCCAAACCTGTCTTTTGCTAGTCCCTGAGCAAAACAAATGCTAACAAAATGAAAAGACTCGATTTTAGTTAAGATAGAACATTTAAACCCCTAGGTTCACCTAGTAGGAGGAGTTTTGTCTCCTGAGGGTTATAACAGCACGATACCCACAACCGTTTTACTTAAACAAAAAGATGCTAGATATAGTACTCTTAACAAGCTAATAAGAATCAAAGTAAGTAGACATGCTTTGCAGAACTAAAAGGAATGCCATAGCCGTGAGTGTCATGTGAAGGTGTACGTGTATAAATGCCAATATTTTCAGGTGATCAAGTTTGAAAACAACTTCATCTAAGTGCCCTAGAAAGATTTCGCCTCGACTCTAATCCTCACTAGGCAACTCTCAATTCACACAAGAATCCTAGGCTTACACTCTTTTCAAGCATATGTGATGAGTTTATGTTATGAAATTCAAATTTAATCACATATGAGTAACAATGAAGAATAGCACTTTATGGAAATAAAGATCTCATGAAAGGAATTGAACTTTAAGAACATAGATACGTACCTTAATCCTCAGCATGATTGTCCATAAGATCAGTTAGGTCTTCCTTTTTAGGTTGTATTGGGGCTAAGCTTTGGGGTTTAGCAAGGAAGGATGGGATTCAAAGAACCTGAGTTGTGCCAAGGCATGAGAAGTCATGAATTGAACTTGGAATTTCCAAACTGAATCATTTCTTAAGGCCCACGACATTGTGCTTTCCTGATGACTTATTTTGTGACTCTTGTGGCTTGTTTTGAGGCTCTTGGCTCACTTGGCTCAATTCACCCTGTTTTTCACTTATTTTTTTCCTTCTTTTTCTCAACGTTTCTTTCGTTCTTTTGATTTTAACGTTTTTTTTTTGTTTCTGTTCGTCTTTGAATTGAATTGAACCAAGATCATGCAATGATTTCCTCAAATTTTCATGCAGCTTGCAACTTGTAAATCTTTTCTTTACTTTTGAACTTTCAATTGACGCCAATGTCCTTTGAATTGGGCATCATCTTCTTTCACCTCTTATTCTCACCATGAATCTCATTAATGGCAACCTTAGCACAAACTGAGGTTATAGGGTATGGCTGTGATGAATGGCTAAGTATTTTGGGTTAGGTTATACTTTGGGTGATGAAAGAAAAGGTTGAGTGTTTGGCTTCAAAATTGGCTTAGGGAGCATGCAATAGGGTAGGATAAGGCCTTTAGAGGTTAAAGCGCACATAGCCTACATCATTTCTTATGGTAAAGCATACATTAAATCAAGAGTATCTAAATGATGTTAGTTCTTTAAAATTCAATGCAAATATGATGTAATGAGATCAACAATTAAGAACAAAAGTGATGAGTATTTAAGAGTAGAAACAAGTATATCCCTCAGAAAGAATGGCAATTAGGCTCAAAGATCTCACAGGGTAGTCTCCACTAATTTTCTAAGGTTCACTCAAATTCAGTTATTTCGTTCACTTAATCACTTAAAAACATGGCATTGTGAAGTGCAGATTATGAACTACTTAACCATGGCATGACTCTTAGTAAAGCAAAGATAGTTAACTTAGCAAATACATTCCTATTAACAAGTTATCATACCAATCACAAGCAGAAATTTAAATGTCCTGGCCGTGTATCACCCCCAAACCTACTTGTTTCTATATGTAAAATTTAAATTCACACCCCCAAACCTAAACTGAACATTGTCCTCAATGTGATAAGCAATAAGCTTGACAACAGTAGAAAGGTTTGAGAGATATAACGGGCAGCAACAGCAAAGGAAGTGAGAAATACAAACCAGGGCTAGGCTGCCTCCTAGGAGCGCTTTATTTAACGTCTAGGCAAGACGGGGCTGACATGCTAGGAGCTGGGCGCATGCGGAGTTGCAAGGTTGACTGCGCTTGGATTAGAAAGGTCCTTCAAGTAGTTTTTGAGGCGGTGGCCATTTACCTTGAACGGATCCTGCCGTTCCGGGTGCTGGATTTCAACTGCACCATGAGGAAAAACGTTAGTAATAATAAATGGTCCCGTCCATCTTGAACGCAACTTACCTGGCATTAGTCTGAGCCGGGAGTCAAAGAGGAGGACTTCCTGTCCGATGTGAAAGTCCTTGGGCTGAATGCGCTTGTCGTGGAAAGCTTTGGTCTTTTCCTTGTAGATACGAGCACTGTCAAAGGCCTCGTTTCGCAACTCCTCTAATTCACTTAGCTGAAGCTTCCTATGTATTCCAGCGTCATCGAAGTTCAGGTTCATCTGCTTAATAGCCCAGAATGCTTTATGCTCCAATTCCACTGGTAGGTGGCAGCCTTTTCCAAAATCCAGCCGGAAGGGAGACATGCCAATCGGGGTCTTGTATGCGGTCCGATAGGCCCACAGCGCATCATTCAATTTGCTGGACCAATCTTTGCGGTTAGGATTTACCGTTTTTTCCAATATGGCCTTTACTTCCCGATTGGACACTTCCGCTTGGCCACTCGTTTGAGGGTGATACGGTGTTGAGACCTTGTGGGTGACGCCATACTTCTTCATTAGGGCTGTAAACGAATGATTGCAGAAGTGTGCCCCCCCATCGCTGATGATTGCCCTAGGTGCGCCGAATCTGGCTAAGATGTGACTCTGTAAAAAACGCACCACTACTTTGGCGTCGTTAGTTTTGGTGGGAATTGCTTCCACCCATTTGGAGACATAATCAACTGCAAGCAGAATATAAAGATTGCCAAAGGAATTCGGAAAAGGCCCCATAAAATCAATGCCCCATACGTCGAAGATTTCGACCACAAGAATAGGGTGTAATGGCATTTGATTTCGAGGGCCGATGTTACCTAGGCGTTGGCAGCGGTCACAGGTGAGTACAAATTCGTGTGCATCCTTGAAAAGTGTGGGCCAGTAGAGTCCACTTTGGAGTACCTTGAGGGCTGTCTTCTTAGCTCCAAAATGGCCCCCACATGCCAAACTATGGCAAAAAGTCAAGACGGATTTCATCTCGTCTTCTGGGATGCAGCGCCGAATGATTTGGTCTGGACAATGCTTCCATAGGTACGGCTCATCCCATATGAAGTACTTAGCTTGTTTAGCCAGCTTGTCCTTTTGGTACCTGTTTAAAGATGAAGGAATTTGCTTAGTGACAAGGTAATTAATGAGATCGGCATACCATGGATCAATAGCTTGGATTGCGAAGTGCTGTTCGTCAGGAAAGGTCTCGAGGAGGGGCAACTGATCAGCCTCTTCATTGGAACTGTGAAGCAATCGGCTCATATGGTCAGCGACCACGTTTTCGCTGCCCTTCTTGTCTCTGATTTCAAGGTCGAATTCCTGGAGCAGTAGCATCCAACGTAGCAACCTTGGCTTGGCGTCCTTTTTAGTGAGCAGATACTTCAAGGCAGCATGATCCGTGTATACTATGACCTTGGTTTGAATTAGATATGAACGGAACTTTTCCAGGGCAAAGATAACAGCAAGGAGCTCCTTCTCGGTGGTGGAGTAGTTCAGCTGGGCATCATTCAGGGTTCGGCTTGCGTAGTAAATGACATGAGGGAGCTTGTCAACACGCTGTCCTAAAACCGCTCCTATGGCGAAGTCTGAGGCATCACACATTAGTTCGAATGGTAAGTCCCAATTCGGTGGCATGATGATGGGTGATGCCGTGAGCTTTGCCTTGAGTGTGTTGAATGCCTCATGGCATCCCTTAGTGAACTCGAATGTGGCGTCCTTGGCTAGAAGATCACACAAAGGTCTTGTGATTTTCGAGAAATCTTTGATGAATCTGCGGTAAAAGCCAGCATGCCCTAAGAACGATCGAACCTCTTTGACTGTAGTGGGGTACGGCAGCCTCTCTACTATGTCTAACTTTGCTTTGTCCCCTTCAATGCCTCGGCTAGAGATCACATGACCCAAGACAATTCCCTGTTGTACCATGAAATGGCACTTTTCCCAGTTCAGCACTAAGTTGCTTTCTCTGCACCGTTCCAGTACTCGGGTTAGGTTAACTAAGCACAGTTCGAATGAATGTCCAAACACTGAGAAGTCGTCCATGAATACTTCAATTATATCTTCCACCATATCGGAGAAGATGCTCATCATGCAACGCTGAAAGGTAGCTGGGGCATTGCACAATCCAAACGGCATTCTTCTGTATGCAAAGGTGCCATATGGGCATGTGAATGTTGTTTTTTCTTGATCTTCGGGTGCAATAGCAATCTGATTGTATCCTGAGTAGCCGTCCAAGAAGCAATAGTGGGAGTGTCCAGCCAGGCGCTCGAGCATTTGATCAATGAAGGGCAAAGGAAAGTGGTCCTTGCGTGTGGTTATATTTAGCTTTCGATAGTCGATGCACACTCTCCATCCTGTTTGAATCCGTTGAGGTACAAGCTCATCCTGCTCGTTTTTAACCACTGTGATCCCACTTTTCTTTGGCATGACCTGGACTGGGCTCACCCACTTGGAGTCACTAATTGGATAGATGATTCCAACGTCCAAAAGCTTTAGGACTTCTTTCTTCACGACCTCCTTCATAGGTGGATGCAATCGCCTCTGTGCCTCCCGTGATGGTTTGGAGTCTTCCTCTAGCAGTATCCGATGCATGCATTTTGCGGGACTTATGCCTTTGATGTCAGCTATTGTCCATCCAATTGCCGTTTGATTGACCTTAAGGACGTGAACCAATGCCTTTTCCTCTTTCGTACTTAGGGTAGATGCAATGATGACTGGAAGGGTTTGATTGTCGCCCAAATATGCATACTTTAAGTGCTCGGGCAAGGGCTTCAGCTCGAGTTCAGGAGCCTTTATGATGGACGGCAGGGTTTTCTGACTTGTGAATGGTAACGCTTCAAAGGGAGGCCTGTGCAATGGGAGGGCTGGCATGATGTCAAGGGCTCGTACCTCTTCAATCACGCTATCTGTAAGTGAATCCACAGTGTGTGGGTTACTAGTAACGGCCTTCTCAAGGTCATCCGTCATGCAAGAATGAGCAATTGTCTCCCGTAGCAGTAAGTCCATTGTGTTTAACGGAAAATCTACAATAGGCTCGGCAGGGTACTGGATGGTGTCATGGATGGAGAATGTCCGAAGCTGGTCCAGGACCTTGATGGAGACCTGGCCCTTTCTGACGTCGATGAGGCACTCGGCTGTGGCTAGTAAGGGCCGTCCGAAGATGAGGGGAGGTTCCTCACTTTTGTCAATTCTGTCCATTCTTAGTACGTAGAAGTCGGCAGGGATGCATGTATCTCCGATTTGTACCAGTACGTCTTCAAGAACCCCCATTAGGTTGGTTACAGAAGCGTTAGCCAACCTGACACATAGGTGCGTGGGCTTGAGTGCGCCTAGGTTGAGTGACCTGTAAATGTGGAATGGCATGATGTTCACTGATGCTCCCGTGTCGCAAAGGCAATGTTCGAATCTTTTTGACTGAATGACACATGGAAGGGATGGCGGCCCAGGATCATTGGCCTTAAGGGGCATGCGCAAAAGGGCAGCCGAGCAGGCCATAGGGATGTCAATGGTGTCCGTGGAGCTAAAACCACGCTTTCCTGCAACTAAGTCCTTGATCAGCTTTGCAAAGATAGGCATGTGCTTGACAATTTTATGGAAAGGCAGTGTGATCTGAAGCTTCTGCAACATGCTGATGATTTCTTCCTCAAAGTCCTCCTTTTGCTTATTCCTGTTTTGGAACCTGCGAGGAAATGGATAATCAACATTATTAGCTAACTCAAAAGTGACTTTTTTAGAATTGGAATTCTGAGGTTTAGAGTTAGAAGTAATCGAGTGCTGCGACTTGGGCTTAGGAGCAGGTTGCATGCCAGCCGTGGCCGAAGTAGGCGCAGTGTCAGGTCCTCTTTGCGGTAGGGCACTTGGTGACTCATTGGACTGGTTCTGCGCCAGAGGTGTTGGCCGTGGCATGTTTTGCGGCGCGCCCTGGTCGGTGATCCTTGGCAGAGTAGGTTGAGGCTCAGTTTCAGGTCCTGTGAGGGTGGCATATGTGGGGTCTTGAAGTGGTGTTTCCTTCTCCAGCGTGATGGCATTAGCCGTAGGATTGTGAAATCCTTTCGGATTTACTAGGACTTGACTCGGTAGCTTGCCCTGCTCCTGCTGATTTAGTTGGTTCGCCACCTGTCCCATTTGACGCTCCAAGTTTGCAATTGCATTTTTGAAGTCTCCCGTCTGACTCTGGCTATCGTGCATGAATTTTATGAGTTGAGCCTGTTGTTGAGTCAGGATATGGATGGAGTCCTCAACAGACTTGGTTCCGCCATTCTGGTTTGAGGAAGGACCGTGGTAGTTCCCCTGAGGGCCTGCGGCTTGTTGCTCAAATCCAGGGGGTGGCAAGGGATTCGCGGCTGCTTAATTGTTGCTCCAACGGAAATTTGGATGATTTTTCCACCCCTGATTGTAAGTGTTGGAATATGGGTCATTCCGGGGTCGAGAATTGCTGTTGAACCCTCCAGCAAAGTTGGCATCTTCCACAACTGGGCAGTCCTGGGATTTGTGGCCCTGAATTGAACATACCTCGCAGATGTGAAGTTCTTTGGCTTTCTCGCTACACAACTGTTTCACCATTGCCGTGAGCTGAGCAATGGCGTCATCTTTGAATTTGGCGGATGCATCACCCATAGCTCTAGAGGAGGGACCCCTGTAGCTGAACTGTTTTTCCCTTTGAGCAATGTTCTCAAAGGCGGTCCTTGCTTCCTCGGCTGTGCCTTCTAGAATCCCTTGGGATTGAGAGTCCACCATTGTCCGATCGCTAGTTTTCAAGCCTCCATAGAAGTATAGCATAAGATGATGGGCATCAATATGGTGGTGGGGGCACGCCCGTAGCATCTGATTGAACCGCTCCCAAAACTCGTAGAAAGACTCCTCCATGTCTTGCCGTGGGTTCATGATCTTGGACTTTAACTCATTTGTCTTTTCCACGGGAAAGTACTGTGTTAAGAATTTGGACGTCAAGTCCCTCCAAGAGTGAATGGAAGCCGGCGCCAGTGAATGAAACCATGTCTTGGCGCGATCCTTGAGACTGAAGTGAAAGAGCCGCAGGCGGATTTCCGATTTCGTCATTCCATTGATGCGCAGTGTTGAACAAACCTCAACAAATTACTTGATATGAAAGTGCGGGTCCTCGCCAGAAAGGCCGTGGAATGTAGGCAGCATGTGAATTGTCCCCGACTTTAATTCGAAGTTTGCCACTGTTGACTCGGGAAAAACAATTGGAAATTGATCCTCCGAGACATGGGGCATGGCAAAATCCTTAAGGCGCCATGGGGCTTGCGGTACTAGGCCACGTTCCAGGCCCTGCTCTTCTCTGTGGCCCGCCATCCTCCTTGGGGATGGTGGCGGGGAGCCGTGGACTGAAGATGCTTGCGATAATGGTCCACTTGATGACCCGTGCACTGAACCTTGGAATGACATATGCGGGTACCTAACAAAAAGAAAAACTAAGTTACAAATCTAAACTTGAATGGGCACCGTTGAGGGACAAGTCCCCGGCAACGGCGCCAAAAACTTGTTGGTTAATTTAAAGAGCAAGAAATATGCAATTCAATTATAACAGTTATAAAATCCTTGTAAGTGCACAAATCGATAAGTATATAGTATAGTAGCACAGCAAGAGTCGATCCCTCGAGGACTTGTACAACGTTATGACCAATTTATAGACAAGTAAATCAAAGTGCAGAAAATTACAATGCAAGAATGAAAGGTTGTTAACTAAGGCGAATTAAGGCTTACTATCCACTCTAACCAATTATAGCTCTTAACCAAATTTCCTTGACCTAATTACTATGCATTTTCTGAATTAGGTGCCCGTGCCTAGGACCTGGCGTTGGTTCACTAGACACATCTTATTCCCTCTTACTTAGCATGTTCTAAACAGGGCATATGCCTAGAACGTCTATCACCTACCTTTTAAGATGATGCATGAAGTTTAATGAGAATTTAATGACACCACATTAGCCTAGCAAAGTGGCATGCAATTCTAGGTCTTCATGAGTTAAGATTACAAGTACGAATACTTTCGATGCTCCAAATCACAAGATGATATGACGGTCACTCAAGCAATTACATCTATAATTATATGCAAACAAGGTAGCTAATCTTATAGGAATAAATTAAGTTCATTAAGCATAGTAATCCAACTTATTCAGCATGCATAGCAATCATAATCAAGAGCCAGAAATCCAATCAATAAGCTAACATGGCTAGGGCTTCAAGCAGCCCTAATCCAAATGACTACTCACACATAACTGAAATAAACACAAGTATAATTGAATTCATAAGTAAATTGCAATAATGAAAATAAGGGTACAGAAGAGATTGTTAAGAACAGGTGCAGCAGAAGACACGGCAGAGCCTTCTTCTCCAAGCTCCACGTCCAATAATCTATGTGAAAGATTATCTCCCAAAATATGGTCCCTAATTCTCTAGAAAACCAAAACGGAACTCTCTGTGGCTCAGGTCTCTGTTTTCCCAGAAACAAAAACGCCCCTCACTAATTATCTCCCCCCTAAAACACTGAACAAAGGCTCCCTTTTATAGACAAAGGGAAAACCTTGTTCTATAAGGATTGGTCAAACCTATGTCCTATAAGGATTGGTATAACCTTGTTCTATAAGGATTGGTATAACCTTGTTCTATACAGATTGGTAAAACCATGTCCTATAGGAATAGGGAAAGTTATTTTAGTTTTAATTAATTATAAAGTCTTTAAAATCTATTTGAACCAATCAGAGCACGGCCGGGAGTGTGAATGCAGGCTGGCAAGTGGGAACGCAAGCTGGCCAAACTTGGATTTTTGACTGTCTTCGTAATCACGATCTGGGACAGCGCTTTTGAAGTACGTTAGGAGTATAATAGAAGCGCATCGTCGTTCAGGCTTGGCGCAAATGTTGTCAGGCTTAGCGCAAAGGGAGAACCTCTGATGCACTGCTAGCGGAACAGGGACCCCGGGCTTAGGCGCACATCTGGGCTCGGATGGGAGTTCTTGGGACATATCCTCGACCTGCCTCGACGCGACCTTGGCACTTCTAGGACCTGACCCTGATGTCATGCAACACAAGTTCGAGACCTGGAGGGCCTGATATGAGGTACTTGGCCAGTGGCCCAAAATAGGCGCACTGGCGCACTCAGGACCCCGTTGAGGACCTGATATTGAAATGAGGACATCTCCTACATCTGGACTCCGATTTGAGTCATTCTTTTTGTGTTCTTTCCAGATTTTACCTATCTTTCTAACTCTGCACAAGTCTCACAAGATTGATCATTTTCTACTATTGATGGCACGAAATCATTCAAAATACTTGTAAGAGAGGCATATAAAGACATCAAAATGATGCATAAATAACGACTGATCAATAACCACAAGAAGATGATCAATCAAACCACCAATTATTGATCGATGGTTCATGCATAAAAGGTGACATCACACTCATCAACACAAAATAAGATCATTATGCACAGTAATCATAATTATATCCAGAATTCAAAACATGTAAACCAAGGGCCAAAATCACATTAACATACTACATGGCTAGGGCTTAAAGCATCCCCAATTCTATGAAGAACTACTCGCACACTGTGTTAATGAAAGAAAAAGTAAAAGTTAAGAGAAGAGAATGAAACACTCAGACAATGGCGAGCCAAGAACACGTCATGGCCCCTCCTCAACTCTCTGCACTAAGCTATCCTCCCAAGCATATGAACAAAAGCAAAAACACAAAACTGTAAAAGGTCTATGCGGAAAAGAAGGTGTGGAACCCTAAACTTGCGTTAAAACCTTGTTTAAATAGCCCTAGGGCTTCCACTAAAAACTAGGAATTAAAGCTGACAACAAAAGACCAAAAAGACCTTTAATTAAACGCTAAAACAAGTTTATTAGTTGGGCAGGGACACGTGCTAGGCGACGGGCTTGGCCGCAGGCTTGTGATGCAAGAAAGAATCTTTCTTGTGCAGCAAGGCTGATTCTGGAAGGTTCTGAGGTTGTCCTGGACATCAAGGAACTGCTGGCACCTATCTTGGATCTTCTTGATACGGCTGGCCCAATCTTGGCTCCTAGTAACTCATTATTTCACATGTTAAGAACTTAGCAGGATATTGACCAATGCAACTTGGATCATTTCCATATGATATCTCTAGCATGGTTCTGGGCTTTGTCCTACTCAAAAGCTCGTAGAAAGCTCAGCGGCCCAATTTGGCTCAAATCAGGGCTCCTAAGAGGTCTTTTGGGGCACAGCATGTCATTGGCAGTTTTGGGCGAGACACTCGATTGAGTTGGCTTAGATATGTGTTTAGAAGTGTACTTCTGGGTGGTGTCTCGCTTGGTTTCATCGAGTTCCAAGTCATGACCTATTTTGGCCTAAATTGGCATGTACCGGGACATGTCACGGACCTGTCTTCTGAAGGGATTGACGCACCGCTGGGCTTGGTCTCTGGAACTTCTGAGGAACGCGCCAGGAATCCTGGAACTTGAGGCATGTTAGGGGACACGAGTGGGAATTGGCTGAGAGCTTTGAAGACGCGCCATGGCTAGTCTGGGTTAGTCTTGGATTAGGCATAGATGGAGTTTCCTTGAAACATGGTGGGGACATGTTCTTGGTAGAATTAAAGAGCAAGAAATATGCAATTCAATTCTAACAGTTATAAAATCCTTGCAAGTGCACAAATCGATAAGAATAGTATAGTAGCACAGCAAGAGTCGATAATCAACGTTATGACCACTTTAGTTCAGATTTATTAACTTAGTGAAAATACACACGCACACACACACGCAGGGGGGGGGGGGTGGGGGGGTTTATGATGTGAGAACTGAAATTTAAAGACAAGTAAAGTAAATTTCAGAAAATAACAATGCAAGAATTAACGGTTGATTGATTACTAGCTAAGGCGAATTAAGGCTTACTATCCACTCTAACCAATTATAGCTCTTAACCAGATTTCCTTGACCAAATTACTATGCATTTTCTGAATTAGGTGCCCGTGTCTAGGACCTAACGTTGGTTCACTAGACACATCTTATTCCCTCTTACTTAGCATGTTCTAAACATGGCATATGCCTAGAACGTCTATCACCTACCTTTTAAGATGATGCATGAAGTTTAAAGAGAATTTAATGACACCACATTAGCCTAGCAAAGTGACATGCAATCCTAGGTCGTTATGAGTTAAGATTACAAGTAAGAATACTTTCGATGCTCTAAATCACAAGATGATATGATGGTCACTCAAGCAATTACATCAATAATTATATGCAAACAAGGTAGCTAATCTTATAGGCATAAATTAAGGTCATTAAGCATAGTAATCCAACTTAAACAGCATGCATAGCAATCATAATCAAGAGCCAGAAATCCAATTAACAAGCTAACATGGCTAGGGCTTCAAGCAGCCCTAATCCTAACAACTACTCACACATAACTAAAATTGAAACAAATATAATTGAAATTGAAACAAATATAATTGAAATTGAAACAAATATAATTGAAATTGAAACAAATATAATTGAAATGATAAGTAAATTACAATAATGAAAATAAGGGTACAGAAGATATTGTGAAGAACAGGTGCAGCAGAAGACACGGCAGAGCCTTCTTCTCCAAGCTCCACGTCCAACACACTCGACTTCGGGAAGAACCAAGCTTTAATGTAAAACTCTAAAAAACCAAAATACTATCTGCGGCTAAGGTGTCTCTGTATCTCCCAAAAACGCCTCTAGCTAATTACCCCTTCTCTCTGCCTTTCTTTGCCAGATTCTAATTTTCCCAAAACACTGAACAAAGGCTCCCTTTTTATAGACAAAGGGAAAACCTTGTCCTATAAGGATTTGTAAAACCTTATTCTATAAGGATTGGTAAAACCATGTCCTATAAGGATTGGTAAAACCATGTGCTATAAGGATAGGGAAAGTTATTGTACTTTTAATTAATTACAAAGTCCTTAAATCTATTAGAACCAATCAGAACATGACTGGGAGTGTGAATGCAAGCTGGCAAGTGGGAACGCAAGCTGGCCAAACTTGGATTTTGGACTGTCTTTGTAATCAGGATATGGGACTGCGCTTTTGAAGCACATCATGAGTATAGTAGAAGCGCATCTTCTTTCAGGCTTGGCGCAAATGTTGTCAGGCTTAGCGCAGAGGGAGAACCTCTGATCTACCGCTGGCGGAACAGGGACCCCCGGCTTAGGCTCACATCTTGGCTAGGATGGGAGTTCTTGGGACATGTCCTCGACCTGCCTTGGCGCGACCTTGGCACTTCTAGGACTTGACCTTGATGTCATGAAACATAGGTTTGAGACCCGGAGGGCCTGATATGAAGTACTTGGCCAGTGGCCCAAAATAGGCGCACTGGCGCACTCAAGACTCCGTTCAGGACCTGATATTGAAATGAGGATATCTCCTTCATCTGGACTCCGATTTGAGTCACTCTTTTTGCGTTCTTTCCAGATTTTACCTATCTTTCTAACTCTGCACAAGTCTCACAAGATTGATCATTTTCTACTATTGATGGCACGAAATCATTCAAAAGACATGTAAGAGAGGCATATGAAGACATCAAAATGATGCATAAATAACGACTGATCAAATACCCCCAAACCTATCTTTTGCTAGTCCCTGAGCAAAACAAACGCTAACAAAATGAAAAGACTCGATTTTAGTTAAGATACAACATTTAAACCCCTAGGTTCACCTAGTAGGAGGAGTTTTGTCTCCTGAGGGTTATAACAGCACGATACCCACAAACGTTTTACTTAAACAAAAAGATGCTAGATATAGTACTCTTAACAAGCTAATAAGAATTAAAGTAAGTAAACATGCTTTGCAGAACTAAAAGGAATGCCAAAGCCGTGAGTGTCATGTGAAGGTGTACGTGTATAAAGACCAATATTTCCAAGTGATCAAGTTTGAAAACAACTTCATCTAAGTGCCCTAGAAAGATTTCGCCTCGACTCTAATCCTCACTAGGCAACTCTCAATTCGCACAAGATCCTAGGCTTACACTCTTTTCAAACATATGTGATGAGTTTATGTTATGAAATTCAAATTTAATCACATATGTGTAACAATGAAGAATAGCACTTTATGGAAATAAAGATCTCATGAAAGGAATTGAACTTTAAGAATATAGATACGTACCTTAATCCTCAGCATGATTGTCCATAAGATCAGTTAGGTCTTGCTTTTTAGGTTGTAATGGGGCTAAGCTTTGGGGTTTAGCAAGGAAGGATGGGATTCAAAGAACCTGAGTTGTGCCAAGGCATGAGAAGTCATGAATTGAACTTGGAATTTATGAACTGAATCCTTTCTTAAGGCCCACGGCATTGTGCTTTCTTGATGACTTATTTTGAGGCTCTTGGCTCACTTGGCTGAATTTACTTTGTTTTTCACTTATTTTTTCCTTCTTTTTCTCAACGTTTCTTTCTTTCTTTTGATTTGAATGTTTTTTTTTTCTGTTCTTTGAATTGAGTTTGAACCATGATCATGCAATGATTTCCTCAAACTTTCGTGCAGCTTGCAACTTGTAAAGCTTTTCTTTAATTTTGAACTTTGAATTGATGCCAAAGTCCTTTGAATTGGGCAGCATCTTCTTTTACCTCTCATTCTCACCATGAATCTCATTTACGGCAACCTTAGCACAAAATGAGGTTATAGGGTATGGCTGTGATGAATGGCTAAGTATTTTGGGTTAGGTTATACTTTGGGTGATGAAAGAAAAGGTTGAGTGTTTGGCTTCAAAATTGGCTTAGGGAGCATGCAATAGGGTAGGATCAAGCCTTTAGAGGTTAAAGAATAGATAGCCTACATCACTTCTTATGGCAAAGCACACATTAAATCAAGAGTATCTAAATGATGTTAGTTCTTTAAAATTCAATGCAAAATGATGTAATGAGATCAACAATTAAGAACAAAAGCGATGAGTGTTTAAGAGTAGAAACAAGTATATCCCTCAGAAAGAATGGCAATTAGGCTCAAAGATCTCACAGGGTAGTCTCCACTAATTTTCTACGATTCACTCAAATTCAGTTATTTCGTTCACTTAATCACTTAAAACATGGCATTGTGAAGTGCATATTATGAACTACTTGACCATGGCATGACTCTTAGTAAAGGTAAGATAGTTAACTTAGCATATACATTCCTATTAACAAGTTATCATACTAATCAGAAGCAGAAATTTAAATGTCCTGGCCGTGTATCACCCCCGAACATACTTGTTTCTATATGCAAAATTTTAAATCCACACCCCCAAACCTAAACTGAACATTGCCCTCAATGTGATAAGCAGTAAGCATGACAATAGTAGAAGGGTTTGAGAGATATAACGGGCAAAAACAGAAAAGGAAGTGAGAAATACAAACCTGGGCTAGGCTGCCTCCTAGGAGCACTTTATTTAACGTCTAGGCAAGACGGGGTTGTCATTCTAGGAGCTGGGCGCATGCGGAGTTGCAGGGTTGACTGGGCTTGGATTACAGAGGTCCTTGAAGTAGTGTTTGAGGCAGTGGCCATTTACCTTGAACGGATCTTGCCGTTCCGCGTGCTAGATTTCAACTGCACCATGAGGAAAAACGTTAGTAATAATAAATGGTCCAGTCCATCTTGAACGCAACTTACTGGGCATTAGTCTGAGCCGGGAGTCAAAGAGGAGGACTTCATGTCCGATGTGAAAGTCCTTGGGCTGACTGCGCTTGTCGTGGAAAGCTTTGGTCTTTTCCTTGTATATACGAGCACTGTCGAAGGCCTCGTTTCGCAACTCCTCTAATTACAACAGCTGAAGCTTCCTATGTATTCCAGCATCATCGAAGTTCAGGTGCATCTGCTTAATAGCCCAGAATGCTTTATACTCCAATTCCACTGGTAGGTGGCAGCCTTTTCCAAAAACAAGCCAGAAGGGAGACATGCCAATCGGGGTCTTGTATGCAGTCCGATAGGCCCACAGCGCATCATTCAATTTGCTGGACCAATCTTTGCGGTTAGGATTTACCGTTTTTTCCAATATGGCCTTTACTTCCCGATTGGACACTTCCGCTTGGCCACTCGTTTGAGGGTGATACGGTGTTGAGACCTTGTGGGTGACGCCATACTTCTTCATTGGGATTGAGAATCCACCATTGTCCGATCCCTAGTTTTCAAGCCTCCATAGAAGTATAGCATAAGATCATGGGCATCAATATGGTGGTGGGGGCACGCCCGTAACATCTTATTGAACCGCTCCCAAAACTCATAGAAAGACTCCTCCATGTCTTGCCGTGGGTTCATGATCTTGGACTCTAACTCATATGTCTTTTCCACGGGAAAGTACTGTGTTAAGAATTTGGACGTCAAGTCCCTCCAAGAGTGAATGGAAGCCGGCGCCAATGAATGAAACCATGTATTGGCCTGATCCTTGAGACTGAAGTGAAAGAGCCGCAGGCGGATTTCCGATTCTGTCATACCATTGATGCGCAGTGTTGAACAAACCTCAACAAATTCCTTGATATGAAAGTACGGGTCCTCGCTAGCAAGGCCGTGGAATGTAGGGAGCATGTGAATTGTCCCCGACTTTAATTCGAAGTTTGCCACTGTTGACTCGGGAAAAACAATTGGAAATTGATCCTCGGAGACATGGGGCATGGCAAAATACTTAAGGCACCATGGGGCTTTCGGTACTAGGCCACGTTCCAGGCCCTGCTCTTCTCTGTGGTCCGCCATCCTCCTTGGGCTTGGTGGCGGGGAGCCGTGGACTGAAGATGCTTGCGATGATGGTCCACTTGATGACCCGTGCTTTGAACCTTGGAATGAAATACACGGGTACCTAACAAAAAGAAAAACTAAGTTACAAATCAAAACTTGAATGGGAACCGTTGAGGGACATGTCCCCGGCAACGGCGCCAAAAACTTGTTGGTAGATTTAAAGAGCAAGAAATATGCAATTCAATTCTAACAGTTATAAAATCCTTGCAAGTGCACAAATCGATAAGTATAGTATAGTAGCACAGCAAGAGTCGATCCCTCGAGGACTTGTATCAACGTTATGACCAATTTAGTTCAGATTTGTTAACTTAAATAAAAAAACACACACACACACGGGGGGGTGGGGGGTGGGGGGGTGGGGGCGGGTTTATGATGTGATAACTGAAATTTAAAGACAAGTAAATCAAAGTGCAGAAAATAACAATGCAAGAATGAAAGGTTGTTAACTAAGGCGAATTAAGGCTTACTATCCACTCTAACCAATTATAGCTCTTAACCAGATTTCCTTGATCAAATTACTATGCATTTTCTGAATTAGGTGCCCGTGCCTAGGACCTGGTGTTGGTTCACTAGACACATCTTATTCCCTCTTACTTAGCATGTTCTAAACAGGGCATATGCCTAGAACGTCTATCACCTACCTTTTAAGATGATGCATGAAGTTTAAAGAGAATTTAATGACACCACATTAGCCTAGCAAAGTGGCATGCAATCCTAGGTCGTCATGAGTTAAGATTACAAGTACGAATACTTTCGATGATCCAAATCACAAGATGATATGATGGTCACTCAAGCAATTACATCTATAATTATATGCAAAAAAGGTAGCTAATCTTATAGGCATAAACTAAGTTCATTAAGCATAGTAATCCAACTTATTCAGCATGCATAGCAATCATAATCAAGAGCCAGAAATCCAATCAATAAGCTAACATGGCTAGGGCTTCAAGCAGCCCTAATCCTAATGACTACTCACACATAACTGAAATAAACACAAGTATATTTGAATCCATAAGTAAATTGTAATAATGAAAAAAAGGGTACAGAGGAGATTGTTAAGAACAGATGCAGCAGAAGACACGGCAGGGCCTTCTTCTCCAAGCTCCACGTCCAATAATCTATGTGAAAGATTATCTCCGAAAATATGGTCCCTAATTCTCTAGAAAACCAAAACGGAACTTTGTGGCTCAGGTCTCTGTTTTCCCCAGAAACAAAAACGCCCCACGTCGTCTATCTGATTCTCCTTTTTATAGACAAGGGAAAACCTTGTTCTATAAAGATTGGTATAACCTTGTTCTTTAAGGATTGGTATAACCTTGTCCTATACAGATTGGTAAACCTTGTCCTATTGGAATAGGGTAAGTTATTTTACTTTTAATTAATTACAAAGTCTTTAAAATCTATTAGAACCAATCAGAACACGGCTGGGAGTGTGAATGCAAGCTGGCAAGTGGGAACGCAAGCTGGCCAAACTTGGATTTTTGACTGTCTTCGTAATCAGGATCTGGGACCGCGCTTTTGAAGTACGTTAGGAGTATAATAGAAGCGCATCGTCGTTTAGGATTGGCGCAAATGTTGTCAGGCTTAGCGTAGAGGGAGAACCTCTGATCCACCGCTGGCGGAACAGGGACCCCGGCTTAGGCGCACATCTGGGCTCGGATGGGAGTTCTTGGGACATGTCCTCGACCTGCCTTGGCGCGACCTTGGCACTTCTAGGACTTGACCTTGATGTCATGAAACACAGGTTTGAGACCCGGAGGGCCTGATATGAGGTACTTGGCCAGTGGCCCAAAATAGGCGCACTGGCGCACTGGCGCACTCAGGACTCCGTTCAGGACTTGATATTGAAATGAGGATATCTCCTTCATCTGGACTCCGATTTGAGTCATTCTTTTTGCGTTCTTTCCAGATTTTACCTATCTTTCTAACTCTGCACAAGTCTCACAAGATTGATCATTTTCTACTATTGATGGCACGAAATCATTCAAAAGACATGTAAGAGAGGCATATAAAGACCTCAAAATGATGCATACATAACGACTGATCAGTCACTCAAGCAATTACCTCTATAATTATATGCAAACAAGGTAGCTAATCTAATAGGCATAAATTAAGGACATTAAGCATAGTAATCCAACTTATTCAGCATGCATAGCAATCATAATCAAGAGACAGAAATCCAATCAAAAAGCTAACATGGCTAGGGCTTCAAGCAGCCCTAATCCTAACGACTACTCACACATAACTGAAATTGAAACAAATATAATTGAATTCATAAGTAAATTGCAATAATGAAAATAAGGGTACATAAGAGATTGTGAAGAACAGGTGCAGTAGAAGACACGGTAGAGCCTTCTTCTCCAAGCTCCACGTCCAGCACACTCTACTTCGGGAAGAACAAACCTTTGGTATAAAACTCTAAAAAATCAATTACTATCTGCGGCTCAGGTGTCTCTGTATCTCCCAAAAACGCCTCTAGCTAATTATCTCTTCTCTCTGCCTTTCTTTGCCAGATTCTAATTTTCCCAAAACACTGAACAAAGGCTCCTTTTTTATAGACAAAGGGAAAACCTTGTCCTATAAGGATTGGTAAAACCTTATTCTATAAGGATTGGTAAAACCATGTCCTATAAGGATTGGTAAAACCATGTCCTATAATGATAGGGAAAGTTATTGTACTTTTAATTAATTACAAAGTCCTTAAATCTATTAGAACCATTCAGAACACGGCTGGGAGTGTGAATGCAAGCTGGCAAGTGGGAACGCAAGCTGGCCAAACTTGGATTATGGATTGTCTTCGTAATCAGGATATGGGACTGCGCTTTTGAAGCACATCATGAGTATAGTAGAAGCGTATCTTCTTTCAGGCTTGGCGCAAATGTTGTCAGGCTTAGCGCAGAAGGAGAACCTCTAAACTACCGCTGGCGGAATAGGGACCCCCGGCTTAGGCGCACATCTTGGCTCGGATGGGAGTTGTTGGGACATGTCCTCGACCTGCCTTGGCGCGACTGATCAGTCGTTATTTATGCATCATTTTGATGTCTTTATCTGCCTCTCTTACATGTCTTTTGAATGATTTCGTGCCATCAATAGTATAAAATGATCAATCTTGTGAGACTTTTGCAGAGTTAGAAAGATAGGTAAAATCTGAAAATAGCGCAAAAAGAATGACTCAAATCGGAGTCCAAATGAAGGAGATATCCTCATTTCAATATCAGGTCTTGAACGGAGTCCTGAGTGTGCCAGTGCGCCAGTGCGCCTATTTTGGGCCACTGGCCAAGTACCTCATCCGGGTCTCAAACCTGTGTTTCATGACATCAAGGTCAAGTCCTAGAAGTGCCAAGGTTGCACCAAGGCAGGTCGAGGACATGTCCCAAGAACTCCCATCCGAGCCAAGATGTGTGCCTAAGCCGGGGGTCCCTGTTCCGCTAGCGGTAGATCAGAGGTTCTCCTTCTGCGCTAAGCCTTACAACATTTGCGCCAAGCCTGAATGAAGATGCGCTTCTAATGTACTCATGATTTGCTTCAAAAACGCAGTCCCAGATCCTGATTACGAAGACAGTCCAAAATCCAAGTTTGGCCAGCTTGCGTTCCCACTTTCCAGCCTGCATTCACACTCCCGGCCGTGCTCTGATTGGTTCTAATAGATTTTAAGGACTTTGTAATTAATTAAAAGTAAAATAACTTTCCCTATTCTTATAGGACATGGTTTTACCAAATCTTATAGAATGAAGTTATACCAATCCTTATAGAACAAGGTTTTCCCTTGTCTATAAAAAGGAGAATCAGAGAGAGGATCAGTGGGGTTCCGTTTTGTTTTCTGAAAAACATAGACCTGAGCCGCAGATAGTAATTTATTTTTTAGAGTTTTACGTTAAAGCTTTGTTCTTCCCGAAGTTGAGTGTGCTGGACGTGGAGCTTGGAGAAGAAGGCTCTGCCGTGTCTTCTGCTGCACCTGTTCTTCACAATCTCTTCTGTACCCTTATTTTCATTATTTCAATTTACTTATGAATTCAATTATACTTGTGTTTATTTCAGTTATGTGTGAGTAGTCATTAGGATTAGGGTTGCTTAAAGCCCTAGCCATGTTAGCTTATTGATTGGATTTTCTGGCTCTTGATTATTATTGCTATGCATGCTGAATAAGTTGGATTACTATGCTTAATGACCTTAATTTATGCGTATAAGAGTAGCTACCTTGTTTGCATATAATTCTAGATGTAATTGCTTGAGTGACTGTCATATCATCTTGTGATTTGGAGCATCGAAAGTATTCTTACTTGTAATCTTAACTCATACCGACCTAGGATTGCATGTCACTTTGCTAGGCTAATGTGGTGTCATTAAATTCTCTTTAAACTTCATGCATCATCTTAAAAGGTAGGTGATAGACGTTCTAGGCATATGCCCTGTTTAGAACATGCTAAGTAAGAGGGAATAAGATGTGTCTAGTGAACCAACGTCAGGTCCTAGGCACGGGCACCTAATTCAGAAAATGCATAGTAATTAGGTCAAGGAAATATGGTTAAGAGCTATAATTGGTTAGAGTGGATAGTAAGCCTTAATTCGCCTTAGTTAATAATCAATCAACCGTTAATTCTTGCATTGTTATTTTCTGAATTTTATTTTACTTGTCTTTAAATTTCAGTTCTCACATCATAAACCCCCCTGCGTGTGTGTGTGTGTGTGTGTGTGTGTGTTTTCACTAAGTTAATAAATCTGAACTAAAGTGGTCATAACGTTGATACAAGTCCTCGAGGGATCGACTCTTGCTGTGCTACTATACTATTCTTATCGATTTGTGCACTTGCAAGGATTTTATAACTGTTAGAATTGAATTGCATATTTCTTGCTCTTTAATTTTACCAACAGCGACCTTGGCACTTCTAGGACTTGACCTTGATGTCATGAAACACAGGTTTGAGACCCGGAGGGCCTGATATGAGGTACTTGGCCAGTGGGCCAAAATAGGCGCACTGGCGCACTGGCGCACTCAGGACTCCGTTCAGGACCTGATATTGAAATGAGGATATCTCCTTCATCTGGACTCTGATTTGAGTCATTCTTATTGCGTTCTTTCCAGATTTTACCTATCTTTCTAACTCTGCACAAGTCTCACAAGATTGATCATTTTCTACTATTGATGGAACGAAATCATTCAAAAGACATGTAAGAGAGGCATATAAAGACATCAAAATGATGCATAAATAACGACTGATCACACGTCTTGGCATGCACCTTGGCTCATCAGGGGCTTGATATGCTAGGCCTCAAACATGGTGTTAGGACCCACATGGCCTGATTCGAGTAACTTGACCTCCGCCCTAAATAGGGCGCATGGACATGTCAGGCTCTTCTTAGGCCACGATATTGAATTGAGGACATTTTCTTCATTTGAACTCCGTTTTGAGCCATTCTTTTTCATATATTCTCATAATTAGGCTGTCTTTTTAAACCTACACATGTCTCACAAGAAACATCACTTTCTACTATGGTTGGCATAAAATTAAGCAAAAGACATGAAAAAGGGCACTAAATGACATCTAAAAGATGTATACATAATAACTGAACAAGTGACATAGATCGAGGTAAGAACATCTAATCTAAATCAATGTAGTGTTTGTCTTATATATATATTTATACATGTGTATGTATAAATATACATGTATATGTATATATATAATATGAAGGAAGCCGTTGATTAGTTAGCAAGATGTTGAGTTCGGCATATTTCAATTGATTGAGGGATGAGATAGATATTAAAATAACAAGATAAAATTTAAATAATATGAACAATAATAAATAAGATGAATC
The DNA here is from genome assembly GCA_037349345.1 of Oemleria cerasiformis. Lineage (NCBI taxonomy): Eukaryota > Viridiplantae > Streptophyta > Magnoliopsida > Rosales > Rosaceae > Oemleria > Oemleria cerasiformis. The sequence continues at coordinate 1,592,949 of JAZGTL010000017.1, read as the reverse complement.
AGAAAATTATTGGAATAAATGATAAATATATGTTGTTTAAAACCATGATATGCAATTTAAATAATGAAATAACTAGAATAAGATTTTATTTGAAATCTTACTTGAATGCAAGTGATTACAATTGAAGAGACTTATTGAAGAAAGTACGATACATGAATATCACAATGATTAATATTTCAAGTATACTAAATCGATCTTTTGAAGCCTCTGTTAACTGAGAGAATTGAGTGAGTTTGGAATGAAAACTTGAATGCTGAAAAATATGCTCTGCCTTGTCTAATGGAGATGCGTCCTTAAATAGACTTGGGGGTAGATATGATTGAGTTAATTGTGGAGTTTATTTGCGGAGAAGATTTGACTTCATGCTAGCATTATTGGATGCCGAATTGATTGCAGCATGAATTGCAGAGATTATTGCGGAGATGAGCTGTCTGGCATTATTTGATACCAGAGCCACGGATTTTACTATTTGATGGAATGATTGATCATTCGTCAAAACCCAAATCGTATGGATCTTGAGAATCCTGGAAATCTTCCCATCGTAACTTCTACAAAGGGGATAATTTTGGCTGACTGGAGGAAGATGCTGTTGAAGAGTTGGGAGAGGCTGGTTCATCTAGAATCTATTCCTATTCATTTTTCATTTGATTTGCTTATAACGCTGTCTGGCTAGCTCCTGGATTTCTGATTTGGATTTTCCCTCTATTGAGAAAGATGATGAAGATGCTCCTAAAACTGTCGGCTTTTCTGATTTTTTAACTGGAGGAAATTCTTTTATAACCATCTGGACAATTCGATCGATGTCAATCTTATCCCACCATTTTTTGTGGAATAATCTGTCCACAATGTCTGATTCAATTTTGTATTCCCATTTAACTATCCACATCACTTTGTACTTCGCCATGAATTGCAATAGGATTGCATGAGTATTGTTCCTTGGGTAAACTATGCTGAAATATTTGATTGTGTCATGAAGTTGATTGGGGATGACTTCCCATGTGGGGCCATGAGTGGTCCACCATTTTTGGAACGAAACTGGAAAGCTGCTTTTGAATTTTCTGTCAAAATTGACGAACTAAGGGTGAGTGAAAGTGTCATTTTGATGCAGGAACACTTTGTACCATGCATCAATGTAATCGTAGTAACTGTATGGGATCTCTTCATTCGATTTGGGGAAGTATTTGAAGTTGTATGGTTTGGTTCCCCATTCTTGGTGATTGATGACTTGTAGGATGTAAATGGAATGGTAAAGTAATTTTGGGGGGTCTTTTTTGTCATAAATGGGTTTAAAGCTGATGGATTATGTGTGGAAAATGATACTTGTATAATATTGGAGGTTCTTGGCATGAGGGTGATTTGAGGTGATTAAAACACTCTTCAATGTAAAAGAGTGCATGGCTGGTATTCTTCGGAAAATGAGGTGATGATTGGGGTTTATAATGAGTAATTGGTTGGCCAACGGCTTGAATTGATTAGTAGGGATCATAGGTAGTAACTAATGCTGATTGGTAATTGGGGCGTAATTGTCCACTTGTAGATCCAAGTGTTGTATATTTGTTGGTCAAGGTAACTGGAAGAGTTCGGTACGGAATGAGCCCTTGAGAAGAAGGACTCTCTTGGTTGACTTCTTTTTTAATTGGTACTGGAGCCTTGCCAGCAGTTGATGGATTAGAGAGCTGTCTAGACTCCATTTGTATTTCCCTAGTAAGGAAATCAGGACTGCAATTTTGACTGCCTTGAATGTATTCAATATCAAAATAAAAAATGCTTAATATGGATTACCATCGGGGAAAAATCTATTTGGATGCAATATTTTTAACATCTTTTTCCAAAACGTATTTTGCACTTTTACAATCAACACGAACTAAAATTTTTTGATTTAATAAATCTTCTTGAAATTTGCATATGCATAATACTATAGATAAAATTTATTTTTGAATAGTACTATAATTATTTTGAGTAGAATTCCAGGCACCTTAATGAAAACGGACAATTAACTCAGGACTATTTGGATGACTTTTCTGTTTGTGAATACCTCCGTAACCAAGTTCAGAGGCATCAGTTTCAACAATTTTGAAAGAATTGATTGTTGGAACTCCAAGACATGGAAGGGTAATGACATGTTTTTTGATTTCTTTGACTATAGAAGTGTGGATATCTGTCCATGGAGGTTGGTTGCTTTGGAGTCGCTCAAATAATGGTTTGCATTTTTGGCGGAGATTTTGATAGAATTTAGCAACATAATTTAAGGATCCAAGTAACCATTGAAGTTGATTTTTGTCAAGGATTTTAGCAGGGAATTTATCAGCGAATTGAATGACTCTGTCAATTGGGGTAATTGTGGATTGCTGAATATTATATCCAAGGAATCTAACTTTGGTTTGAAAGAATTTAATTTTTGGGGCAGATATTACAAGGCCATTGAGTTTAATTGTTTGGAAGAATGTATTAAGGTGTTTCTAGTGTTCTTCAAAGGATGACGAGAATATGAGGACATCATCAATGTAGACAATGGAGAAATGACTAAGGGGATTAAATATGTCATTCATGATATTTTGAAATTCACTAGGGGCATTTTTTAATCCAAATGGCATTACATTCCATTCATAATGACCAAAAAGTGTGACAAAGGCTGTTTTTATATTTATCTTCTTCATGAATTTGTATTTTCCAAAAGCCACTTTCATGTCAAATTTGGAAAAGATTACGGCTTGGCTTTACCGGTTAATTAAGTCTTTCTTATTTGGAATTGGATACCTAACCCATTCTAGGATGATATTTAATGGTTTATAATTAATTACTAATCGAGTAGTGCCTCTTCCTATTTCAGCATTTTTTTTAACATAAAATGATGCACATGACCATGGGAATTTACTATGATGGATGATTCCTTTATTGATTAGTTATGTTATTTCTTTCTTACAAAATTCCATAATTTCTTAGCTCATTTGAATTGGACGTGCTTTTGTTGGAATATTTTTTGAATTGAAATTCTTAATGTAGGGAAGTCTAACTGTGTGTTTCTTCCTATGCCAGAAGGCAGCGGGGAGATCATAACAGAGTTCATTTTTTTATTTTTCTTCAAAATTATTGATCTTTTGTTGGAGCGTTTTATTAGTTAATTTTTTTGCAATTCTGTGATGTTTAATTTCATCCAATAGGTAATTAATTTGAGAGTTTTTGCAATTTATCATGTATATTGATTTTGAAATAGCACTTTCTTGTAAAGTATTGATATATTTTATTGGAGGATTTTCTATGAAAGAGAATTTGACTCTTTCTCCCATGGGGTAGGTAACTATGCCATCATGTTCTGTCGTAAACGGGTACAACCGAGCAATGAAGGGTAGCCCAAGAATTACTTCATTAGTTAAAATTTTAACTAAGACAAAATAAGTTTTGCAACAAACATTATTTTGACAGACATGTGCTTTAGGGATTTCGTAACTAAGTTCCATTTTACTACCGGTGGCGGTGCCCAGATTTTCAAATGTTTTTTCAAAATATTTGCTAGGAATTAATCCTTCTTGGATGCAGTTTAGATATGCTCCTGTGTCAATTAGTGCGTTGGTGACTAATTCAAAATCTTTAACTCTAATGGTTAATTTACAATACAATTTTCTGATTTTTAATTGATTAATACAGAGGATAAAGGCTTCATGATTTTGATGTTCTTCCTTTGTGATTTGTTGAACTGGAAGAGTTGGTTTTAGTGTTTCAACATCTTGTATTATTTCTCGATTTTTTTTGTTTTAAAGATTTTATTTCATTTTTTAAAGTATTGACTTCTGTTTGGAGATCTTGAAGTGTGACTGTTCTTTTAACTTTGTTGACTTTTTCAAGAGTTGTGCTGAGGTTGATATTGTTAGTTTTTGGTGTTGTTGAACTGCTAAGATTATTAACGAGATATTTTAATTTAGTTAAATACTGAGTTTAGACTTCCGGATCATTTATGTGGTTAATTAATTCAATTAAAAGTTTTTCTTGTTCTTCCTATTTAGTAATAACATTAATTGTGTTACTATTTAGGACATTGATTGTTTTACAGTAATTATCGTTACAGCCAAAATTTATGTCTAGAGAATCAGACAGTTGATTATCAGTATATGTGGTAGAATGTGAGCTCCAATCATTATTGCTTTCTTCTTCATTTTCACTAGAATCAAAATTTTTTATTTCAAGAATTCTGATTAAATTTTATTTTTCTCTATCAGGGATTTGTAATTTGTTGATAGTCTTTTTTCCTTTGCAGTCTCTTGCATAATATCCTTTCTTATTACATTTGTAGCAAGTAATTTCACTTTTATTTTTGGATTGTTTATGAGGACGAAAAGTTTTTGTGGATTTGTATTTTTTATGATTAGTTTGATAGAGTTTATTGGGTTTGAATTGGTTGTTAGTTTTGTAATTATGATATTTATTTTTTCTATGATAAATTTCTTTTCGTTTGTCTTTTTGTGATGGTGCAACGGGAGGTAGCCCATATTGTTCACAAAAATCACCCATTTCATATTTTGCTGTTTTCTTTTCATTTTTTATTTGTTTACTTATTTTCATATCAATGCATATTTTTAGACCTTATTGTTGAATGACACTTACTATATTGCCATAAGTAAGTTGGTCAAAATTTATTATATTATTTCCATTACTTAAAACTTCTCTAATTTTATGGGAAAATAGATTTGGTAGACCATTAATAAATTTTTCTTTCCAAAATGGTTGATTACAATCTTCTCTTAACATGACTCTTGATATAAAGACATCTTTATACCAGCGGAAATCACTTAAGGTAGGACATCTTAGATATATATATATATATATATATATACATATTTAGCATCTTACCCTAAATATCTAATACTGTTAAAATTATGATGACGTTATTGTGGGAAAATTTGTGCTGTTACAGTTAGTTTTACTAGTCATTGAGATAATGTAAAATAGCAACAACATACATATTGTGCTATATGGTGTTGCTATTTTACACTATCTCAATGACTAGTAAAACTTTAACGGTTGTCTCTCGCAAGGAGAGTTTTCGTAAGGTTTGCTTGGGTTTGTGGGCACCGGCAAACAACATAAATTTTTTTTTTTTGTGCGCCGCCAAATTTTAGGTGGCCATTGCTCTTGGTGTGTTGTTGCGGGACTGGAGGCTGTTTCCTGATATGGATATGTCGGAGTTGGAACATCTTTTTGGGTCTCACCTTAGGCTCTCGAAGAGGGAGCGACTGGGTGTTCGAGTGCTATAAGAAGAGGTTGAAGATCTCCGTTTAGGGTTTCAGTTTAGTCTTGTGGCTGAAGTTTACATTGACAAAGGAATCAATGGTGATGCCTTCATGAGTCTCTTTTCGAAGCTTTGGAAGGGAAGGGCTGGTGTCTCTATTCGTGTAATTGGTGACAAAAAATTCATGGCTAGCTTCGTTGCACGGCAGAATATGCAGAGGGTTTTAGTTATGGAACCATGGAGCTTTATGGAGGCGTTGGTGATTCTAGAAGAAGGGTTCCGAACTAGAAACCCTCGGCGTCTGAGGATGAATCATTCCTCTTTCTGGCTGCAACTACATGGTATTCCACCTCTTAGTATGACTGTTGTCGTGGCCAAGAAGATTGGTGGCCTTGTCTGGGCTATCTTGGAGGTTGATACGTCTTGGGGCAAGGTGTGTATAGGAAGGTTTGTACGTGTTCGAGTCCAAAGGAGGGTGGATGACCCTTTGATGCGAGGGACAATTGTGGAGTTTCCGTTGGAGGGTCAGCAATGGTTTGGTTTCAAGTATGAGATGTTGCCTGTGTACTGTCTAGTGTGTGGTTGTTTAGGGCATACCACCCGATGCTGTGAAGGATCTGAGCAGTCGGCTGGTGGAGAGGCTAGGGGCTATACTTTTGGTGGCTTGGATGCTGAGATTGATCTAAGAGGAAGGCCTTTGCATAGCGTCGTTCGCCGCTATGGCATTGGCAGGGATTCAATGGGTTTGGAAGGTTGTGGAAGGGGACGGGGGGATGGGTTTCCTTTCGATCTGGCAGCGAGCATCCGCGCACAGAAAGAGGACGAGGCCAAGCGTACGAGGGTTTTAGAGGCTGCCTTTGATGATGGATTGATTGGTAGAGTGGGACGTATTTAAGAAGAGGATATTGTGGGTTCTCTAGTGGATCGTGAGGTGGGAGGTCTGTTTTCCCGGGAGCATGATTTTGTTGAGCAGATTGAGAGGGGGAGGGGGGGGGGGGGGGGGGGGGGGGGGGGTGGGTGGGGGGTGTAACTATTCTGGTACCACCTGCGCAGGGAACTAATGGGCTAATGGTGTGGTGGGGGCTGGGACTTTGGGTTTGGTGGTAGTAGCTGAAGTGGAGTCTAGTTGTAGACAAGGTGATGTGATGGATATGGTTAGGGAGGATAGGGACCGTGGCGGACAGGTTGTCCCTTTGTCTCAACAATTAGATCCTTTTAAGCTTATGCCCATGATTGTGGGTACAAGGGTTGGTGGTGCTGGTCAAGGTAAACGTCGAAGGCTTGTGATGGAAGGTGAGGGAGTTTTACCATCGCTGAGAGATGGTGTGGCTAGGAAAAGACGTTTGGAATATGGTGTGGAAGTGGGAGCTTCTCAGGTGGTCGGGACCGACCTTAATGGGTCTCTTGAGCGAAGGGGTCCAGGTTCCGCCTCTTCCTAGTCGCCATGAGTTTTCTATGCTGGAACTGTCAGGGTATTGGTGGTACGCTGACCGTTCATAACCTGGTGGAGCAAACCTTGCTTCATCGCCCTGATATTGTTGAGTTGCTTGAGACTAAGAAGTAGGCGTTTTTGTTATTTGAAAAATAATTTGAGGATGCCCTTCAAGCATGCTGTAGAGCCACAACTATGTATTTTTTGAAGGGATGTACAACAAGCAGTGTTAGTAAAGTACGGTGAATTTCTTATTGAAGTCGTAATAAAAGATTATGTTACTAGTTATTTTTTGAGATTATTTTCCATTTATGCAAGTACGGATGATAGGAAACGTGTTGACCAATGGAGGATGTTGAGTTCTCGTATTGCCAATTGTGGGGATCCTTGTCTTTTGTTGGGTGATTTCAATGATGTGTTGTCGGTTGCTGAAAAAGATGGGGGCCTCATTCGTTCTGAAAATTCAATGCTTTCCTTTAGAGAATTTGTTGATGATAACCGTTTGCTTGATTTATGGTACCAAGGTCACCCGTATACTTGGAGAAACAAGAGGGACTCGGGTTTCATTCAGGCTTGTTTGGGCTGTGGTTTGGCCACAGCGGAGTGGATGGACTTGTACCCAGCTACCACTTTGCATCACCTCCTTGTGGAAGGGTCCGATCATTTGATGCTCGTGCTACGATTATCACCGCCGATGCGTCGTCCAAAGAAGAGGTTTGTTTTTTACTTAAGATGGGGGAATGAGCAGGCGTGTTGGCAGGTGATTAAGGAGTGTTGGCATCTTGAGATTCAAGGTTCGAAGGCTTATCCAGTGTATGAAAAATTGAAGGGGTACGGTCTAGTATTCTCGAATGGAGAAAGGTCAATCAGTGAAATAGTAAGGTCCTTATTGATGAATTAAAACAGCAATTGCATAGTGCTTATGTGCAACCTAGTTTTGATGGTGCTTAGGTGAGACAAAAAGAATTGGAGTTGAAGCAAGTGATCCGAGATAAGGAGTTTTACTAGAAACAAAAGGCTAGAGTTCAATGGCTACATGAGGGGGATAAAAACACAAAATTTTTTCATTCCTCTACTGTCAAACGGCGGAGATTTAACAGATTGAGGGGACTAGAAAATAAGGATGGTGTGTGGGTGGAGGAGGGTGTTCATATGCAGTAGGTGGTGGTGGACTATTTTGAGCAGTTGTTCACCACTACTCATCCTCAAACTTTTCCGGCCATATTGTCTTGTCTAGAGCGGCGTGTTATGCTGGAGGAGAATGAGGGATTATTGTCACCCCTTACCTAGGATGAAGTGAAGGTTGTAGTGTTCCAACTTAATCCCTCAAAGGCCCCAGGGCCGGAAGGTTTTACTAGTGGTTTTTTCCAGACGAATTGGGAGGTGGTGGGGAGTGATATTTGTGATATGGTGATGAATTTTTGGTGTACTGGGAGGCTTCTCCGGAAAATTAATCATACCCATCTTTGTTTGATTCCCAAGGTTCCTAGTCCGGTGAAGATGTCCCAGTTGCGCCCTATTGCGTTACGTAATGTCCTCTATAAGGTAATTTTGAAAATCCTTACTAATCGGTTAAAACTGGTGATGGCTCGGATTATTAGTATCAATCAGTCAGCATTTGTATCGGGACGACCGATACAAGATAATATTCTTGTAGTCCATGAGCTTCTCCATTCCATGAAGCATTGTAGTAAAGTGGAGGATAAGGAACTAGCATTGAAGCTTGATATGGCAAAGGCCTATGACCGGGTGGAGTAGAGTTTTGTGTCTGATACACTCAAAGGCCTTGGGGCGGCAGATAAATTTTGTGGTTTGATTTTTGAATGTATGGCTTTAGTCTCCTATAGTGTCCTGGTCAATGGGGAGGAAACAGGATACATTATGCCTGGTAGGGGGATCCGGCAGGGTGACCCCATGTCGCCTTTTCTATTCTTGGTGTGTGCTGAAGGGCTTTATGCTCTTTTTCGCCGGCGGGAAGAGGAGGGAGCTATTCATGGGTTTCATTTGGTGGAGTCCAGTGAGCTTAGGATCTCACATCTATTCTTTGCTGATGATGCGGTTATTTTTTGCCATGCCAATAGCAATGAGATCGATACAGTCAAGAATGTCCTAGATTGATATGCAGCGGCATCAGGCCAGCTAGTGAATCTCGAGAAAAGTTCCCTGTCCTTTGGGGAAATTGTTCAAAACGCCTACGGAGAAGTTTGGCTAGGAGATGTCAAATCATGACCCGGGATGGTTTTGGGAAGTATCTTGGTCTCCAGGCGGATTTTGGTATGTCCAAGAGGGTTATATTTGATGAAGTAAGAAATAGAATAGCCAGTAAAGTGCAAGGGTGGGCAGAGCAATTTCTCTCCCATGATGGAAAAGAGGTAATGATAAAGGCAGTGGCCATGGCTATGCCAAACTATGCTATGTCATTCTTTAAACTCCCTATTGGTGTGTGTGGGATATTGAGCATCTGATTGCTAATTATTGGTGGGGGAAGCAAAATGGTCAGCGTGGTGTGCATTGGGTGGCATGGAAGAAGGTGTCCCAAGTGAAGATGGTGGGAGCGCTGAGGTTCAGAGACTTGGAATGTTTTCATTTGGCAATGCTTGGGAAGATTGGCTAGCGTATTGTTTAGGATCCATCATTGCTAATTTCTTAGGTACTGAGAGAGAAATACTACCCCCAATGGGACGTTCCTTTAGGCTTTGTTGGGACGCCGGTCCTCATTGGGATGGAAGGGTCTAATCCAAGGTCAGAAAATTCTGGCTGTGGGTTTGAGGTGGAGGATTGGAGATGATGCCCAAGTCCGGTCACGGTCTGATCCTTGGCTGCCTACTCCCTATACATTTAAGGTGACATCTGCCCATCCTGATATTCCTCTATATTTAAAAGATTTAATTGATCAGAGCACTTATACTTGGAGGGAAGAGGTAATAGCTCGTTGTTTTCATACGGAGGATGCCCAAGTGATCCTACGGTTGCCCCGCAGCTGGTGGGGCATGGGTGATCAATTGATGTGGCATGTTACCGGGAATGGTTGTTATTCGGTGAAATTGGCATGGTGTTGCTTGTTGGTAAATTTAAAGAGCAAGAAATATGCAATTCAATTCTAATAGTTATAAAATCCTTGCAAGTGCACAAATCGATAAGTATAGTATAGTAGCACAGCAAGAGTCGATCCCTCGAGGACTTGTATCAACGTTATGACCAATTTAGTTCAGATTTGTTAACTTAAATAAAAACACACACACACACACACACAGGGGGGGGGGGGGGGGGGGGGGGGGGGGGGTTTATGATGTGATAACTTAAATTTAAAGACAAGTAAATCAAAGTACAGAAATTAACAATGCAAGAATGAAAAGTTGTAAACTAAGGCGAATTAAGGCTTACTATCCACTCTAACCAATTATAGCTCTTAACCAAATTTCCTTGACCTAATTACTATGCATTTTCTGAATTAGGTGCCCGTGCCTAGGACCTGGCGTTGGTTCACTAGACACATCTTATTCCCTCTTACTTAGCATGTTCTAAACAGGGCATATGCCTAGAACGTCTATCACCTACCTTTTAAGATGATGCATGAAGTTTAAAGAGAATTTAATGACACCACACTAGCCTAGCAAAGTGGCATGCAATCCTAGGTCTTCATGAGTTAAGATTACAAGTACGAATACTTTCGATGCTCCAAATCACAAGATGATATGACGGTCACTCAAGCAATTACATCTATAATTATATGCAAACAAGGTAGCTAATCTTATAGGCATAAATTAAGTTCATTAAGCATAGTAATCCAACTTATTCAGCATGCATAGCAATCATAATCAAGAGCCAGAAATCCAATCAATAAGCTAACATGGCTAGGGCTTCAAGCAGCCCTAATCCTAATGACTACTCACACATAACTGAAATAAACACAAGTATAATTGAATCCATAAGTAAATTGTAATAATGAAAATAAGGGTACAGAGGAGATTGTTAAGAACAGATGCAGCAGAAGACACGGCAGGGCCTTCTTCTCCAAGCTCCACGTCCAATAATCTATGTGAAAGATTATCTCCGAAAATATGGTCCCTAATTCTCTAGAAAACCAAAACGGAACTCTGTGGCTCAGGTCTCTGTTTTTCCAGAAAACAAAAACGCCCTTAATCCTCTATCTGATTCTCCTTTTTATAGACAAGGGAAAACCTTGTTCTATAAGGATTGGTATAACCTTGTTCTATACAGATTGGTAAAACCTTGTCCTATAGGAATAGGGTAAGTTATTTTACTTTTAATTAATTGCAAAGTCTTTAAAATCTATTAGAACCAATCAGAACACGGCTGGGAGTGTGAATGCAAGCTGGCAAGTGAGAACGCAAGCTGGCCAAACTTGGATTTTTGACTATCTTCGTAATCAGGATCTGGGACCGCGCTTTTGAAGTACGTTAGGAGTATAATAGAAGCGCATCGTCGTTCAGGCTTGGCGCAAATGTTGTCAGGCTTAGCGCAGAGGGAGAACCTCTGATCCACCGCTGGCGGAACAGGGACCCCGGCTTAGGGGCACATCTGGGCTCGGATGGGAGTTCTTGGGACATGTCCTCGACCTGCCTTGGCGTGACCTTGGCACTTCTAGGACTTGACCTTGATGTCATGAAACACAGGTTTGAGACCCGGAGGGCCTGATATGAGGTACTTGGCCAGTGGCCCAAAATAGGCGCACTGGCGCACTGGCGCACTCAGGACCCCGTTGAGGACCTAATATTGAAATGAGGACATCTCCTTCATCTGGACTCCGATTTGAGTCATTCTTTTTACGTTCTTTCCAGATTTTACCTATGTTTCTAACTCTGCACAAGTCTCACAAGATTGATCATTTTCTACTATTGATGGCACGAAATCATTCAAAAGACATGTAAGAGAGGCATATAAAGACCTCAAAATGATGCATAAATAACGACTGATCAAATGCCCCCAAACCTATCTTTTGCTAGTCCCTGAGCAAAACAAATGCTAACAAAATGAAAAGACTCGATTTTAGTTAAGATAGAACATTTAAACCCCTAGGTTCACCTAGTAGGTGGAGTTTTGTCTCCTGAGGCTTATAACAGTACGATACCCACAAACGTTTTACTTAAACAAAAAGATGCTAGATATAGTACTCTTAACAAGCTAATAAGAATCAAAGTAAGTAGATACGCTTTGCAGAACTAAAAGGAATGCCATAGCCGTGAGTGTCATGTGAAGGTGTACGTGTATAAATGCCAATATTTTCAGGTGATCAAGTTTGAAAACAACTTCATCTAAGTGCCCTAGAAAGATTTCGCCTCGACTCTAATCCTCACTAGGCAACTCTCAATTCACACAAGAATCCTAGGCTTACACTCTTTTCAAGCATATGTGATGAGTTTATGTTATGAAATTCAAATTTAATCACATATGAGTAACAATGAAGAATAGCACTTTATGGAAATAAAGATCTCATGAAAGGAATTGAACTTTAAGAACATAGATACGTACCTTAATCCTCAGCATGATTGTCCATAAGATCCGTTAGGTCTTCCTTTTTAGGTTGTATTGGGGCTAAGCTTTGGGGTTTGGCAAGGAAGGATGGGATTCAAAGAACCTGAGTTGTGCCAAGGCATGAGAAGTCATGAATTGAACTTGGAATTTCTGAACTGAATCCTTTCTTAAGGCCCACGACATTGTGCTTTCATGATGACTTATTTTGTGGCTCTTGTGGCTTATTTTGAGGCTCTTGTGGCTTATTTTGAGGCTCTTGGCTCACTTGGCTCAATTCACTTTGTTTTTCACTTATTTTTTCCTTCTTTTTCTCAACGTTTCTTTCTTTCTTTTGATTTGAACGTTTTTTTTGTTTCTGTTCGTCTTTGAATTGAATTGAACCAAGATCATGCAATGATTTCCTCAAATTTTCATGCAGCTTGTAACTTGTAAAGGGAGACATGCCAATCGGGGTCTTGTATGCGGTCCGATAGGCCCACAACGCATCATTCAATTTGCTGGACCAATCTTTGCGGTTAGGATTTACCGTTTTTTTCCAATATGGCCTTTACTTCCCGATTGGACACTTCCGCTTGGCCACTCGTTTGAGGGTGATACGGTGTTGAGACCTTGTGGGTGACGCCATACTTCTTCATTAGGGCTGCAAACGAATGATTGCAGAAGTGTGCCCCCCCATCGCTGATGATTGCCCTAGGTGCGCCGAATCTGGCTAAGATGTGACTCTGTAAAAAACGCACCACTACTTTGGCGTCGTTAGTTTTGGTGGGAATTGCTTCCACCCACTTGGAGACATAATCAATTGCAAGCAGAATATAAAGATTGCTAAAGGAATTCGGAAAAGGCCCCATAAAATCAATGACCCATACGTCGAAGATTTCGACCACAAGAATAGGGTGTAATGGCATTTGATTTCGAGGGCCGATGTTACCTAGGCGTTGACAGCGGTCACAGGTGAGTACAAATTCGTGTGCATCCTTGAAAAGTGTGGGCCAGTAGAGTCCACTTTGGAGTACCTTGAGGGCTGTCTTCTTAGCTCCAAAATGTCCCCCACATGCCAAACTATGGCAAAAAGTCAAGACGGATTTCATCTCGTCTTCTGGGATGCAGCGCCGAATGATTTGGTCTGGACAATGCTTCCATAGGTACGGCTCATCCCATATGAAGTACTTAGCTTGTTTAGCCAGCTTGTCCTTTTGGTACCTGTTTAAAGATGAAGGAATTTGCTTAGTGACAAGGTAATTAATGAGATCGGCATACCATGGATCAATAGCTTGGATTGCGAAGAGCTGTTCGTCAGGAAAGGTCTCGAGGAGGGGCAACTGATCGGCCTCTTCATTGGAACTGTGAAGCAATCGGCTCATATGGTCAGCGACCACGTTTTCGCTGCCCTTCTTATCTCTGATTTCAAGGTCGAATTCCTGGAGCAGTAGCATCCAACGTAGCAACCTTGGCTTGGCGTCCTTTTTAGTGAGCAGATACTTCAAGGCAGCATGATCCGTGTATACTATGACCTTGGTTTGAATTAGATATGAACGGAACTTCTCCAGGGCAAAGATAACAGCAAGGAGCTCCTTCTCGGTGGTGGAGTAGTTCAGCTGGGCATCATTCAGGGTTCGACTTGCGTAGTAAATGACATGAGGGAGCTTGTCAAAACGCTGTCCCAAAACCGTTCCTATGGCGAAGTCTGAGGCATCACACATTAGTTCGAATGGTAAGTCCCAATTCGGTGGCATGATGATGGGTGATGCCGTGATCTTTGCCTTGAGTGTGTTGAATGCCTCACGGCATCCCTTAGTGAACTCAAATGTGGCGTCCTTGGCTAGAAGATCACACAAAGGTCTTGTGATTTTCGAGAAATCTTTGATGAATCTTCGGTAAAAGCCAGCATGCCCTAACAACGATCGAACCTCTTTGACTGTAGTGGGGTACGGCAGCCTCTCTACTATGTCTAATTTTGCTTTGTCCACTTCAATGCCTCGGCTAGAGATCACATGACCCAAGACAATTCCCTGTTGTACCATGAAATGGCACTTTTCCCAGTTCAACACTAAGTTGCTTTCTCTGCACCGTTCCAGTACTCGGGTTAGGTTAACTAAGCACAGTTCGAATGAATGTCCAAACACTGAGAAGTCGTCCATGAATACTTCAATTATATCTTCCACCATATCGGAGAAGATGCTCATCATGCAACCCCGAAAGGTAGCTGGGGCATTGCACAATCCAAACGGCATTCTTCTGTATGCAAAGGTGCCATATGGGCATGTGAATGTTGTTTTTTCTTGATCTTCGGGTGCAATAGCAATCTGATTGTATCCTGAGTAGCCGTCCAAGAAGCAATAGTGGGAGTGTCCAGCCAGGCGCTCGAGCATTTGATCAATGAAGGACAAAGGAAAGTGGTCCTTGCGTGTGGTTATATTTAGCTTTCGATAGTCGATGCACACTCTCCATCCTGCTTGAATCCTTTGAGGTACAAGCTCATCCTGCTCGTTTTTAACCACTGTGATCCCACTTTTCTTTGGAACGACCTGGACTGGGCTCACCCACTTGGAGTCACTAATTGGATAGATGATTCCAACGTCCAAAAGCTTTAGGACTTCTTTCTTCACGACCTCCTTCATAGGTGGATGCTATCGCCTCTGTGCCTCCCGTGATGGTTTGGAGTCTTCCTCCAGCAGTATCCGATGCATGCATTTTGCGGGACTTATGCCTTTGATGTCAGCTATTGTCCATCCAATTGCCGTTTGATTGACCTTAAGGACGTGAACCAATGCCTTTTCCTTTTTCGTACTTAGGGTAGATGCAATGATGACTGGAAGGGTTTGATTGTCGCCCAAATATGCATACTTTAAGTGCTTGGGCAAGGGCTTCAGCTCGAGTTCAGGAGCCTTTATGATGGACGGCAGGGTTTTCTGACTTGTGAATGGTAACGCTTCGAGGGGAGGCCTGTGCAATGGGAGGGCTGGCATGATGTCAAGGGCTCGTACCTCTTCGATCACGCTATCTGTATGTGAATCCACAGTGTGTGGGTTACTAGTAACGGCCTTCTCAAGGTCATCCGTCATGCAAGAATGAGCAATTGTCTCCCGTAGCAGTAAGTCCATTGTGTTTAACGGAAAATCTACAATAGGCTCGGCAGGGTACTGGATGGTGTCATGGATGGAGAATGTCCGAAGCTGGTCCAGGACCTTGATGGAGACCTGGCCCTTTCTGACGGCGATGAGGCTCTCGGCTGTGGCTAGTAAGGGCCTTCCGAAGATGAGGGGAGGTTCCTCACTTTTGTCAATTCTGTCCATTATTAGTACGTAGAAGTCTGCAGGGATGCATGTATCTCTGATTTGTACCAGTACGTCCTCAAGAACCCCCATTAGGTTGGTTACAGAAGCGTTAGCCAACCTGACACATAGGTGCGTGGGCTTGAGTGCTCCTAGGTTGAGTGACCTGTAAATGTGGAATGGCATGATGTTCACTGATGCTCCCGTGTCGCAAAGGCAATGTTCGAATCTTTTTGACTGAATGACACATGGAAGGGATGGCGGCCGAGGATCATTGGCCTTAAGGGGCATGCGCAAAAGGGCAGCCGAGCAGGCCATAGGGATGTCAATGGTGTCCGTGGAGCTAAAACCACGCTTTCCTGCAACTAAGTCCTTGATCAACTTTGCAAAGATAGGCATGTGCTTGACAATTTTATGGAAAGGCAGTGTGATCTGAAGCTTCTGCAACATGCTGATGATTTCTTCCAAAAAGTCCTCCTTTTGCTTATTCCTGTTTTGGAACCTGCGAGGAAATGGATAATCAACATTATTAGCTAACTCAAAAGTGACTTTTTTAGAATTGGAATTCTGAGGTTTAGAGTTAGAAGTATTCGAGTGCTGCGACTTGGGCTTAGGAGCAGGTTGCATGCCAGCCGTGGCCGAAGTAGGCGCAGTGTCAGGTCCTCTTTGCGGTAGGGCACTTGGTGACTCATTGGACTGGTTCTGCGCCAGAGGTGTTGGCCGTGGCATGTTTTGCGGCGCGCCCTGGTCGGTGATCCTTGGCAGAGTAGGTTGAGGCTCAGTTTCAGGTCCTGTGAGGGTGGCATATGTGGGGTCTTGAAGTGGTGTTTCCTTCTCCAGCGTGATGGCATTAGCCGTAGGATTGTGAAATCCTTTCGGATTTACCAGGACTTGACTCGGTAGCTTGCCCTGCACCCGCTGATTTAGTTGGTTCGCCACCTGTCCCATTTGATGCTCCAAGTTTGCAATTGCATTTTTGAAGTCTCCCGTCTGACTCTGGCTATCGTGCATGAATTTTATGAGTTGAGCCTGCTGTTGAGTCAGGATATGGATGGAGTCCTCAACAGACTTGGTTCCGCCATTCTGGTTTGAGGAAGGACCGTGGTAGTTCCCCTGAGGGCCTGCGGCTTGCTGCTCAAATCCAGGGTTGGCAAGGGATTCGCGGCTGCTTGATTGTTGCTCCAACGGAAATTAGGATGATTTCTCCACCCCGGATTGTAAGTGTTGGAATATGGGTCATTCCGGGGTCGAGAATTGCTATTGAACCCTCCAGCAAAGTTGGCCTCTTCCACAACCGGGCAGTCCTGGGATGTGTGGCCCTGAATTGAACATACCTCGCAGATGTGAACTCCTTTGGCTTTCTCGCTACACAATTGTTTTACCATTGTCGTGAGCTGAGCAATGGCGTCATCTTTGTATTTGGCGGATGCATCACCCGTAGCTCTAGAGGAGGGACCCCTGTAGCTGAACTGTTTTTCCCTTTGAGCAATGTTCTCAAAGGCGGTCCTTGCTTCCTCGGCTGTGCCTTCTAGAATCCCTTGGGTTTGAGAATCCACCATTGTCCGATCGCTAGTTTTCAAGCCTCCATAGAAGTATAGCATAAGATGATGGGCATCAATATGGTGGTGGGGGCATGCCCGTAGCATCTGATTGAACCGCTCCCAAAACTCGTAGAAAGACTCCTCCATGTCTTGCCGTGGGTTCATGATCTTGGACTTTAACTCATTTGTCTTTTCCACGGGAAAGTACTGTGTTAAGAATTTGGACGTCAAGTCCCTCCAAGAGTGAATGGAAGCCGGCGCCAATGAATGAAACCATGTCTTGGCGCGATCCTTGAGACTGAAGTGAAAGAGCCGCAGGCGGATTTCCGATTCTGTCTTACCATTGATGCGCAGTGTTGAACAAACCTCAACAAATTCCTTGATATGAAAGTGCGGGTCCTCGCCAGCAAGGCCGTGGAATGTAGGCAGCATGTGAATTGTCCTCGACTTTAATTCGAAGTTTGCCACTGTTGACTCGGGAAAAAAAATTGGAAATTGATCCTCCGAGACATGGGGCATGGCAAAATCCTTAAGGCGCCATGGGGCTTGCGGTACTAGGCCACGTTCTAGGCCCTGCTCTTCTCTGTGGTCCGCCATCCTCCTTGGGCTTGGTGGCGGGGAGCCGTGGACTGAAGATGCTTGCGATGATGGTCCACTTGATGACCCGTGCACTGATCCTTGGAATGACATACACGGGTACCTAACAAAAAAGAAAAAAAACTAAGTTACAAATCTAAATTTGAATGGGCACCGTTGAGGGACAAGTCCCCGGCAACGGCGCCAAAAACTTGTTGGTAAATTTAAAGAGCAAGAAATATGCAATTCAATTCTAACAGTTATAAAATCCTTGCAAGTGCACAAATCGATAAGTATAGTATAGTAGCACAGCAAGAGTCGATCCCTCGAGGGCTTGTATCAACGTTATGACCAATTTAGTTCAGATTTGTTAACTTAAATAAAAACACACACACACAGGGGGGGGGGGGGGGGGGGGGGGGGGGGGGGGGGGGTTTATGATGTGATAACTTAAATTTAAAGACAAGTAAATCAAAGTACAGAAATTAACAATGCAAGAATGAAAAGTTGTTAACTAAGGCGAATTAAGGCTTACTATCCACTCTAACCAATTATAGCTCTTAACCAAATTTCCTTGACCTAATTACTATGCATTTTCTGAATTAGGTGCCCGTGCCTAGGACCTGGCGTTGGTTCACTAGACACATCTTATTCCCTCTTACTTAGCATGTTCTAAACAGGGCATATGCCTAGAACGTCTATCACCTACCTTTTAAGATGATGCATGAAGTTTAAAGAGAATTTAATGACACCACACTAGCCTAGCAAAGTGGCATGCAATCCTAGGTCGTCATGAGTTAAGATTACAAGTACGAATACTTTCGATGCTCCAAATCACAAGATGATATGACGGTCACTCAAGCAATTACATCTATAATTATATGCAAACAAGGTAGCTAATCTTATAGGCATAAATTAAGTTCATTAAGCATAGTAATCCAACTTATTCAGCATGCATAGCAATCATAATCAAGAGCCAGAAATCCAATCAATAAGCTAACATGGCTAGGGCTTCAAGCAGTCCTAATCCTAATGACTACTCACACATAACTGAAATAAACACAAGTATAATTGAATCCATAAGTAAATTGTAATAATGAAAATAAGGGTACAGAGGAGATTGTTAAGAACAGATGCAGCAGAAGACACGGCAGGGCCTTCTTCTCCAAGCTCCACGTCCAATAATCTATGTGAAAGATTATCTCCGAAAATATGGTCCCTAATTCTCTAGGAAACCAAAACGGAACTCTGTGGCTCAGGTCTCTGTTTTTCCAGAAAACAAAAACGCCCCTAATCCTCTATCTGATTCTCCTTTTTATAGACAAGGGAAAACCTTGTTCTATAAGGATTGGTATAACCTTGTTCTATACAGATTGGTAAAAGCTTGTCCTATAGGAATAGGGAAAGTTATTTTACTTTTAATTAATTGCAAAGTCTTTAAAATCTATTAGAACCAATCAGAACACGGCTGGGAGTGTGAATGCAAGCTGGAAAGTGGGAACGCAAGCTGGCCAAACTTGGATTTTTGACTGTCTTCGTAATCAGGATCTGGGACCGCGCTTTTGAAGTACGTTAGGAGTATAATAGAAGCGCATCGTCATTCAGGCTTGGCGCAAATGTTGTCAGGCTTAGCGCAGAGGGAGAACCTCTGATCCACCGCTGGCGGAACAGGGACCCCGGCTTAGGCGCACATCTGGGCTCGGATGGGAGTTCTTGGGACATGTCCTCGACCTGCCTTGGCGTGACCTTGGCACTTCTAGGACTTGACCTTGATGTCATGAAACACAGGTTTGAGACCCGGAGGGCCTGATATGAGGTACTTGGCCAGTGGCCCAAAATAGGCGCACTGGCGCACTCAGGACCCCGTTGAGGACCTGATATTGAAATGAGGACATCTCCTTCATCTGGACTCCGATTTGAGTAATTCTTTTTACGTTCTTTCCAGATTTTACCTATGTTTCAAACTCTGCACAAGTCTCACAAGATTGATCATTTTCTACTACTGATGGCACGAAATCATTCAAAAGACATGTAAGAGAGGCATATAAAGACCTCAAAATGATGCATAAATAACGACTGATCAAATGCCCCCAAACCTATCTTTTGCTAGTCCCTGAGCAAAACAAATGCTAACAAAATGAAAAGACTCGATTTTAGTTAAGATAGAACATTTAAACCCCTAGGTTCACCTAGTAGGTGGAGTTTTGTCTCCTGAGGCTTATAACAGTACGATACCCACAAACGTTTTACTTAAACAAAAAGATGCTAGATATAGTACTCTTAACAAGCTAATAAGAATCAAAGTAAGTAGACATGCTTTGCAGAACTAAAAGGAATGCCATAGCCGTGAGTGTCATGTGAAGGTGTACGTGTATAAATGCCAATATTTTCAGGTGATCAAGTTTGAAAACAACTTCATCTAAGTGCCCTAGAAAGATTTCGCCTCGACTCTAATCCTCACTAGGCAACTCTCAATTCACACAAGAATCCTAGGCTTACACTCTTTTCAAGCATATGTGATGAGTTTATGTTATGAAATTCAAATTTAATCACATATGAGTAACAATGAAGAATAGCACTTTATGGAAATAAAGATCTCATGAAAGGAATTGAACTTTAAGAACATAGATACGTACCTTAATCCTCAGCATGATTGTCCATAAGATCCGTTAGGTCTTCCTTTTTAGGTTGTATTGGGGCTAAGCTTTGGGGTTTGGCAAGGAAGGATGGGATTCAAAGAACCTGAGTTGTGCCAAGGCATGAGAAGTCATGAATTGAACTTGGAATTTCTGAACTGAATCCTTTCTTAAGGCCCACGACATTGTGCTTTCATGATGACTTATTTTGTGGCTCTTGTGGCTTATTTTGAGGCTCTTGTGGCTTATTTTGAGGCTCTTGGCTCACTTGGCTCAATTCACTTTGTTTTTCACTTATTTGTTTCCTTCTTTTTCTCAACGTTTCTTTCTTTCTTTTCATTTGAACGTTTTTTTGTTTCTGTTCGTCTTTGAATTGAATTGAACCAAGATCATGCAATGATTTCCTCCAATTTTCATGCAGCTTGTAACTTGTAAATCTTTTCTTTACTTTTGAACTTTCAATTGACGCCAATGTCCTTTGAATTGGGCATCATCTTCTTTCACCTCTCATTCTCACCATGAATCTCATTTGTGGCAACCTTAGCACAAACTGGGGTTATAGGGTATGGCTGTGATGAATGGCTAAGTATTTTGGGTTAGGTTATACTTTGGGCGATGAAAGAAAAGGTTGAGTGTTTGTCTTCAAAATTAGCTTAGGGAGCATGCAATAGGGTAGGATAAGGCCTTTAGAGGTTAAAGCACACATAGCCTACATCACTTCTTATGGCAAAACATACATTAAATCAAGAGTATCTAAATGATGTTAGTTCTTTAAAATTCAATGAAAATATGATGTAATGAGATCAACAATTAAGAACAAAAGTGATGAGTGTTTAAGAGTAGAAACAAGTATATCCCTCAGAAAGAATGACAATTAGGCTCAAAGATCTCACTGGGTAGTCTCCACTAATTTTCTAAGGTTCACTCAAATTCAGTTATTTCGTTCACTTAATCACTTAAAACATGGCATTGTGAAGTGCAAATTATGAACTACTTGACCATGGCATGACTCTTAGTAACGCAAAGATAGTTAACTTAGCATATACATTCCTATTAACAAGTTATCATACTAATCACAAGCAGAAATTTAAATCTCCTGGCCGTGTATCACCCCCAAACCTACTTGTTTCTATATGCAAAATTTTAAATCACACCCCCAAACCTAAACTGAACATTGTCCTCAATGTGATAAGCAGTAAGCTTGACAACAGTAGAAAGGTTTGAGAGATATAACGGGCAGCAACAGAAAAGGAAGTGAGAAATACAAAACCAGGGCTAGGCTGCCTCCTAGGAGCGCTTTATTTAACGTCTAGGCAAGACGGGGCTTACATGCTAGGAGCTGGGCGCATGCGGAGTTGCAGGGTTGACTGCGCTTGGATTAGAAAGGTCCTTCAAGTAGTGTTTGAGGCGGTGGCCATTTACCTTGAACGGATCCTGTCGTTCCGGGTGCTGGATTTCAACTGCACCATGAGGAAAAACGTTAGTAATAATAAATGGTCCAGTCCATCTTGAACGCAATTTACCTGGCATTAGTCTGAGCCGGGAGTCAAAGAGGAGGACTTCCTGTCCGATGTGAAAGTCCTTGGGCTGAATGCGCTTGTCGTGGAAAGCTTTGGTCTTTTCCTTGTAGATACGAGCACTGTCAAAGGCCTCGTTTCGCAGCTCCTCTAATTCACTTAGCTGAAGCTTCCAATGTATTCCAGCATCATCGAAGTTCAGGTTCATCTGCTTAATAGCCCAGAATGCTTTATGCTCCAATTCCACTGGTAGGTGGCAGCCTTTTCCAAAAACCAGCCGGAAGGGAGACATGCCAATCGGGGTCTTGTATGCGGTCCGATAGGCCCACAACGCATCATTCAATTTGCTGGACCAATCTTTGCGGTTAGGATTTACCGTTTTTTCCAATATGGCCTTTACTTCCCGATTGGACACTTCCGCTTGGCCACTCGTTTGAGGGTGATACGGTGTTGAGACCTTGTGGGTGACGCCATACTTCTTTCATTAGGGCTGCAAACGAATGATTACAGAAGTGTGCCCCCCCATCGCTGATGATTGCCCTAGGTGCGCCAAATCTGGCTAAGATGTGACTCTGTAAAAAACGCACCACTACTTTGGCGTCGTTAGTTTTGGTGGGAATTGCTTCCACCCATTTGGAGACATAATCAACTGCAAGCAGAATATAAAGATTGCCAAAGGAATTCGGAAAAGGCCCCATAAAATCAATGCCCCATACGTCGAAGATTTCGACCACAAGAATAGGGTGTAATGGCATTTGATTTCGAGGGCCGATGTTACCTAGACGTTGGCAGCGGTCACAGGTGAGTACAAATTCGTGTGCATCCTTGAAAAGTGTGGGCCAGTAGAGTCCACTTTGGAGTACCTTGAGGGCTGTCTTCTTAGCTCCAAAATGGCCCCCACATGCCAAACTATGGCAAAAAGTCAAGACGGATTTCATCTCGTCTTCTGGGATGCAGCGCCGAATGATTTGGTCTGGACAATGCTTCCATAGGTACGGCTCATCCCATATGAAGTACTTAGCTTGTTTATCCAGCTTGTCCTTTTGGTACCTGTTTAAAGATGAAGGAATTTGCTTAGTGACAAGGTAATTAATGAGATCGGCATACCATGGATCAATAGCTTGGATTGCGAAGAGCTGTTCGTCAGGAAAGGTCTCGAGGAGGGGCAACTGATCGGCCTCTTCATTGGAACTGTGAAGCAATCGGCTCATATGGTCAGCGACCACGTTTTCGCTGCCCTTCTTATCTCTGATTTCAAGGTCGAATTCCTGGAGCAGTAGCATCCAACGTAGCAACCTTGGCTTGGCGTCCTTTTTAGTGAGCAGATACTTCAAGGCAGCATGATCCGTGTATACTATGACCTTGGTTTGAATTAGATATGAACGGAACTTCTCCAGGGCAAAGATAACAGCAAGGAGCTCCTTCTCGGTGGTGGAGTAGTTCAGCTGGGCATCATTCAGGGTTCGACTTGCGTAGTAAATGACATGAGGGAGCTTGTCAACACGCTGTCCCAAAACCGTTCCTATGGCGAAGTCTGAGGCTCATCCTGCTCGTTTTTAACCACTGTGATCCCACTTTTCTTTGGCACGACCTGGACTGGGCTCACCCACTTGGAGTCACTAATTGGATAGATGATTCCAACGTCCAAAAGCTTTAGGACTTCTTTCTTCACGACCTCCTTCATAGGTGGATGCAATCGCCTCTGTGCCTCCCGTGATGGTTTGGAGTCTTCCTCCAGCAGTATCCGATGCATGCATTTTGTGGGACTTATGCCTTTGATGTCAGCTATTGTCCATCCAATTGCCGTTTGATTGACCTTAAGGACGTGAACCAATGCCTTTTCCTCTTTCGTACTTAGGGTAGATGCAATGATGACTGGAAGGGTTTGATTGTCGCCCAAATATGCATACTTTAAGTGCTCGGGCAAGGGCTTCAGCTCGAGTTCAGGAGCCTTTATGATGGACGGCAGGGTTTTCTGACTTGTGAATGGTAACGCTTCGAGGGGAGGCCTGTGCAATGGGAGGGCTGGCATGATGTCAAGGGCTCGTACCTCTTCGATCACGCTATCTGTATGTGAATCCACAGTGTGTGGGTTACTAGTAACGGCCTCCTCGACCTGCCTTGGCGCGACCTTGGCACTTCTAGTACTTGACCTTGATGTTATGAAACACAGGTTTGAGACCCGGAGGGCCTGATATGAGGTACTTGGCCAGTGGCCCAAAATAGGCGCACTGGCGCACTGGCGCACTCAGGACCCCGTTGAGGACCTGATATTGAAATGAGGACATCTCCTTCATCTGGACTCCGATTTGAGTCATTCTTTTTGCGTTCTTTCCAGATTTTACCTATCTTTCGAACTCTACACAAGTCTCACAAGATTGATCATTTTCTACTATTGATGGCACGAAATCATTCAAAAGACATGTAAGAGAGGCATATAAAGACCTCAAAATGATGCATAAATAACGACTGATCATTGCTCTGTTTCTGCATCGGAATGGTGAGTTGGGAAGGTGAGGGGAGGGTGAATCAAGTTCTTCTTCCAACCAGGGACTAAAATGGAGTCATATATGGTCAATGAAGGTCCCGCCGAAGCTTAAACAGTTTGTTTGGAGGGGATGCAAAAACACCCTTGCAGTTAGGTCAAATTTGGAGCGACGAAGGCTACATTTGGATCTAGTTTGCCCTGTTTGTGGTCTAGCTGAGGAAACTGAGTCCATATATTTTTCCACTATTAGTTTGCTAGGTTCTTCTGGTATGGTAGCCCTCTTATGCTTGATGTCAGTGCTTTAGCAGGGGAGGATTTTTCTGGTATTTGGCAAAGCTTGATTGCTAAGTTTCACCACCTACCTCATAGAGAGGAGTTAATTTAGACACTGACTTTTGGCCTCTGGAGGATTTGGAAGAGCCACAATCAGATGGTGTTTGATGGTATAGATGTGAGGCCGGAGGAGGCCATTGACAATCTAACCAAATGTGTGGCTGAATTCTGCGAGTAAGGGTTTCCATCCTTGCTGGGGCAGTTTTCGCAGCCTAGGCCGCTAGAAATGGTTGGCCATGAGGTGGAGGTTCGGCGACATAAACCAGATGCGGGGTTCCTGAAAGTAAATTGTGATGGTGCTTTGAGTAATCTGACTGCATGTGGTGGAGTGGGTTGGGTGATTCATGACTGCTATGGTTTGCTTGTGACTTCTGGTGGCCAAGGGGACCTTCACCTGAAGTCGAGTTTGATGGTCGAAGCCGAAGCAGTTAGGAGTGCTCTTATACACTGTTTGCTGGATGGGCATGATCGTGTGGTGCTCGAGTCAGATGCGTTGGGAGTTATTAATACTCTCAATTGTCAGGGTCCAAGTGATGCTGATTTGGGTTGTCTTCTTTTTGATATCCATGCACTTGTTAAGCATGTAACGAACCAGAAAAGAAATTAAATTATTTTGAGAATTGGACGATTTTACTCTCGATTTTGGACGGGTTCAATAGTCCCTTTTTGACTGGTAGTACTTTTGGGAATTGTTCTGGGGTCGTTGCGTAGGTCTCGAACTCACGAGTTCGTAGACAGGCGGCACGCAGAAAATGTAGTTCGTGTACGAAAGTTATGGGTCTAGATGTGCGAGGGCATTTTGGTAATTTAGCTTGGGAGAAGATATTTTTAACCCCAATCATTTTACATCTTCATTATTCATTTTCAACTTCATCTCATGAGGATCTCTCTCTGTAAAACAAACACACACCCCGAACCGTGAGAAAAACAACCCAAAACCCAAAAAGTCATCTTTTGATTCAATGCTTTAACTTCCATTTTGATCCACTAATCGTATTCTACTCCTTCCCACGATCACAACCATACCAACCATCGAAGGAGAGGACCACGGGGGAAGCCGAACCGAGTATAGGAAGTTTCGGATCTTCCGATTGATTTTCCGGCGTACACAGGTACGTGTTTGCAGTTTTGAGGTCATATTTGGATTCTTGGGTTTGAGTAGATAGATTTAGACGTAAAATTTGTGAAAAAATGTTGAGTTTTGAGGAAGTTATAAAGCTTGAAGTTTCGGTCGGAAATGGGGGATTCCGGCGGAAACCAGACGGCGGCGCCGGCAGCCGGTCGTCTTCTCCGGTGAGTCACCGGTGACCGGTCAGGTCGAGTGAACCGGTCGGGCCAGTCGGGTCAAGTGAACCGGTTGGGCCGATCGGGTCGAGTGAATCGATCGGCCCAGTCGGGTCGAGTGAACCAGTCGAGTTGAGTGTACCGGTTGGGCCGAGTTAGATCGGGTCAGGCCGAGTTGGGCCGAGTTGGACCAGTCCAGGCGTGACCGGCGCGTGAGGGCACGTGGGTGAGTGTTCTGACCTTCCGGCGGCGCGTGGGACTGTTCCCGATGTCACGGCGGCGCGTGACTAGGGTTTTGGGACGATCCAGCTCAGATTTTGTTGGTTTCGAGGCCGTAGGAGTTCGTTTAGGGCCCGATTTGGGCAATCCCAACGGTAATGGTTGACCGTGAAGCGGGTTTTGAGCTCGGAAAGTCAAGGTAGTTGGGTCATTATTGTGCATGTGGTCGTTGGGCTAGAGCGTCCATAAATTTTGGGTTGGATGATGTTTGTGAGTATACTTTTGGTTATAACTTGTAATGCATGCATCAATATCTTTGATTTAAATACTGTTGTGTATGGTTGCAAGGATTTCCTGGAATTTATAAATGATTGCTGGACATTTGTTTTTCCAATATTTTAGTGAAAGTGTGTTGTGAGGAATGACATGGTTGTTGGATTCGATTTTGATATTTTTTTGACGTGGTAATTATTTGAGTCCATGATTTTGAGTTGAAACCGTAATTATGATTATAAAATACTTAATTTTGGATACAATACGGTTTTGAGGGGGCCCAGGAGCCGGGGTTAGGATCCGCTAAGAAACCTCCAATATAAACAATACTGTTTTGAGGGGCCCCAGGAGCCGGGGTTAGGATCCGCAGAGACGGAGAACCCGGTGAACCTCCAATATAAACAATACGGTTTTGAGGGGGCCCAGGAGCCAAGGTTAGGATCCACTGAGACGGAGAACCCGGTGAGCCTCCAATATAAACAATACGGTTTCTAGGGGGCCCAGGAGCCGGGGTTAGGATCTGCTGAGACGGAGAACCCGTGAACCTCCAATATACACAATACGGTTTTAAGGGGGCCCAAGAGCCAGGGTTAGGATCCGCTGAGACGGAGAACCCGGTGAACCTCCAATATAAACAATACGGTTTTGAAGGGGCCCAGGAGCCGGGGTTAGGATCCGCTGAGACGTAGAACCCGGTGAACCTCCGAGATAAACATTGAATTGAGGGAGGCCAGGACCCGGGGCCAGGATCCGTTATTCGCGGTGATCCTGGTGAACCTCCAAGATAAACATATTTGAAGAGGACCAGAATATGGGACTAGGATTCGTTGTTGGCGGTGAACCCGGTGAACCTTCAATATAATTGGTTACTGTTTCTTCGACTAGCATCGAGAGTTTTACTCCGTTGGTTCGTTGAGTGCTTCGACTCTAGCATCAAGGAGTTTTGGCTCCGCCGGGTTGCGACGCTGTCTATGCATAGTACAGAGAGTTGTGATACAAGACTAGCACACCCCAAGGGATACCCTGGTGGCTAGGGATATGCCAGTCGAGGGATATGCCGATTGATCTGATATTCCGGTTGAGGATACGATATGATAGTCGAGGATACTTGCCGATTTATATGATATGATAGCTGAGGATATTTCCGGCTCTAATATGGTTTGACGACGATTGTCATGTGCTTAATCAGTCTATGAAAATACTTCGTCATCTGGGTCAGTGGGTTGGTGTGGGCGGTGACCTAGAGTGACGAATTATTGTTAGTTCACAAGTATCTGACTAGTCGGTTGTCTTGTGGTATTCTAGTAGAGGTGTGATCAGTGTCTGACCTACTGACAATTGGTGTCAGAGGGTATTCCTGGTATAAATGTTTTGAGGTAAAAGAGTTGTTAGAGGGGATAAGGGTTCTTTCCGGGTCTCGAGGAGAAATTCGGGAAGGGTCCTTACAACTGGTATCAGAGCTCTAGGTTAACTTCCTGCAGACCGCACACTTGTGTGCAAATTATTTGAGGATTTCTGTTAACAAGATGCCTCCGAGGCGTTTACCTCTTTAGCGACCTTGAACTGAATAGGAGGTTGGTTCTTTAACTTGAGTTAGTGAAATTTCGAGGACGAAATTTTTGTAAGGGGGAAATTTGTAACGAATCGAACCAGAAATTAAATTATTTTCAGAATTGGACGATTTTACCCTCAATTTTGGACGGGTTCGAGAGTCCCTTTTTGACTGGCAGTACTATTGGGAATTTTTCTGGGGTCGTTGCGTAGGTCTCGAACTCACGAGTTCGTAGACAGGCGGCACGCAGAAAATGGAGTTCGTGTACGAAAGTTATGGGTCTAGATGTGCAAGGGCATTTTGGTAATTTTGGCTTGGGAGAAGATATTTTTAACCGCAATCATTTTACATCTTCATTATTCATTTTCATCTTCATCTCATGAGGATCTCTCTCTGTAAAACAAACACACACCCCGAACCGTGAGAAAAACAACCCAAAAACCCACAAAGTCATCTTTTGATTCAAGGCTATAACTTCCATTTTTGATCCACTAATCGTATTCTACTCCTTCCCACGATCAAAACCGTACCAACCATCGAAGGAGAGAACCACGGGGGAAGCTGAACCGAGTATAGGAAGTTTCAGATCTTCCAATTGATTTTTCGGCTTACACAGGTACGTGTTTGTGGTTTGGAGGTCATATTTGGATTCTTGGGTTTGAGTAGATAGATTTAGACGTAAAATTTGTGAAAAATGGTTGAGTTTTGAGGAAGTTATAAAGCTTGAAGTTTCGGCCGTAAATGGGGGATTCCGGCGGAAACCAGACGGCGGCGCCGGCAGCCGGTCCTCTTCTCCGGCGAGTCACCGGTGACCGGTCGGGTCGAGTGAACCGATCAGGTCGAGTGAACCGGTCGGGCCGGTCAGGTCGAGTGAACTGTTCGGGTTGAGTGAATCGATCGGGCCGAGTTGGATCGGGTTAGGCCGAGTTGGGCCGGGTTGGACCGGTCCAAGTGTGACCGGCCCGTGAGGGCGGGTGGACGCGTGTTCTGACCTTCCGATTGAGCGTGGCGACGCGTGGGACTGTTCCCGATGTCACGGCGGCACGTGATTAGGGTTTTGGGACGATCTGGATCAGGTTTTGTTGGTTTCGAGGCCATAGGAGTTCGTTTAGGGCCCGCTTTGGGCAATCCCAGCGGTAATGGTTGACCGTGGAGCGGGTTTTGAGCCCGGAAAGTCAAGGTAGTTGGGTCATTATTGTGCATGTGTTCCTTGGGCTAGAGCGTCCATAAATTTTGGGTTGGATGATGTTTGTGAGTGGACTTTTGGTTATAACTTGTAATGCATGCATCAATATCTTTGATTTAAATACTATTGTGTATGGTTGCAATGATTTCCTGGAATTTATAAATGATTGCTCAACATTTGTTTTTCCAATATTTCAGTGAAAGTGTGTTGTGAGGAATGACATGGTTGTTGGATTCGATTTTGATATTTTTTTGACGTGGTAATTATTTGAGTCCATGATTTTGAGTTGAAACCGTAATTATGATTATAAAATACTTAATTTTGGATACAATACGATTTTGAGGGGGCCCAAGAGCTGGGGTAAGGATCCGCTGAGACGGAGAATCAGGTGAACCTCCAATATAAACAATACGGTTTCTAGGGGGCCCAGGAGCCGGGGTTAGGATCCGCTGAGACGGAGAACCCGGTGAACCTCCAATATAAACAATACGGTTTTGAGGGTGCCCAGGAGCCGGGGTTAGGATCCGCTGAGACGGAGAACCCGGTGAACCTCCAATATAAACAATACGGTTTTGAGGGTGCCCAGGGCTCGGGGCCAGGATCCGTTATTCGCGGTGATCCCGGTGAACCTCCAAGATAAACATATTTGAGGAGGACTAGAATATGGGACTAGAAACCGCTGTTGGCGGTGAACCCGGTGAACCTTCAATATAATTGGTTACTGTTTCTTCGACTAGCGTCGAGAGTTTTACTCCGTTGGTTCGTTGAGTGCTCCGACTCTGGCATCGAGGAGTTTTGGCTCCGCCGGGTCGTGAGCCTGTCTATGCATAGTACAGAGAGTTGTGCTACAAGACTAGCACACCCCAAGGGATACCCTGGTGACTAGGGATATGCCGACTGATGTGATATGATAGCCGAATGTTATTCCGACTGAGGATACGATATGATAGTCGAGGATACTTGCCAATTTATATGATATGATAGTCGAGGATATTTCCGGCTCTAACATGGTTTGACGACGATTGTCGTGTGCTTAATTAGCCTATGAAAATACTTCGTCATCCGGGTCGGTGGGTTGGTGTGGGCGGTGACCTAGAGTGACGAATTATTGTTGGTTCACAAGTATCTGACTAGTCGGTTGTCTTGTGGTATTCTAGTAGAGGTGTCAGCAGTGTCTGACCTACTGACAATTGGTGTCAGAGGGTATTCCTGGCATTAAATTTTTGAGGTAAAAGAGCTGTCAGACGGGATAAGGGTTCTTTCCGAGTTTCAAGGAGACATTCGGGGAGGGTCCTTACAAAGCAGCTGAGAAGTGTCCAGTTTGTCTTTGCATCTAGGTAGGCTAACAAATCTGCTCATCTTGTTGCCGCCTATGTTACTAGGGTAGGTGGGCATCATTGTTGGGATGAACTGGGGACTGATTGGTTGTTTGATACCTTAGCCTTTGATGCTGGTGTTTCTGTACATTATTAATAAAGAATTTGATCTTTTGGAAAAAAAAAATGACTAGTAAAACTAACTATAACAGCACAAATTTTCCAACAATAACGTCATCAAAATTTTAACAGAATTAGATATTTAGGGTAATTTAATAACCATCTCCTTTTGGTGTTTTTTTTTTTTGCCAAGCATTGTTCAGTCATTATTTATACATCATTTTGATGTCTTTATATGCCTCTCTTACATGTCTTTTAAATGATTTCGCACCATCAATAGTAGAAAATGATGAATCTTGTGAGACTTGTGCATATTTGGAAAGATAGGTAAATTCTGAGAAGAACGCGAAAAGAATGAATCAAATCGGAGTTCATATGAAGGAGATGTCCTCATTTCAATATTAGGTCCTAAACTGGGTCCTGACTGCGCCAATGCGCCCTATTTTGGGTCCTTGGCCAAGTACCTCAGATCATGCCATCCGGGTCCCAGACTTGTGTCTCATGACATCAAGTTCATGTCCAAGAAGTGCCAAGGTCATGCCAGGACATGTCGAGTACATGTCCCAAAAACTTCCTATCCGAGTCCCTATGGAGTCCTTGATCAGGCTCCTATCGAGGTCAAGGACTTGCCCATGCCATGTGCTAAGGATCCCAGCCGAGAGCTAGTTATCAATTCTCTGCGCCAATTCTGAACCTTATGCGGTTAGCCAAACCAAGATACGCTTCTACTATGCTCATGATGCGTCTCAAAAGCGTGGTCCCAGATCCCTATATGGACATTTCCTCATTATCCGCCTAGGTGCGCCCTAAAGACACATCTGCGCCCTAAGTAGGGCGTTGTTCAGTCATTAATTATGCATCATTTTGATGTCTTTATTTGCCTCTCTTACATGTCTTTTGAATGATTTCCTGCCATCAGTAGTAGAAAATGATCAATCTTGTGAGACTTGTGCAGCTTTGGAAAGATAGGTAAATTCTGAAAAGAACACAAAAGAATGACTCAGATCGGAGTTCAGATGAAGGAGATGTACTCGTGTCAATATCAAGTCCTAAACTGGGTCCTGAGTGCGCCATTGGGCCCTATTTGTTGTCCTTGGCCAAGTACCTCAGATCATGCCATCCAGGTCCCAAACTTGTGTCTCATGACATCAAGTTGATGTCCTAGAAATGCCAAGGTAATGCCAGGACTTTTCAAGTACATGTCCCAATACCTTCCCATCCAAGCACCTATCGAGTCCCTGATCAGGCACCTATCGAGGTCAAGAACCTGCCCTTGTCATGTCCTAAGGATCCCCATAACGATACTTCCACATGATCCGCCTAGGTGCGCCCTAAAGACACGTCTGCGCCCTAATGAGGGCGCAGTTTTGGGTTCATCAAGTTTTTCCAGCTTCTGAGTGAGCCAAAGCCCATAATTCATCAAGTTACATCATATGTCAGCCCAAGAAGTGGTTTAGCTCAGTCATCTTGGTCCAGGACATGACAAGTTCTCAATAAGTCCTTAAGAGGTTCAAAAGTGTTAATTTAGAGCCTTGCAGTGTAAAACATGTCTAGGGGCGGCTCAGCCTAGTTGTTGTCGTCCAAGTAACATCCAAAAGATTCCAAAAGTCGTCTGAATATGGACCAAGCTTGTCTTCCATACGGAATTTCAAAACAAGGTGCGATTGCGCCAGAGTTGAGTTCCAATAAGGCCCTTTTTGTACCTACGGCCATTCGATCGAGACATGAAGCGTTTTTAAACTCCTTGGCATGTGTAGAAGCCATTCAAGTATCAAGGCGCGACGTGGCGCAACGAAGACATTCTAAGGGAAAAGTTCTAAGTTTCCAGGGTCTGACTGTGGGAAGACCGCGGGCTGCCCACGGCCAGCTTGTTTTCCTACTTACCAGCTTGCATTCACACTCCCAACCATGTTCTGATTGGTTCTGATAGATTTTAGGGACTTTGTAATTACTTAGAAGTACAATAACTGTTCTAGAACACACTAGGCTAGGGTTTCTAATTCCAATCCTTGTAGGACAAGGTTTTCCCTTGTTTATAAAAGGGAGCCTTTATTTAGTGCTTTAGACACGCCATTTTGGATATCTAGACACCCTAGCCGCAAGACATCATTGTACTCCAGTTTTTCAGTTTTACACAGTTTTTATTTTCTGCACTTTTTTGGCATGGAGCTTGGAGAGGAAGGCCATGTCGTGTCTTCTGTTGTGCCTATTCTTCAACAATCTCTTTTGTAACCACATTTTCATTATTGCAATTTAATTATGAATTCAATTATATTTGTTTTAATTTCAGTTATGAGTGAGCAATTCCTTTTAGAATTAGGGCTGGTTGAAGCCCTAGCTATGTTAGCTAGCTCGTTAAGTAGATTTTTATTCTTGATCGTGATTGCTATGCATGCGGGATAATTCTTATTACTATTTTAACTACCATTCTTTTATGTTTATGAGACTTGCTACCTTGTTTGCATAAATTATTGATGGAATTGCTTGAGTGACCGTTATATGATCCTGTGATTTATTTGCTGTTTTGATCTAAGTTAACAATTCTGAACTTAATTGGATTAATCGTTGATACAACTCCTCGATGGACGGACCTTTGCCTACATATATACAATCATAATCGATTTTGTATACTTGCAAAGATATAACCGTTCAAGATAGAGTACATATTCGTGTCCTTTATTTTTACGAACAAGTTTTTGGTGCCGTTGCTGGGGACTTGTCCCTCAACGGTGCCCATTAATTCAGATTTAGTAACTCAATTTTGTATATTAACTTTTTAGATTTCATTTAGATTGTTTACTAACTTAGTTTTTCATCTTTCTCATGTACATATGAACAACTTATACATGGTTATGGGACCATGGAATTATCCATACATGGAGACGAGAGCTTGGAACGATCCATACTCAACTTGATTCAATCAGGGGAGGAGTAATTAGTCAGAATTCCATTATCAAGAAAACCCAGAACCATACAACCCAGGGTGGAGCAATCAGCCGGAATTCCTTTATCAAGAACTCCCAGAACCATACAACCCAGGATGGTGCAAGCAGCCTAATTTTACATGGAACTCCCCACAAATATTTCCGCACTACGAACCCACTCCTGACCTCTAACCCTAACTGAGGGCCTTGATACAATGCATGGCAGCCGCTTTTGAAGATATCCGAGAGCGAAACCAGCGCATGCAGAAGAGACAGGAGAAGGGCATGAGGGAGTTTGAGTTCAACATGCGCCATATCGAAGAAAGGGCACGTTCTCCACCTAGTGAGGCCGTGAATGGTGATCATGATGAAGCTATCATCGAGCCAACACTTCGATAAGTGCTTGCCATGGAGGCCGTAGAATCCACCCAAACTTCGCTGTGGACCAGGATACAAAGCTTGGAGGCTTGTAATCAAAACCATCACACGGATGATGAGCAAAATGAGGACACCATCACCCCATAACTTCAACAGCCTGCCATTGAGGCCGTGGCTCCCAACCAAGCCCATGACGTGACATTGTCTCTCGATTCTGTTCGGATTGAGCAGTGGGACGCACCCAATTCATACCCTCCAATATACTCTTCTTTTTATAATGTTTATGATTCTGATTCCAAGTCTAACTATACCTCTTTGCCTTGCACTCACATATTGGAAAGCGAAATAGAAGAAACTAGGAGGAAGAGAATAGGACGGAAGATAGTGACAAGGACATCCAGGTCAAACCCATGCCCGTGCCCTATGTGCTGCCCATCAGCAATGCACTGCCCCAATCCGTATCCCACAACCATGCCCCCGTTCTGCCTCAAGACGCGCTTGAGTCTCTACCCCAAATCCAGCCTCAAGCTGTACATGCCTTGCCGCAGCGCTGGACCAGCACCCTACCGCAGAACTGGGACCCTGCTGTGTTCCAGGACTTGTCTACTACCTTACCGCAAACTCAGGATCTTGCGGAGTCCCAAGACTTGCCAAATGCCCTGTTGCCACCCCAGCCCAGCGCCACAGAACCTGGACACGTCCATGGCACACATTTAACGCGCCAAGCTGCGCTAATTGATTCACTGCAGGGCAAGTCCTTAGCCGCTTCACCAGAACCTTCCCAGCGCTCATCTGAGACGCGCAGTGCTGCGGCCACGCTTCAAGACACGTCCACGCCAGAACCAAAGGACCAGCCCGTGCCTCCCAATCTGTAGCCAGCTGTGTCTTAGACCATGGCCACGGACAAGGACCCGGTTTTGAAATTCAATGCGCCTTCTCCATTCAATCCTGAAACACTTAACTTTCATTTTAATAAGGCAAACTTGGATTTAAATTTTGATTTAGCTCCAAATGTTGTTGAGCTATTCCGGTGTAGGTTCCACCATAAAAACACCAAGATTATGCTAAAGGCCCCCAACTTGGTCCCCCTCTTCAAGTTCCTAAGGAAAAATCAACAGAGAGGACCAAGGATGAAGTGTAGAATGTACAAGGCACAACCAAAGCTGTTCCCCCACGGAAATTGTCCAAGGAAGACATTTGAGAATGGACAAAAACTACTCTCATTCAAATCCCTTCTCAATCTTTTTCCCGATAAGCTATGTTCTCGTCGGTGGATTCCTTTATGTGTTTCTAACTTTTTCTCCATGTTGCAGCACAGATTCTACGGCAAGAGGCTCATAATCGGTTCCATGTTGACGCTGAAATCCTAGGCCACCACCAAATGCCTAGCCAGCCAGACCCGTCTGGCCTAGACGTTAAATAAAGCGCTCCTAGGAGGCAACCTAGCCCTGATTTTTATTTTTCTCTTCCTTTGTTGTTTCTGCCCTTTATATCAATCACAGCTTTGTTCTGTTGTCGTACTTACAGCTTCTCACATTGAGGACAATGCTCAATTTAGATTTGGGGGTGTGGAATTAAAATTTTTGCATATAGAAGCAAGTAGGTTTGGGGGTGATAAAATTTTTGCATATAGACACAAGTAGGTTTGGGGGTGATACACGGCCATAACTTTTGAATTTTCAGCCTTAGTTTTTTGTTGTGTTTAGTTAGTTACTTAATTTTTTGCTTTTGATTAGTAGTATAACTTGTTAATAGGGATGTATATGCTAAGTTAACTATCTTTTCCATACTAAGAGTCATGCCATGGTCAAGTAGTTCATAATCTACACTTCACAATGCCATGTTTTAAGTGATTAAGTGAACAAAACAACTGAATTTGAGTGAACTTTAGAAAATTAGTGGAGACTTCCCGGTGAGATCTTTGAGCCTAATTGCCATTCCTTCTGAGGGATATACTTGTTTCTACTCTTAAACACTCATCGCTTTTGTTCTTAATTGCTGATCTCATTACATCATTTTGCATTAAATTTTAAAGAAATAACATCATATAGATGCACTTGATTTAATGTGTAGTTTGCCATAAGAAGTGATCTAGGCTATATGTGCTTTAACTTCTAAAGGCCTTATCCTACCCAATTGTATGCTTCCTAAGCCAATTTTTAAGCCAAACACTCAGCCTTTTCTTTCATCACCCAAAAGTATAACCTAACCGAAATACTTATCCATTCATCACAGCCATGCCCTATAACCTCAGTTTGTGATAAGGTTGCCCTAAACGGGATTCATGGTGAGAATGAGAAGTAAAAGAAGATGCTGCCCAATTCCAAGGACATTGGCGTCAATTCAAAGTTCAAAAGTTTAAAGAAAAGCTTACAGATGACAAGCTGCAAGAAAGTTTGAGGAAATCATTACATGATCTTGGTTCAATTCAATTCAAAGAAAAAGAAAGAAATCAAAAGAAAGAAAGAAACGTTGAAAACAAAAACAAAGAAGAAGAAAAAGTGAAAAACAAAGTGAATTGAGCTAAGTGAGCCATGAACCCCAAAATAAACCATCAAGAAAGCACAATGCCGTGGGCCTTAAGCAAGGATTCAGTTCAGAAATTCCAAGTTCAAGTAATGACTTCTCATGCCTTGGCACAACTCAGGTTCTTTGAATCCCATCCTTCCTTTCTAAACCCTGAAGCTTAGCCCCGTTACAACCTAAAAAGGAAGACCTAACTGACCTTATGGACAATCATGCGGAGGATTAAGGTACGCATCTATGTTCTTAAAATTCAATACCTTTCATGAGATCTTTATTTCCATAAAGTGCTATTCTTCATTGATACACATATGTGATTAAATTTGAATTTCATACCATAAACTCATCACATATGCTTGAAAGAGTGAACGCCTTGGATTCTTGTGTCAATTTCGAGCTGCCTAGTGAGGATTAGAGTCGAGGCGAAATCTTTCTAGGGCACTTATATGAAGTTGTTTTCAAACATGTTCACTTGAAATATTGACACTTATATAAGTATACCTTCACATGATACTCACGGCTATGGCATTCCTTTTATTTTTGCAAAGCATGTCTACTTACTTTGATTCCTATTAGCTTGTTAAAAGTACAATTTCTAGCTTTGTAGATGTCTAAGTAAAACGTTTGTGGTATCATGTTGGTATAACCCTCAAGAGACAAAACTCCTCCTACTAGGTGAACCTAGGGGTTTAAATGTTCTATCTTAACTAAGATCGAGTCTTTTCATTTTGTTTAAGTTTGTTTTGCTCAGGGACTAGCAAAATATAGGTTTGGGGATATTTTGTTCAGTCATTATTTATGCATCATTTTGATGTCTTTATATGCCTCTCTTACATGTCTTTTGAATGATTTAGTGCCATCAATAGTTGAAAATGATCAATCTTGTGAGACTTGTCTGGATTTGGAAAGATAGGTAAATTCAGATAAGAACACAAAAAGAACGACTCAGATCGGAGTTCAGATGAAGGAGATGTCCTCATTTCAATATCAGGTCCTGAACTGGGTCCTGAGTGCACCAGTGCTCCCTATTTTCGGTCCTTGGCCAAGTACCTTAGATCATGTCATTCGGGTCCGAAACCTGTGTTCCAATCGATCACCTATCGAGTCCCTGATCAGGCTCCTGTCGAGGTCAAGAACCTGCCCTTGTCATGTCCTAAGGATCCCAGCCGAGAGTTAGGTATCAAGTCTCTGCGCCTAGTTTATGCACCAATTTTGAACCTTATCTGCTTAGCCAAACCAAGATACGCTTCCACTATGCTCATGGTGCACCTCAAAAGCACAGACCCAGATCCCTATAACGATGCTTCCTCATGATCCTCCTACGTGCGCCCTAAAGACACGTCTGCGCCCTAATTAGGGCGCAGTTTTGCGATATCCCGGTTTTGCCAGCTTCTGAGTGAGCCAAAGCCCATAATTTATCAAGTTACATCATATGCCAACCCAAGACGTGGTTTGGCTGAGTCATATAGGTCCAAGACATGACAAGTTCTCAATAAGTCATTAAGAGGTTAAAAAGTGCTAATTTAGGGCCTTGTTCTATAAAACATGTCCAGGGGCGGCTCAGCCTAGTTCTTAACGTCCAAGTAACATCCAGAAGATTCCAGAAGTCGTCTCAATAAGGACCAAGCTTGTCTTCCCGATGGAATTTCAAGACAAGGCGCGATTGCGCCAGAGTTGAGTTCCAATTAGGCCCTTTTCGTATCTATGGCCATTCGATCGAGACATGAAGAGTTTTTAAACTCCTTGGCATGTGTAGAAGCCATTCAAGTATCAAGGAGCGCCATGGCATGACAAAGACATTCTGAGGGCCAAGTTCTAAGTTTCCAGCGTCTTCCCGCGGCCAGCTTGTGTTCCCACTTGCCAGCTTGCATTAACACTCCCAATCGTGTTCTAATTGGTTTTGATAGATTTTAGGGACTTTGTAATTACATAGAAGTACAATAACTAGTCTAGAACACTCTAGGCTAGGGTTTCTAATTCCAATCCTTGTAGTATAAGGTTTTCCCTTGTCTATAAAAGGGAGTCTTTGTTCAGTGTTTTAGACACTATTTTTGGAGATCTAGACACCTGTGCCGTAAGACATCATTGTACTCCAGTTTTCAGTTTTAAACAATTTTTATTTTCTGCACTTTTTGGGCTTGGAGCTTAAAAAGGAAGGCCCTGCCGTGTCTTCTGATGTGCCTATTTTTAAACAATCTCTTTTAGCCTTATTTTTATTATTGCAATTTAAATATGAATTCAATTATATTTGTTTTAATTTCAGTTAAGAGTGAGTAGTTCCTTTTAGAATTAGGGCTGGTTGAAGCCCTAGCCATGTTAGCTTGTTAAGTAGATTTTTATTCTTGATCTTGATTTCTATGCATGCTGGATAATTCTGATTTCTGTTTTAACGACCATACTTTTATGTTTATGAGACTTGTTACCATGTTTGCGTAAATTATTGATGGAATTCCTTGAGTGACAGTCATATCATCTTGTGATTCATTAGCATCATGAGGTTGAGGTTAACCGTTAAATATAGAGCACATATTCTTGTCCTTTATTTTTACGAATAAGTTTTTGGTGCCGTTACCAGGGACTTGTCCCTCAACGGTGCCCATTAATTCATATTTAGTAACTCAATTTTGTATATTAACTATTTAGATTTCATTTAGATTGTTTACTAATGTAGTTTGTCATCTTTCTCATGTACATATGATCAACTCATACATGGATATGGGACCATGGAATTATCCATACATGGAAACGGGAGCTTGGAACGATCCATACCTAACTTCATTCAATTGGGGGTGGAGCAATTAGCCGGAATTCCATTATCAAGAAAACCCAGAACCATACAACCCAGGATGGTGCAAGCAGCCTAATTTCACATGGAACTCCGCTCAAATAGTTCCTCAGTCCGAACTAACTCCTGACCTCCAACCTTCGCTGAGGGCCTTGATACAATACATGGAACCTCGTAATCTCTACATGGCAGCCGCTTTTGAAGAAATCCGAGAGCTAAACCACCACATGGAGGAGAGATATGAAAGGAGCATGAGGGAGTTTGAGTTCAACATGCGCCAAATCGAAGAAAGGGCACGTTCCCCACCAAGTGAGGCCGTGAATGATGATCATGATGAAGCTATCATCGCGCCAACACTTCGACAAGTGCTTGCCATGGAGGCCGTGAAGTCCACCCAAACTTCGTTGTAGACCAGGACACAAAGCATGGAGGCTTGTAATCAAAATCATCACACGGATGTTGAGCATAATGAGGACACCATTACGCCAGCACTTCAACAGACAGCCATTGAGGCCATGGCTCCCATCCAACCCCATGACGTGACAGTGTCTCCCGATTCTGCTCGGATTGAGCAGTGGGACGCGCCCAATTCTTAACC
The DNA here is from genome assembly GCA_037349345.1 of Oemleria cerasiformis. Lineage (NCBI taxonomy): Eukaryota > Viridiplantae > Streptophyta > Magnoliopsida > Rosales > Rosaceae > Oemleria > Oemleria cerasiformis. Next base: position 1,553,276 of record JAZGTL010000017.1, on the reverse strand, counting down.
TCCAATATACTCTTCCTTTTATAATGTTTCTGATTCTGATTTCATGTTTAACCATACCTCTTTGCCTTGCACTCACAGATTGGAAAGCTAAATGGAAGAAAACTGGGAGGAAGAGAATAGGACGAATGATAGTAACAAGGACATCCAGGCCAATCCCATGCCCATGCCCTATGTGCTGCCTCAAATGCAGCCTCAAGCTGCACATACCCTGCCGCAGGAACCTCAGCAGACCCTTCCAAATGCCCTGCCGCAGCCCCATCCCAGCGCCACAGAACCTGGACACGTCCAGGGCATGCCTTCAATGGGCCAAACTATGCCAACTGATTCACTACTGGCAAGTCCTTAGCTGCTGCACCAAAACCTTCCCAGCGCACATCTGAGACGCGCAGTACTGCGGTGAAGCTCCAGGACATGTCCACGACAGAACCCATGGACCAGCCCGTGCCTCCCTTGAAATTCAATGTGCCTCCTCAACTCAATCCTGAAAAATTGGACTTTTTTTTTAAGAAGTTGCATTTGGTTGTGAATTCTGATTCAGTTCCTAAATATGTTGCACCTATCCTTCGCAGGTCCCACAATGAAAACAACAGGAAGGCGCTAGCAACCATCAACCATCAACTTGGTCCCCCTCTACAAGTTCAAAAGGAAAACTCAAAGAAGAAGACCAAGGATGAAGTCTAGAATGTACAGGGCACCACCATAGATGTTCCACCACGAGCATTGCCCAAGGAAGACATTTGAGATTGGAAAGAAATTGCTCTCATTCAAATCACTTCTCAATCTCTTTCCCGATAAGTTACGTTCTCATCGCTGGATTTCGTTATGTGTTTCTAACTTTTTTCTCCATGCTGCAGCATAGATTCTATAGCAAGAGGCTCATAATAGGTTCCATGGTGACGCTGAAATCCTGGGCACAACATCAAATGCCTCGCAAGCCATGCAATGTCTTGCCCAGACGTTAAATAAAGTGATCCTAGGAGGCAACCTAGCCCTGGTTTGTATTTCTCTCTTCCTTTGTTGTTTCTACCCGTTATATCTCTCAAACTAGTAGGTTTAGGGGTCATACACGGCCAGAACTTTTGAATTTTCAGCCTTAGTTTTTTTTGTTGTGTTTAGTTAGTTACTTATTTTTTTTGTTAAGTTAACTGTCTTTGCTATACTAAAGAGTCATGCCATAAGTAGTTCATAATCTGCACTTCACAACGCCATGATTTAAGTGATTAACTAAACAAAATGACTGAATTTGAGTGAAACTTAGAAAATTAGTGGAGACTACCCTGTAAGATCTTTGAGCCTAATTGCCATTCTTTCTGAGGGATATACTTGTTTCTACTCTTAAACACTCATCACTTTTGTTCTTGATTGCTGATCTCATTACATCATATTTGCATTGAATTTTTAAGAACTAACATCATATAGATGCTCTTGATTTAATGTGCGGTTTTTCAAAAGAAGTGATGTATACTAAGTGTGTGTTAACCTCTAAAGGCCTTATCCTACCCAATTGCATGCTCCCTAAGCCAACTTTGAAGCCAAACACTCAGCCTTTTCTTTCGTCACCTAAACTATAACCTAACCCAAAATACTTAGGCATACATTAAAGCCATACCCTATAGCCTCAGTTTGTGCTAAGGTTGCCTTAAATAAGATTCATGGTGACAATTAGAAGTGAAAGAACATGCTGCCCAATTCGAAGGACATTGGCGTTAATTGAAAGTTCAAAAAAATGAGACAAGCTGTATGAAAGATTGAAGAAATGATTGCATGATCTTGGTTCAATTCAATTCAAAAGAAAAAATAAATAAATAATAAAGAGAAAAAATCAAGAACAGAAAAAACGTAGAAAAGAAAAAGAAAGAAAAAAAAAGGGAAAAACAAAGTAATTGAACCAAGAAAGCACAATGCCGTGGGCCTTAGGCAAGGATTCAGTTCAGAAATTCCAAGTTCATGTCATGACTTCTCATGCCTTGGCACAGCTCAGGTTCTTTGAATTCTATCCTTCCTTTCTAAACCCCTAAGCATAGCCCCGTTACAACCTAAAAAGGAAGACCTGACTGATCTTATGGACAATCATGCTGAGGATTAAGGTACGTATCTATGTTCTTAAAATTCAATTCCTTTCATGAGATCTTTATTTCCATAAAGTGCTATTCTTCATTGATACTCATATGTGATTAAATTTGAATTTCATAACATAAACTCATCACATATGTTTGAAAGAATGAAATCCTAGGATTCTTGTGTGAATTGAGAGTTATCTAGTGAGGATTAGAGTCGAGGCGAAATCTTTCTAGGGCACTTAGATGAAGTTGTTTTCAAACATGATCACTTGAAAATATTGGCACTTAAACATCTACACCTTCACATGACACTCACGGCTATGGCATTCCTATTAGTTCTGCAAAGCATGTTTACTTACTTTGATTCTTATTAGCCTATTAAAAGTACTATCTCTAGCATCTTATTTGTCTAAGTAAAACATTTGTGGGTATCGTGCTGCTATAATCCACAGGAGACAAAACTCCTCCTACTAGATGAACCTAGGGGTTTAAATGTTCTATCTTAACTTAGATCGAGTCTTTTCATTTTGTTTAAGCTTGTTTTGCTCAGGGACTAGCAAAAGCTAGGTTTGGGGGTATTTGTTCAGTCATTATTTTTGCATAATTTTGATGTCTTTATATGCCTCTCTTACATGTCTTTTGAATGATTTCGTGCCACCAATAGTAGAAAATGATCAATCTTGTGAGACTTGTGCAGATTTGGAAAGATAGGTACATTCTGAGAAGAACGCAAATTTTGAGTTCAGATGAAGAAGAGGTCCTCATTTCACTATCAGGTCTTGAACTGGGTCCTGAATGAGCCAGTGCACCTTTTTTTGGGTCCTTGGCCAAGTACCTCAGATCATGCCATCCGGGTCCAAGACCTATGTCTCATGACATCAAGTTCATGTCCAAGAAGTGCTAAGGTCATGCCAGGACATGTCGAGTACATGTCCCAAAAACTTCCCATCAGAGTCCCTATCGAGTCCTTGATGAGGCTCCTATCAAGGTCATGGACCTGCCCTTTTCAGGTGCTAAGGATCCCAGCCGAGAGCCAGGTATCAAGTCTTTGCGCCTCTTCTGAACCTTAGGCACTTAGCCAAACCAACATACGCTTCTACTACGCCTATGGTGCACCTCAAAAGCGTGGTCCCATATCCATATATGGACACTTCCTCATTATCCGCCTAGGTGCGCCCTAAAGACACGTCTGCGCCCTAAGTAGGGAGCAGTTTTGAGATCACCAGGTTTTTCCAACTGCTAACTGAGCCAAAGCCCATAATTCATCGAGTTACATCATATGCCAGCCCAAGACGCGGTTTGGCTCAGTCATATTGGTCCAGGACATGACAAGTTCTCAATAAGTCCTTAAGAGGTTCAAAAGTGCTAATTTAAGGCATTGCTGTGTAAAACATGTCCAGCAGCGGCTCAGCCTAGTTCTTGACGTCCAAGAAACATCTAGAAGATTCCGGAAGTCGTCTCAATAAGGACCAAGCTTGTCTTCCAGACGGAATTTCAAGACAAAGCACGACTGCGCCATAATTGAGTTCCAATGAGGCCCTTTTCATACATATGACCATTCGATCGAGATATGAAGCGTTTTTAAACTCCTTGGCATGTGTAGAAGCCATTCAAGTATCACGGCACACCGTGGCATGACGAAGACATTCCAAGGGCCAAGTTCAAAGTTTCCAGCGTCTGATCGCGGGAAGACATCGGCCAGCTTATGTTCCCACTTGCCAGCTTGCATTCACACTCCCAACTATGTTCTGATTGGTTCTTATAGATTTTGGGGTCTTTTTAATTACTTAGAAGTACAATAACTGTTCTAGAACACTCTACGTTACGGTTTCTAATTCCAATCCTTGTAGGACAAGGTTTTCCCTTGTCTATAAAAAGGAGCCTTTGGTCAGTGTTTTAGACACATCATTTTTGGAGATCAAGACACCTTAGCCGCAAGACATCATTGTACTCCAGTTTTCAATTTTAAACAGTTTTTATTTTCTACACTTTTTGGGCGTGGAGCTTGGAGAGGAAGGCCCTGTCGTGTCTTCTGATGTGCCTATTCTTCAACAATCTCTTTTAACCTTATTTTTATTATTGCAATTTAATTATGAATTCAATTATATTTGTTTTAATTTCAGTTATGAGTGAGTAGTTCGTTTTAGAATTAGGGCTGGTTGAAGCCTTAGCCATGTTAGCATGCTAAGTAGATTTTTATCCTTGATCTTGATTGCTATGCATGCTGGATAATTCTTATTACTATTTTAACTACCATTCTTTTATGTTTATGAGACTTGCTACCTTGTTTGCGTAAATTATTGATGGAATTGCTTGACTGACCGTCATATCATCTTGTGATTCATTAGCATCAAGAGGTTGAGGTTAAGAAGCAATCTTGTAATCGGAATTCATGACAACTTAGGAATGCATATCACTTTTCTAGGCTAGTGTGGTGTCATTAAATTCTCTTAATACTTCATGCATCATCTTAGCTGGTAGGTGATAGACGTTATAGGCATATGCCCTGTCTAAAACATGCTAAGGAAGAGAGAATAACATATGTTTAGTGTACCAACGCCAGGACCTAGGCATGGGCACCTGATTTAGAATTTGCATAGTAATTAGATCAAGATAATATGGTTAAGAGCTATAATTGGTTACAGCGGATAGTTGGCCCTGATACGCCTTAGTTAAATCAAACAACTTTTCTTACATTTTAATTTACTATTTTACTTTCTTGCGTGATAATCCAAAAGCATCAAAAGCCCCCATGTGTGTGTGTGTGTGACTTTATTTATTTGCTGTTTTTATCTAAGTTAACAAATCTGAACTTAATTGGATTAATCGTTGATACAAGTCCTCGAGGGATCGACCTTTGCTTGCCTATATACTGTCATAATTGATTTTGTATACTTGCAAAGATATAACCGTTAAAGATAGGGTACATATTCGTGTCCTTTATTTTTACGAATAAGCTTCTCCTTTTAGTTTTGCAATTTTCAATTTTTATACTTTGAGATATACTTCAAGCATCTCCTTATGTTTTTTGTGCGTTTCACGTTTTGGTTGTTTTCTTCTTCTTGATCTTCTTTTTTATTATTCCTCACCATATATACCACCATTCCTCTATATATTTTCTACCTTTCTTATACAATTTCTACAAAGACTTATGCACAAATAAATGGAAACTATAAACAAAAAAATGGATATTAAACAACTTCTTAGATATCATTTACTGATAAATTTTTTTAAAAAAAAAATGTGTATGAAAGACGATATCCAAATGACAACACAGTAAGTAGTTGCAATAAGATTAGTGTACATACAAGCCAAGTAGAATCAATCACATAAACAAAAAACACAAAATAATAAAGTCCATTGACATCTTGCCTGGAGGCCATGGATACACACATTTGATGGTGACACTTTTTCTTTTATTTTGTCGAAGAGGCTTTAGAGTTTAGACACTACATTTGATGGTGACACTTTTTCTTTTATTTTGTCGAAGAGGCTTTAGAGTTTAGACACTACATTATCAAGATCGAATGTTAACACTTGATAACACAACTCAACCCAGATAATATAATAAATATATAATATACGAGGTATGCAGGCCGACACTTGGACCAAAAATCCAATGTGACGAAGCCCTCAACTAGTAATATAGGAAGTTTAACACACTCAATTACTGACTAATAATATTTAATATAAAAATATATATATACATCACGATTAACATCGTGAGTAGTATAGAGCATTTCTATAATAAAAACGTGCATGATGATTCACAAAGACACCAAAACTGTGATCTCAATACAACGTAGGGTCAAAACCCATACATTAATGCAAAAATGCTGCCACTAGAAATATCTTCCTCGAACTTCATGCTCAATGCTCCTTAATTCCTGAAGGGGGAAAACCAAAGGTGAGTGCACCCAAAAAAAATTAAAGTCAGTGAAAAATAATTGTAAAAATATACATATATAACCTCTCAGTAGAAAAATCAAGATATTCATGCATAACATGCACACAAGTATTTATTTATATATATATATATATATATATATATATATATATGTATACAAATCCATCCAAAAATTGAAATAAGTAATCGAGGTAAAACTCATCCATAAGAAATCACTCGGACAGACTGTCAGATATTCCCATTCAAACACTTACAATTCATGACATGTCACCAGACCATTAACAGTCAAGTCACCACAAATAACTCATCATTATACTCCAATTATAATCGGTACCCCTTTCATGGTACTTAGCATTCAAATCATCATAAACAAGTACAAACATTAATTTATACTTGACATCTCAATCACATATCGCACTCTGACAAGAATGTACCCTCAATGGTACTTTCTCAAAAAAGTCCTCCCTCAAGGCAATATGACATCAATATTATAATTATCTGACCATCGGTATCATATAGTCGCACGAGGCACGCTCACGTGACATGATTGGGTATCTTCGCTCTGTACCACGACCACGTGAAGGACTAGGTGCATCGCACCATCACCACATGTCCCTTTAGGGCCCCGGGACAAGACTGGCGCTATTTAACTAGTATAGAGTGTGCGTAGGTGAACGATCAAGTGGAGGACTGGTCTGTGGCCTATAAACAGGTACGATACCAGCGACTACCAAATGGTCCACATCTCATCAATCATAATAGCTCGGCATACTCCTCGAGCTCACACAAATATACTCATATCATTATCATACTAGCTCGGAATACCCCTCGAACTCACACAAAACATACCCATGTCATTATCATATTAGCTCGGAATACCTCTCGAGCTCACACAAAACATACTCATACTCAACATGTCTCAATACTCTTTACCGACATGACTAGTGGCCACTAATTTACATTTCAAGACTTTCATAACCAGACGTGGTTCTCATGACTCACCCACATCACATGTAGCAAAATTTCCATCAATCAACGAACCATGAATACTTTTCATCAATAGTCATATATAGGGCTTAAAACTTATCATTGCGCGTAATCAAACAAAAAGGGTGTCAAACTTGACCATTTCAGACTCAATCAAGTCATATCTAACACCATAAAGTCAACATATACTCCTTCTAGGGTTACCATGACACCATCAAACAATTATAACCAATTCATGAAATTCAGACTCAATCTTGTCCAAAAAGGACTCACAAAATCATTATATATATATATATTAACGACTCTAGGTACATCAATCAAAACAAACATCAACCAATCATCAACATTCACACACATCCATGCATATAATATTTATATATATATATAAGAAAGCAAATGGGTCCACTCAAAGTACTAAGGGTCCACGTCTCCCGATGATCCTGTGTCGTAGTAATTTCTACGCTTTCGCGTGCCTGGGATAAATAGATGACTAAATTAATGTCATAATTAACCAATTTACCAACAACAATCCCTACTTGCAAAATGTCTCCCGGAAGGGTTTAGAGTGAAACCAGCTACCTATTTATACAATAACGAGTCTAAGGGCCTTAAGAGGTTACCCACGCGCTGTTTGGAGTCAACAGTTGGCTCCATGCGCCATCTGAAGGTCGAGGAACTGCCTCACGCGCCACCACACTTCGTTCCGACGGCGGTGGTGCTGCACACCAGCCAAGAGGAATAGTGGTAGGTCACTGGGTTGAATCTCTAGAGAAAACGGTGGCACTGCCCTGACCGTCGTCGTCGGGGACGGCGGCACACCGGCTGGAGACAGCCAAGGCTCGCCGGTAACCTAACTTTGCCCAAAATTCACCAAAAACTTCGATCCAGCCATCTAATCTCATCAATGAAATCTCAGGAGTTCGAATCTAACCATGGATTCTCGAAATCTTACCTCAATCAAATGAAAAATGACTGGAATCCCTCGAACCTCGCTGGATGTTGGTCACGAGCTAGGGCCTCCGATGGTCATGAGGATGGCCAAGGACGGCTTCGCCTCGCCCAGGCGAAGGGATTAGGACCGGTCTCGTGGTCTGGGTCAGTCGGAGATGACGACGACGACGGAAGTTGCTTAGCTTCTCGACCGCGAGTTCCTCCTCCACCGTGAATTGACAGCGACGAAGGCCATGGGTTGGTTTATCTCAACCTGAGAAAGACTTTGAGTGAGGTGGTAAGGCCGGGTTTCTCTGTGATTGGTGTGATGGTGGCTGGCGGTGTCGAGGTCACAGAGAAGGAGGAAGGAGAACGATGGGAGTCGGGAAGAGAGAATGAGACAACAGAGGAAGAGAGTGAAATAAAAGGATAAGATTTTTTTATCAAGAAAGATAAATTCATTGATTAAAAGAGCAGGTACAATACTAGAGTTAGCAGCATGTCTCGTTAAAAACTTGTCATCTATTCGCTATTCAGGAGAATCGATAAAGGAAAAAGAGTGCCCACTGATCAGTCGTTATTTATGCATCATTTTGATGTCTTTATATGCCTCTCTTACATGTCTTTTGAATGATTTCGTGCCATCAATAGTAGGAAATGATCAATCTTGTGAGACTTGTATAGAGTTAGAAAGATAGGTAAAATCTGGAAAGAACGCAAAAAGAATGACTCAAATCGGAGTCCAGATGAAGGAGATGTCCTCATTTCAATATCAGGTCCTGAACGGAATCCTGAGTGCGCCAGTGCGCTAGTGCGCCTATTTCGGGTCACTAGCCAAGTACCTCATATCAGGCCCTCCGGGTCTCAAACCTGTGTTTCATGACATCAAGGTCAGGTCCTAGAAGTGCCAAGTTCGTGCCAAGGCAGGTCGAGAACTTGTCCCAAGAACTCCCATCCGAGCCCAGATGTGCGTCTAAGTCCGGGGTCCCTGTTCCGCCATCGGTGGATCAGAGGTTCTCCCTCTGCGCTAAGCCTGACAACATTTGCGCCAAGCCTGAACGAAGATGCGCTTCTACTATACTCATGATGTGCTTCAAAAGTGCAGTCCTAGATCCTGATTACGAAGACCGTCCAAAAGCCAAGTTCGGACCACTTGCCAGCTTGCGTTCCCACTTGCCAGCTTGCATTCACACTCCCAACTATGTTCTGATTGGTTCTAATAGATTTTAAGGACTTTTTAATTAATTACAAATACAATAACTTTCCCTATCCTTAGAGGACATGGTTTTACCAATCCTTATAGAATATGGTTTTACCAATCCTTATAGAACAAGGTTTTCCCTTTGTCTATAAAAAGGAGCCTTTGTTCAGTGTTTTGGGGAATCAGTGAAAAATCAGAGAGGGAAAGAGAGAGAGAGAGTTCCGTTTTGGTTTTCTGGAGAAATAGAGACACCTTAGCCGCAGATAGTAATTGATTTTTTAGAGTTTTACGCCAAAGCTTTGTTCTTCCCGAAGTTGAGTGTGCTGGACGTGGAGCTTGGAGAAGAAGGCTCTGCCGTGTCTTCTGCTGCACCTATTCTTCACAATATCTTCTGTACCCTTATTTTCATTATTGCAATTTACTTATGAATTCAATTATATTTGTTGCAATTTCAGTTATGTGTGAGTAGTCATTAGGATTAGGGCTGCTTGAAGCCCTAGCCATGTTAGCTTGTTGATTGGATTTCTGGCTCTTGATTATGATTGCTATGTATGCTGAATATGTTGGATTACTTTGCTTAATGACCTTAATTTATGCCTATAAGATTAGCTACCTTGTTTGCGTATAATTAAAGATGTAATTGCTTGAGTGACCGTCATATCATCTTGTGATTTGGAGCATCGAAAGTATTCTTACTTGTAATCTTAACTCATAACGACCTAGGATTGCATGTCACTTTGCTAGGCTAATGTGGTGTCATTAAATTCTCTTTAAACTTCATGCATCATCTTAAAAGGTAGGTGATAGACGTTCTAGGCATATGCCCTGTTTAGAACATGCTAAGTAAGAGGGAATAAGATGTGTCTAGTGAACCAACGCCAGGTCCTAGGCACGGGCACCTAATTCAGAAAATGCATAGTAATTAGGTCAAGGAAATCTGGTTAAAAGCTATAATTGGTTAGAGTGGATAGTAAGCCTTAATTCACCTTAGTTAATAATCAATCAACCGTTAATTCTTGCATTGTTATTTTCTGCATTTTATTTTACTTGTCTTTAAATTTCAGTTCTCACATTATAAACCCCCCTGCGTGTGTGTGTGTGTGTTTTCACTAAGTTAATAAATCTGAACTAAAGTGGTCATAACGTTGATACAAGTCCTCGAGGGATCGACTCTTGCTGTGCTACTATACTATTCTTATCGATTTGTGCACTTGCAAGGATTTTATAACTGTTAGAATTGAATTGCATATTTCTTGCTCTATAATTTTACCAACAAGTTTTTGGCGCCGCTGACGGGGACTTGTCCCTCAACGGTGCCCATTCAAGTTTAGATTTGTAACTTAGTTTTCTTTTTGTTAGGTACCCGTGTATGTCATTCCAAGGTTCAGTGCACGGGTCATCAAGTGGACCATCATCGCAAGCATCTTCAGTCCACGGCTCCCCGCCACCAAGCCCAAGGAGGATGGCGGATCACAGAGAAGAGCAGGGCCTGGAACGTGGCCTAGTACCGCAAGCCCCACGGTGCATTAAGGATTTTGCCATGTCCCATGTCTCGGAGGATCAATTTCCAATTGTTTTTCTCGAGTCAACAGTGGCAAACTTCGAATTGAAGTCGGGGACAATTCACATGCTGCCCACATTCCACGGCCTTGCTGGCGAGGACCGGCACTTTCATATCAAGGAATTTGTTGAGGTTTGTTCAACACTGCGCATCAATGGTATGACAGAATCTGAAATCCGCCTGCGGCTCTTTCACTTCAGTCTCAAGGATCGCGCCAAGACATGGTTTCATTCACTGGCGCCGGCTTCCATTCACTCTTGGAGGGACTTGACGTCCAAATTCTTAACACGGTACTTTCCCGTGGAAAAGACAAATGAGTTAAAGTCCAAGATCATGAACCCACGGCAAGACATGGAGGAGTCTTTCTACGAGTTTTGGGAGCGGTTCAATCAGATGCTACGGGCGTGCCCCCACCACCATATTGATGCCCATCATCTTATGCTATACTTCTATGGAGGCTTGAAGACTAGCGATCGGACAATGGTGGACTCTCAATCCCAAGGGATTCTAGAAGGCACAGCCGAGGAAGCAAGAACCGCCTTTGAGAACATTGCTCAAAGGGAAAAACAGTTCAGCTACAGGGGTCCCTCCTCTAGAGCTACGGGTGATGCATCCGCCAAATACAAAGATGACGCCATTGCTCAGCTCACGGCAATGGTGAAACAGTTGTGTAGCGAGAAAGCCAAAGAAGTTCACAACTACGAGGTATGTTCAATTCAGGGCCACAAATCCCAAGACTGCCCGGTTGTGGAAGATGCCAACTTTGCTGGAGGGTTCAACAGCAATTCTCGACCCCAGAATGACCCATATTCCAACACTTACAATCCGGGGTGGAAAAATAATCCAAATTTCCGTTGGAGCAACAATCAAGCAGCCGCAAATCCCTTGCCACCTCCTGGATTTGAGCAGCAAGCCGCAGGCCCTCAGGGGAACTATCATGGTCCTTCCTTAAATCAGAATGGCGGAAGCAAGTCTCTTGAGGACTCCCTCCATATCCTGACTCAACAGCATGCTCAATTCATAAAATTCATGCACGATAGCCAGAGTCAGACGGGAGACATGAAAAATGCAATTGCAAACTTGGAGCGTCAAATGGGACAAGTGGTGAACCAACTAAATCAGCGAGAGCAGGGCAAGCTACCGAGTCAAGTCCTGGTAAATCCGAAAGGATTTCACAATTCTACGGCTAATGCCATCACGCTGGAGAGGGAAACACCACTTTAAGACCCCACATATGCCACCCTCGCAGGACCTGAAACCGAGCCTCAACCTACTCTGCCAAGGATCACCGACCAGGGAGCGCCGCAAAACATGCCACGACCAACACCTCTGGCGCAGAACCGGCCCAACGAGTCACCAAGTGCCCTACCGCAAGGAGGACCTGACACTGCGCCTACTTCGGCCACGGCTGGCATGCAACTTGCTCCTAAGCCCAAGTCGCAGAACTCGAATACTTCTAACTCTAAACCTCAGAATTCCAATTCTAAAAAAGTCACTTTTGAGTTAGCTAATAATGTTGATTATCCATTTCCTCGCAGGTTCCAAAATAGGAATAAGCAAAGGGAGGACTTTGAGGAAGAGATCATCAGCATGTTGCAGAAACTTCATATCACACTGCCTTTCCATAAAATTGTCAAGCACATGCCTATCTTTGCGAAGCTGATCAAGGACTTAGTTGCAGGAAAGCGTGGTTTTAGCTCCACGGACACCATTGACATCCCTAAGGCATGCTCGGCTGCCCTTTTGCGCATGCCCCTTAAGGCCAATGATCCTGGGCCGCCATCCCTTCCATGTGTCATTCAGTCAAAAAGATTCGAACATTGCCTTTGCGACACGGGAGCATCAGTGAACATCATGTCATTCCACATTTACAGGTCACTCAACCTAGGCGCACTCAAACCCACGCACCTATGTGTCAGATTGGCTAACGCTTCTGTAACCAACCTAATGGGGGTTCTTGAGGACGTACTGGTACAAATCGGAGATACATGCATCCATGCAGACTTCTACATACTAAGAATGGACAGAATTGACAAAAGTGAGGAACCTCCCCTCATCTTCGGAAGGCCCTTACTAGCCACAGTCGAGTGCCTCATCGATGTCAGAAAGGGCCAGGTCTCCATCAAGGTCCTGGACCAACTTCGGACATTCTCCATCCATGACACCATATAGCACCCTACCGAGCCTATTGTAGATTTTCCATTAAACACAATGGACTTACTGCTACGGGAGATAATTGCTCAGTCTTGCATGACGGATGACCTTGAGAAGGCCGTTACTATTAGTGACTCCAAGTGGGTGAGCCCAGTCCAGGTCGTGCCAAAGAAAAGTGGGATCACAGTGGTTAAAAACGAGCAGGATGAGCTTGTACCTCAACGGATTCAAACAGGATGGAGAGTGTGCATCGACTATCGAAAGCTAAATATAACCACACGCAAGGACCACTTTCCTTTGCCCTTCATTGATCAAATGCTCGAGCGCCTGGCTGAACACTCCCACTATTGCTTCTTGGACGGCTACTCAAGATACAATCAGATTGCTATTGCACCCGAAGATCAAGAAAAAACAACATTCACATGCCCATATGGCACTTTTGCATACAAAAGAATGCCGTTTGGATTGTGCAATGCCCCAGCTACCTTTCAGCATTGCATGATGAGCATCTTCTCCGATATGGTGGAAGATATAATTGAAGTATTCATGGATGACTTCTCGGTATTTGGACATTCATTGGAACTGTGCTTAGTTAACCTAACCCGAGTACTGGAACGGTGCAGAGAAAGCAACTTAGTGCTGAACCGGGAAAAGTGCCATTTCATGGTACAACAGGGAATTGTCTTGGGTCATGTGATCACTAGCTGAGGCATAGAAATGGACAAAGCAAAGTTAGACATAGTAGAGAGGCTGTCGTACCCCACTACAGTCAAAGAGGTTCGATCGTTCTTAGGGCATGCTGGCTTTTACCGCAGATTCATCAAAGATTTCTCGAAAATCACAAGACCTTTGTGTAATCTTCTAGCCAAGGACGCCACATTTGAGTTCACTAAGGGATGCCGTGAGGCATTCAACACACTCAAGGCAAAGCTCACGGCATCACCCATCATCATGCCACCGAATTGGGACTCACCATAGGAGCGGTTTTGGGACAGCGTGTTGACAAGCTCCCTCATGTCATTTACTATGCAATTAGAACCCTGAATGATGCCCAGCTGAACTACTCCACCATCGAGAAGGAGCTCCTTGCTGTTATCTTTGCCCTTGAGAAGTTCCGCTCATATCTAATTCAAACCAAGGTCATAGTATACACGGATCATGCTGCCTTGAAGTATTTGCTCACTAAAAAGGACGCCAAGCCAAGGTTGCTACGTTGGATGCTACTACTCCAGGAATTCGACCTTGAAATCAGAGACAAGAAGGGTAGCGAAAACGTGGTCGCTGACCATATGAGCCGATTGCTTCACAGTTCCAATGAAGAGGCCGATCAGTTGCCCCTCCTCGAGACCTTTCCTGACGAACATCTCTTCGCAATCCAAGCTATTGATCCATGGTATGCCGATCTCATTAATTACCTTGTCACTAAGCAAATTCCTTCATCTTTAAATAGGTACCAAAAGGACAAGCTGGCTAAACAAGCTAAGTACTTCATATGGGATGAGCCGTACCTATGGAAGCATTGTCCAGACCAAATCATTCGGCGCTGCATCCCAGAAGACGAGATGAAATCCGTCTTGACATTTTGCCATAGTTTGGCATGTGGGGGCCATTTTGGAGCTAAGAAGACAGCCCTCAAGGTACTACAAAGTGGACTCTACTGGCCCACATTTTTCAAGGATGCACACGAATTTGTACTCACCTGTGACCACTGCCAACGCCTAGGAAACATCAGCCCTCGAAATCAAATGCCATTACACCCTAATGAAGAAGTATGGCGTCACCCACAAGGTCTCAACACCGTATCACCCTCAAACGAGTGGCCAAGCGGAAGTGTCCAATCGGGAAGTAAAGGCCATATTGGAAAAAACGGTAAATCCTAACCTCAAAGATTGGTCCAGCAAATTGAATGATGCGCTGTGGGCCTATCGGACCGCATACAAGACCCCGATTGGCATGTCTCCCTTCCGGCTTGTTTTTGGAAAAGGCTGCCACCTACCAGTGGAATTGGAGCATAAAGCATTCTGGGCTATTAAGCAGATGAACCTGAACTTCGATGATGCTGGAATACATAGGAGACTTCAGCTATGTGAATTAGAGGAGTTGCGAAATGAGGCCTTTGACAGTGCTCGTATCTACAAGGAAAAGACCAAAGCTTTCCACAACAGGCGCATTCAGCCCAAGGACTTTCACGTCGAATAGGAAGTCCTCCTCTTTGTGTAACGACCCGTATCAGAAATTAAATTATTTTGAGAATTGGACGATTTTACCCTCGATTTTGGACGGGTTCGGGAGTCACTTTTTGACTGGCAGTACCTTTGGGAATTTTTCTTGGGTCGTTGCGTAGGTCTCGAACTCATGAGTTCGTAGACAGGCGGCACGCGGAAAACGGAGACCCGGTGAGTTCGTTACGGGTCTAGAAGCTTCAGGGGCAATTTGGTAATTTTGGAAAAGTTGGAACCATATAGGAGATATTTTTCTCTCTCCTCGAGAGATTGGTCCGTCTCTCCCCTACCCGAATCCTCCCCGTGCGAACACCGAAGACCCCATTTTCATCAGAGGAATTTCGATCCGATTCGACCGAAACCAAGGTCGGGAGAATCTTCCCCGGGACCCCTCGAGCATTTTGGGGTAGTTATTGGAGCGGGAGCACCGCCGTAGGCGACGGACGGAGGAGGGAGGGAACCAATTCTTCTCGGACATTTTTCGGCCAAACCAGGTACGATCTCGGAACTTTCACCTCATATTTGGATTCCTGGTGAAAAGTAGATGAATTTAGATGTGTGGATCGTGAAAAATGGTTAAGAAATGAAGAAGTTAGAAAACCTTGACAATCGACCGGAAATGGCAATTTCCGGCAAATCAGACGGCGGCGGAGGTGGCGGTCCGGTCATTTTCTCCGCCCATCCTCCGACTCTAGCATCGAGGAGTTTTGGCTCCACCGGGTCGCGAGGCTATTTATGCATAGTACAGAGAGTTGTGATACAGGACTAGCACACCCCAAGGGATACCCTGGTGGCTAGGGATATGCCGACTGATGAAATATGATAGCTGAGGATATTTCCAGCTCTAATATGGTTTGACGACGATTATCATGTGATAAATCAGCCTATGGAAATACTTCGTCATCCGGGTTAGTGGGTTGGTGTGGGCGGTGACCCAGAGTGACGAATTATTGTTGGTTCACAAATATCTGACTAGTCAGTTGTCTTGTGATATTCCAATAGAGGTGTCAGCAGTGTCTGACCTACTGACATTTGGTGTCAGAGGGTATTCCTATTTGGACCACCACTATTCCGAGGTCTTGGCTTTGACCTATATGCTATCCTGCGTCTGACAGGTAGGAGTGGTCAGTAAGTATAGAGGTTCTGTCGGGAACCCTGTAAGGTTTACTAAATATTGTTTTTGTAAGGATAAAGAGTATTCCTGGTATTTAATGTTTGAGGTAAAAAAGCTGTCGGACGGGATAAGGGTTCTTCCCGGGTTTCGAGGGGAAATTCGGGAAGGGTCCTTACAATTGGTATCAGAGCTCTAGGTTAACTTCCTGCAGACTGCACACTTGTGTGTAAATTATTTAAGGATTTCTGTTAACAAGATGCCTCCGAGGCGTTTACCTCTTTAGCGACCTTGAACTGAATAGGCGGTTGGTTCTTTAACCTAAGTTATTGAAATTTCGGGGACGAAATTTCTGTAAGGGGGGAAGTTTGTAACGACCCAGATTAGAAATTAAATTATTTTGAGAATTGGACGATTTTACCCTCGATTTTGGACTGGTTCGGGAGTCACTTTTTGACTGGCAGTACTTTTGGGAATTTTTCTTGGGTCGTTGCGTAGGTCACGAACTCACAAGTTCGTAGACAGGCGGCATGCGGAAAACGGAGATCCGGTGAGTTCGTTACGGGTCTAGAAGCTTCAGGGGCAGTTTGGTAATTTTGGAAAAGTTGGAACCATATAGGAGATATTTTTCTCTCTCCTCGAGAGATTGGTCCGTCTCTCCCCTACCCGAATCCTCCCCGTGCGAACACCGAAGACCCCATTTTCATCGGAGGAATTTCGATCCGATTCGACCGAAACCAAGGTCGGGAGAATCTTCCCTGGGACCCCACGAGCATTTTGGGGTACTTATTGGAGCGGGAGCACCGCCGTAGGCGACGGACGGAGGAGGGAGGGAACCAATTCTCCTTGGCCATTTTTCGGCCAAACCAGGTAC
This sequence comes from Oemleria cerasiformis, assembly GCA_037349345.1. NCBI lineage: Eukaryota > Viridiplantae > Streptophyta > Magnoliopsida > Rosales > Rosaceae > Oemleria > Oemleria cerasiformis. The sequence continues at coordinate 1,536,269 of JAZGTL010000017.1, read as the reverse complement.
GATCTCGGAACTTTGACCTCATATTTGGATTCCTGGTGAAAAGTAGATGAATTTACATGTGTGGATCGTGAAAAATGGTTAAGAAATGAAGAAGTTAGAAAACCTTGAAAATCGACCGGAAATGGCAATTTCCGGCGAATCAGAACGCGGCGGAGGTGGTGGTCCGGTCATCTTCTCCGCCCATCCTCCGACTCTGGCATCGAGGAGTTTTGGCTCCACCGGGTCGCGAGGCTATTTATGCATAGTACAGAGAGTTGTGATACAGGACTAGCACACCCCAAGGGATACCCTGGTGGCTAGGGATATGCCGACTGATGAAATATGATAGCTGAGGATATTTCCAGCTCTAATATGGTTTGACGACGATTATCATGTGATAAATCAGCCTATGGAAATACTTCGTCATCCGGGTTAGTGGGTTGGTGTGGGCGGTGACCCAGAGTGACGAATTATTGTTGGTTCACAAATATCTGACTAGTCAGTTGTCTTGTGATATTCCAGTAGAGGTGTCAGCAGTGTCTGACCTACTGACATTTGGTGTCAGAGGGTATTCCTATTTGGACCACCACTATTCCGAGGTCTTGGCTTTGACCTATATGCTATCCTGCGTCTGACAGGTAGGAGTGGTCAGTAAGTATAGAGGTTCTGTCGGGAACCCTGTAAGGTTTACTAAATATTGTTTTTGTAAGGATAAAGGGTATTCCTGGTAATTAATGTTTGAGGTAAAAGAGCTGTCGGACGGGATAAGGGTTCTTCCCGGATTTCGAGGGGAAATTCGGGAGGGGTCCTTACACTTTGACTCCCGGCTCAGACTAGTGCCAGGTAAGTTGCGTTCAAGATGGACTAGACCATTTATTATTACTAACGTTTTTCCTCATGGTGCAGTTGAAATCTAGCACCCGGAACGATAGGATCTGTTCAAGGTAAATGCCCACCGCCTCAAACACTACTTCAAGGACCTCTCTAATCCAAGCGCAGTCAACCCTGCAACTCCACATGCGCCCAGCTCCTAGAATGACAACCCCGTCTTGCCTAGACTTTAAATAAAGCGCTCCTAGGAGGCAGCCTAGCCCTGGTTTGTATTTCTCACTTCCTTTTCTGTTTCTGCCCGTTATATCTCTCAAACCCTTCTACTATTGTCATGCTTACTGCTTATCGCATTGAGGACAATGTTCAGTTTAGGTTTGGGGGTGTGGATTTAAAATTTTGCATATAGAAACAAGTAGGTTTGGGGGTGATACACGGCCAGCACATTTAAATTTCTGCTTGTGATTAGTATGATAACTTGTTAATAGGAATGTATATGCTAAGTTAACTATCTTTGCTTTACTAAGAGTCATGCCATGGTCAAGTAGTTCATAATTTGCACTTCACAATGCCATGTTTTAAGTGATTAAGTGAACGAAATAACTGAATTTGAGTGAACCTTAGAAAATTAGTGGAGACTACCCTGTGAGATCTTTGAGCCTAATTGCCATTTTTTCTGAGGGATATACTTGTTTCTACTCTTAAACACTCATCACTTTTGTTCTTAATTGTTGATCTCATTACATCATATTTGCATTGAATTTTAAAGAACTAACATCATTTAGATACTCTTGATTTAATGTGTGGTTTGCCATAAGAAGTGATGTAGGATATGTATGCTTTAACCTCTAAAGGCTTGATCCTACCCTATTGCATGCTCCCTAAGCCAATTTTGAAGGCAAACACTCAACCTTTTCTTTCATCACCCAAAGTATAACCTAACCGAAATACTTAGCCATTCATCACAGCCATGCCCTATAACCACAGTTTGTGCTAAGGTTGCTGTAAATGAGATTCATGGTGAGAATGAGAGGTGAAAGAAGATGCTGCCCAATTCAAAGGACATTGACGTCAATTCAAAGTTCAAAAGTAAAGAAAAGCTTTACAAGTTGTAAGCTGCACGAAAATTTGAGGAAATCATTGCATGATCTTGGTGCAATTCATTTCAAAAGAAAGAACAGAAAAAAATAAAGAAATAAAGAAAGAAAGAAACGTTGAGAAGAAAAGAAAAAAAAAAGATAAAAAGTGAAAAACAAAGTGAATTGAGCCAAGTGAGCCAAGAGCCTCAAAATAAGCCACAAGAGCCTCAAAATAAGTCATCAAGAAAGCACAATGCTGTGGGCCTTAAGAAAGGATTCAGTTCAGAAATTCTAAGTTCAATTCATGACTTCTCATGCCTTGGCACAACTCAGGTTCTTTGAATCCCATCCTTCCTTGCTAAACCCCAAAGCTTAGCCCCATTACAACTTAAAAAGGAAGACCTAACTGATCTTATGGACAATCATGCTGAAGATTAAGGTACGTATCAATGTTCTTAAAGTTCAATTCCTTCCATGAGATCTTTATTTCCATAAAGTGCTATTCTTCATTGTTACTCATATGTGATTAAATTTGAATTTCATAACATAAACTCATCACATATGCTTGAAAAGAGTGAAAGTCTAGGATTCTTGTGTGAATTGAGAGTTGCCTAGTGAGGATTAGAGTCGAGGCAAAATCTTTCTAGGGCACTTAGATGAAGTTGTTTTCAAACATGATCACTCGAAATATTGGCATTTATACACGTACACCTTCACATGACACTCACAGCTTTGGCATTCCTTTTAGTTCTGCAAAGCATGTTTACTTACTTTAATTATTATTAGCTTGTTAAGAGTACTATCTCTAGCATCTTTTTGTTTAAGTAAAACGTTTGTGGGTATCGTGCTGTTATAACCCTCAGGAGACAAAACTCCTCCTACTAGGTGAACCTAGGGGTTTAAATGTTCTATCTTAACTAAAATTGAGTCTTTTCATTTTGTTAGCATTTTTTTTGCTCAGGGACTAGCAAAAGATAGGTTTGGGGGTATTTGATCAGTCGTTATTTATGCATCATTTTGATATCTTTATATGCCTCTCTTACATGTCTTTTGAATGATTTCATGCCATCAATAATAGAAAATGATCAATCGTGTGAGACTTGTACAGAGTTATAAAGATAGGTTAAATCTGGAAAGAACGCAAAAAGAATGACTCAAATCGGAGTCCAGATGAAGGAGATGTCCTCATTTCAATATCAGGTCCTGAACGGAATCCTGAGTGCGCCAGTGCGCTAGTGCGCCTATTTCGGGTCACTAGCCAAGTACCTCATATCAGGCCCTCCGGGTCTCAAACCTGTGTTTCATGACATCAAGGTCAGGTCCTAGAAGTGCCAAGTTCGTGCCAAGGCAGGTCGAGAACTTGTCCCAAGAACTCCCATCCGAGCCCAGATGTGCGTCTAAGTCCGGGGTCCCTGTTCCGCCAGCGGTGGATCAGAGGTTCTCCCTCTGCGCTAAGCCTGACAACATTTGCGCCAAGCCTGAACGAAGATGCGCTTCTACTATACTCATGATGTGCTTCAAAAGTGCAGTCCTAGATCCTGATTACGAAGACCGTCCAAAAGCCAAGTTCGGACCACTTGCCAGCTTGCGTTCCCACTTGCCAGCTTGCATTCACACTCCCAACTATGTTCTGATTGGTTCTAATAGATTTTAAGGACTTTTTAATTAATTACAAATACAATAACTTTCCCTATCATTAGAGGACATGGTTTTACCAATCCTTATAGAATATGGTTTTACCAATCCTTATAGAACAAGGTTTTCCCTTTGTCTATAAAAAGGAGCCTTTGTTCAGTGTTTTGGGGAATCAGTGAAAAATCAGAGAGGGAGAGAGAGAGAGACAGTTTCGTTTTGGTTTTATGGAGAAACAGAGACACCTTAGCCGCAGATAGTAATTGATTTTTTAGAGTTTTACGCCAAAGCTTTGTTCTTCCCGAAGTTTAGTGTGCTGAACGTGGAGCTTGGAGAAGAAGGCTCTGCCGTGTCTTCTGCTGCACCTGTTCTTCACAATATCTTCTGTACCCTTATTTTCATTATTGCAATTTACTTATGAATTCAATTATATTTGTTGCAATTTCAGTTATGTGTGAGTAGTCATTAGGATTAGGGCTGCTTGAAGCCCTAGCCATGTTAGCTTGTTGATTGGATTTCTGGCTCTTGATTATGATTGCTATGCATGCTGAATAAGTTGGATTACTTTGCTTAATGACCTTAATTTATGCCTACAAGATTAGCTACCTTGTTTGCGTATAATTATAGATGTAATTGCTTGAGTGACCGTCATATCATCTTGTGATTTGGAGCATCGAAAGTATTCTTACTTGTAATCTTAACTCATAACGACCTAGGATTGCATGTCACTTTGCTAGGCTAATGTGGTGTCATTAAATTCTCTTTAAACTTCATGCATCATCTGAAAAGGTAGGTGATAGATGTTCTAGGTATATGCCCTGTTTAGAACATGCTAAGTAAGAGGGAATAAGATGTGTCTAGAGAACCAACGCCAGGTCCTAGGCACGGGCACCTAATTCAGAAAATGCATAGTAATTAGGTCAATGCAATCTGGTTAAGAGCTATAATTGGTTAGAGTGGATAGTAAGCCTTAATTCGCCTTAGTTAATAATCAATCAACCGTTAATTCTTGCATTGTTATTTTCTGCATTTTATTTTACTTGTCTTTAAATTTCAGTTCTCACATCATAACCCCCCTGCGCGCGTGTGTGTGTGTGTGTTTTCACTAAATTAATAAATCTGAACTAAAGTGGTCATAACGTTGATATAAGTCCTCAAGGGATCGACTCTTGCTGTGCTACTATACTATTCTTATCGATTTGTGCACTTGCAAGGATTTTATAACTGTTAGAATTGAATTGCATATTTCTTGCTCTTTAATTTTACCAACACCCACCCTCCAGTAAAAGAAATGAGCTTTAACAACCAAGACCCTATGACAATGAAGCACTAAAGCGCGGTCTTGAATACTAACAGCCAACTAGCAGTCTCCTCCATCACCATCACTCTTCTGCATTGGAACTGCTAACAATACAGAGGCAGAAAACACCTCTACCCTTCACGATCTCCCTCAAGCTGCCCTTCTCGCCATGGCGGACCAACATCAAACCAAATCCGAAGCTTCAAACATCGCAGCCCAGCTTGGGCAAAGGCATAGGCTGCCTTATTTCCTTCGCGGCTTTGAAACCTGAAATTGGACACTTCCAACATCTGCAATAATCACACTGCATCACAAGCCAATGCGCAATTCTCACCCTAAACAACTTCCGCCTCCTGCAAAAATTGTACCACCAGATTGGCGTCAACCTCCACCTTAGCGTCGCGGAGCCCCAACTAGTGAACCAAAACCCACCCTCGGCACTCGAATAGGTCACGCGTGGAGTCCTCCAGCGATGAAGCCGTGAAATCCTCCTTTGTTCGCCATTTGTGCTTCATCGAATTGGGTCGTTGTCCCAGCAAGAAGACGCTCGGCGCCATGGGCGAAGCAAGATCATCAAGTCCGACAGCCTCAGCCGATTCCGCCTCCATGATTGATGACGATTAGACTAACAAGTAGGTCATCTTGTCACCATACTCCAACTCTGCAGATCATGAAAACCACATAGAGGTCCAGCATAGCACCACAAAGGCGACAATCCGAAGCCAATTGCGCCAGAAGAGCACCGCCACCACCCTGCGTTCTTCACAGGAAGAAAACGCAACCCTAACCCTAGCAGAGGGAGGGACTAGTAGCCATATTTATGTGAAACTTAATTAATAAAATTATAAGATTGATTATGGATTTAGATATTTAGGACATAGATTATATTAAAATATAATTAATAAATAATGGCCCCAATAAATCGCTACTGATATTTCCAATTTTTCTCATGAACTAGTTTATTCTCGAATCTTCTACGAATTTGGTTTTCCCATTCCGAATCTCGTTTTTTTTTTCAGAAACTTTTTACCAACTTCACTAATCCCGTGGGAAATTTCAGAATCTAACTCCCAAATTAGTTCTTTTTTTGCTAATTTTGGTAGATTTAAGGAGATTTAGGTAAATGAAATAGACGGAAAATTCGGTAATTTAATAATTCCCATTTCGATATTCCGGGACGGGTCGTATCTCTTGGAACCAACTCACCCTTTATGAAACCCTAGCTAGCTAGGTCACCATACACTCCCTCACTGCCCAATTCCAACGTTGGCCTCTTTTCTTCCTCTCCATACCTTTCCTAAGTTGAGTGGGTCAAGTTCTTTTTTTCAAGTGATTTTTTTTCAAGTAAAGTGGTAATAGCTAGACTTTTTTCATAAGATAGATATGATAAATGTACAAGGAACCCAGCAGGGAAAGTGACAACAAAAGATCAGTAATGGAAGCAATAATTGGCATCATTGTCCAGCATTAATTAATTGGAGGGGCCAATTATCTTATAATAGGTCTGAATTTCTTTGAATGATCACATACTCTTATATTATAGTGGTAGAGTTTCCAATATAATGGGGTCCTGGTAGAGTCCAAGCATTTACGTCTTCCGAAATAGTAGATATAATACAAAATAACTTACAGAGGTGTGCAATTTGTAGTTTGGTGGTTCAATCATTTATATCAATTAGATATAATGAGATTAAAAACAACTTTTACACCAAGCTCTTATCTCATTAATTAGAATCGATTCGTTGTCGATGTCAATCATCAATCAAGCCTATTTGCTATTTTATTTACATGCACTTTATCATCTCAGTGGCAAGTAAAAATTAATCTCTAACAAGACAAACCAGCCAAGAAGAACCAAATACATTAACCAAAAATTACAAAATAATGAAGTCCATTGAGATCTTGTATGGAGGCCATGGATACACATTTGAATGTCCTGGCAGTGGCATAACACTTTTTATTTTTTATTTTGTGGACGATGACCATTTTTCATATCGAGTGTTGACACTAATTGACAGTTGACACCAAGCCAGGATATATCAAACCCTAGCTAGGTCACCATACACTCCCTCATTACGAATTTCCAAGGCTGCCCTTTTTTCTTCCCTTCATTTTCTTTCTTAAGTTGAAAAACAATAAAGTTTTCCACTCTTCTTTTTCCCATGTGGTAAAGTAAGGGTGCATTCGAATGAGGAGAAAAAAACATGGGATTTGTTAAAAAATTATAAATTCAAGTTTCCTATACACAAATTCTCTTGTTTTGAATCATAAATATAGGAATTTAAAATTCTAAGAAAATAAAAAAACTTGGAATTTGGATTCCACAAATCCCAAGTTTAAATTCCACATAAGAATGTGTCATTTTCAAAATTCAATATTTATAGCTAACATTTATATATGACCATTAAATGACATGTTTAAATTTCATTTTACTTTTATATTACCTAAACAAGAAACTTCACAAATTCCAGGAAATTAATTTCCGTTAATTTCAATTTCATCATTTGATAAATTCTTAGTAATTTTAAAATTTTTCATCCAAATACACCGTAAGGGAATAAATAGAAATAAATTACCCATGATTTAATGAGTATAATAAAACAGGAAAACAATTATGGGTATTCATCACTCAATAGACAAAATATGGGTATATTTTTTTAAATTGAAAAAGGATTGTACGTATATGAATGATAGCTTAAGAGTACTCTAGTTAAATATAGGTATACGAATATCCTTAAACAAAAAACCCTTTGTTCATCCCTAGGTAAAGTTCAGTATATATAGCTTTATAGTATGAGTGTCAAAAGTCAGAATTGTTCATGTGGAAGCTCTTTGCAAGAGAGAATCTTCCTTCAAATATGTTGATAATCTTAGTACGCCGAGCCAAATTGGTCAAACCGTACATGAGGAGACCGTCTCGAAGACCACGGTAGAGAATCCCTAAATTCACACATTGTGGGCCGCCCAGAGCTTGGGCCCACAAAGAGCATACACCAGCCCAGTCAAGTCATGGTGTACACCCGCCTACTGCACATAGCCTACTCGCTCGGGAAGGAGACCAGAATAGCCGACCCCCTGCACGAATAGCTGACCCGTTCGGGTATGTCACCAGCCATGTCAAAGGCCCATGTCAAATGCCCATGTCAAAGGCCCATGTCAACTAAGCCAATTGGAGTACACATGTCGCTCATCCCTTGGTGAATAAGTCAGCAATCAAAATCCCATCTATCACCGACCAAAGCTCCCTTGGGCAGGGAAATCCATAGTTCCAACACCCTAGATGTTAGCCTAGGTCGCCAAGTGTCGCTTTTCCAGTGGATCTGCACATAAGACAAGACTAGCACAGGATCCCAAGGGAGCGGGTACCCACCTTGTGCAAGTGGATGGCCATAGCCGGGTCGGCTATGCTGGCCGACTCAACCTATTTCTCTATAAATACCCCGCTCTTAACCCTAAAAAGGGGACTTCAAGTAAGCAAAATTAATCTCTAAAATTACTTTCTCACTCTAGAAAAACACTCTCCCTTCTCTCTAGAAAGCTCTCCACTATCTTATAACTCCTTCTTCTTCTTCTAATCTCCATTTTTTATTCTAGATTGATTAAGTCTTTATTATGCTTTCCCATATCTCTCAAACACATATTAACTTAGGCATTAGAGGGCAAGTGGCAGGAGCCACACCGGCCTCCCAAGCCTAACTTTTCTTCTCTTCCCTTTCTTTCTCTTGTTTCCTCTTAAGTACCTTAGTACAAGGAGAAGGGAGATTCGATCAAAAAATGAAATCAAGCCTTGTGGCCCAAGCAACCTACCTTTGTCGTGGGAGGAATCTCACCATTTCACTTGCAGAACCTAGGAGTGCAGTCCCCAAATCCCGAGGGCTCTTACATTGCCGTGTTTGACATCCCCATCAACATTTGGCGCCGTCTGTGGGAAAGCTTATCAAAGCTTGTTACTACTCTCCCCTGAGAACAGAACGCATCAAACCTCTAAGACCAACATGGTCTCCAAAGGCTTAAGAGCTCTCGCCCTTCTCGCGAGAGAGCATTGTAGGCATAAACGGCAACACGACAAGACTCGGCTTGGTGACCATGAGGGCCGTATCGGCTAGTTCCTCGGAATCATGGAGAACATGCAAACAGTTAGAAACTCTCTCCATGCCCAAAACGTGACCCTCCAGTCTCACCAGAACCACTTGATCGAGCAAGTTCTATAGTACAAGGAACAATTGGAAGAAGGAATAATGCGTACCAAGTGTGTCAGGGAACATGTGTTCCGCACTGCCCCTACCACCGCACATTTCACTACCCCAATACCTGGAGATGCGAGTGCATCATCTAGCCGACCCATAAATGCCCCGACAGCCGAGTCGGTTAACGGCCTTGTCGACGGAGATTCCTGATCAGTCGTTATTTATGCATCATTTTGAGGTCTTTATATGCCTCTCTTACATGTGTTTTGAATGATTTCGTGCCATCAATAGTAGAAAATGATCAATCTTGTGAGACTTGTGCAGAATTAGAAAGATAGGTAAAATCTGGAAAGAACGCAAAAAGAATGACTCAAATCGGAGTCCAGATGAAGGAGATGTCCTCATTTCAATATCAGGTCCTCAACGGGGTCCTGAGTGCGCCAGTGCGCCTATTTTGGGCCACTGGCCAAGTACCTCATATCAGGCCCTCCGGGTCCCGAACTTGTGTTTCATGACATCAGGGTCAGGTCCTAGAAGTGCCAAGGTCGCGCTGAGGCAGGTCGAGGACATGTCCCAAGAACTCCCATCCGAGCCCAGATGTGCGCCTAAGCTCGGGTTCCCTGTTCCACCAGCGGTGGATCAGAGGTTCTCCCTCTGCGCTAAGCCTGACAACATTTGCGCCAAGCCTAAACAACGATGCGCTTCTATTATACTCCTAACGTACTTCAAAAGCGCGGTCCCAGATCCTGATTACGAAGACAGTCAAAAATCCAAGTTTGGCCAGCTTGCGTTCCCACTTGCCAGCCTGCATTCACACTCCCGGCCGTGCTCTGATTGGTTCGAATAGATTTTAAAGACTTTGTAATTAATTAAAAGTAAAATAACTTTCCCTATTCCTATAGGACATGGTTTTACCAATCTGTATAGAACAAGGTTATACCAATCCTTATAGAACAAGGTTATACCAATCCTTATAGGACAAGGTTTTCCCTTGTCTATAAAAAGGAGAATCAGATAGAGGATTGGGGGCGTTTTTGTTTCTGGGAAAACAGAGACCTGAGCCATAGAGAGTTCCGTTTTGGTTTTCTAGAGAATTAGGGACCATATTTTGGGAGATAATCTTTCACATAGATTATTGGACGTGGAGCTTGGAGAAGAAGGCTCTGCCGTGTCTTCTGCTGCACCTGTTCTTAACAATCTCTTCTGTACCCTTATTTTCATTATTGCAATTTACTTATGAATTCAATTATACTTGTGTTTATTTCAGTTATGTGTGAGTAGTCATTAGGATTAGGGCTGCTTGAAGACCTAGCCATGTTAGCTTATTGATTGGATTTCTGGCTCTTGATTATGATTGCTATGCATGCTGAATAAGTTGGATTACTATGCTTAATGAACTTAATTTATGCCTATAAGATTAGCTACCTTGTTTGCATATAATTATAGATGTAATTGCTTGAGTGACCATCATATCATCTTGTGATTTGGAGCATCGAAAGTATTCGTACTTGTAATCTTAACTCATGACGACCTAGGATTGCATGCCACTTTGCTAGGCTAATGTGGTGTCATTAAATTCTCTTTAAACTTCATGCGTCATCTTAAAAGGTAGGTGATAGACGTTCTAGGCATATGCCCTGTTTAGAACAAGCTAAGTAAGAGGGAATAAGATGTGTCTAGTGAACCAACGCCAGGTCCTAGGCACGGGCACCTAATTCAGAAAATGCATAGTAATTAGGTCAAGGAAATTTGGTTAAGAGCTATAATTGGTTAGAGTGGATAGTAAGCCTTAATTCGCCTTAGTTAACAACCTTTCATTCTTGCATTGTTATTTTCTGCACTTTGATTTACTTGACTTTAAATTTCAGTTATCACATCATAAACCTCCCCCCCCCCCCCCCCTGTGTGTGTGTGTGTTTTTATTTAAGTTAACAAATCTGAACTAAATTGGTCATAACGTTGATACAAGTCCTTGAGGGATCGACTCTTGCTGTGCTACTATACTATTCTTATCGATTTGTGCACTTGCAAGGATTTTATAACTGTTAGAATTGAATTGCATATTTCTTACTCTTTAAATCTACCAACAAGTTTTTGGCGCCGTTGCCGGGGACTTGTCCCTCAACGGTGCCCATTCAAGTTTAGATTTGTAACTTAGTTTTTCTTTTTGTTAGGTACCCGTGTATGTCATTCCAAGGTTCAGTGCGCGGGTCATCAAGTGGACCGTCATCGCAAGCATCTTCAGTCCACGGCTCCCCGCCACCAAACCCAAGGAGGATGGCGGACCACAGAGAAGAGCGGGGCCTGGAACGTGGCCTAGTACCGCAAGCCCCATGGCACCTTAAGGATTTTGCCATGCCCCATGTCTCGGAGGATCAATTTCCAATTTTTTTTCCCGAGTCAACAGTGGAAAACTTCGAATTGAAGTCGGGGACAATTCACATGCTCCCTACATTCCACGGCCTTGCTGGCGAGGACCCGCACTTTCATATCAAGGAATTTGTTGAGGTTTGTTCAACACTGCGCATCAATGGTATGACAGAATCTGAAATCCACCTATGGCTCTTTCACTTCAGTCTCAAGGATCGCGCCAAGACATGGTTTCATTCACTGGCGCCGGCTTCCATTCACTCTTGGAGGGACTTGACGTCCAAATTCTTAACACAGTACTTTCCCGTGGAAAAGACAAATGAGTTAAAGTCCAAGATCATGAACCCACGGCGAGACATGGAGGAGTCTTTCTACGAGTTTTGGGAGCGGTTCAATCAGATGCTACGGGCGTGCCCCCACCACCATATTGATGCCCATCATCTTATGCTATACTTCTATGGAGGCTTGAAGACTAGCGATCGGACAATGGTGGACTCTCAATCCCAAGGGATTCTAGAAGGCACAGCCGAGGAAGCAAGGACCGCCTTTGAGAACATTGCTCAAAGGGAAAAACAGTTCAGCTACAGGGGTCCCTACTCTAGAGCTACGGGTGATGCATCCGCCAAATACAAAGATGACGCCATTGCTCAGCTCACGGCAATGGTGAAACAGTTGTGTAGCGAGAAAGCCAAAGAAGTTCCCATCTGCGAGGTATGTTCAATTCAGGGCCACAAATCCCAGGACTGCCAAGTTGTGGAAGATGCCAACTTTGCTGGAGGGTTCAACAGCAATTCTCGACCCCGGAATGACCCATATTCCAACACTTACAATCCGGGGTGGAAAAATCATCCAAATTTCCATTGGAGCAACAATCAAGCAGCCGCAAATCCCTTGCCACCTCCTGGATTTGAGCAGCAAGCCGCAGGCCCTCAGGGGAACAATCACGGTCCTTCCTCAAATCAGAATGGTGGAAGAAAGTCTCTTGAGGACTCCCTTCATATCCTGACTCAACAGCATGCTCAATTCATAAAATTCATCCAAGATAGCCAGAGTCAGACGGGAGACATAAAAAATGCAATTGCAAACTTGGAGCGTCAAATGGGACAGGTGGCGAACCAACTAAATCAGCGAGAGCAGGGCAAGCTACCGAGTCAAGTCCTGGTAAATCCGAAAGGATTTCACAATCCTACGGCTAATGCCATCACGCTGGAGAGGGAAACACCACTTCAAGACCCCACATATGCCACCCTCGCAGGACCTGAAACCGAGCCTCAACCTACTCTGCCAAGGATCACCGACCAGGGCGCGCCGTAAAACATGCCATGGCCAACACCTCTGGCGCAGAACCAGTCCAATGAGTCACCAAGTGCCCTACCGCAAGGAGGACCTGACACTGCGCCTACTTCGGCCACGGCTGGCATGCAACCTGCTCCTAAGCCCAAGTCGCAGCACTCGAATACTTCTAACTCTAAACCTCATAATTCCAATTCTAAAAAAGTCACTTTTGAGTTAGCTAATAATGTTGATTATCCATTTCCTCGCAGGTTCCAAAACAGGAATAAGCAAAGGGAGGACTTTGAGGAAGAGATCATCAGCATGTTGCAGAAGCTTCAGATCACACTGCCTTTCCATAAAATTGTCAAGCACATGCCTATCTTTGCAAAGCTGATCAAAGACTTAGTTGCAGGAAAGCGTGGTTTTAGCTCCATGAACACCATTGACATCCCTAAGGCCTGCTCGGCTGCCCTTTTGTGCATGCCCCTTAAGGCCAATGATCCTGGGCCGCCATCCTTTCCATGTGTCATTCAGTCAAAAAGATTCGAACATTGCCTTTGCGACACGGGAGCATCAGTGAACATCATGCCATTCCACATTTACAGGTCACTCAACCTAGGCGCACTCAAACCCATGCACCTATGTGTCAGGTTGGCTAACGCTTCTGTAACCAACCTAATGGGGGTTCTTGAGGACGTACTGGTACAAATCGGAGATACATGTATCCCTGCAGACTTCTATGTACTAAGAATGGACAGAATTGACAAAAGTGAGGAACCTCCCCTCATCTTCGGAAGGCCCTTACTAGCCACAGCCGAGTGCCTCATCGATGTCAGAAAGGGCCAGGTCTCCATCAAGGTCCTGGACCAGCTTCGGACATTCTCCATCCATGACACCATCCAGTACCCTGTCGAGCCTATTGTAGATTTTCAGTTAAACACAATGGACTTACTGCTACGGGAGACAATTGCTCAGTCTTGCATGACGGATGACCTTGAGAAGGCTATTACAAGTAACCCACACATTGTGGATTCACTTATAGATAGCGTGATCGAAGAGGTACGAGCCCTTGACATCATGCCAGCCCTCCCATTCCACAGGCCTCCCTTCGAAGCGTTACCATTCACAAGTCAGAAAACCCTGCCGTCCATCATAAAGGCTCCTGAACTCGAGCTGAAGCCCTTGCCCGAGCACTTAAAGTATGCATATTTGGGCGACAATCAAACCCTTCCAGTCATCATTGCATCTACCCTAAGTACGAAAAAGGAAAAGGCATTGGTTCACGTCCTTAAGGTCAATCAAACGGCAATTGGATGGACAATAGCTGACATCAAAGGCATAAGTCCCACAAAATGCATGCATTGGATACTGCTGGAGGAAGACTCCAAACCATCACGGGAGGCGCAGAGGCGATTGCATCCACCTATGAAGGAGGTCGTGAAGAAAGAAGTCCTAAAGCTTTTGGACGTTGGAATCATCTATCCAATTAGTGATTCCAAGTGGGTGAGCCCAGTCCAGGTCGTGCCAAAGAAAAGTGGGATCACAGTAGTTAAAAACGAGCAGGATGAGCTTGTACCTCAACGGATTCAAACAGGATGGAGAGTGTGCATTGACTATCGAAAGCTAAATATAACCACACGCAAGGACCACTTTCCTTTGCCCTTCATTGATCAAATGCTCGAGCGCCTGGCTGGACACTGATCAGTCGTTATTTATGCATCATTTTGATGTCTTTATATGCCTCTCTTACATGTCTTTTGAATGATTTCGTGCCATCAATAGTAGAAAATGATCAATCTTGTGAGACTTGTGCAGAGTTAGAAAGATAGGTAAAATCTGGAAAGAACGCAAAAAGAATGACTCAAATCGGAGTCCAGATGAAGGAGATATCCTCATTTCAATATCAGGTCCTGAACGGAGTCCTGAGTGCGCCAGTGCGCCAGTGCGCCAGTGCGCCTATTTTGGGCCACTGGCCAAGTACCTCATATCAGGCCCTCCGGGTCCCGAACTTGTGTTTCATGACATCAAGGTCAAGTCCTAGAAGTGCCAAGGTCGCGCCAAGGCAGGTCGAGGACATGTCCCAAGAACTCCCATCCGAGCCCAGAAGTGCGCCCAAGCCGGGGTCCCTGTTCCGCCAGCGGTGGATCCGAGGTTCTCCCTCTGCGCCAAGCATGACAACATTTGCGCCAAGCCTGAACGACGATGCGCTTCTATTATACTCCTAACGTACTTCAAAAGCGCGGTCCCAGATCCTGATTACGAAGACAGTCAAAAATCCAAGTTTGGCCAGCTTGCGTTCCCACTTGCCAGCTTGCATTCACACTTCCGGCCATGCTCTGATTGGTTCGAATAGATTTTAAAGACTTTATAATTAATTAAAAGTAAAATAACTTTCCCTATTCCTATAGGACATGGTTTTACCAATCTGTATAGAACAAGGTTATACCAATCCTTACAGAACAAGGTTTTCCCTTTGTCTATAAAAGGGAGCCTTTGTTCAGTGTTTTGGGGGGAGATAATTAGCTAGGGACGTTTTTGGTTTCTGGGAAAACAGAGACCTGAGCCACAGAGTTCCGTTTTGGTTTTCTAGAGAATTAGGGACCATATATTTTCGGAGATAATCTTTCACTTAGATTATTGGACGTGGAGCTTGGAGAAGAAGGCCCTGCCGTGTCTTCTGCTGCATCTGTTCTTAACAATCTCTTCTGTACCCTTATTTTCATTATTGCAATTTACTTATGGATTCAATTATACTTGTGTTTATTTCAGTTATGTGTGAGTAGTCATTAGGATTAGGGCTGCTTGAAGCCCTAGCCATGTTAGCTTATTGATTGGATTTCTGGCTCTTGATTATGATTGCTATGCATGCTGAATAAGTTGGATTACTATGCTTAATGAACTTAATTTATGCCTATAAGATTAGCTACCTTGTTTGCATATAATTATAGATGTAATTGCTTGAGTGACCGTCATATCATCTTGTGATTTGGAGCATCGAAAGTATTCGTACTTGTAATCTTAACTCATGACGACCTAGGATTGCATGCCACTTTGCTAGGCTAATGTGGTGTCATTAAATTCTCTTTAAACTTCATGCATCATCTTAAAAGGTAGGTGATAGACGTTCTAGGCATATGCCCTGTTTAGAACATGCTAAGTAAGAGGGAATAAGATGTGTCTAGTGAACCAACGCCAGGTCCTAGGCACGGGCACCTAATTCAGAAAATGCATAGTAATTTGATCAAGGAAATCTGGTTAAGAGCTATAATTGGTTAGAGTGGATAGTAAGCCTTAATTCGCCTTAGTTAACAACCTTTCATTCTTGCATTGTTATTTTCTGCACTTTGATTTACTTGTCTTTAAATTTCAGTTATCACATCATAAACCCCCCCCTGTGTGTGTGTGTTTGTGTTTTTATTTAAGTTAACAAATCTGAACTAAATTGGTCATAACGTTGATACAAGTCCTCGAGGGATCGACTCTTGCTGTGCTACTATACTATACTTATCGATTTGTGCACTTGCAAGGATTTTATAACTTTTAGAATTGAATTGCATATTTCTTGCTCTTTAAATCTACCAACAAGTTTTTGGCGCCGTTGCCGGGGACTTGTCCCTCAACGGTGCCCATTCAAGTTTAGATTTGTAACTTAGTTTTTCTTTTTGTTAGGTACCCGCGTATGTCATTCCAAGGTTCAGTGCACGGGTCATCAAGAGGACCATCATCGTAAGCATCTTCAGTCCACGGCTCCCCGCCACCAAGCCCAAGGAGGATGGCGAACCACAGAGAAGAGCAGGGCCTGGAACGTGGCCTAGTACCGCAAGCCCCATGGCGCCTTAAGGATTTTGCCATGCCCCATGTCTTGGAGGATCAATTTCCAATTGTTTTTCCCGAGTCAACAGTGGCAAACTTCGAATTAAAGTCGGGGACAATTCACATGCTGCCTACATTCCACGGCCTTGCTGGCGAGGACCCGCACTTTCATATCAAGGAATTTGTTGAGGTTTGTTCAACACTGCGCATCAATGGTATGACGGAATCGGAAATCCGCCTGCGGCTCTTTCACTTCAGTCTCAAGGATCGCGCCAAGACATGGTTTCATTCATTGGCGCCGGCTTCCATTCACTCTTGGAGGGACTTGACGTCCAAATTCTTAACACAGTACTTTCCCGTGGAAAAGACAAATGAGTTAGAGTCCAAGATCATGAACCCACGGCAAGACATGGAGGAGTCTTTCTACGAGTTTTGGGAGCGGTTCAATCAGATGCTACGGGCGTGCCCCCACCACCATATTGATGCCCATCATCTTATGCTATACTTCTATGGAGGCTTGAAAACTAGCGATCGGACAATGGTGGATTCTCAATCCCAAGGGATTCTAGAAGGCACAGCCGAGGAAGCAAGGACCGCCTTTGAGAACATTGCTCAAAGGGAAAAACAGTTCAGCTACAGGGGTCCCTCCTCTAGAGCTACGGGTGATGCATCCGCCAAATACAAAGATGACGCCATTGCTCAGCTCACGGCAATGGTAAAACAATTGTGTAGCGAGAAAGCCAAAGGAGTTCACATCTGCGAGGATTGTTCAATTCAGGGCCACACATCCCAGGACTGCCCGGTTGTGGAAGAGGCCAACTTTGCTGGAGGGTTCAATAGCAATTCTCGACCCCGGAATGACCCATATTCCAACACTTACAATCCGGGGTGGAGAAATCATCCTAATTTACGTTGGAGCAACAATCAAGCAACCGCGAATCCCTTGCCACCCCCTGGATTTGAGCAGCAAGCCGCAGGCCCTCAGGGGAACTACCACGGTCCTTCCTCAAACCAGAATGGCGTAAGCAAGTCTGTTGAGGACTCCATCCATATCCTGACTCAACAGCAGGCTCAACTCATAAAATTCATGCACGATAGCCAGAGTCAGACGGGAGACTTCAAAAATGCAATTGCAAACTTGGAGAGTCAAATGGGACAGGTGGCGAACCAACTAAATCAGCGAGAGCAGGGCAAGCTACCGAGTCAAGTCCTGGTAAATCCGAAAGGATTTCACAATCCTACGGCTAATGCCATCACACTGGAGAAGGAAACACCACTTCAAGACCCCACATATGCCACCCTCACAGGACCTGAAACTGAGCCTCAACCTACTCTGCCAAGGATCACCGACCAGGGCGCGCCGCAAAACATGCCACGGCCAACACCTTTGGCGCAGAACCAGTCCAATGAATCACCAAGTGCCCTACCGCAAAGAGGACCTGACACTGCGCCTACTTCGGCCACGTCTGGCATGCAACCTGCTCCTAAGCCCAAGTCGCAGCACTCGATTACTTCTAACTCTAAACCTCAGAATTCCAATTCTAAAAAAGTCACGTTTGAGTTAGCTAATAATGTTGATTATCCATTTCCTCGCAGGTTCCAAAACAAGAATAAGCAAAAGGAGGACTTTGAGGAAGAAATCATCAGCATGTTGCAGAAGCTTCAGATCACACTGCCTTTCCATAAAATTGTCAAGCACATGCCTATCTTTGCAAAGCTGATCAAGGACTTAGTTGAAGGAAAGCGTGGTTTTAGCTCCACGGACACCATTGACATCCCTATGGCCTGCTCGGCTGCCCTTTTGCGCATGCCCCTTAAGGCCAATGATCCTGGGCCGCCATCCCTTCCATGTGTCATTCAGTCAAAAAGATTCGAACATTGCCTTTGCGACACGGGAGCATCAGTGAACATCATGCCATTCCACATTTACAGGTCACTCAACCTAGGCGCACTCAAGCCCACGCACTTATGTGTCAGGTTGGCTAACGCTTCTGTAACCAACCTAATGGGGGTTCTTGAAGACGTACTGGTACAAATCGGAGATACATGCATCCCTGCCGACTTCTACGTACTAAGAATGGACAGAATTGACAAAAGTGAGGAACCTCCCCTCATCTTTGGAAGGCCCTTACTAGCCACAGCCGAGTGCCTCATCGACGTCAGAAAGGGCCAGGTCTCCATCAAGGTCCTGGACCAGCTTCGGACATTCTCCATCCATGACACCATCCAGTACCCTGCCGAGCCTATTGTAGATTTTCCGTTAAACACAATGGACTTACTGCTACGGGAGACAATTGCTCATTCTTGCATGACGGATGACCTTGAGAAGGCCGTTACTAGTAACCCACACACTGTGGATTTACTTACAGATAGCGTGATCAAAGAGGTACGAGCCCTTGACATCATGCCAGCCCTCCCATTGCACAGGCCTCCCCTCGAAGTGTTACCATTCACAAGTCAGAAAACCCTGCCGTCCATCATAAAGGCTCCTGAACTCGAGCTGAAGCCCTTGCCCGAGCACTTAAAGTATGCATATTTGGGCGACAATCAAACCCTTCCAGTCATCATTGCATCTACCCTAAGTACGAAAGAGGAAAAGGCATTGGTTCACGTCCTTAAGGTCAATCAAACGGCAATTGGATGGACAATAGCTGACATCAAAGGCATAAGTCCCGCAAAATGCATGCATCGGATACTGCTGGAGGAAGACTCCAAACCATCACGGGAGGCACAGAGGCGATTGCATCCACCTATGAAGGAGGTCGTGAAGAAAGAAGTCCTAAAGCTCTTGGACGTTGGAATCATCTATCCAATTAGTGACTCCAAGTGGGTGAGCCCAGTCCAGGTCGTGCCAAAGAAAAGTGGGATCACAGTGGTTAAAAACGAGCAGGATGAGCTTGTACCTCAACGGATTCAAACAGGATGGAGAGTGTGCATCGACTATCGAAAGCTAAATATAACCACACGCAAGGACCACTTTCCTTTGCCCTTCATTGATCAAATGCTCGAGCGCCTGGCTGGACACTCCCACTATTGCTTCTTGGACGGCTACTCAGGATACAATCAGATTGCTATTGCACCCGAAGATCAAGAAAAAACAACATTCACATGCCCATATGGCACCTTTGCATACAGAAGAATGCCGTTTGGATTGTGCAATGCCCCAGCTACCTTTCAGCGTTGCATGATGAGCATCTTCTCCGATATGGTGGAAGATATAATTGAAGTATTCATGGACGACTTCTCAGTGTTTGGACATTCATTCGAACTGTGCTTAGTTAACCTAACCCGAGTACTGGAACGGTGCAGAGAAAGCAACTTAGTGCTGAACTGGGAAAAGTGCCATTTCATGGTACAACAGGGAATTGTCTTGGGTCATGTGATCTCTAGCCGAGGCATTGAAGTGGACAAAGCAAAGTTAGACATAGTAGAGAGGCTGCCGTACCCCACTACAGTCAAAGAGGTTCGATCGTTCTTAGGGCATGCTGGCTTTTACCGCAGATTCATCAAAGATTTCTCGAAAATCACAAGACCTTTGTGTGATCTTCTAGCCAAGGACGCCACATTCGAGTTCACTAAGGGATGCCGTGAGGCATTCAACACACTCAAGGCAAAGCTCACGGCATCACCCATCATCATGCCACCGAATTGGGACTTACCATTCGAACTAATGTGTGATGCCTCAGACTTCGCCATAGGAGCGATTTTGGGACAGCGTGTTGACAAGCTCCCTCATGTCATTTACTACGCAAGCCGAACCCTGAATGATGCCCAGCTGAACTACTCCACCACCGAGAAGGAGCTCCTTGCTGTTATCTTTGCCCTGGAGAAGTTCCGTTCATATCTAATTCAAACCAAGGTCATAGTATACACGGATCATGCTGCCTTGAAGTATCTGCTCACTAAAAAGGACGCCAAGCCAAGGTTGCTACGTTGGATGCTACTGCTCCAGGAATTCGACCTTGAAATCAGAGACAAGAAGGGCAGCGAAAACGTGGTCGCTGACCATATGAGCCGATTGCTTCACAGTTCCAATGAAGAGGCCGATCAGTTGCCCCTCCTCGAGACCTTTCCTGACGAACAGCTCTTCGCAATCCAAGCTATTGATCCATGGTATGCCGATCTCATTAATTACCTTGTCACTAAGCAAATTCCTTCATCTTTAAACAGGTACCAAAAGGACAAGCTGGCTAAACAAGCTAAGTACTTCATATGGGATGAGCCGTACCTATGGAAGCATTGTCCAGACCAAATCATTCGGCGCTGCATCCCAGAAGACGAGATGAAATCCGTCTTGACTTTTTGCCATAGTTTGGCATGTGGGGGCCATTTTGGAGCTAAGAAGACAGCCCTCAAGGTACTCCAAAGTGGACTCTACTGGCCCACACTTTTCAAGGATGCACACGAATTTGTACTCACCTGTGACCGCTGCCAACGCCTAGGTAACATCGGCCCTCGAAATCAAATGCCATTACACCCTATTCTTGTGGTCGAAATCTTCGACGTATGGGGCATTGATTTTATGGGGCCTTTTCCGAATTCCTTTGGCAATCTTTATATTCTGCTTGCAGTTGATTATGTCTCCAAATGGGTGGAAGCAATTCCCACCAAAACTAACGACGCCAAAGTAGTGGTGCGTTTTTTACAGAGTCACATCTTAGCCAGATTCGGCGCACCTAGGGCAATCATCAGCGATGGGGGGGCACACTTCTGCAATCATTCGTTTGCAGCCCTAATGAAGAAGTATGGCGTCACCCACAAGGTCTCAACACCATATCACCCTCAAACGAGTGGCCAAGCGGAAGTGTCCAATCGGGAAGTAAAGGCCATATTGGAAAAAACGGTAAATCCTAACCGCAAAGATTGGTCCAGCAAATTGAATGATGCGCTGTGGGCCTATCGGACTGCATACAAGACCCCGATTGGCATGTCTCCCTTCCGGCTGGTTTTTGGAAAAGGCTGCCACCTACCAGTGGAATTGGAGCATAAAGCATTCTGGGCTATTAAGCAGATGAACCTGAACTTCGATGACGCTGGAATACATAGGAAGCTTCAGCTAAGTGAATTAGAGGAGTTGCGAAACGAGGCCTTTGACAGTGCTCGTATCTACAAGGAAAAGACCAAAGCTTTCCACGACAAGCGCATTCAGCCCAAGGACTTTCACATCGGACAGGAAGTCCTCCTCTTTGACTCCCGGCTCAGACTAATGCCAGGTAAGTTGCGTTCAAGATGGACGGGACCATTTATTATTACTAACGTTTTTCCTCATGGTGCAGTTGAAATCCAGCACCCGGAACGGCAGGATCCGTTCAAGGTAAATGGCCACCGCCTCAAACACTACTTGAAGGACGTTTCTAATCCAAGCGCAGTCAACCTTGCAACTCCGCATGCGCCCAGCTCCTAGCATGTCAGCCCCGTCTTGCCTAGACGTTAAATAAAGCGCTCCTAGGAGGCAGCCTAGCCCTGGTTTGTATTTCTCACTTCCTTTTCTGTTGCTGCCCGTTATATCTCTCAAACCTTTCTACTGTTGTCAAGCTTATTGCTTATCACATTGAGGACAATGTTCAGTTTAGGTTTGGGGGTGTGGATTTAAAATTTTGCATATAGAAACAAGTAGGTTTGGGGGTGATACACGGCCAGGACATTTAAATTTCTGCTTGTGATTAGTATGATAACTTGTTAATAGGAATGTATATGCTAAGTTAACTCTTTGCTTTACTAAGAGTCATGCCATGGTCAAGTAGTTCATAATTTGCACTTCACAATGCCATGTTTTAAGTGATTAAGTGAACGAAATAACTGAAATTGAGTGAACCTTAGAAAATTAGTGGAGACTACCCAGTGAGATCTTTGAGCCTAATTGCCATTCTTTCTGAGGGATATACTTGTTTCTACTCTTAAACACTCATCACTTTTGTTCTTAATTGTTGATCTCATTACATCATATTTGCATTGAATTTTAAAGAACTAACATCGTTTAGATACTCTTTATTTAATGTATGCTTTGCCATAAGAAATGATGTAGGCTATGTGTGCTTTAACCTCTAAAAGCCTTATCCTACCCTATTCCATGCTCCCTAAGCCAATTTTGAAGCCAAACACTCAACCTTTTCTTTCATCACCCAAAGTATAACCTAACCCAAAATACTTAGCCATTCATCACAGCCATACCCTATAACCTCAGTTTGTGCTAAGGTTGCCACAAATGAGATTCATGGTTAGAATGAGAGGTGAAAGAAGATGATGCCCAATTCAAAGGACATTGGCGTCAATTGAAAGTTCAAAAGTAAAGAAAAGATTTACAAGTTGCAAGCTGCATGAAAATTTGAGGAAATCATTGCATAATCTTGGTTCAATTCAATTCAAAGACGAACATAAACAAAAAAAAAAAAACGTTCAAATCAAAAGAAAGAAAGAAACGTTGAGAAAAAGAAGGAGAAAAATAAGTGAAAACCAAAGTGAATTGAGCCAAGTGAGCCAAGAGCCTCAAAATAAGCCACAAGAGCCTCAAAATAAGCCACAAGAACCACAAAATAAGTCATCAGGAAAGCACAATGTCGTGGGCCTTAAGAAAGGATTCAGTTCAGAAATTCCAAGTTCAATTCATGACTTCTCATACCTTGGCACAACTCAGGTTCTTTGAATCCCATCCTTCCTTGCTAAACCCCAAAGCTTAGCCCCAATACAACCTAAAAAGGAAGACCTAACTGATCTTATGGACAATCATGCTGAGGATTAAGGTACGTATCTATGTTCTTAAAGTTCAATTCCTTTCATGAGATCTTTATTTCCATAAAGTGCTATTCTTCATTGTTACTCATATGTGATTAAATTTGAATTTCATAACATAAACTCATCACATATGCTTGAAAAGAGTGTAAGCCTAGGATTCTTGTGTGAATTGAGAGTTGCCTAGTGAGGATTAGAGTCGAGGCGAAATCTTTCTAGGGCACTTAGATGAAGTTGTTTTCAAACTTGAACACCTGAAAATATTGGCATTTATACACGTACCCCTTCACATGACACTCACGGCTATGGCATTCCTTTTAGTTCTGCAAAGCATGTCTACTTACTTTGATTCTTATTAGCTTGTTAAGAGTACTATATCTAGCATCTTTTTGTTTAAGTAAAACGTTTGAGGGTATCGTACAGTTATAAACCTCAGGAGACAAAACTCCTCCTACTAGGTGAACCTAGGGGTTTAAATGTTCTATCTTAACTAAAATCGAGTCTTTTCATTTTGTTAGCATTTGTTTTGCTAAGGGACTAGCAAAAGATAGGTTTGGGGGTATTTGATCAGTCGTTATTTATGCATCATTTTGATGTCTTTATATGCCTCTCTTACATGTCTTTTGAATGATTTCGTGCCATCAATAGTAGAAAATGATCAATCTTGTGAGACTTGTGCAGAGTTAGAAAGATAGGTAAAATCTGGAAAGAACGCAAAAAGAATGACTCAAATCGGAGTCCAGATGAAGGAGATATCCTCATTTCAATATCAGGTCCTGAACGGAGTCCTGAGTGCGCCAGTGCGCCAGTGCGCCAGTGCGCCTATTTTGGGCCACTGGCCAAGTACCTCATATCAGGCCCTCCGGGTCCCGAACTTGTGTTTCATGACATCAAGGTCAAGTCCTAGAAGTGCCAAGGTCGCGCCAAGGCAGGTCGAGGACATGTCCCAAGAACTCCCATCCGAGCCCAGAAGTGCGCCCAAGCCGGGGTCCCTGTTCCGCCAGCGGTGGATCCGAGGTTCTCCCTCTGCGCCAAGCATGACAACATTTGCGCCAAGCCTGAACGACGATGCGCTTCTATTATACTCCTAACGTACTTCAAAAGCGCGGTCCCAGATCCTGATTACGAAGACAGTCAAAAATCCAAGTTTGGCCAGCTTGCGTTCCCACTTGCCAGCTTGCATTCACACTTCCGGCCATGCTCTGATTGGTTCGAATAGATTTTAAAGACTTTATAATTAATTAAAAGTAAAATAACTTTCCCTATTCCTATAGGACATGGTTTTACCAATCTGTATAGAACAAGGTTATACCAATCCTTATAGAACAAGGTTTTCCCTTTGTCTATAAAAGGGAGCCTTTGTTCAGTGTTTTGGGGGGAGATAATTAGCTAGGGACGTTTTTGGTTTCTGGGAAAACAGAGACCTGAGCCACAGAGTTCCGTTTTGGTTTTCTAGAGAATTAGGGACCATATATTTTCGGAGATAATCTTTCACTTAGATTATTGGACGTGGAACTTGGAGAAGAAGGCCCTGCCGTGTCTTCTGCTGCATCTGTTCTTAACAATCTCT
Organism: Oemleria cerasiformis; assembly: GCA_037349345.1. NCBI lineage: Eukaryota > Viridiplantae > Streptophyta > Magnoliopsida > Rosales > Rosaceae > Oemleria > Oemleria cerasiformis. The sequence goes on along the minus strand of JAZGTL010000017.1, from coordinate 1,511,507 downwards.
TCTGTACCCTTATTTTCATTATTGCAATTTACTTATGGATTCAATTATACTTGTGTTTATTTCAGTTATGTGTGAGTAGTCATTAGGATTAGGGCTGCTTGAAGCCCTAGCCATGTTAGCTTATTGATTGGATTTCTGGCTCTTGATTATGATTGCTATGCATGCTGAATAAGTTGGATTACTATGCTTAATGAACTTAATTTATGCCTATAAGATTAGCTACCTTGTTTGCATATAATTATAGATGTAATTGCTTGAGTGACCGTCATATCATCTTGTGATTTGGAGCATCGAAAGTATTCGTACTTGTAATCTTAACTCATGACGACCTAGGATTGCATGCCACTTTGCTAGGCTAATGTGGTGTCATTAAATTCTCTTTAAACTTCATGCATCATCTTAAAAGGTAGGTGATAGACGTTCTAGGCATATGCCCTGTTTAGAACATGCTAAGTAAGAGGGAATAAGATGTGTCTAGTGAACCAACGCCAGGTCCTAGGCACGGGCACCTAATTCAGAAAATGCATAGTAATTTGATCAAGGAAATCTGGTTAAGAGCTATAATTGGTTAGAGTGGATAGTAAGCCTTAATTCGCCTTAGTTAACAACCTTTCATTCTTGCATTGTTATTTTCTGCACTTTGATTTACTTGTCTTTAAATTTCAGTTATCACATCATAAACCCCCCCTGTGTGTGTGTGTGTGTGTTTTTATTTAAGTTAACAAATCTGAACTAAATTGGTCATAACGTTGATACAAGTCCTCGAGGGATCGACTCTTGCTGTGCTACTATACTATACTTATCGATTTGTGCACTTGCAAGGATTTTATAACTGTTAGAATTGAATTGCATATTTCTTGCTCTTTAAATCTACCAACAGACACTCCCACTATTTCTTCTTGGACGGCTACTCAGGATACAATCAGATTGCTATTGCACCCGAAGATCAAGAAAAGACAACATTCACATGCCCATATGGCACTTTTGCATACAGAAGAATGCCGTTTGGATTGTGCAATTCCCCAGCTACCTTTCAGCGTTGCATGATGAGCATCTTCTCCGATATGGTGGAAGATATAATTGAAGTATTCATGGACGACTTCTCGGTGTTTGGACATTCATTCGAATTGTACTTAGTTAACCTAACTCGAGTACTGGAACGGTGCAGAGAAAGCAATTTAGTGCTGAACTGGGAAAAGTGCCATTTCATGGTACAACAGGGAATTGTCTTGGGTCATGTGATCTCTAGCCGAGGAATAGAAGTGGACAAAGCAAAGTTAGACATAGTAGAGAGGCTGCCGTACCCCATTACAGTCAAAGAGGTTCGATCGTTCTTAGGCCATGCTGGCTTTTACCGCAGATTCATCAAAGATTTCTCGAAAATCACAAGACCTTTGTGTGATCTTCTAGCCAAGGACGCCATATTTGAGTTCACTAAGGGATGCCGTGAGGTATTCAACACACTCAAGGCAAAGCTCACGGCATCACCCATCATCATGCCACCGAATTGGGACTTATCATTCGAACTAATGTGTGATGCCTCAGACTTCGCCATTGGAGCGGTTTTGGGACAGCGTGTTGACAAGCTCCCTCATGTCATTTACTACGCAAGTCGAACCCTGAATGATGCCCAGCTGAACTACTCCACCACCGAGAAGGAGCTCTTACTGTTATCTTTGCCCTTGAGAAGTTCCGCTCATATCTAATTCAAACCAAGGTCATAGTATACACGGATCATGTTGCCTTGAAGTATCTGCTCACTAAAAAGGACGCCAAGCCATGGTTGCTACGTTGGATGCTACTGCTCCAGGAATTCGACCTTGAAATCAGAAACAAGAAGGGCAGCGAAAACATGGTCGCTGACCATATGAGCCGATTGCTTCACAGTTCCAATGAAGAGGCCGATCAGTTGCCCCTCCTCGAGACCTTTCCTGACGAACAGCTCTTCGCAATCCAAGCTATTGATCCATGGTATGCCGATCTCATTAATTACCTTGTCACTAAGCAAATTCCTTCATCTTTAAACAGGTACCAAAAGGACAAGCTGGCTAAACAAGCTAAGTACTTCATATGGGATGAGCCGTACCTATGGAAGCATTGTCCAGACCAAATCATTCGGCGCTGCATCCCAGAAGACGAGATGAAATCCGTCTTGACATTTTGCCATAGTTTGGCATGTGGGGGCCATTTTGGAGCTAAGAAGACAACCCTCAAGGTAATACAAAGTGGACTCTACTGGCCCACACTTTTCAAGGATGCACACGAATTTGTACTCACCTGTGACCGCTGCCAACGCCTAGGTAACATCGGCCCTCGCAATCAAATGCCATTACACCCTATTCTTGTGGTCGAAATCTTCGACGTATGGGGCATTGATTTTATGGGGCCTTTTCCGAATTCCTTTGGCAATCTTTATATTCTGCTCGCAGTTGATTATGTCTCCAAATGGGTGGAAGCAATTCCCACCAAAACTAACGACGCCAAAGTAGTGGTGCGTTTTTTACAGAGTCACATCTTAGCCAGATTCGGCGCACCTAGGGCAATCATCAGTGATGGGGGGCACACTTCTGCAATCATTCGTTTGCAGCCCTAATGAAGAAGTATGGCGTCACCCACAAGGTCTCAACATCGTATCACCCTCAAACGAGTGGCCAAGCGGAAGTGTCCAATCGGGAAGTAAAGGCCATATTGGGAAAAACGGTAAATCCTAACCGCAAAGATTGGTCCAGCAAATTGAATGATGCGCTGTGGGCCTATCGGACTGCATACAAGACCCCGATTGGCATGTCTCCCTTCCGGCTGGTTTTTGGAAAAGGCTGCCACCTACCAGTGGAATTGGAGCATAAAGCATTCTGGGCTATTAAGCAGATGAACCTGAACTTCGATGACGCTGGAATACATAGGAAGCTTCAGCTAAGTGAATTAGAGGAGTTGCGAAACGAGGCCTTTGACAGTGCTCGTATCTACAAGGAAAAGACCAAAGCTTTCCACGACAAGCGCATTCAGCCCAAGGACTTTCACATCGGACAGGAAGTCCTCCTCTTTGACTCCCGGCTCAGACTAATGCCAGGTAAGTTGCGTTCAAGATGGACTGGACCATTTATTATTACTAACGTTTTTCCTCATGGTGCAGTTGAAATCCATCACCCGGAACGGCAGGATCCGTTCAAGGTAAATGGCCACCGCCTCAAACACTACTTGAAGGACCTTTCTAATCCAAGCGCAGTCAACCCTGCAACTCCGCATGCGCCCAGCTCCTAGCATGTCAGCCCCATCTTGCCTAGACGTTAAATAAAGCGCTCCTAGGAGGCAACCTAGCCCTGGTTTGTATTTCTCACTTCCTTTTCTGTTGCTGCCCGTTATATCTCTCAAACCTTTCTACTGTTGTCAAGCTTACTGCTTATCACATTGAGGACAATGTTCAGTTTAGGTTTGGGGGTGTGGATTTAAAATTTTGCATATAGAAACAAGTAGGTTTGGGGGTGATACACGGCCAGGACATTTAAATTTCTGCTTGTGATTGGTATGATAACTTGTTAATAGGAATGTATATGCTAAGTTAACTATCTTTGCTTTACTAAGAGTCATGCCATGGTCAAGTAGTTCATAATTTGCACTTCACAATGCCATGTTTTAAGTGATTAAGTGAACGAAATAACTGAATTTGAGTGAACCTTAGAAAATTAGTGGAGACTACCCAGTGAGATCTTTGAGCCTAATTGCCATTCTTTCTGAGGGATATACTTGTTTCTACTCTTAAACACTCATCACTTTTGTTCTTAATTGTTGATCTCATTACATCATATTTGCATTGAATTTTAAAGAACTAACATCATTTAGATACTCTTGATTTAATGTATGTTTTTCCATAAGAAGTGATGTAGGCTATGTGTGCTTTAACCTCTAAAGGCCTTATCCTACCCTATTGCATGCTCCCTATGCCAATTTTGAAGCCAAACACTCAACCTTTTCTTTCATCACCCAAAGTATAACCTAACCCAAAATACTTAGCCATTCATCACAGCCATACCCTATAACTTCAGTTTGTGCTAAGGTTGCCACAAATGAGATTCATGGTGAGAATGAGAGGTGAAAGAAGATGATGCCCAATTCAAAGGACATTGGCGTCAATTGAAAGTTCAAAAGTAAAGAAAAGATTTACAACTTGCAAGCTGCATGAAAATTTGAGGAAATCATTGCATGATCTTGGTTCAATTCAATTCAAAGATGAACAGAAATAAAAAACGTTCAAATCAAAAGAAAGAAAGAAACGTTGAGAAAAAGAAGGAAAAAAATAAATGAAAAACAAAGTGAATTGAGCCAAGTGAGCCAAGAGCCTCAAAATAAGCCACAAGAGCCACAAAATAAGCCATCAGGAAAGCACAATGTCGTGGTCCTTAAGAAAGGATTCAGTTCAGAAATTCCAAGTTCAATTCACGACTTCTCATGCCTTGGCACAACTCAGGTTCTTTGAATCCCATCCTTCCTTGCTAAACCCCAAAGCTTAGCCCCAATACAACCTAAAAAGGAAGACCTAACTGATCTTATGGACAATCATGCTGAGGATTAAGGTACGTATCTATGTTCTTAAAGTTCAATTCCTTTCATGAGATCTTTATTTCCATAAAGTGCTATTCTTCATTGTTACTCATATGTGATTAAATTTGAATTTCATAACATAAACTCATCACATATGCTTGAAAAGAGTGTAAGCCTAGGATTCTTGTGCGAATTGAGAGTTGCCTAGTGAGGATTAGAGTCGAGGCGAAATCTTTCTAGGGCACTCAGATGAAGTTGTTTTCAAACTTGATCACCTGAAAATATTAGCATTTATACACGTACACCTTCACATGACACTCACGGCTATGGCATTCCTTTTAGTTCTGCAAAGCATGTCTACTTACTTTGATTCTTATTAGCTTGTTAAGAGTACTATATCTAGCATCTTTTTGTTTAAAGTAAAACATTTGTGGGTATCGTGCTGTTATAACCCTCAGGAGACAAAACTCCTCCTACTAGGTGAACCTAGGGGTATAAATGTTCTTTCTTAACTAAAATCGAGTCTTTTCATTTTGTTAGCATTTGTTTTGCTCAGGGACTAGCAAAAGATAGGTTTCGGGGTATTTGATCAGTCGTTATTTATGCATCATTTTGAGGTCTTTATATGCCTCTCTTACATGTCTTTTGAATGATTTCGTGCCATCAATAGTAGAAAATGATCAATCTTGTGAGACTTCTGCAGAATTAGAAAGATAGGTAAAATCTGGAAAGAACGCAAAAAGAATGACTCAAATCGGAGTCCAGATGAAGGAGATGTCCTCATTTCAATATCAGGTCCTCAACGGGGTCCTGAGTGCGCCAGTGCGCCAGTGCGCCTATTTTGGGCCACTGGCCAAGTACCTCATATCAGGCCCTCCGGGTCCCGAACTTGTGTTTCATGACATCAGGGTCAGGTCCTAGAAGTGCCAAGGTCGCGCCGAGGCAGGTCGAGGACATGTCCCAAGAACTCCCATCCGAGCCCAGATGTGCGCCTAAGCCCGGGGTCCCTGTTCCGCCAGCGGTGGATCAGAGGTTCTCCCTCTGCGCTAAGCCTGACAACATTTGCGCCAAGCCTAAACGACGACGTGCTTCTATTATACTCCTAACGTACTTCAAAAGCGCGGTCCCAGATCCTGATTACGAAGACAGTCAAAAATCCAAGTTTGGCCAGCTTGCGTTCCCACTTGCCAGCCTGCATTCACACTCCCGGCCGTGCTCTGATTGGTTCGAATAGATTTTAAAGACTTTGTAATTAATTAAAAGTAAAATAACTTTCCCTATTCCTATAGGACATGGTTTTACCAATCTGTATAGAACAAGGTTATACCAATCCTTATAGAACAAGGTTATACCAATCCTTATAGGACAAGGTTTTCCCTTGTCTATAAAAAGGAGAATCAGATAGAGGATTGGGGGCGTTTTTGTTTCTGGGAAAACAGAGACCTGAGCCACAGAGAGTTCCATTTTGGTTTTCTAGAGAATTAGGGACCATATTTTGGGAGATAATCTTTCACATAGATTATTGGACGTGGAGCTTGGAGAAGAAGGCTCTGCCGTGTCTTCTGCTGCACCTGTTCTTAACAATCTCTTCTGTACCCTTATTTTCATTATTGCAATTTACTTATGAATTCAATTATACTTGTGTTTATTTCAGTTATGTGTGAGTAGTCATTAGGATTAGGGCTGCTTGAAGCCCTAGCCATGTTAGCTTATTGATTGGATTTCTGGCTCTTGATTATGATTGCTATGCATGCTGAATAAGTTGGATTACTATGCTTAATGAACTTAATTTATGCCTATAAGATTAGCTACCTTGTTTGCATATAATTATAGATGTAATTGCTTGAGTGACCGTCATATCATCTTGTGATTTGGAGCATCGAAAGTATTCGTACTTGTAATCTTAACTCATGACGACCTAGGATTGCATGCCACTTTGCTAGGCTAATGTGGTGTCATTAAATTCTCTTTAAACTTCATGCATCATCTTAAAAGGTAGGTGATAGACGTTCTAGGCATATGCCCTGTTTAGAACATGCTAAGTAAATGGAATAAGATGTGTCTAGTGAACCAACGCCAGGTCCTAGGCACGGGCACCTAATTCAGAAAATGCATAGTAATTAGGTCAAGGAAATTTGGTTAAGAGCTATAATTGGTTAGAGTGGATAGTAAGCCTTAATTCGCCTTAGTTAACAACCTTTCATTCTTGCATTGTTATTTTCTGCACTTTGATTTACTTGTCTTTAAATTTCAGTTATCACATCATAAACCCCCCCCCCCCCCCCCCCCCCCCCCCCCTGTGTGTGTGTGTGTTTTTATTTAAGTTAACAAATCTGAACTAAATTGGTCATAACGTTGATACAAGTCCTTGAGGGATCGACTCTTGCTATGCTACTATACTATACTTATCGATTTGTGCACTTGCAAGGATTTTATAACTGTTAGAATTGAATTGCATATTTCTTGCTCTTTAAATCTACCAACAATGCCCAACACACCCTAGATGATTGGAGGGAGAAATCTGATTCCAAGGCCAAGGATGTGGTTGTAGACCTAGAAACTACTGAGCCTAACGACCTAGCTACTCGGCTAAGAGAGTTCATGAGCGGTGAATTGAAGAATGTGTAGGACCGCATTGCCAAGGTGGAGGTTGGACGAGGTGCCTCTAGTAGATTGGTGGACTACCTGGAGGAGGAGATCTTCCCCTACACCAGAGACCTCCTACCGCATAGGCGATAGGCGATTCCAAGCCGCCCAAAATGTAACCTTATGATGGCTCTTCTGATCCATTCGACCACCTAGACAACTTCAGGTATGCAATGGAGAGCCGAGGCGCCATTGAGGCTAGTCGGTGCCGTATGGGGGGGGGGGGGGGGCGGCGGCTAAACTCTAAAAGAAACTACTCATGCATAATTGAAAATAAACAAGACATAATGTAAATCATAATTACAATGAAATAATTGAGTAGAGAAAAGAAAGATTGTTGAATAATGAGACAAGGCAGATGAACACAGCAAAGCATGCTCCTCCCAAGCTCCACACACAACTCTCTCTCTCTCTCTCTCTCTCTCTCTCTCTCAAACTTGGAAAATAATAAGTGTTTGAATTGAAAAACTGAATTACCATGTAATGCGGCTAGGGTGTCTCGAGGTTCTCACCCGCGAGCCTTTAGGTCCTTTAAATAGGCCTCTAAACCTCTACAATGTTGGAGAAAATCTAGCACAAAATCCTAATAAATAACTTACTCAAAACTGTTATGCTAGTTAGGCATGAAAAAGGACTCCAAAAAGGTAATCCTTGTTGGATTTTGAGTAGGATTTGCGGCAAGACTTGTGGTAAACACTTCTAAGATTTCTTGTATGCCAAGGTAGCTTCTGGAGGCTTCTAGAGGTTGCTGGGACATCAAGGACTGGGCATGTCCAACCCTAAGTACTTCGAACAAAGCAGGGCCAGATTCTGGGCTCATAGGACCTTAACTTGGACCTTTAAGAACTTAAAATGTCATTGACCAACACAACTGAGACAAACCACTCTAGGAACTTCCATATGTTATATCTAGCACAGTTCTCGGCTTTGTCCCACTCAAAAGCTTGTAGAAAGGTCGATGGCCCAATTTGGCTCATATCAGGGCTCACGGGAGTATTTTAGGACAAAACAGGACACGAACGTGTCATTGGCATTTTTGGTTGAGAAACATGAGTGCATTAGCTTATATAGGTGTTTTAAAGTCCAACTATGGGTGGTGTCTCACTTTGTTCACTCGTGTTTCAAGTGATGGCCCCTTTTGAACCTCCCGGGCCTGAAATAGGGCGTAGAGGAACTCCTTGGGCTGAGCAACCAGGGAAGCGTCTTGGGAATATTTTGGGTCTCCGCTTTTGAGGCGAACCAGGAACTTGTCACTGGCGTGGCATGGTATAGCTTGGCATATGAGGTTCAGAATAAGCGCAGGTCCTGTAGGTTAGGCACAATGTGGCTATGAGGCAGTCTCGGCTGGGATGTCTTAGGACATGTACTTCGCTCGTTTCTTGGTACAACAGGGGCTCGGTAGGACTTCTCAAGAACTCAGATTATGGCTTGGTTCTTGGCTTGTCTTGTCATGCGCCATGATCCGATTTTGGTCCTTCTGAAGGCCTATACTTTAACTTGAGACATCTCATTTGTTATAACTCCAAATTGAGCCATTCTGTTTGCGTTATTTCCAGAATTTACCTATCTTTCCAAATCTGCACAAGTCTCACAGGATTGGTCATTTTCTACTATGTTTGGCACTAAATCAATCAAAAGACATGTAAGAGAGGTACTAAGGAACATCAAAATGATGAATAAATAATGACTGAACAATTGGCCTCGATGACGCAACTGCCCACAATGCGTTGATGGGCGGTCTACAGGCCGGGGACTTCTTCTCACTAATGAAGAATCCTTTTGAAACCTACAAAGACCTCCTCAAGGAAGCTACTAGTTACGGCTGAGCAGAGCAGCTGAACGAGACAAGAAAGACTACCTCTCTACCCGCTGAGGCAACCAGGACTAACAATGACCGGGAGCGCAATGAGCCTAGCAATAATTATCATGGCCGACCCTCCCGGAAGAGACGATACGACCACGAGTATTCCAACCGGAGGAATGATTACCGTCGCAAAAAACGTCAAACATATTCCATCTATACCCCCCTCAATGCCACTAGCACGGAGGTGTTCAACGTCATTGAGAGAGAGCTACCAATACCGCGGCCACCTCGGTTCCCTTGCCAAGGAAAATAAGAGGACTACAAATACTGCCACTACCATGAGTGTATGGCCACCACACCGGTGACTGCAAATTGCTGAAGGACGAAATGGAAGTTCTAATCAGAAGAGATCGCCTTGGGGAATTTGTGGTCCACAAATCACAGTCTGTCTGAGTAGAGGAACCTTCCTTAGCCATTATGATAGCTCCCCCGATGCGATGATTTATAGCCACTATATCAGGTGGATAGGCTCCCTCAGGAACATCTCACTGGGCATGAAAGAACTACGCCCGTGCATCACTCAAGGAAGTCATCACACCCTGTCGATGGGATACTAGAGCCGACCCGAGAAAAGGACCAGCATTGGCCTCGACCCTGTAACTTTCTCTGAAATAGACAAACAGGCACCGATTAGCCTCACGATGCCCCCCTTGGTAATAGTGGTGGAAATAGCCAACTGCGGCGGGTCTAGAGTCCTGGTCGACCAGGGCAGCTCTGCTAACATCCTCTTTATCCTAGCCTTTGAACAATTAGGGTTGAGTACCACAACTCTCGACTCCACCATGCCTGCTCTAGTAGCCTGCGGGAGTGGTAGTATTCGGCCCCTAGGCCATATGACCCTCACCCTTACGGTAGGAAATTTTCTTGGACATATTAGCATTAATATAAACTTCATCATTACCGACTGCGCGTCTGCCTACAATGTCATACTCGGCCGACCCGCTCTAATCAAACTCGATGACACCATCAACTACCATATGTTTCTCATGAAGTTCCCGACTGCGGAGGGAATTGGGACGGTTCGAGGTAACCAACCATTGGCTCGCTCATGTTAAGCCTCAGCAGTTCGAATGCATACGTACGAAATCTTATCCATAACCGAGGATACATCGTCTACTTCCAGTATGTACCCACCTACCACTAACTTGGATCCTAGGGATCGCCTTCTAGGTCTCAATCCACGCCCCATGGAAGATGTTGAGGAAATACCAATATCAGATGAGTAACCTGAGTGAGTGGTAAAGATAGGGACTAACTTTCCTAAGGGCCAATGCCGTCACCTTTGCATGGTCGTTCTCTGACATGCCCTGTATCATCCCCGACATATTGACACATCACCTCAGCGTTATCCCGCAGAATCGACCTGTTAGTCAGAAACGGCGATCTTATGACGCTGAGCGATATACCGCCATGAAGGTGGAAGTTGAAAATCTCAGATCAATCGGCTTTAATAGTGAATCCACATACCTTACTTGGGTATCAAACGTAGTCAGGGTGACGAAGACCAAGGATAAATGGCGAATGTGTGTCGATTTCACTTATCTGAACAAAGCCTACACTAAGGATAGTTTCCCTCTTCCATGAATTGATCAACTTGGTGATGCTATCGCCGGCCACGAACTACTTAGCTTCATGGATGCCTACTTTGGGTACAACCCAATTTGCCTCCACCGTGACGATTAGGAAAAGACAGCTTTCATCATAGTCAAGGGTTTATATTGTTACAATGTGATGCCCTTCAATTTAAAGAATGCTAGAGCAACATACCAGTGACTCGTGAGCCGCATGTTTGAAGAACAACTGGGCAAGACATTCGAGGTTTATGTTGATGACATGTTGGTAAAGAGCATCAGGACCTCCCAACATGTCAACGATCTAACCACCACCTTTGTAGTCCTGAACCGGTATACACATGAAACTCAATCCAGCGAAGTGCATCTTCGGAGACACCTCGGGAAAATATTTGGGATTCATGGTTAGCCAATGGGGTATCGAGGCCAATCCCGAGAAAATCAGAGCTCTTATTGACATGCAAGCCCCCACTACAAAGAAAGAAGTCCAATGTCTCACTAGCCGGCTAGCCGCTCTAAATCGCTTCATCTCACGAGCTACCGACAGCTGCCTCCCATTTTTCAAGGCGCTCAAGGGTGTCAAGCGAATTATCAGATGGACCGGTGAATGCTCAGACGCCTTCAAGAGCCTCAAAAAACACATTGGCCAACCCCCTGTCCCTTCAAAACTAGAAGCAGGCGAAACCCTATCCTTGTACTTGGCGGTATCCCCATCAGCAATCAGCTTTGTCCGAGTACGTACTTTCGAGTCTGAGAAAAACCCAGTTTACTACGTATCGAAAGCACTCCTCAATGTTGAAACCCGCTATCTCGCCATCGAAAAACTTGCATTGGCCCTCATCGCCTCGGCCAGAAGGCTCTGTCCGTACTTCCAACCTCATGCAATTGAGGTCATGACTGACCAGCAACTTCGTCAGGTCCGTCAACGGCCTAAGACATAGGGTCGCCTCATCAAATGGTCCATCAAACTCGGCGAGTTTGACGTACAGTACAAGGGCAGGTCCACGCTTGGGGCTCAGGTCGTAGCAGACTTCATTGCTGAAATCACACCCCAAGTGGCAGACCCGACCCCTACCAATCAGGCCAGTTCCTCTACGTTAATAACTTCCTCCAAGTATCCTCTCTGGAACCTCCATGTAGATGGTGCTTCCAACAAAGGAAGATGTGGTGCAGGCCTTGTCCTTATCACCCCTGAGGGGAATGCTCTAGAATACGCCCTTCGCTTCACTTTCTTCACCTCCAACAACGAAGCCGAGTAAGAGGCCTTACTAGCCGGATTGATAATCGCACACGACCTAGGTGCCAAATCACTTCACATCAGTAGTGACACCCAATTAGTCATTGGACAAATCATGAATGATTTCGAAATAAAGGATCCCAACATGGGCGCAAATGTCGCAGCACCTCGAAAGCTACTCTGCAAATTTGACTCCTACCTTATCCTGCAAATCCCCCGTGTTAATAACAATCGCGCAGACACACTGGCACGACTCGCCACTGCGGCCCCTTCAGATTGAACACACAACTCTAATCAAGTACATCACCGAGCCCAGTATCAACAAAATCGGAGCTGGAGATACACGAAACCATGAATGGCACCAACTGGATGATGGATATCTACACCTACCTTGATACTGGAGTCGTCCCAGCCGAGCTGATCTTGGCTTAAAAGGTGAAGGCCAGGTCGGCTCGCCACTGCATCATCTCTGTTTAGTTGTACAAGCGCGATTTTGCCATGTCCTTGTTGCGGTGTATAACACCCGAGCTGGGAAAGCCAGTGCTCAGGGATATTCATGAAGACGTATGCGGTAGTCACATGTCCGCACAAAAAATGTCCAACAAAATGGTATGCAAAGGCTACTGTTGGCCTTCCATCCTAGCCGATGCTCAGGAAATAGCCAGATTTTGCAAACCTTGCTAGTTCTTCTCACCAATTCCTCGACAACTGATTGAGCCCTTAACCTCCTTGAGTAGCCCCTGACCATTCACACAGTGGGGACTTAACTTGATTGGTCCGATGCCATCTGGGTACAAGGGAAAATGTTATGATGTGGTCGTTGTCGACTATTACACCAAGTGGGCTGAGGCGAAGGCCCTCACGGCCATTACTGAGCAACAAATTTGAAACTTCGTTTGGAAAGGTATCATATGCTGTTTTGGAATCCCCAACACTATCATCACTGATAACGAAGACAATTCGACAACTTCCCCTTCCAGGAGTTCTGCTCCGCCTATGGGATCGATCTCAGGTTTGCCTCCCCAACACACCCCCAAGCTAACGGACAAATGGAGGCCATCATTAAAATCCTCAAGCAAACAATCAAGAAAAAGCTGGGGGTGGCTAAGGAAGAATGGCAGAGCATCTTAATGCAGCTCTATGGACATACAAGACCATTGAACTGCCATCTACCAATGAGACCCAATTCTACTAGGCGTTTGGCTCAGAAGCCATGGTGCCTATCGAAGTTGGCCTGCAGACCCATCGTGTGGTGTCTTACGAGCCCACCAGAAACTCTGAACTATAGGATATCAGCCTAGACCTCCGGTAGGAGAAACGCATCCACGCAGATAGCACAACACGACCTACCAGCAACGGGTCGCCCGATACTACGACCAGAAGGACAGACCATGATCCTTTCGTCCCGAAATCCTAGTCCTCAGGAAGACCATTCTCGCTACCCGCAACCGAGCTGACGATATGTTGGATAAAATAGACAACACAAATATAGTGCCTATTCTATTCAATTTAACCTTTCAAGTGCACAAGTCGAATAAATAGTATAGCAAATAAGTAAGGGTCGAATCCCACAAGGACTTGTCTTAACTATGTTCCACTTTGTTACTTAGATTGATTAATTAACTCAGAGACTCAACACAAAATAAAAATAAAAATAAATAAAAAAACATATAAATAAGATAAAACAAATTAAAGAACCTAAAACAAATAATAAAATTAATAGGCTAAGGCACTCTATCCACCACTAACCACAATTACTTCCTAACATGATTTCCAAGATTCAATTACTATGAATTATCTGAATTAGGTGCCAATGCAAAGGTCCGACTAAGGTACACTGAACATATTTTATTCTCTCTTACTTAGCATGTTTTAGGCCGGATGAGGACCTTAGAACGTCTATCACCTACCAGTTAAGATGATACATGAAATATTAAGAGAATTTAATGATACTGCACTTTCCCTAGAAAAGTGATGTGCATTCGTAGGTTGTCATGAGTTCCGATTACAAGATTGTTTCTTACCGTCAACCTTTTGATGCTAAGTGAATTACAGGATTATATAGTGGTCCGTCAAGAAATTCCATTAATAATTTATGCATACAAGGTAGCTAATCTCATAAACATAAAAGAATAGTATTCAAGTAGTAATCAAAATTATTCAGCATCCATAACAATTAAAATCAAGAGCCAAAATCATATTAAAGAAGAAACATGGCTAGGGCTTCAAGAAGCCCTAACCTAAAAAGAAACTACAATATAAAAGAAAAAGTGTTTTTGCTCTGTGGTGTATTTTTACATATATTTTCGGACCCCTTTTACAAAACCCTATGACCTCTATTTATAGAAGAATTATTAATCCTCAAATAAATAGAAGTAAAGAAAACTAAGAAAAAGGTTTCCGAAACAATAAAGAAAACTAATTAAAAATCTTTCTTTAAAGTAAAAGAACAAAAAAAATATTTTCTAATGAAATGGACATGAAATCCCCTTGAAGCATGGAGAATAGGTGTGAACACAAGCTGTCAAAGGCATCCTGGCTGGCCCGCGTGCTGTCCTGCATGATGATTTTGCTCGCGGGGTCCGAAGTAATCTTTGGAATGTTCTTCGAAATGATCTTGGAATAATTCTAATTCGCGGGACAGACCGTGGGATGACCTTGGGATGATTTTGGTCTGATTTTGAGATGATTTTGAAGCTGACCGCTAGCCCACGGGACTCGATTTTGATTCTTTTATAACTTCTTCATTTCAACTCAAAATTTAGTGATTCTCTTTCCGTTATTTTCATAATTCAATCATCTTTCTAAATCTTCATATGTCTCATAAAATAGATTATTTTCTCTAGTTTCATATCACGAAATATTAACAAAACATAAGTAAAAGGGTATTAAATCATGTTTAAAATATGTATTAATTATGAACTAACAAATACCTGCAAACCTATCTTTTTCCAGTCCTCGAACAAAACACAGAATAAAAACTAAAAAAATAAAAAACTCAATCGTACTTAAGATAGAACATTTAAACCCCTAAGTGTCCCTAGTACGAGGAGTTTTGTCTCTTGAGGGTTTACCAGTTATGATGCCCACAAACGTTTTACTTAAAAACAAAAAACATAACTCTTAAGAAAATTAATAAGAACCAATGTAAGTCTATCATGCTTTGCTAAACTAAAGAGATGTCAAAAACGAGAATGTAATATGTGTTAAGTGTGAATGCCAAAAACTTCAAATAATCAAGCTTAAAGATAATTACATCCAAATGCCTTCAAAAGATTTCGCCTCGACTCTAATCCTCTCTAGGCAACTCTCAATTTTCACACCAATCCTAGGCTCACACTCTTATCAAGCATATGTGATGGAAGTTATATAAAGAAAATCAAATATAATCACATAAGAATATTCAATGAAAGAACGATAATTTCTCAAAATAGATGTCATGAAAGGAATTGAAAATTCAGAACGTAGATACATACCTCAACTCCAAGCATAATTTCCCATAAGATCCGTTAGGTCTTCAATTAAGGTTGTAATGAGGCTAAGCTTAGGGTTAAAGAACAAAGGATAAAGATTGCAAAGAACTTAGGTTGTACCAAGGCATGAAGTGTCATGACTTGAACTTGAATCTTGAACTTTGAACACTTCTAAGCACTTTCACATGTTTTTCATATTTGTGACCATAACTTATTATTTTTGAATTTGAATCAAATCACACTTTTTTTTTTTGATAAAAAATGATATCATTGTATATTATAAAGAAAGGATACAACCATACCATCAAAATCAAGCTATGACAGCAAGACCCACAAGCCAATATGGCAATACTGACACGGACAAAGTCGCACTAACAGCTAACAAACCCACATCATTGAAATTGTGCAAAATTACAAATCAGCCCACAAAGCCCAAAACAACCAAAACCATATTGGCGCCTATAACCCTAAACAAACTACCTAACTAAAAGAAACATTCACCGTCGTCAAACCCATCACATTTGGTTTTGAAGAACTTGAAGAGCATGGCGGATCTGAGGAAGGTTTGATCTCCAGCGATCCAATTGCGTATAAAAGGGAATAAATGACAAAAATCCTAATCTAACTACTGTGACCAAAACCAATGGGAGATATTATGGCAAACTCCTCCAAAAGTAAGGTAGAACAAAATTTAGGAAAAAAAGAAATTTTAAGGAAGATTTTGGGTAAGGGGATAAATTGAAAAAAATAACAAAATAACATGATAGGGAACTAAAATCTGAGCATGGCTCAGACCATGCAGTCACCATAAAGGGACTCTTATTACTAAACCAAAAGAAAAAGAGGAAAAACGGTTGAGGGGAGGAGGGAGAAGATCTTCTCCCTCCTCCCCTTAGTTTGCTTTTTCTTTGGGACTAGGATGAGAGAAAATGGGGGCTAGGTTTTTTGAATCAAATCACACTTTTTAGCTCAATTCCATCATTTTTTTTCTTTTTCTCTTTTTTCTTTCCTTTTTTTTCTTGAACGCAAAATTTTTTTCTTTCTTTCCTTCAACGTTCAAAATTTTTTGTTTTTTGAATTGAACTAAATTGGATTAAGTAAATTGAGGTGTCACCATTATCCAACTTGGATATAATTTTTCAATTTCCACACTGCAACACTTAGCATATTTTGCATAAACTGCTTTCTTTCATGAACTTCAATTACCATATTTTGCATAAACTTCTTTCTTTCATGAACTTCAATTACCATATTTTGCATAAACTTCTTTCTTTCATGAACTTCAATTAGAGCAACCTTAGAACAAACCTAAGTTATAGGGTATGGCCAAAACGTAGGGTAAGTGTTTAGGGTAGATTATGATTTAGGTGATGAAAGAAAAGGCTCAAGTGTGTGGCTTCAAATTTGGCTAATGGAGCACACAAAAGTGTAGGATAATGGCTTAATAAGGTTAAAACATGCATAGCCTACATCATCTCTTATGGTAAATCAAACTTAGAACTCACCTACATAAGATGATAGTTCTTTAATAATCAATGCAAATAATGTTTAATGAGATCAACAATTTATGAACAAAAATCGAAGAGTGTTTAAGAGTAGAAACAAAGTAAATCACTCTCAAAGAATGGCATTAGGCTCAAAAACTCACAAGGGTAGTCTCCACTAATTTTCTAAAGGGCAGTTAAACACGATCATCTTGTCTACTTAATTACATAAAGTATGGCATTGTGTGAAGTGCATAGTTATGATACAAACTAATCATGGCATAACTTAGTAGAACATTAACGATTAACTTAACATATTCATTCTTATTAACAAGCAAAGAGTAATGAAATGAAAAACCAACTTTTTTTTTTATTTTTTCGAAATTTTTCTCCGAATTTTTTTTTATTAATTTGTTTATGAAAATAAAAAAATTTTAATTTTAAAAAAAAAATTTAATTAATATATTTTTTTCTAAATTCCCATTCCAAATAAGTTTTCCAATTTTAAACGAAAGTCCACATGCCCAAACCTAAACTGAACATTGTCCTCAATGTGATAAAGTAAAAATTAAATGAAGATAGTAAAGTTGAGGCATGACATCAAACAAAAATACAAAAAATAAAAAGGAAAGGAAAGATCGAACTAGGTTGGGTTGCCTCCCAATAAGCATGTACCTAAAAAAATAAAAAACTGAGATAATAAAAAATCTAAGATAAATGGACAAATAAAATAGATAGCATAGCAAAGAATGAAGGGTCGAATCTCAAAAGGACTTGTTTTAACTATGTT
The DNA here is from genome assembly GCA_037349345.1 of Oemleria cerasiformis. NCBI lineage: Eukaryota > Viridiplantae > Streptophyta > Magnoliopsida > Rosales > Rosaceae > Oemleria > Oemleria cerasiformis. Next base: position 1,493,903 of record JAZGTL010000017.1, on the reverse strand, counting down.
CCACTTTATTACTTAGATTGATTAATTAACTTAGAGACTCAACACAAAATTAAAAAAAAAAAAAAACAAACAAATATTGGGGAGTTTAAACATAAAAATAAAATAAAACAAATTAAAGAAACTAAAACAATTAATAAAAATAATAGGGTAAGGCACTCTATCCACCACTAACCACAAATACTTCCTAACAAGATTTTCAGGATTCAATTACTATGAATTATCTTAATTAGGTGCCCATGCAAAGGTCAGACTAAGGTACACTAAATATATTTTATTCTCTCTTATTTACCATGTTTTAGGTCGGATGAGTACCTTAGAACGTCTATCACTTACCAGTTAAGATGAGGCATGAAGTATTAAGATAATTTAATGACACCACATTATCCCTAGAAAAGTGATGTGCATTCCTAGGTTTTCATGAATTCCGATTACAAGATTGTTTCTTACCCTTAACCTCTTGATGCTAAGTGAATTACACGATGATATAGTGGTCCGTCAAGCAATTCCATCAATAATTTATGCAAACTAGGTAGCTAATCTCATAAACATAAAAAAATAGTAATTAAAATAGTAATCAGAATTATTCAGCATCCATGGCTAGGGCTTCAAGAATCCCTAACCTAAAAACAAACTACAATATACAAGAAAAAGAGTTTTTGCTCTGTGGTATATTTTTGTGTATATTTTCGGACTCCTTTTACAAAACCCTATGACCTCTATTTATAAGAGAGTTATTAATCCTCAAATAAATAGAATTTACATTGAATTCTGTAAGGAAAATGTTTCCTAAACAATAAAGAAAACTAATTAAAAACCTTTCCTAAAGGTAAAAGACAAAAAATAATGTTTTCTAATGAAATAGGCATGAAATCCCCTTGAAACATGGAGAATAGGTGTGAACACAAGCTGTCAAGGGCATCCTGTTTGGCCCGTGTGTTGTCCCGCAAGATGATTTTGAAGTTATAGTGAAGTCGACCCCTAGCTCGCGGACTTCTCGCGGGGTCCAAAGTAATCTTCGGAAAGTTCTTGAAAATGATCTTGGAATAATTCTAACCCGCGGGATGGACCGCATGATGACCTTGGGATGATTTTGAAGTTTACCGCTAGCCCGCGGGACTCGATTTTGATTCTTTTATAACTTCTTTGCAACTCCAAATTGAGTGATTCTCTTTCCGTTATTTTCAGAATTCAATCATCTTTCTAAATTTGCACATGTTTCACAAAATAGATTATTTTCTCCAATTTTATATTTCAAAATATTAAAAAAACATAAGTAAAAGGGTATGAAATCATGCATAAAATATGTATTAATTATGACCTAAAAAGCTGTTAATAGGGCAGCTTGTATATCTCCCTGATGAGCTTTCCTTCCGGATGCCATCAGATTAGCTAATCAATGTTCATTTACTTGTCTATTTTTATGTTAAGTCTGGTTGGCCTCGCATACACTTTGCCTCACACACACAATTCTTAAGCCCAATCTTATACTACAAGTATTCAAACAAACTTACTGAAACTCACCTACAAATGTTCCACAAACACACCTACGCAAATCCCTAAGTGTCGGGGGAAGGACAACAACTTTCTTCCCCCACACGTAAAACAGAAACATCAAAACACCAATTAAAAAGCGTGTAATGTGTAATAACCAAACAAGGTAAATAATAAAAAGCCTCAAACGGGCAAACCATAACATAAAACTTTAAGTGCAAATAAACATACTGAGCACTGTGTTAACCGCTAGGTCAACTAGACTCATCAAAGTTCAGCAAAATATACAAACTACGATTGTTCTCCAAAAAGAAAAAAGTGTGAGGGCTAAGTACCCCTGCAGGTCTGCATACTACAAAAAAGAGTTCGGCTTTGCACAGCCGACCTGGGGCCATGAACGATACTCGCTCCTCATGGATAGGGTGTATCCCCCACCTCCTGCCCATCATCCACGTCCACTACATGTTCTGCAAGCACATCCCCATGTGTCTTCACAGATGCCCACGCCTTAGCTTCACGAATAGTCTCCTCCTCAATGGCCTGGCTATCCTGAAGCACTTCCAAAGCACGCGGCTGGCTTAGCTCCACATCCCCACACCCAGTACCCACCTCAGCCACCTGCTGAGTCACCTCTGCCACCTGCTGAGTCACCTCTGCCACCTGCTGAGTCACCTCTGTATCCCCCTCCTCGACCTCCTCAAGGTCTGAAAGGCTCAAGACATATTCAGGATGCCTCTTTTGGATACGTTCCAGCATGTCAAACCCACCGTCCGCTTTAGCTCGGCTCAGCACATCCATACCTTCATTAGAATTCAGCGACTTCTGCACAATTTCTTCTTCAGCACTGCAAGTGTTCTCTACAATCTCTTGCAGCCTCCTGTTCTCCCCCATCAGCTCACTAAGCTTCCCCTTCAGGTATTCTCTCTCCTCCAACAACCTCCCACTGTCAGCTCAGCTCTTCCCATCATAGCGTGCACCTCTGCACTCTTCCCTCTTTCAGAGTCCACATCAGACAAAGCGGTGACCTCAGCTTCCTTCCTTCTCAGCGCATCCTGAAGGGCCCGCTGTTCCGTTGTACGGCTCACTTCGGTGTTACGGTGAGTCATCACTCGCCGAATCGCCAGGAACTGCTTAAAGGTGACCTGCACAACATAACTTCATGACAATCCATACCCACCAACACAAACATGACGATCACAAGACACACACAATAAAGCACACATACCTTCAACAAGTCCTCGTAGGCTTGCATGCACGTCCCTGCGTAGCCCTCCAGCTCCATGTGGTTTGAGCCCACCACCGTGTCCCCAATCAGCACCTACTTTCTAGTTGTTTGAAACTTGTCAATCTCATTCGGCTCAGTAGTAACACCGATTAGGAGTGTACCATCGGTAGTGATTGTACTCGGCTTGGGAATACCAGGAACTCGACCCCCAATGAATTGCCTTTTCGCAACCGCTCCACCTAATGACCCCTCCTCGGCAGCCGGCCTCTTCTTCCCCTACTGCAGCGGCGACTTCACGGGCGTCCTCTCAACCACCTTCTTCCCTCAGGAACGGCCAGAAGCGGGACCCATCACAATACCACCTACCTGCTCAGCCGACCTGGATCCGCTCCTATTAACCAACCCGCTCGCCCCTCTCTCAGCTGACCCACTTAATCCCTTACCTACCGACCTGTTAGCACCCTTCTCAGCAGACCCGCCCTCAGGTTTTTTGCACAAACCCCTCTTTAGGCGGGCCCTAGCAGCTGGTTCCACTATGCCATTTATAGGCTTAGACGACACTAATCAGATGAGAATTTAGGCTAAAACCATCGTCTTATTCTGAGAGATGACGCTTTATGCTAAAACCGTTATCTATGATAGTGTAGAGACAACAGTTTTGCTATTAACTGTTGTCTATGATAGATATATGTGATACCCCAAAGCTCAAAGCGGCAAAGGCAAAACTTGCAAACACGCTAAACACTGTAGCGTTTAAATTTTTTTTAAAGGAGTTGCCTCTGCCTTCTCTCTCTAGCAAACCTCTGTCTTCTCGCTAAATAAACAAACTCAGCCGGCCCTAGAATCTTTGGGGTGGGGGTTCTCTGGATCTCCACCGTTGGTGGTGGATCCGAGCCACCTCCACCTCCTCCTCCCCCTCACCTTTCTTGCTTTCTTTCTCTTTAATCGAAGTCGCGAGCCCGGAAACCCTTTCAATCTCTCCTCTCCTCCCTGAATAGACGAAGTGCACGTCTTGCTCTATCTTGACTCTGACTGGTGAGGCGATTGGGTCTGAGATAATGAGATCTGAGCCTCTGTTCTTCACTCAAGGAATCAAGGTATGCTCTTCCTCTTCTCTGTCTCCTTTCTTGCTTTCTTTCTTTCTCTAATCGAAGTCTCGAGCTCGAAAACCCTAACAATCTCTTCTCTCCTCCCTGAATAGACGAAGCGCACAATGGATCTCTCATCGAACAATGGAACCTTGACGCCTACATCGCGACTCGCATGGAGGTGCAGAAGAGGTCTGAATCGTCATCTTGTTCTATCTCAACTCTGACTGGCGAGGCGATTGGATCTGAGATAATGAGATCTGAGCCTCTGCTCTTCACACAATGCATCAAGGTATGCTCTTCCTCTTCTCTGTCTTTCTTCTCTCAGTCTTATTCTCATAGGTGAGAATCGTGAGATGGGTTTGTTGATTGGAAAATTGGGAGTGAGGGTTGGTGCGCAGCATGGGTGCTTGGGATTTGATTTTAATGGGTTCAAGTGTTCAAGTCTCCATCGCAAACTGGAGACTTGGGTCTGTTGAGGTTTTTATGGTAAACAATAATAAATTGGATTCCTTTATAGTTTTTGTCAGTTCATGTGGTGGGCAATCTTTTTCTGTTAATTCCTTGTTCTTTCTCTTTAGTTTTGATCTAATAGAAACTAGAATTTTTTTGCATAATGTAAATTTTATAGGATTAGGTATGGTGTAGGTCTTTGATGCAGGTAAATTTTTTTTCATTTCAAACAAATGATGCAGGTCTTTGATATTTCTGTCAAGAAAACAACTGGAGACTTGTGTTGGCACATGATACTCATGCCATTGTCCTCAAATCATTAAACTTCTGATTTTCTTAGTTAAAGAACCACACTTGATGAGCTATCCTATAGTGCAATACTAAACTGTTGTTGTAAATTACATCAGAGAATTTGCTGCTGGATATTAGTGGAGTTCTTAAAGTTTCAGATTTTGGACTGAGCGCACTACCTCAGCAAGTTCGAGTGAGTATTTTGGCTTCATCCCTCAAGGAAAAGTAAATGCTTTAAGTCCATTTAACTTTTGATGGTGAGGAATGGACAGCTTCGTTATAGTACTTCTTAGTCTTTGACAATACCTGTCACAGTTATAGTCATAAAGACAACATGGTGAATTGGTTGAGAGCTTCATGCATTCATTTGTTATAGGATGTGTGAGTGATTTTCTTTTCCCTTTGATTAGGAAGATGGATTGCTTCACAGAACATGCGAGACACCAACTGTAAGTCTATCTTTTCTTTTCCCTATGTACACATGTTGACCCATGTCGTTTTTAATCTCACTGCAGTAATATCTGGTCTCATTTCATACGCACCTAGAACCTTTTCTTTATGTTCTAATACTCAACTTTGATAATTATATGTTTTTCTGCTGCAGCCACATGTTCTTTCTCGGTGGTGTGTGTTTCAACCATTACCTTTCTTATTTTTTGCTCCTGTAGCTTTTGATCTTTAATCTGATTATGATGTACCTCATTTAATAAGGATGCTACAAAATCCACAATATCGCCAACAGCTCGGAGGTGGTGGTGGAAAGCGATGAGTTATCATCTCCTCCCCTCTTCACCTAGTTATCTCTAATTACTGATGTTTTTCTGCATTCTCTGCATTTTTTTGGATATGAATGAGCCGATGTTTGGACCTTATGTTTCTCTTCATTCTCTGTATGAATATGTATGAGCTGATTTCTTTGGACCTTATGTTTGACTGAATTGTTTTTTAATAGTTCAGTGGGAGAAGAGAACAACTAGCACTTAAATGCAGAAGGAGATTGATGAAGTACGTGTTGCGAGGGCAGATTTTCGGGAACTATGTAGCGTAGCAAGAAATGACTAGTTACAATTGAATTGCATGTACTTTCATGTTAATTTTGCCTCATTATTTTGGTTATATCTTGAGGCGTGCACTAAATTAGCTAGATAGACTTGTATTTCTTGGGAAATTGCCAAAAATTAATGTATTTTCAGCTGTCTTTTCCGCTTTTTTTGTCAGAATGTTGGATGGTTTTGCTTCAAAGATTTATATATGTGACTTTCTTTTTATTTCAAAAGAATTTATGTGATTCAAAAGTAATATATAATACAAATCAAATCATGAAATATGACAATAGGTACAAAATTAGTCCTATCTTACACGATGTTGAAAATCTGTCATCTAAAATTGATGTCTGATTATATTCTAGATGACGGTTATTATATTCTACATGACAGTTAAAACCTCCGTTTGATTATATTTTAGGCGACAGTTAATAAGCATCGTTTGATATTGCTTAAATAGATGACGCTTTTTTTTACATTCAGATGAAAGTTTTGTACTGTCGTCTAGGGTCAAAAATGGCATAGTGATCATTCCTATCTACCACCATTGCTTGAATCAATCCCATTTCCTTCAACCTATCCTCTATAAGAATGATAGGCGCAATCCTCTCCTTGGCTAAAAAACCATGCACAACCTCAAGTTCGACCTCCTCGACCTCTCCTAACACAGCAACTTTTGGAAGTTGCACTGCCATTACAATCAAACAAACCACTATTAGAAAAATAAGATAACATAGTACCAAAAAAAAACATCAAAGCAAGCAAGCAGACAAAGCACTCCAGAACAGGTTTTAGCTCAATAATCTGATCTTTAGTCCTAAATCTCCTAGCAACCTACGCCCCAGGCTCCTCCACCCCCGGCTCCACCTCCCAGCCACCACTTACAAAAATCAGCGATCCTTCCGCTCTCAATTACCAACAGCAAAGTTATCAACCAGCGCACCCTTCCCCCTCTACATAAGGTAATAAAAACCTAACTGATGTGGACTAGTGCGCAACTCGTATGCATGCGCTATCACCTCCATCGATGGTTCTGAAGCATTCACTTCACTTCATAGCACATACATGGAAAACAGAGTCCTAAACATATTCGGACTCATCTGGAAGGGCACCACACCGATATTGACAGGACCCTTCCCGAATTTCCCTTCGAAAACCGTGAGAAGCCTTTCTCTTTTCTGATAACGCTTGAAACCTCAAAATAATTCCTGAAATTCCCTCACTATTCCAACAAAGACTTTCTAAGAATTCTACCAAAATTTTGGTAGAATCTACCCTATAAAATAGGTCAAACCGCCTTCCATCTGTCAGACGAATGATTCATAACTAAACTAATAACCCAACCGTCCAAATAAAACGAACTTCCACCATAAGACACCACTCAACGAACTACCTAAAGGTTGATAAGAGCATACTAGGTTTAGATTTACATTTACAAAACCGACAAGTCCTATGTGGCGGTAGAGTAGCAAAAGGTGATGTCTCCTCCAAGTCTCGTCTCCTCGTCCCGCTACGGCCTTAAGTGTTAGGACCCGTCCCGAATTTCCCCTCGAAACCCGGGAAGAACCCTGATCCCGTCTGACAACCTAAGGAAAGGTTCCCAAATACCCTTCAATCCTTAGCATATGATAATAACAATAAATAATTTCTCTTGTCAGACAAGGGATTTAAGCACTTAAAATTCCCGTAAGTAATTACCAACCAAATACAAGAATATCAGAGCGTCTAAGTAGGATCAATGTACAAATTAGATATCCTACTCAAGTACAACTACACAGCGTAGCGGAAGTGCAAATGCCTCTGCCTCGACCCCACGCGCCGCCACGCGCCGCCGGAAGGTCGGCACACGCGCCCACGCGCCCTCACGCGCCGGTCACGCGCCTGCTACAGTAACCACGCGCCTGAACCGGTCCAACCCGGTTCGGCTCAACCTGACCCGGTCCAACTCGACCCGACCGGTTCACTCAACTCGACCGGTTCAACTCGACCCGACCGGTCACCGGTAACTCACCGGAGAAGACGACCGGACTGTCGTCGCCGTCGCCGGAATTTGGCCGGAGAAGATGACCGGACCGCCACCTCCGCCGCCGTCTGGTTCGCCGGAATCCGCCATTTCCGACCGAAATTCCAAGCTTTACAACTTCCTCAAAACTCAACCGTTTTACACAAATTTTACGTCTAAATCTATCTACTCAAACCCAGGAATCCAAATATAACCTCAAAACATCAAACACGTACCTCTATAAGCCGGAAAATCGATCCAAAGATCCGAAACTTCCTTTACTCGGCTCGGCTTCCACCGTGGTCCTCTCCTTCGATGGTTGGTACGGTTGTGATCGTGGGAAAGAGTAGAATACGATTAGTTGATCCAAATGGGAAGTTAAAGCCTTGAATCCGTCGTTGACTTTTGGTTTTCTCTTGGTTTTTCTTCGGTTTCGGTTCAAAGTAATGGGTGTGTTTGTGTTGTTTGTTACCGAGAGAGTGAGTGAGTGAAGATAAGGAGATGAAGATGAAATGAGTTGTACAATAAGTGAGGTTAAAATATCTCCCCTCCATGGAAAATTACCAAAATGCCCTTACACATCTAGACCCAAAACTTCCGTATACGAACTATGTTTCCTGCGTGCCGCTGGTCTACGAACTCGTGAGTTCGAGACCTACGCAACGGTACCCGAAACACCACCAAAAGTGTCTCGAAACAAAACTTGATTTCCAAGCCCTTTACCGACCAAGGGTAAAATCGTCATTTTACAAAAATAATTGCATAAAATCAATTATGAAAAGTCCGGGTTGTTACAATCTACTCCCTTTAAGAAATTTCGTCCCCGAAATTCATTCCTAATCATGAAATAAATGAGGATACTGTGCCCGCATTAGTTCCTCAGTTTCCCACGTGGCTTCCTCCACGTTATGATTCCTCCACAACACTTTAACTAGAGGAATAGTCTTTCTGCGAAGTACCTTTTCCTTCCAATCCAGAATTTGCACTGGTTGCTCCTCAAATGTCAAATCGTCTTTCAGCTCAAGTGGTTGCTCTTCCAACACATGAGACTCATCAAACAGATATTTCCGGAGCAAAGATACATGAAAGACATCATGAACTCTGGATAATTCCGAGGGTAAAGAAATACGATATGCCACTGGTCCTATCCTTTCCAAAATCTCATATGGACCAATGTAGCGAGGACTTAGTTTTCCCCGTCTACCAAAACGTACCACTCCTTTCCATGGAGATAGTTTCAAGAACACCCAATCACCAACCTCAAACTCAAGGTCTCTGGTTCGATGGTCTGCATAGCTCTTCTGGCGATCCTGAGCTATCTTCAACCTTTCTCTGATGATTCTAATCTTTTCCTCAGTCAATTCCACCAACTCAGGTGTTAACAGTCTTCTTTCACCTATTTCACTCCAACATAAAGGTGTTCTGCACTGCCTCCCATTCAGTGCCTCGAAAGGTGACATCCCGATGCTTGACTGGTAACTGTTATTATATGCAAATTCCATCAGAGACAAGTGTGAATCCCAGTTCCCTTTAAACTGTAGTACACAAGCCCTCATCATATCCTCCAAAACCTGGATTGTTCTCTCAGACTGACCATCCGTCTGAGGATGAAAGGCTGTACTGAAATGCAATGTGGTGCCAAAAACCTTGGTCGGTAAAGGGTTTGGAAATCAAGTTTTATTTCGAGACACTTTTGGTGTTGTTTCGGGTACCGTTGCGTAGGTCTCGAACTCACGAGTTCGTAGACAGGCGGCACGCAGGAAACGGAGTTCGTATACGGAAGTTGTGGGTCTAGATGTGTAAGGGCATTTTGGTAATTTGCCATGGAGGGGAGATATTTTAACCTCAATTATTTTACATCATCATTTCATCTTTATCTCCTTATCCTCACTCACACACTCTGTGAAAAACAGAACACAAACACAACCCATACACTGAACCGAAATCGAGAGAAAAACCAAGAGAAAACCAAAATTCAACGACGGATTCAAGGCTTTAACTTCCCATTTGGATCAACTAATCGTATTCTACTCTTTCCCACGATCACAACCGTACCAACCATCGAAGGAGAGGACTACGGTGGAAGCCGAGCCGAGTAAAGGAAGTTTCGGATCTTTGGATCGATTTTCCGGCTTATACAGGTACGTGTTTGATGTTTTGAGGTTATATTTGGATTCCTGGGTTTGAGTAGATAGATTTAGACGTAAAATTTGTGTAAAACGGTTGAGTTTTGAGGAAGTTGTAAAGCTTGGAATTTCGGTCGGAAATGGCGGATTCCGGCGAACCAGACGGCGGCGGAGGTGGCGGTCCGGTCATCTTCTCCGGCCAACTTCCGGCGATGGCGACGACAGTCCGGTTGTCTTCTCCGGCGAGTCACCGGTGACCGGTCGGGTCGAGTTGGACCGTTCGGGTCGAGTTGAACCGGTCGAGTTGAGTGAACCGGTCGGGTCGAGTTGGACCGGGTCAGGTTGAGCCGAACCGGGTTGGACCGGTTCAGGCGCGTGGTTACTGTAGCAAGCGCGTGACCGGCGCGTGAGGGCGCGTGTGCCGACCTTCCGACGGCGCATGGCGGCGCGTGGGGTCGAGGCGGACGTCACGGCGGCGCGTGGCAACTAGTTTCGGACGTTCTGAATCTGTTGGTACAGGTTTCAGGTTGATCGGACATCGTTTAGAGGTCGTTTTAAGTGTCCGAAGTTGCTGTGATTTTAGGAACAGAAAGGGTAGACTTCCCGAGGTTTAGGAAGTTGTTATATACGAGTCTTATTACTAGCCGGTAATCCCGATTGTTGTTTTTGACAGGCGATATCGTTCCGGGAACCTCAGAGGAACGAGCGAGACGGGATTGAGCTAGCTTGAACAGGTTTGTGAGTGGACTTTGTTTTATAAACTGAATTGCATGCATCAAAATATCTTTGTTAAATACGGTTATGTATTGTGGCATTGAATTTCTGAATGTTAGAAATGATTTCTAGACATATGTTTTCCACTATTTCAGTTAAAGTATGATAGTCGAGATATGCCGACTGATATGATATGATAGTCGAGATATGCCGACTGATATGATATGATAGTCGAGATATGCCGACTGATATGATATGATAGTCGAGATATGCCGACTGATATGATATGATAGTCGAGATATGCCGACTGATATGATATGATAGTCGAGATATGCCGACTGATATGATATGATATGATATGCTAGTCGAGAGATAGGCCGACTGATGTGATAGCATAGTACAGAGAGTTGTGATACAGTACTAGCACACCCCAAGGGATACCCTGGTGGCTAGTGGATGTGTCGATGACAGTGGATTTGAGATGTTATGTGTCTAGGTGGAAATAAATGATTTTGAACATGAAAATGCCGGTGATTTAAAGATGATGTTTTATAACATGAATTGTTTATGTGATGCATGCATGGTTTTATAAATGGAGGGGGAAAAAGGTAATATTCCTTGGAAAGCGTTTTATAAACGATTATTTTTGTCCACTCACAACTTTTGTGTTTAAACCCCCTTCAGGCCGTAGAGTTGACGAGGACAGTATCTCGAGGTAGAGGCATTAGCACTTCCGCTACGCTGTGTAGTTGTACTTGAGTAGGATACCTAATTTGTACATTGATCCTACTTAGACGCTCTGATATTCTTGTATTTGGTTGGTATTTACTTACGGGAATTTTGAAGTGCTTAAATCCCTTGTCTGACAAGAGAAATTATTTATTGTTATTATATTATGCTAAGGATTGAAGGGTATTTGGGAACCTTTCCTTAGGTTGTCAGACGGGATCAGGGTTCTTCCCGGGTTTCGAGGGGAAATTCGGGACGGGTCCTGACAATTGGTATCAGAGCACTAGGTTAAATTCCTGTAGACCGTACATCTAGTGTACATGTGAAATTTTGGTATTAATGGTTTACAACTTCTTTTCAGCGTATAATGCCTCCGAGACGAGAGTTCCGTCAACGGTCAGGGAATGGTGGAGATGACCATGAACCTGCAGTGGAGCCTGATTTGAGGCAGACACTGGAACAGCTGGGTCAGACATTAGCTTATGTACTCCAGGATAGAGCTTCTCATGAAGTCTCTGATATTGAGAGAGCCCAGAGACTGGGGGCAACGATATTCATGGGTGACTCTAGCCCAGAGGAAGCTGAGGAGTGGATTACTCGCATGGAGCGGGTGTTTATGATTATGAGGTGTCCTCTAGAGGAGAGAGTTCTACTGGCCACATTTTTACTAGGCGGTTCTGCTTACCACTGGTGGCACTCATTGGAGGTGTCAGGCTGGAATGTCCATACGCTTACTTGGCAGATTTTCCGGGAACGTTTCTTGGAGCAGTTTTACCCTCGCTCACACCGGAGTGTTAAGGAGGCCGAGTTCTTGCATTTACAGCAAGGAGACATGACGATGGCCCAGTATGAACAGAGATTCATAGCGCTGAGTCGCTTTGCACCGACGTTGGTAGCGACCGAGTCAGACAAGTGCCACAGATTTGAGAGTGGACTGCGGAGTGAGATTCGGTCAGCAGTTACGTCTATGGACCACACTTCGTTGAGGACTTTGGCTGATGCTGCAGCTCGAGTAGAGTTGAGTTTGGGTTTCCCAATGCCACAACAGTACAGTGGGAACAGGAGACGTCGAGATCACTGGACTGCAGGATCCTCTAGTCAGGGACCATCAAAAAGAGGCAGTCATAGTTCTGGATCTTCTGGGAGATCTAGTACAGGCAGTGGCGGAGCTGGTCAGACACGACAATCTTTTGCACAGTCTCGGGGTGCCTCAGTGCAGTTCAACAGGAGACAGGGTGGCAGATCTAGTGGCTTCAGTGATGCCGGTTATTATTTCTGTGGGGAGCCTGGTCACATCAAGAGATTCTGTCCAGAACGACGTCCGGGCAGTAGTTCCTTTAGTCGTGGTGCGACTGATCCTAGCCCGAGTGCAGGACAGATGTATGATACTGCAGCTGAGAGGCAGACCTATTTCGGTGGGGCTGGTAGAGCTAGTGGCACCAACAGGCCCAGAGGCAGGTATGGGGATCGTGGTCGATCTTCAGGTACACCAGCTCGAGTGTTTGCCATGACGCAACAGGAAGCTCGAGTAGCACCAGATGTGGTCACGGGTACGTTACCTATTTTTAACCGCAATGCTTGTGTTTTATTAGATCCGGGAGCAACTCATTCTTTTATTTCTCGGGGTTTTGCATTGTTTGCGGATAGAGAATTGTCTCCAATTGGTTGGGACATGGGTATTAGTACTCCTACCGGAGATATGTTAGTGGCGAACCAAGTGATTCGCAGTTGTCCGGTGATGGTTGAAGGCCATGGTTTGGAGGTAGATTTAATCCCCTTAGATATCTTTGAGTTTGATGTGATTTTGGGGATGGATTGGTTGTCCATGCACCATGCCTCCATAGACTGTTATAATAAGACAATAGTTTTTCGGAGTCCAGGATTTCCTGAACTTACATTTCGGGGAGATCGTAGGGTATTACCCTATGGAGTGATATCAGCGTTAACAGCTGAGAGATTGTTGAGAAAAGGTTGTGAGGGTTACTTGGCTCATGTGATAGATGCTCGGAATACTTCGATGAGAGTGGAGGATATTCCTGTGGTGAGTGAGTTCTCGGATGTGTTTCCAGATGATCTTCCAGGATTACCACCACACCGTGAGATTGAGTTCACAATCGAGCTTTTGCCAGGTACTCAACCTATCTCACAGGCACCGTACAGGATGGCACCGGCAGAATTGCGAGAGTTAAAGACTCAATTGCAGGACTTGGTGAATATGGGATTTATTCGCCCAAGTGTTTCACCATGGGGTGCACTGGTACTATTTGTGAGGAAAAAGGATGGTGGTCTGAGATTGTGTATCGACTACCGGCAGTTAAATAAAGTGACGGTGCGAAATAAGTATCCTTTGCCAAGGATTGACGATTTATTTGATCAACTGAAAGGGGCAAAGTATTTTTCAAAAATTGACCTTCGATCCGGGTACCATCAGTTGAGAATCCGGGAAGAGGATGTTCAGAAAACAGCTTTCAGGACTCGATATGGTCATTATGAGTTCCTGGTGATGCCCTTCGGGTTGACTAATGCCCCGGCAGCGTTTATGGATTTGATGAACAGAGTGTTCCAAAAGTATTTGGATCGATTTGTAATTGTGTTCATCGACGATATCTTGGTGTATTCAAGGAGTGCCAAGGCACATGAGAAGCACTTGAGGTTGGTGCTGAATATGCTTAGGAAAAAGCATTTGTTTGCCAAGTTTAGTAAATGCCAGTTTTGGTTGACCGAAGTTGGATTCTTGGGTCATGTGATTTCGGCTGAGGGTATCAGCGTAGATCTCCAAAAAGTGGAGGCAGTGGCAAACTGGGAGCAACTAAGGACAGTGACAGAGATGAGGAGTTTTCTGGGTTTGGCAGGATATTATCGGTGGTTCGTAGAAGGATTTTCTACGATAGCAGGCCCATTGACTCGGTTGACTAAGAAAGGAGTCAAGTTTGACTGGGATGCTGATTGTGAGCAGAGTTTTCAGGAGCTAAAGAGAAGATTGACTTCTGCTCCAGTATTAACCCTTCCAGATGGTAACGGGGGTTTTGAGGTATATAGTGATGCATCATTGCGGGGTACTGGCTGTGTGCTGATGCAGCATGGGAAAGTGATAGCGTATGCTTCCAGACAACTTAAAACCCATGAGAGGAATTACCCCACACATGATTTGGAGTTGGCTGCAGTAGTGCATGCACTGAAAATATGGAGACATTACTTGTACGGGGAGACGTGTCGGATCTTCACCGACCATCCGAGTTTAAAATACTTGTTCACCCAGAAGGACCTGAATTTGAGGCAGAGAAGGTGGCTTGAACTGATAAAGGATTATGATTGTACTATTGAGTACCACCCAGGAAAAGCCAATGTTGTGGCAGATGCCTTGAGCAGGAAATCTATGGGATCTTTGGCCCATTTGCATGCAGTCTACTTACCGTTATTGGTAGAGTTCCGTAGAGCAGGGATTGTACTGGACATGGATAGCCAGGGGGCTTTGTTGGCTAGTTTCCATGTGAGGCCTGTTCTGATTGATCGGATTATTGAGGCTCAACTCCAGGATCCTACATTGTGCATTATCAGGATGGAGTTAGAGGCTGGAAACAGGCAGGACTATGCGGTTAGGGATGATGGAGCATTGGTTAAGGATGGACGGTTGTGCGTACCGAATGTGCTGGAGCTAAAGAGGGAAATTCTTAATGAGGCTCATAGTTCGGCTTACGCTATGCATCCAGGAGGTACCAAGATGTATCATACCCTAAGGAAACATTATTGGTGGACTGGGATGAAAAGAGAAATTGCTGAGTTTGTGAGTAGATGTTTGACATGTCAGCAAGTGAAAGCGGAGAGGCAGAAACCCTATGGGACACTGCAACCATTACCTATTCCGGAATGGAAGTGGGATCACATTACGATGGATTTTGTGTATAAACTTCCAAGGACACGGAAAGGACATGATGGGATATGGGTAATTGTGGATAGACTTACGAAGTCTGCACATTTCTTGCCAGTGCGAGAAGATTTTCGGATGAGTCGGTATGCCAAATTGTTCGTAGATGAGATCATACGGCTGCATGGGACTCCAGAGTCTATTGTTTCGGACAGGGATCCGAGATTTACCTCCAGGTTTTGGCGGAGTTTGCAGAAGGAATTTGGCACCACATTGCATTTCAGTACAGCCTTTCATCCTCAGACGGATGGTCAGTCTGAGAGAACAATCCAGGTTTTGGAGGATATGATGAGGGCTTGTGTACTACAGTTTAAAGGGAACTGGGATTCACACTTGTCTCTGATGGAATTTGCATATAATAACAGTTACCAGTCGAGTATCGGGATGTCACCTTTCGAGGCACTGTATGGGAGGCAGTGCAGAACACCTTTGTGTTGGAGTGAAATAGGTGAAAGAAGACTGTTAACACCCGAGTTGGTGGATTTGACTGAGGAAAAGATTAGAATCATCAGAGAAAGGTTGAAGATAGCTCAGGATCGCCAGAAGAGCTATGCAGACCGCAGAACCAGAGACCTTGAGTTTGAGGTTGGTGATTGGGTGTTCTTGAAACTATCTCCATGGAAAGGAGTGATACGTTTTGGTAGACGGGGAAAACTAAGTCCTCGCTACATTGGTCCATATGAGATTTTGGAGAGGATAGGACCAGTGGCATATCGTATTTCTTTACCCTCGGAATTATCCAGAGTTCATGATGTCTTTCATGTATCTTTGCTCCGGAAATATCTGTTTGATGAGTCTCATGTGTTGGAAGAGCAACCACTTGAGCTGAAAGACGATTTGACATTTGAGGAGCAACCAGTGCAAATTCTGGATTGGAAGGAAAAGGTACTTCGCAGAAAGACTATTCCTCTAGTTAAAGTGTTGTGGAGGAACCATAACGTGGAGGAAGCCACGTGGGAAACTGAGGAACTAATGCGGGCACAGTATCCTCATTTATTTCATGATTAGGAATGAATTTCGGGGACGAAATTTCTTAAGGGGGGTAGATTGTAACAACCCGGACTTTTCATAATTGATTTTATGCAATTATTTTTATTAAATGACGATTTTACCCTTGGTCGGTAAAGGGTTTGGAAATCAAGTTTTATTTCGAGACACTTTTGGTGTTGTTTCGGGTACCGTTGCGTAGGTCTCGAACTCACGAGTTCGTAGACAGGCGGCACGCAGGAAACGGAGTTCGTATACGGAAGTTGTGGGTCTAGATGTGTAAGGGCATTTTGGTAATTTGCCATGGAGGGGAGATATTTTAACCTCAATTATTTTACATCATCATTTCATCTTTATCTCCTTATCCTCACTCACACACTCTGTGAAAAACAGAACACAAACACAACCCATACACTGAACCGAAACCGAGAGAAAAACCAAGAGAAAACCAAAAGTCAACGACGGATTCAAGGCTTTAACTTCCCATTTGGATCAACTAATCGTATTCTACTCTTTCCCACGATCACAACCGTACCAACCATCGAAGGAGAGGACTACGGTGGAAGCCGAGCCGAGTAAAGGAAGTTTCGGATCTTTGGATCGATTTTCCGGCTTATACAGGTACGTGTTTGATGTTTTGAGGTTATATTTGGATTCCTGGGTTTGAGTAGATAGATTTAGACGTAAAATTTGTGTAAAACGGTTGAGTTTTGAGGAAGTTGTAAAGCTTGGAATTTCGGTCGGAAATGGCGGATTCCGGCGAACCAGACGGCGGCGGAGGTGGCGGTCCGGTCATCTTCTCTGGCCAACTTCCGGCGACGGCGACGACAGTCCGGTTGTCTTCTCCGGCGAGTCACCGGTGACCGGTCGGGTCGAGTTGGACCGTTCGGGTCGAGTTGGACCGTTCGGGTCGAGTTGAACCGGTCGAGTTGAGTGAACCGGTCGGGTCGAGTTGTACCGGGTCAGGTTGAGCCGAACCGGGTTGGACCGATTCAGGCGCGTGGTTACTGTAGCAGGCGCGTGACCGGCGCGTGAGGGCGCGTGTGCCGACCTTCCGGCGGCGCGTTGGGTCGAGGCAGACGTCACGGCGGCGCGTGGCAACTAGTTTCGGACGTTCTGAATCTGTTGGTACAGGTTTCAGGTTGATCGGACATCGTTTAGAGGTCGTTTTAAGTGTCCGAATTTGCTGTGATTTTAGGAACAGCAAGGGTAGACTTCCCGAGGTTTAGGAAGTTGTTATATTCGAGTCTTATTACTAGCCGGTAATCCCGATTGTTGTTTTTGACAGGCGATATCGTTCCGGGAACCTCAGAGGAACGAGCGAGACGGGATTGAGCTAGCTTGAACAGGTTTGTGAGTGGACTTTGTTTTATAAACTGAATTGCATGCATCAAAATATCTTTGTTAAATACGGTTATGTATTGTGGCATTGAATTTCTGAATGTTAGAAATGATTTCTAGACATATGTTTTCCACTATTTCAGTTAAAGTATGATAGTCGAGATATGCCGACTGATATGATATGATAGTCGAGATATGCCGACTGATATGATATGATAGTCGAGATATGCCGACTGATATGATATGATAGTCGAGATATGCCGACTGATATGATATGATAGTCGAGATATGCCGACTGATATGATATGATAGTCGAGATATGCCGACTGATATGATAAGATAGTCGAGATATGCCGACTGATATGATATGATAGTCGAGATATGCCGACTGATATGATATGATAGTCGAGATATGCCGACTGATATGATATGATAGTCGAGATATGCCGACTGATATGATATGATAGTCGAGATATGCCGACTGATATGATATGATAGTCGAGATATGCCGACTGATATGATATGATATGATATGCTAGTCGAGAGATAGGTCGACTGATGTGATAGCATAGTACAGAGAGTTGTGATACAGTACTAGCACACCCCAAGGGATACCCTGGTGGCTAGTGGATGTGTCGATGACAGTGGATCTGAGATGTTATGTGTCTAGGTGGAAATAAATGATTTTGAACATGAAAATGCCGGTGATTTAAAGATGATGTTTTTATAACATGAATTGTTTATGTGATGCATGCATGGTTTTATAAATGGAGGGGGAAAAAGGTAATATTCCTTGGAAAGCGTTTTATAGACGATTATTTTTGTCCACTCACAACTTTTGTGTTTAAACCCCTTTCAGGCCGTAGAGTTGACGAGGACAGTATCTCGAGGCAGAGGCATTAGCACTTCCGCTACGCTGTGTAGTTGTACTTGAGTAGGATACCTAATTTGTACATTGATCCTACTTAGACGCTCTGATATTCTTGTATTTGGTTGGTATTTACTTACGGGAATTTTTAAGTGCTTAAATCCCTTGTCTGACAAGAGAAATTATTTATTGTTATTATATTATGCTAAGGATTGAAGGGTATTTGGGAACCTTTCCTTAGGTTGTCAGACGGGATCAGGGTTCTTCCCGGGTTTCGAGGGGAAATTCGGGACGGGTCCTGACACCCCATGGTGAAACACTTGGGCGAATAAATCCCATATTCACCAAGTCCTGCAATTGAGTCTTTAACTCCCGCAATTCTGCCGGTGCCATCCTGTACGGTGCCTGTGAGATAGGTTGAGTACCTGGCAAAAGCTCGATTGTGAACTCAATCTCACGGTGTGGTGGTAATCCTGGAAGATCATCTGGAAACACATCAGAGAATTCACTCACCACAGGAATATCCTCCACTCTCATCGAAGTATTCCGAGCATCTATCACATGAGCCAAGTAACCCTCACAACCTTTTCTCAACAATCTCTCAGCTGTTAACGCTGATATCACTCCATAGGGTAATACCCTACGATCTCCCCGAAATGTAAGTTCAGGGAATCCTGGACTCCGAAAAACTACTGTCTTATTATAACAGTCTATGGAGGCATGGTGCATGGACAACCAATCCATCCCCAGAATCACATCAAACTCAAAGATATTTAAGGGGATTAAATCTACCTCCAAACCATGGCCTTCAACCATCACCGGACAACTGCGAATCACTAGGTTCGCCACTAACATATCTCCGGTAGGAGTACTAATACCCATGTCCCAACCAATTGGAGACAATTCTCTATCCGCAAACAATGCAAAACCCCGAGAAATAAAAGAATGAGTTGCTCCCGGATCTAATAACACACAAGCATTGCGGTTAAAAATAGATAACGTACCCGTGACCACATCCGGTGCTACTCGAGCTTCCTGTTGCGTCATGGCAAAAACTCGAGCTGGTGTACCAGAAGATCGACCACGATCCCCATACCTGCCTCTAGCACTGCTGGTCCCACTAGCTCTACCAGCCCCACCGAAATAGGTCTGCCTCTCAGCTGCAGTATCATACATCTGTCCTGCACTCGGGCTAGGATCAGTCGCACCACGACTAAAGGAACTACTGTCCGGACGTCGTTGTGGACAGAATCTCTTGATGTGACCAGGCTCCCCACAGAAATAACAACCGGCATCACTGAAGCCACTAGATCTGCCACCCTGTCTCCTGTTGAACTGCACTGAGGCACCCCGAGACTGTGCAAAAGATTGTCGTGTCTGACCAGCTCCGCCACTGCCTGTGCTAGATCTCCCAGAAGATCCAGAACTATGACTGCCTCTTTTTGATGGTCCCTGACTAGAGGTTCCTGCAGTCCAGTGATCTCGACGTCTCCTGTTCCCACTGTACTGTTGTGGCATTGGGAAACCCAAACTCAACTCTACTCGAGCTGCAGCATCAGCCAAAGTCCTCAACGAAGTGTGGCCCATAGACGTAACTGCTGATCGAATCTCACTCCGCAGTCCACTCTCAAATCTGTGGCACTTGTCTGACTCGGTCGCTACCAACGTCGGTGCAAAGCGACTCAGCGCTATGAATCTTTGTTCATACTGGGCCACTGTCATGTCTCCTTGCTGTAAATGCAAGAACTCAGCCTCCTTAACACTCCGATGTGAGCAAGGGTAAAATTGCTCCAAGAAACGTTCCCGGAAAATCTGCCAAGTAACCGTATGGACATTCCAGCCTGACACCTCCAATGAGTGCCACTAGTGGTAAGCAGAACCACCTAGTAAAAATGTGGCCAGTAGAACTCTCTCCTCTAGAGGACACCTCATAATCAAGAACACCCGCTCCATGCGAGTAATCCACTCCTCAGCCTCATCTGGGCTAGAGTCACCCATGAATATCGTCGCCCCCAGTCTCTGGGCTCTCTCAATATCAGAGACTTCATGAGAAGCCCTGTCCTGGAGTACAGAAGCTAACGTCTGACCCAGCTGTTCCAATGTCTGCCTCAAATCAGGCTCCACTGCAGGTTCATGGTCATCTCCACCATTCCCTGACCGTTGACGGAACTCTCGTCTCGGAGGCATTATACGCTGAAAAGAAGCTGTAAATTGTTAATACCAAAATTTCACCTGTACACTAGATGTACGGTCTACAGGAATTTAACCTAGTGCTCTGATACCAATTGTCAGGACCCGTCCCGAATTTCCCCTCGAAACCCGGGAAAAACCCTGATCCCGTCTGACAACCTAAGGAAAGGTTCCCGAATACCCTTCAATCCTTAGCATATGATAATAACAATAAATAATTTCTCTTGTCAGACAAGGGATTTAAGCACTTAAAATTCCCGTAAGTAATTACCAACCAAATACAAGAATATCAGAGCGTCTAAGTAGGATCAATGTACAAATTAGATATCCTACTCAAGTACAACTACACAGCGTAGCGGAAGTGCTAATGCCTCTGCCTCGAGATACTGTCCTCGTCAACTCTACGGCCTGAAGGGGGGTTTAAACACAAAAGTTGTGAGTGGACAAAAATAATCGTTTATAAAACGCTTTCCAAGGAATATTACCTTTTCCCCCCTCCATTTATAAAACCATGCATGCATCACATAAACAATTCATGTTATAAAAACATCATCTTTAAATCACCGGCATTTTCATGTTCAAAATCATTTATTTCCACCTAGACACATAACATCTCAAATCCACTGTCATCGACACATCCACTAGCCACCAGGGTATCCCTTGGGGTGTGCTAGTACTGTATCACAATTCTCTGTACTATGCTATCACATCAGTCGGCCTATCTCTCGACTAGCATATCATATCAGTCGGCATATCTCGACTATCATATCATATCAGTCGGCATATCTCGACTATCATATCATACCAGTCGGCATATCTCGACTATCATATCATATCAGTCGGCATATCTCGACTATCTTATCATATCAGTCGGCATATCTCGACTATCATATCATATCAGTCGGCATATCTCGACTATCATATCATATCAGTCGGCATATCTCGACTATCATATCATATCAGTCGGCATATCTCGACTATCATATCATATCAGTCGGCATATCTCGACTATCATACTTTAACTGAAATAGTGGAAAACATATGTCTAGAAATCATTTCTAACATTCAGAAATTCAATGCCACAATACATAACCGTATTTACCAAAGATATTTTGATGCATGCAATTCAGTTTATAAAACAAAGTCCACTCACAAACCTGTTCAAGCTAGCTCAATCCCGTCTCACTCGTTCCTCTGAGGTTCCCGGAACGATATCGCCTGTCAAAAACAACAATCGGGATTACCGGCTAGTAATAAGACTCGTATATAACAACTTCCTAAACCTCGGGAAGTCTACCCTTGCTGTTCCTAAAATCACAGCAACTTCGGACACTCAAAACGACCTCTAAACGATGTCCGATCAACCTGAAACCTGTACCAACAGATTCAGAACGTCCGAAACTAGTTACCACGCGCCGCCGTGACGTCAGCCTCGACCCCACGCGCCGCCACGCGCCGCCGGAAGGTCGGCACACGCGCCCACGCGCCCTCACGCGCCGGTCACGCGCCTGCTACAGTAACCACGCGCCTGAACCGGTCCAACCCGGTTCGGCTCAACCTGACCCGGTCCAACTCGACCCGACCGGTTCACTCAACTCGACCGGTTCAACTCGACCCGACCGGTCACCGGTAACTCGCCGGAGAAGACGACTGGACTGTCGTCGTCGTCGCCGGAAGTTGGCCGGAGAAGATGACCGGACCGCCACCTCCGCCGCCGTCTGGTTCGCCGGAATCCGCCATTTCCGACCGAAATTCCAAGCTTTACAATTCCTCAAAACTCAACCGTTTTACACAAATTTTACGTCTAAATCTATCTACTCAAACCCAGGAATCCAAATATAACCTCAAAACATCAAACACGTACCTCTATAAGCCGGAAAATCGATCCAAAGATCCGAAACTTCCTTTACTCGGCTCGGCTTCCACCGTGGTCCTCTCCTTCGATGGTTGGTACGGTTGTGATCGTGGGAAAGAGTAGAATATGATTAGTTGATCCAAATGGGAAGTTAAAGCCTTGAATCCGTCGTTGACTTTTGGTTTTCTCTTGGTTTTTCTTCGGTTTCGGTTCAAAGTAATGGGTGTGTTTGTGTTGTTTGTTACCGAGAGAGTGAGTGAGTGAAGATAAGGAGATGAAGATGAAATGAGTTGTACAATAAGTGAGGTTAAAATATCTCCCCTCCATGGCAAATTACAAAAATGCCCTTACACATCTAGACCACAACTTCCGTATACGAACTCTGTTTCCTGCATGCCGCCTGTCTACGAACTCGTGAGTTCGAGACCTACGCAACGGTACCCGAAACACCACCAATAGTGTCTCGAAACAAAACTTGATTTCCAAGCCCTTTACCGACCAAGGGTAAAATCGTCATTTTACAAAAATAATTGCATAAAATCAATTATGAAAAGTCCGGGTTGTTACATTAAGACCCTTCAGTATAAATATACATAGACATTCAACTTACAGGAGCACCAATCAATTACCTTGGTGGAACCCACACCATCTCCAATTGCACCTACCATCATAATAACCCGGCCGAAGCTGATATCCTGGCCGTAACCCCATATCCCGGCGGTAGTCGTCATCCAAAGTCGTAGCTCAAAATCTCGACTATAGCCGTAATCCCGAGCCGTAGCTCAGCATCCCGGGCGTAGCCGTCATTCCTAGCAGTAGCTCAATATCCCAATCGTAGCCGTCATCTCGAGCCGTTGCTCAACATCATGGCCATAGCCAACATCCCGAACTGTAGCTCAACATCCCGACCGTAGCCGTCATCTCGAACCATATCTCAACATCTCGACCGTAGCCGTCATCCTGAGTCGTAGCTCAACATCCCGGTCGTAGCTGTCATACCGAGCCGTAGCTCAACATCCCGGCTGTAGCTGTCATCTCGAGTCGTAGCTCAACAACCCAGCAATAGCCATTATCATGAGCTGTAGCTCAACATCCCGGTCGTAGCCGTCATCCTAGCCGTAGCTCAACATCCCGACCATAGCAGTCATCCCGAGCCATATTTCAATATCCTAGCCGTAGCCATCATCTCGAGCCATAGCTCAATATCCAAGGCAGTCCAACCAGAGGACATGCCCTCCTAACCATTGCCAAAAATACCTCGAAACAATGGCTAGAAACCGAGAGGTCCAACCTGGGGACCTACTCTTTATTTGACCGAAAATACCTCAAAGTCATGCGGTCGCATGATCGAAAATACCTCGAAGTCATGTGTCGGAGATGTATACGCATGACCGAAATTACCTCGAAGTCAGGCAGTCACATGGCCGAAAATACCTCGAAGTCATGTGTCGGAGATATATATGCGTGACCAATATACCTGGAAGTCATGTGGTCACATGACCGAAAATACCTAGAAGGCATGTGTTCGAGATGTATACGCATGACCGAAAATACCTCGAAGTAATGCGGTCACATGACCGAAAATACCTCGAAGTCATGCACCGGAAACAAGAACGCAAGACCGAAAATACCTCAAAGTTATGCGGTCGGAAAAATGCCTTAAAAACTATTAATCCATAAATGTTACACATATTTCATGTCATATTTGGCCCCTTTACTTGTCTTTTGATTTAATTCATGTCAACCATAGTAGAAACGGATGCTTTTGTGAGACATGTGCAGGATTTAGAAAGATAACATAATTCTAAGAATACTGGAAAAAGAATGGCTCAAATTGGAACTCAAATGAGGGAAATGTCCTCAAATCCATATCAGGTCCTGACCTGTCTCATGACGTGTCAGAGAGCCCTATTTAGGGCGCAGGTCAAGAGCCACAAATCAAGCCATCCGGGACCTAAAACTATGTCTGAGGACCAGCAAATGAAGCCCATGGCATGCCTTTGTCATGCCGAGAACTGAGTCACAACATGTCCCCAAAGTCACTCAAACAGAGTCCCAGGGCGGTGCCTAAGGCGCACCCTCGAGTGCTAGAAAGGAGCCCAAGGCATGTCCTCCATGACGCCAAAGTCCAATCGAGGTTCCAGTCAAGACGTGCCTTCACCACGCCTTAATGAAATCCCAGCCGTATAGAAAAGGCGCTACTACGCCCTAATTCGAGTACCAGATTGAGCCTACAAGTGTCAATATATCGACAAGTTCCTGCCATGGCCCGGTAGGGACATATGAGGCCATTTTCAACCCTTTAGTCATTTGATCGAGACACGAAGTACTTCCAGACCTTGTGTGCGATAATGAAGCCATCCAAGTGCTAAGGCGTGCCAAGGTGCAATGAAGTCATACCTAGGGCCAAGTCCACGACATTCAGGGCCTGCCCTAGGTCCGGACCCAGACAGCTGTCTGCCCAAAGTGCCAACTGGCATTTCTTAATTCCAGCCATGTTCAATTTAGTTTTCCAACATTTTAAGGATTTCTTAGTTGCATAGAAGTGTAATAGACATTCTAGAGCACTCTAGTGTAGGTTTCTATTTCTAATCTGTGTAGAACAAGGTTTGTCCATGGTCTATAAAAGGGAGCCTCAATTCAGTGTTTTAGGGATGCCACCTTAGACACATTGTGGACACTTTTACTTTACTGTTTTCAAGTTTGTTCATGAAGATCAAGTTGTGCTCTTGAAGAATTCCTCAAAGTCGTGCTTGGAGTTTGCCCTTGAGAGTATAGTTTAGGTTTAATCCTTCGAATATTTATTCAATATAATTCATGCTTATGTTATTCATGATGTGTAGTGAGTAGTTTCTTTTAAGTTAGGGCTGATCTTGAAGCCCTCACCATGACAACTTCTTAACTTGGTTTTAGTGCTTGGGTTGGTTATTATGTTATCTTTGGTAGATTGATTCACTGTTTTAATTGAGTTCATGTTGTGTTCTTAAAACTGGCCATTTTATTTGCATGACTTAATAGATGACTTTGCATCAAGGATTGTGGTAAAAATAATTTTTGAAAAGATCCATGATATTCCTAGGATTGCACATCACTTCCTAGGATTAGTGTAGTGTCATTAAATCCCTTTTGTACTTAATACTTTCTTTTGTGCTTTGGTAGCTTAAGAGAACTATTGCACAATTGATTAGAAGTTTAGTAGCTTAAGAGAACTAAACGTACAAAGTAAGAAGAAATAACATGCGTGAAGGTGAGCTTAAGAGACTCCTTGCAAGGGCACTAAACAAAGAAGGAAACATGATAATTGAACCTCGCAAATCAAGTTAGAAAACATTGTGGTTAGGTATGGATAGGGACTGCCTTAACTTTGCCCTTTTAATTGAACACAACCTTTGTTATTTACTTTGTTTCTTGCATTACAAGTCATTTACTTTCATAGCATCTTTTGAACTTAAAACCACCCCCCCCCCCCCCCCCCCCCCCACTCTTGTTTTCTGTTTTAAGTATCTACTTGTGTGAACTATCAATCTATTGCTTTGAGTACATTGTTGAGTCAAGTCCTTGTGGGATTCTACCCTTGCTTATATCACTATATTAACTTTTGATTAGTGCACTTGCTAGGATATAATTGTTAAGGATATTGTGTGTAAGGACCCTTCCCGAATTTTCCCTCGAAACCCGGAAAGAACCCTTATCCCGTCTGACATCTCTTTTACCTCAAAGTTTAAATACCAGAAATACCCTTTGTTCTTGAATAATTTTTATTAAACCTTACAGGGTTCCCGACAGAACCTCTGTACTTACTGATCAGTAGGTCAGACACTGCTGACATCTCTACTGGAATACCACAAGACAACCGACTAGTCAGATACTTGTGAACCAACAATAATTCGTCCCTCTGGGTCACCGCCCACACCAACCCACTGACCCGGATGACGAAGTATTTTCATAGGTTGATTAAGCCCACGACAATTGTCGTCTGGTTCATATTAGAGCCGTAAATATCCTCGGCTATCATATCGTATCATCAGCTGGTATAACATTCGGCTATCATATCACATCAGTCAGTATATCCCTCGACTATCATATCACAACATCAGCCGGTATAACCTTCGGCTATCATCACATCAGTCGGCATATCTCTCGACTATCATATTCCTAGCCACCAGGGTATCCCTTGGGGTGTGCTAGTCCTGTATCACAACTCTCTGTACTATGATATCACATCAGTAGGCAAGTATCCTCGACTATCATATCATAACATCAGCCGGTATAACCTTCGGCTATCATATCACATCAGTCGGCATATCTCTCGACTATCATATCATATCATATCAGTCGGCATATCTCTCGACTATCATATCATATCAGTCGGCATATCTCTCGACTATCATATCATATCATATCAGTCGGCATATCTCTCGACTATCATATCATATCAGTCAGCATCTCTTGACTATCATAACATATCAGTCGGCATATCTCTCGACTATCATATCATATCAGTCGGCATATCTCTCGACTATCATATCATATCAGTCGGCATATCTCTCGACTATCATAACATATCAGTCGGCATATCTCTCGACTATCATATCATATCAGTCGGCATATCTCTCGACTATCATATCATATCAGTCGGCATATCTCTCGACTATCATAACATATCAGTCGGCATATCTCTCGACTATCATATCATATTAGTCGGCATATCTCTCGACTATCATAACATATCAGTCGGCATATCTCTCGACTATCATATCATATCAGTCGGCATATCTCTCGACTATCATATCATATCAGTCGGCATATCTCTCGACTATCATATCATATCAGTCGGCATATCTCTCGACTATCATATCATATCAGTCGGCATATCTCTCGACTATCATATCATATCAGTCGGCATATCTCTCGGCTATCATATCATATCAGTCGGCATATCTCTCGACTATCATAACATATCAGTCGGCATATCTCTCGACTATGATATCATATCAGTCGGCATATCTCTCGACTATGATATCATATCAGTCGGCATATCTCTCGACTATCATATCATATCAGTCGGTATCCATTTATCTTGGAGGTTCACCGGGTTCACCGCTAATAACGGATCCTAGTCCCGGGTCCTGGTCCTCCTCAAATATGTTTATCTTGGAGGTTCACCAGGTTCACCGCTAATAACGGATCCTAGTCCCGGGTCCTGGCCTCCCTCAAATCTAACCAAATCCGATAAATTCATACAACTGGGTCAAAACCCAAACCATTGACTCAATAGTTTCCACGTCAAAACGATAGCAAAACGAGTCTAAAACCATGATATTTCTCAAATCACACTTTAACGGAAATAGTGGAAAACATGTGTCTAGTAATCATTTCTAAAATTCAGAAATTCAATGCCACAATACATAACAGTATATACACAAAGATATTTTGATGCATGCATTTCAGTTTATAAAACAAAAGTCCACTCACATACATCATCCAACCTATAATTCATGGACACTCTAGCCCAAGGAACACATGCACAATAATGACCCAACTACCATGATTTTCCGAGCTCAAAACCCGCTAATAAGGTCAACCATTACCGCTGTGATTGCCCAAAACGACCTCTAAACGACGTTCGATCAACCTGAAACCTGTACCAACAGATTCAGAACGTCGAGAACTAGTTACCACGCGCCGCCATGACCTCAGACTCGGCCCCACGCGCCGCCACGCGCCGCCGGAAGGTCGGCACACGCGCCCACGCGCCCTCACGCGCTGGCCACGCGCCTACTACAGTGTTCACGTGCCTGGACCGGTCCAACCCGGTCTGGCTCAACCTGACCCGGTCCAACTCGACCCAACCGATTCACTCAACCCGACCGGTCACCGGTGACTCGCCGGAGAAGACGACCGGACGGCCGTCGTCGTCGTCGGAGGCTGCTGGAGAAGATGACCGGACCGCCACCTCCGCCGCCGTCTGGTTCGCCGGAATCCCCCATTTTCGACCGAAACTCCAAGCTTTACAACTTCCTCAAAACTCAACCATTTTACACAAATTTTACGTCTAAATCTATCTACTCGAACCTAGGAATCCAAATATAACCTTAAAACATAAAACACGTACCTGTGTAAGCCGGAAAATCGATCGGAAGATCCGAAACTTCCTTTACTCGGTTCGCCTTCCACCGTGGTCCTCTCCTTCGATGGTTGTTACGGTTGTGATCGTGGGAAGGAGTAGAATACGATTAGTTGATCAAAACTGGAAGCTAAAGCCTTGAATCCAAAGTTGACTTTATGGCTTTTTGGGTGAGTTTTCGCACGGGTTGGTGGTTTTTCTGTGTTTTTCTTTGTCACCCAGAGAGAAGAATGAGATGATCCCCCCATGAAGATAAAAATGATTGGGTTAAAATATCTTCTCCCAAATCAAAATTACCAAACTGCCCTTGCACATCTAGACCCATAACGAACTCATCGGGTCTCCGTTTTCCGCGTGCCGCCTGTCTACGAACTCGTGAGTTCGAGACCTACGCAACGACCCAAGAAAAATTCCCAAAAGTACTGCCAGTCAAAAAGTGACTCCCGAACCCATCCAAAACTGAGGGTAAAATTGTCCAATTCTCAAAATAATTTTAATTTCTGGTCCGGGTCGTTACATTGTGTATTCACTTATCATGCCTTTCTTCCAACAAGTTTTTGGCGCCGTCGCCGGGTACATGTCCCTCAATGGTGTCCAGTGCTTAGAACAGTTTAACTTTGTTTCTTTTTGTTGTTTTAGGTACTTTTTATGTCATCACAAGGCTTTGCTAGAGGCTCCATACACGGTTCTTCCGGCCCATCATCTGCATCAAAATCAATTCAAGGTTCCCGCCATCCAAGTCCACCACCAAGCCCTAAAAATATGGCTAATGAACATGTCTTAGCCAATCCACCACCACGGCTGTGTAAGGAGTATGCCACTCCACACGTTAATTAAAACAATTCCTCATTTTCTTTCCACCTTCAACAATGGAGAACTTTGAGCTCAAGTAAGAGATAATTCACATGCTCCCCAAGTACCATGGCCTCTCGGGTGAGGACCTTCATTTGTACATCAAGGAGTCTATGGAAGTGTGCTCCACTCTAAGGATCAATGGCATGACTGAGGCTGAGTTCAGATTGAGGTTGTTCCATTTTAGTCTTGAGGACAAGGCTTAGGCATGGTTCCATTCACTAGCACCAGCATCCATTACATCATGGAGGGACTTGGCCTCTAAGTTCCTCACTCAATACTACCCCATAGCCAAGACCAATAAGCTCAAGACACAGATCATGGCACCCCAGCAAGTTGAAGATGAATCTTTCTATGAGTTTTGTGAAAGGTTCAATCAAATGATCCAAGAATTCCCTCATCACAACATTGATTCGTGCCACTTAATGTTTTACTTCTATGGGGGTTTAAAGACTAGTGATAAAGTGATGGTTAACTCTCAATTCAAGGGTGTCTTGGATAGCACGGAAGAGGAAGCTAGGGAAGCCTTTGAGAACATAGTTCAAAGGGAAAAATAATTTAGTTATAGGGGCCAACAATCTAGGATACTTAGTACCATGACTAGGGACAAGGATGACACCATAGCCCAACTCACGGCCATGGTTAAAAAACTATGTGATGCCAAGGCCAAGCCCACTATGACTTGTGATGTGTGTTCAGTTCAAGGCCATGACTCTCAGAAATGTCCTATGGTAGAGGATGCCAATTATATTGGAAGGTACAATGATGGCATGATGCCTTGTAATGACCCTTATTCCAACACCTACAATCCTGGATGGAAGAACCATCCAAACTTCAAGTGGAACAACAATCAGAACATTCAAAACCCCACGGCACCCCCTGGATTCCAAGGGCATGCCATGGCCCCTCAAGTTCCCACTCAGGTCCTTCAACATCCTCAAGCCAATCCTCCCAAGGGAAAGAGATCTTTGGAAGACATGATGGCTGACCTAATTCAATACACTACAGTAAACCAGCAGAGGACAGAACGTGCCTTAGAAACCCAAATAGGCCAAATGGCAAGCCAACTCAATAGATTAAATCTTGGACCTCAACTCCCTAGCCAAGTCCAGATTAACCCCAAAAACACTATCCATAAGGCTAATGTCAATGTCATTCAGCTCAGAAATGGCAAGGATCTTCAAAACCCACTTCATGACCCAAGTACCTTGGAAGACTCTGAAGACCATCCCACAGCTCCTGACGTAAGGCGCCCTAGGCTAGAATTAGGGCACAGTTCTTCGCTGGTTCTAGAACCTGGCCAATCCGAGATACCTTAGGACACCACTACCCAGGACATGGCAGCAACCCATAATGAGCCTTCTAAACCCTCTTTATCTTTAAATTCAAAGTATAAAGTTAGTTTTTGTAATCCTCTTCTTACTAAAGATGTTGACTTACCTTTTCCTCGCAGGTTCCAAAAAAAGGACAAGAATGCTCAATTTGAGCAAGAGCTCACAAGCATGCTTCACAAGCTTCAAATCACATTTCCCTTTTCAAAGCTTGTGAAGACCATGCCCATCTTTGCCAAGCTCCTTAAGGACCTAGTAGCTGGAAAATTTGGCTTTGACCCCAACAATGTCCTAGACATTAGTGCTGCCACTTTGAATGAGTTCCAAGGACTGCCACGCTAGGCAAGTGACCCATGCCCTCCTGCCTTGCCGTATGTAATTCACTTTCTTTCGGAGACTTAAAGCCTACTCAATTGTGGGTTAGACTTGCTAATTCTTTTGTGACACAACTTATGGGCTTGATTGAGCATGTTATAGTGCAAATAGGAGATACATGCATACTAGATGATTTTTATATTTTAAAAACGGACAAAACACTTGAAAGTGATGGCCCCCCCTTGATCTTTGGGAGACCTCTCTTGGCCACCATAAATTGTGAAATCAACTTAAACCAAGGCCAAATATCTATCAAAGTGTTAGATAAAACTAGGACCCTATCTATTCATGAAACTATGCAATATCCACAAGAGCCTATCATTGATTTCCCCTTAAACACTATGGAATCTTTATTGCATCAAACTATTAAACTTCTTGTATAGAGGACCCTCTTGAGAAGGTCCTCACCTTGCCTTCTCAAAGTGACAATGGCCTAGATGGCCGTTTAATTGAGGAATTACACATGCTTGAGGTCGTGCCTCTACTCACAACCTCAGAGCTATTCATGTTTGAAACCTTGCCTCCCAAGGAAGAAAAGACTCTTCCTTCAATCATTCAGGCCCTCAAGCTTGAACTCAAGCATTTGCATGAGCACTTAAAGTATGCATTTCTAGGTCAGAATCAAAGCTTACTTGTCATAATTGCTTCTAATCTAACATCTTTGCAAGAAAGCCAATTAGTGTAGGTTCTAAAGGACAACATGCAAGCCATTGGATGGAGCATTGCTGACATAAAGGGGATATGCCCTTCAAAGTGCATGCACAGAATCATCCTTGAAGAAGATCCCAAGCCAACAAGGGAGGCACAAAGACGTCTCAATCCTCCCATGAAGGAAGTGGTAAAAAAGGAGGTCCTTAAGCTCTTGGACGTGGTAATCGTCTACCCCATCTCTAATTCCAAATGGGTGAGTCCAATCCAAGTTGTGCCCAAAAAGAGTAGCATCAAGGTCATCAAGAATGAACAAGATGAGCTTGTTCCTCAAAGGGTCCAAACTGGATGGAGAGTATGCATAGATTATAGGAAACTTAATTCTACTACTTGCAAAGATCACTTTACATTATCTTTTATTGATCAAATGCTTGAAAGACTTGCAGGACATTCTCACTTTTGTTTCTTAGTTGGCTATTTTGGGTACAACCAAATTTCCATCACACCTGAGGATCAAGAGAAGACAACATTCACATGCCCCTATGGCACTTTTGCCTATAGGAGGATGCCCTTTGTCCTTTGGAATGCCCCTTCCACTTTTCAAAGATGCATGGTGAGCATATTTTCAGACATGGTGGAAGACATCATTGAGGTATTCATGGATGATTTTTCTGTTTTTGGTAATCCCTTTGACTTATGTCTAACAAACCTGTCTAGAGTACTAGAAAGATGCAAGGAGTCCAATTTGATTCTCAATTGGAAAAAATGTCACTTTATGGTGCAACAAGGCATTGTACTAGGCCATGTCATCTCTAGCAATGGAATTGATGTGGACAAGGCCAAAATTGATGTCATTAATGGCCTGCCCTATCCCACTTCAGTCAAGGAGGTCAGATCCTTCTTAGGGCATGCTGGATTCTATAGGAGGTTTATCAAGGACTTATCCAAAATCACAAGGCCCTTGTGCAACCTTCTTGCTAAGGATGCACCATTTGACTTCACCAAAGAGTGTCGGGAGTCCTTTGAGGCCCTCAAGGACAAGCTCACAGCAGCCCCTATCATCATGGCACCAAGATGGGACTTTCCCTTTGACCTCATGTGTGATGCCTCAGATTATGCCATTGGAGCAGTCTTGGGCCAAAAATTAGATAAGTTGCCACATGTTATTTATTATGCAAGTAGAACTTTCAATGATGCTCAACTTAACTATTCTACTACTGAGAAGGAGCTTTTGGCTGTGATATTTGCTTTGGAGAAGTTTAGGTCTTATGTGCTTGAAACAAAAGTTAATATCTATATTGACCATGCAGCTCTTAAGTACTTACTTAAGAAGAAGGATGCCAAGCCAAGGCTCATTAGATGGATGCTATTGCTCCAAGAGTTTGATCTTGTGAAGAATGTGGTAGCTGACCATTTAAGCAGACTCATCCACTGGTCTAATGAAGAAGTGGACCAATTACCCCTCCAAGAAAGCTTGCCTGATGAGCAGCTCTTCCATCTCAAGTCTTTTGACCCATGGTATGCTAACATTATCAATTATTTGGCTACTTACTTGATTCCTTCTCATCTATCTAGGTTTCAAAGGGACAAGCTTGTCAAGCAAGCCAAATAGTAAATTTGGGATGAGCCCTACCGATGGAAACATTGCCCTAATCAGCTCATAAGGAGATGCATCCCATATCATGAGGTCAAGTCCATCTTGGAATTCTGCCACAATAAGGCATGTGGAGGCCACTTTGGTGCCAAGAAGACAACCCTCAAAGTCCTTCAATGTGGATTCTATTGTCCCAATATCTTCAAGGATGTCCATGAACGTGTCCTCACATGTGACAAGTGCCAAAGATAAGGTAATATTGGCCCTTGAGATCAAATGCCCCTAAACCCTATTTTAGTTGTTAAAATCTTTGAAGGTTGGGGCATTGACTTCGTGGGACCCTTCCCTAGCTCATTTGGTTTTCTTTACATTCTACTTTCTGTTGATTATGTTTCTAAATGGGTGGAAGCAATTCCAACCAAGACTAATGATTCTAAAGTAGTGTGTAGCTTCATTCAATCTCA
The DNA here is from genome assembly GCA_037349345.1 of Oemleria cerasiformis. Taxonomy (NCBI): domain Eukaryota; kingdom Viridiplantae; phylum Streptophyta; class Magnoliopsida; order Rosales; family Rosaceae; genus Oemleria; species Oemleria cerasiformis. The sequence continues at coordinate 1,460,184 of JAZGTL010000017.1, read as the reverse complement.
CATCTTGTGAATATTTGCCACACCACGGGCCGTTATTAGTGATGATGGCTCCCACTTTGCAATAGGACATTTGAGGCACTCATGAGGAAATATGGAGTAACACATAGAATCTCAACTCCATATCATCCTCAAACTAGTGGACAAGCCGAGATCTCAAATAAAGAAGTCAAGGCCATCATTGAGAAAACCGTGGCACCATCAAGGAAGGATTGGTCCAATAGACTCAATGATGCCCTTTGGGCATATAGGACTACCTATAAGACACCAATTGGCATGTCCCCATTTAGGCTAGTCTTTGGCAAAGGTTTCCACTTGCCCGTGGAAGTAGAGCACAAGACCTTTTGAAAGCTCAAGGACTTTCATAGGCAGGACATCATAGGAAGATTCAATTGCAAGAGCTTGAGGAATTAAGGAATGAAGCCTATGAAATCTCAAGGATATACAAGGAAAAGTCCAAGGCTTATCATGACAAGCACTTGGTCCGCAAGACCTTCCAAGTAGGACAAAAGGTCCTTCCATTCAATTCAAGGTTGAGGCTCTTCCCTGGAAAGTCAGATCTCGTTGGACAGGGTCCTATATAGTGCTTAAGGTCCTACCCCACGATGCCGTGGAAATCAAGCATGAGAAGTCGGGCCTTTAATTGATAGTCAATGGCCACCGCTTGAAGCCTTATTATGACGTCTAATAAGACATGCTAGCTCAAGTTCTGTTTCTGGCCATGCAACTCCTTTCTTGACTTGCAAGATACGTCTTGCCTAGACGTTAAATCAAGCGCCCCTAGGAGGCAGCCTAGCCTGGTTTATGATTCCTACCTTTTCTTTATGTTTTATGTTTTGTCTGCCTCCTTTACGTCTTTAATTTTTGACCTTATTGTTTTAACTTGCTAACATTAAGGAAAATGTTTAGTTTAGGGTTGCGCCTTATCAGTACAGTTAATGCCTAACTTCAAGAAATTGAGCTAAAAGATGACTTTGTTTGATTGAACATTAGAAAATTAGTGGAGACTACCCTATGTGAGAGTTTAAGACTAATGCCTTTCTTTTTGAGAGATTTACTTTGCTCTACTCTTAAACACTATTCAATTCTTTCCATATTGACTGATATCATTACTATACTTTGCATTGGATTTTAAAGAAATAACATCTTAGGTAGCGGCTCTTGACCCTGAGTTTGATAAACCATAAGAAGTGTTGTAGGCTATGCATGTCTGAACCCTCTAAAAGCCATATATGTCCCTTTTGCATGCTCCCTTAACCCACTATGAAGCCAAACGCTTAAACCTTTCTTTCATCACCCACAAAACTGAGCCCTAGATAGGAAGCCCTCAATCTTGGCCATTCCCTATAGCTTATGTTTTGGCAAGGCCGTGCCAAATGAAGTTCATGACATGGAAGGGAAGACAAGCTTCGAAGTGTGAGAAAAATAAGAAAAACGCCGTAGGGGCACACCAAGGATATGCCAAGCCATGTCATGGCCAAAAGGCCAAAATGTGAAGTTGATATCAAGGGGAATGTCTTGGACATCCCAAGTGACCAAAGTCCTAACTTGGACAGAAAATATAAGGTTGTAAACCATCGCATGATCTTGGCTTAGTTTGAAAAAAGCAAAAAAAAAAAAGAAAAACAAAACAATAAGCTAAGCCAAGTGAGCTGATGAGAACAAGAGTCACAAATCATCCCCATTCAAGGAAATCAAGCCTCAACGTGTGAAGCCATTTCCAAGTCATGCTACTTCATGCATTGCCATAGCCTAGGCTTTTCAACTCCAATCCCATTCTTCTAAACCCTTTAAGCCTAGCCCCATTACAACCCTTGAATGAAGACCTTACTGATCTTATAGGATGTCTTTCTTTGAGTTAAGGTATGTTTCTACCTTCTTAAAATTCAATTCCTTATGAGATCTAATTTCAGAAATTGCCTTTCTTTCATGCTATTTCATATGTGATTATATTTGCTTCCTTTACATAACCTCATCACATATTCTTGTAAAGAGTGAAACCTTAGGATTCATGAGAGAAATTGAGAGTTGCCTAGTGAGGTTAGAGTCAAGGCGAAATCTTTCTAAGGCAATTGAGCTTTGTTGTTTTAAGCTTGAAATCTTGAAGTAAAAGGCATTCACATCTAACATGTGGCACGTACTTGACATTTTCATATCTTTAGTTTGGCATGACATGATCTATCTGCATTGTTCCTTATTAACTTGTTAGGAATTTTGTTTAGTATTTTGTTTAATGTTTTTAGTTGTTAAGTAAAAGGAGACAAAACTCCTCCTACTAGGTGAACCTTGGGGTTTAAATGCTCTATCCTTAATTAAGGTCGAGTCTTTAGTTTTTGTTTAGTTTTATTCTTTGTTTTGCTCGAGGACTAGCAAAAGCTAGGTTTGGGGGTATTTGTTAAGCCATAAATGTTACACATATTTCATGTTATATTTGGCCCCTTTACTTGTCTTTTGATTTAATTCATGTCAACCATAATAGAAAGTGATGCTTTTGTGAGACATGTGCAGGATTTAGAAAGATAACCTAATTCTAAGAATACTGGAAAAAGAATGGCTCAAATGAGGGAGATGTCCTCAAATCCATATCGGGCCCTGACTTGTCTCAGGACGTGTCAATGTGCCCTTAATTGCCTATTTATGGCGCAGGTCAAGTACCGCAAATCGAGCCATCCGAGTCCCAAAGCTATGTCTGAGGACCAGAAAATGAAGCCCATGGCATGCCTTTGTCATGCCAAGAATCGAGTCAGGACATGTCCCTGACATGTCCCCAAAGACACTCAAACCGAGTCCTAGGGCCGCACCCAAGGCGTGCTCTCTAGTGCCAGAAAGGAGCCCAAGGCATGTGCTCTGTGACTCTAAAGTGCAATCGAGGTTCTAGTCAAGGCGTGCCTTCGCCACGCCTAAATGAAGTCCCAGCCGCAGAGACCAGGCACGACTGCGTCCTAATTCGAGTACTAGACTGTGCCTAAAAGTGTTGATATATCGACAGGTTCCTATCATGGCCTGGTAGGGCCAAATGAGGCCATTTTCAATCCTTTAGTTATTTGATTGAGACACAAAGTACTTCCAGACCTTGTGTGCCATAATGAAGCCATCCAAGTGGTAAGGTGCGCCAAGGCGCGATAAAGTCATACCCAGGGCCAAGTCACTGACATTCAGGGCCTGCCCTAGGTCCGGACCGAGATAGCCGTCTGCCCAATGTGCCAATTGGCATTTCTTAATTCCAACCGTGTTTTGATTAGTTTTCCATCATTTTAAGGATTTCTTAGTTGCTTAGAAGTGGAATAGACATTCTAGAACACTCTAGTGTAGGTTCCTATTTCTAATCTATGTAGAACAAGGTTTATCCCTTGTCTATAAAAGGGAGCCCCAATTCAGTGTTTTAGGGACGCCACCTTAGAAACAATGTAGACATGTTTACTTTACTATTTTTAAGCTTTGCTCGTGAGGTTTGTTCATGAAGATCAAGTTGTGCTCTTGAAGAATTGCTCAAAGTCGTGCTTGGAGTTTGCCCTTAAGAGTAGTTTGGGATCAATTTTTTGAATCTTTATTCAATATAGTTCATGCTAATGTTATTCATTATGTGTAGTGAGTAGTTTCTTTTAAGTTAGGGCTGATCTTGAAGCCCTAACCATGACAACTTTTTAACTTGGTTTTGGCACTTGAGTTGGTTAATATCTTTGCTTTCGTAGATTGATTCACTGTTTTAATTGAGTTTATGATGTGTTCTTAAAACATGCCATTTTATTTGCTTGACTTAATAGATGACTTTGCATCAAGGATTGTGGTAAAAATAATATGTTAAAAGATCCATGGCATTTCTAGGATTGCACATCACTTCCTAGGATTAGTGTAGTGTCATTAACTCCCTTTAGTACGTAATGCTTTCTTTTGTGCTTCGGTAGCTTAAGAAAACTATTGCATAATTGATTAAAAATTTAGTAGCTTCAGAGAACTAAACGTACAAAGTAAGAAGATATAACATGTGTGAGGGTGAGCTTAAGAGACCCCTTACATGGGCACTAAACCAAGATGGAAACACAATAATTGAACTTGCAAACCAAGTTAGAAAATGTTGTGGTTAGGTGTGGATAGGGACTGCCTTAACTTTGCCCTTTTAATTGATTACAACCTTTGTTATTTACTTTGTTTCTTGCATTACAAGTCATTTACTTTTGTTAGCATCTTTTGAACTTAAAACCCCCCCTTTTGTCCGTGCCTTTAGTTTAGAGTCTTGCCTATCTAATTAGTGTCTTGTTTTCTGTTTTGAGGTTCTACTTGTGAACTGTCAATCTATTGCTTTGAGTACACTGTTTAGTCAAGTCCTAGTGGGATGCTTGTATCACTATATTAACTTTTGATTAGTGCACTTGCTAGGATATAATTGTTAAGGATTGTGTGCATTCACTTGTCATACTTTTCTTCCAACAAAAATTGAGGATGGTAAACATAGTAATAACCATAACAAATCTGAAATCCAATTTGAAATCCATTTTTCCTGGCCTAAGCCAAAAATCATATAAAACCTAGACTAAGCTCAAAATCCATAAACTCGGCCGAAGCCAAAAATCCATAATCCTAAATCCATACAACCAAAATCCGTGAAACCGAAGTCCATAAAGCTGGGCCATAGGCCCATACCCCATAATCGAGTTTAATGCTCAAATTCATTTTGCAAAGTCGTTATTAAAATTTCATAATCGATAATAAGTCATTAGAATAATTATTCTAAATCTTCGAAATTCATAAAAGATAAAAATCATTTTGAGAATCATTATTCTGACTTTTCAAAATTCATATTTAATAGGAAATTATTCAAAACCACAATTTATGCATGCATTATGATTTTCAAACCAAAATCCACTCAACTTAATGTCCAATCGAATCCAAACTCCAAGCTATGCGGTCCCTCGTGATCCTTGGAGCCACCACGCCTATCAAAACGTCACTTGGCATTACTAAACAGCAATTAACAATCTAAAATCCGACCCCCTAAACACCGGGAGTACAAGCGCGTTCTAATGCGTACAACGTAACTTTGGATGTCTAAAACGACCCATAAACGAACTCTGATTGACCCGAAACTTGTGCCAAAAGATCTAGAATGTCGAAAACATGATGAAACATTTCGAGGTAATGTTCACTCGCTGGGTATTATTCACTCGCCGAGTACTGTTCACTCGCCTACCGGAAAATTCCATAACTGCCCAATCTTCAAAGCTTGATAACTCACTCATTTCTCAACCAAATTCGATGATCTAATAATGGAAATCTATCTAATTGAGCCAAGGTATCCAAAAATAACGTCAAAACTAAGATTTTATACCCCGGGTGGCTGGGAAATGGACAGGAAGTTTCGGCCAAACTTCAGAGCCTCACCCCATCATCCACAATGATCCTCACGGCCCAAGGAATGTATGGTTGAGTTCATGGGGAACAAAGAAAGCTGGTAATGTCCTTGGTTTGGGTCAAAATGGCCAAAAATTTTCATAATGGTGGTGGTGTGTTCTTTTTGTGTCTTCTTCACGGGCAAAGAAAGAAGAAACCATATATTGGGAGGAAAGAGAGGAAGTCGGCAGAAAAAAATGGAAAACTAATGGAGAAAATGAGATATTCTCCCAAAAATATATGAACTAGACCCATAACTTTCTAAAACGAGCTCTGATTCTCGCGTGCTGCCTGTCTACGAACTCATGAGTTCGAGACCAACGCAACGGTCCAAGAAAAACTTCCAAACGTATTCCCAAACTCAAATTGACTTTCGGACCCCCTAAACCCAAGGGCAAAATCGTCATTTTCAAATTTAATTCTCAAATTCACTTTAATTTTAGGCCCAAGGTCGTTACAACTCTCCCCCCTTAAAGAATTTTCAACCTCGAAATTCGCACCAACCCAACAATTAGATGTGAATACCAGCCCTGCATCTAATCTCGAGTCTCACTTTGAATTTCTCAAGGGTTAATGTTAGGTCATAATTTATACACATTTTATCCATGATTTAATACCCTTTTACTTATGTTTTGTTAATATTTCGTTCTATGCAATTGGAGAAAATAATATATTTGTGAGAATTGTGCAGAATTAGATAGAGCTTGGAATTATGAAAATTTGGGCGAAATAATCACCTAAATCGGAATTATAACGAAGAAGTTTATGAGGTAACAAAGAATGCCACCAATTGTACAAATCAATTCGGTTCGGCCCACTTACTTGAATTAAACAGCTCCATCAGGCGCGCCTTCAGCATGAAGTCACCGAACCAGCCATTTTCTTTTCAGCCAACGCATACTGAAGCCTAACAGCCCATTTTGGCTAGCATCTCCCGAAGGTCCTCCTAGTAGCTTGCTAGCGCCTTTGACCCGGTTGAGCACACCATGTGACTTCCTCTTTCAGCTGCTGACCACCGAATTCTAAGCTGAAGCCGTTTCCAGCTATCCTTGCGGGTTTTTGAGGATTAATTTGGGGGATTTCAAGTTTTTGTTCACATTTGTCTCCTTATTGCAAAGGGATTTCTACCCTAGTTCATTTTAGAATAGTATTTTTAGTCCTTTTATATTTAGGAAAGGTTTTAATTAGTTTTTTTTATTATTTAGGAAACATTTTCCTTATAGAATTCAATGTAAACTTCTATTTATTTGAGGATTGATAGTTCTCTATAAATTGAGGTCATAGGGTTTTGTAAAAAAGAGTCCGGAAAAATACAAAGAAAATACCAAAGAACAAAAACACTTTTCTTATATCTTGTAGTTCTTTATGTAGGTTAGGGCTTCTTGAAGCCCTAGCCATGGTTCTTTTTTAATACGATTTTGGCCCTTGATTTATATTGCTATGAATATTGGATATAGTTTGAATTACTGCGCTTAATTTTGGTTTATGTTTATGAGTCTTACTAACTTGTTTATGTAAACTATTGATGAATAATAATTGCTTGTTAGACTAGTCACCTTCTTGTAATTGTTTGGCATCAAGGGTAGTAGCTTACATGTTACTCGTAATTCAACTCATGACAACCTAGAACTGCACATCACTTTTCTAGGGATAGTGTGGTGTCATTAAATCCCTTTTGTACTTCATGCTTTCTTTTGTGTTATAATCGCTTAAGATAGGTGACATAGTCTTGAGAGAACTATTCCATAATTGAATAGACGTGGTAGCGAGTTTAGGAGACCTGCCACATACGAACTAAGAATGAGATAATATAAGTGGAGTGGGCCTTTGTCGGACCTTTGCATGGGCACCATATTCAGAAGTTTTTTAGTAATTGAATCTTGGAAATCATGTTAGGAAGTAATTTTGGTTAGTGGTGGATTGAGTGCCTTAACATATTATTTTCATTAATTTTTTTAGGTTCTTTAATTTATTTTATTTTATTTTTATGTTGAAAACCCCCCAACGTGTTTATGTGTTTGTTTTGTTTTTCTATTTTGATTTTATTAAGTTTCTGAGTTAATTAATTAATCTAAGTAATGAAGTGGAACATAGTTAAGACAAGTCCTTATGTGATTCGACCCTTGCTTGTTGACTATACTATCTACACGATTTGTGCACTTGCAAGGTTAAACTGAATAGAATAGATTTCATATTTATTGTGTTGCCTATTTTATCCAACACTTAACTCTTCCGTCAACTCAATATATAACTCTCCTCGCACCAGAGACTACTCCCTAAAATAATCACTCCCACGTTGCTCTCCCCCAACAAAGGCCAGAACAGAATAACCCCTATTCTAATCGTTCGACTAAAAGGTCAAAAGTATGACACAAAACAGGACTCAACCTTGGATCTTGTGAACTCTGCACATTGTTCCATTTCCATCTCAACATCAGGCCGTGGATGAGGATGACATCAAGGAGGCATCACAAAATGACAAGCATGCAACTAAGTGCGGTCCACAGTAATAACCTGGAGCTCTAAAACCAAGTGGACAGGACCCCTCTCAAATTTCCCCACGAAAACCGATGGAAGCCTGCTCCCGTCTAACAACGCCCGAAACCTCAAAATAATTCCTGAAATACCCTCACCATTCCAACAAAGTCTTTTTAAGAATTCTACTGAAAAGTCGGCAGAATCTACCTTGTAAAATTGGTCAAACTGTCTTCCACCAATCGAACGAAGGATTCAAAACTAAACTAACAACCCAACAGTCCAAATAAAACTAATTTCCACCATAATACACCACTCAATGAACTACCTAAAGGTTGATTAGAGCATACTAGGTTTAGATTTACATTTACAAAACCAACAAGTCCTATGTGGTTGTAGCGTAGCAAAAGGTGATGCCTCCCCCTAGTCTCGTCACCTCATCCGGCTAAGGACTTAAGACCCTCCATTACAAATATACACAGACATACAACTTACCGGATCACCATTCAATTACCTAGGTGGAACCCACGCCATCTCCAATTGCACCTGCCATCATAATAACCCAGTCGAAGGTGATATCCGAACCGTAGCCCAACATCCCAACTATAGTACTTGAGTCGTAGCTCAATATCCTGACAGTAGCTGTCATCCCAAGCCGTAGCTTAACATCCCGACCGTAGCCATCATCTAGAGTCGTAGATCAAAATCCCGATTGTAGCCATCATCCCTACCGTAGCCATCATCTCGAGCCACAGTTCTACATCTTTGTCGTAGCCATCATCCCGATCCGTAGCACAATATCCCGACCGTAGCCATCATCCTAAGCCTTAGCTCAACATACCGGTCTTAACCGTCATCCCGAGCTGTCGCTCAATATTCAGGCCGTAGCCGTCATCCTGAGCCAAACCTCAACATCCCGATCGTAGTCATCATCCTAAGCTGTAGCTCAACATCCCGGTCGTAGTCGTCATCCCGAATCATAGCTCAACATCCCTGCCTTAGCCGTCATCCCGAGTCGTTGCTCAACATTCCAGTCGTAGCCATCATCCCTAGCCGTAGCTCAATATCTTGGTCGTAGCCGTTATCCTGAGCCGTAGTTCAACATCCCAGTCGAAGCCGTCATCCCGAGCCATAGCTCAACATCCCGATCGTAGCCGTCATCCTGAGTCGTAGCTCAACATCTAGGCCGTAGCCTTTATCCCGGACCGTAGCTCAATATCCTGGATGTATCCGTCATCTCGAGCCGTAGGTCAATATCCCAGCTGTAGCCGTCATCCCGAGCGGTAGCTCAACATCCTGACCGTAGTCGTCATCTCGAACCGAATTCAATATCCCATCCGTAGCCGTCATCCTAATCCATTGCTCAATATCCCGACTGTAGCCGTCATTCCGAGCGATAGCTCAACATCCCGGTCGTATCCGTCATCCCGAGCGGTAGCTCAATATCTCGGCCGTAGCCGTCATCTCGAGCCGTAGCTCAACATCCCAGCTTTAGGCATCATCTCGAGCCGTAGCTCAATATCTCGGCCAAAATCATCTTCCCGAGCCATAGCTCAATATCCCGACCAAAGCCATCATCCCGAGCCGTAACTCAACATCTGAGGCAGTCCAACCAGGGGACATGCCCTCTTAACCACTGCCGAAAATACCTCAAAGCAATGGCTAGAAACCGAGAGGTCCAACCCAGGGACCTACTCTCCACAAGACCGAAAATACCTCAAAGCAATGGATAGAAATTGTGAGGTCCAACCCGGGGACCTACTGTTGGTAAAATTAAATAACACAAAATATATGAACTCTATCTCTAACAGTTATAATCCTTGCATGTGCCCAAATCGATAAAGATAGTATAGAGCAAAGCAAGAGTCGATCCCTCGAGGACTTGTTCAACATTAAACCACTAGATTAGATTGAATAACTGAACTAAGACACAAAAACAAGAAATAAAACAAAAGACACATGACTTGAATTGCAAGAAACACTAAAAACAAGAATTTAAACAAAATGAAAGTGATTGATGAATTAAAGCGAATTAAGGCCAACTATACACCACTAACCAATTAAGTTCCCAACACAATTTCCAAAATCCCATTATTATCAATTATCTGAATATGGTGCCCAAGAAAAGGTCCGGTTAAAGTTCACTCCACACAATTCATTCTCTCTTACTTAGCATGTCCTAGCTGTTTCTTCTACTTAGAACGTCTATCAATCCTATAGAAGGTTAATAATCTAAGATCATGCATGAAGTACAAAGAGAATTTAATGACACCACACTTACCCTAGAAAAGGATTACTAATCTAGGTTGTCATGAATTTAGATTACAAGTATAGTTAAAGCCCTACACGGTTGATGCTAATAATCACAAGAAGATGACCGGTTTAATAAGCAATTATTCATCGATAGATCATGCAAATAAGCAGGTCAAACTCACAAACGCAAACTAAGCTCATGACGCACAGTAATCTAAATTATATTCAAGATTCATAATAAAGTAAATCAAGGGCCAAAATCATATTAAGGAACTACATGGCTAGGGCTTCAAGCAGCCCTAATTCTAAAGAAAACTACTCGCACATTTTATTGAAATAAACAAATAAATAATTCATGATTACCAAGTAAAGAGTAAAGAGAAGAAGAGAAAATACTGAGATCAATGGTGAAGCAAGGCCACACTAAGCAATCTCCAATCTCTTTATGCTTTGAACTCCTCTTGAATACTAGGAACAAAAGCTCAAAACTCCAATTATAAAATTCTATGCGGCAAAAAACAAAGGTGGAACCCTAAACTTGCGTTAAAGGCTAGCTTAAATAGTCCCTAGGGTTCCCCTAAAATCTAGGAATGATAACCGAATTACAAAGACCAAAATAACCTTAATGAAAACCTAAAACACTTATCCTATCTCGGCAGGGACAAAATCCTAAGTTTTAGGACTTAACTTGATCATGAAGTAATCTTGATAGGCAACACGTAATCTCCAAGTAACCCAAGGAGTTCTGATGTGCCAAGAACCATTCTGGAACCTTTTGAGACGTTTTGGGATAACAAAGCATGGCTGGCACAGTTCTTGGATCATCTTGACACAGCTGGACCTCATTCTTGGCTCCACGGCTGAATTATTGGATTTGTTAAGAACTCAACAATCCATTGACCAATGTATCTGGGACAAACCACTCATCTCACTTCCATATGATGTATCTAACATGGTTCTGGGGTTTGTCATGTAACGACTCGGACCAGAAATTAAATTATTTTGAGAATTGGACAATTTTACCCTCAGTTTTGGATGGGTTCGGGAGTCACTTTTTGACTGGCAGTACTTTTGGGAATTTTTCTTGGGTTGTTGCGTAGGTCTCGAACTCACGAGTTCGTAGACAGGCGGCACGCGAAAAACGGAGACCCGATGAGTTCGTTACGGGTCTAGAAGCTTCAGGGGCAATTTGGTAATTTTGGAAAAGTTGGAATTATATAGATGATATTTTTCTCTCTCCTCGAGAGATTGGCCCGTGCAATCTCACTCCACCCGAAGACCTCCCCGTGTGAACATCGAAGACCCATTTTCATTGAATGGGTTTCGATCCGATTCGAACAAAACGAAGGTCGGGAGGATCTTCCCCGCGACCCCATGAGTCTTTTGGTGTAATCATCGGAGTGGGAGCACCTCCGTGGGCGACGGACGGAGGAGGGAGGTGAACCGAACCTTCTCGGCCATTTTCCGGCCAAACCAGGTACGATCTCGGAACTTTGACCTCATATTTGGATTCCTAGTGAAAAGTAGATGAATTTACATGTGTAGATCGTGAAAAACGGTTAAGAAATGAAGAAATTAGAAAACCTTGAAGTTCGGCCGGAAATGGGGGATTCCGGCAAACCAGACGGCGGCGGAGGTGGCGGTCCAGTCATCTTCTCCGGCGACGGAGAGGGCCGTCCGGTCGTCTTCTCCGGCGAGTCACCGGTAACCGGTCGAGTCGAGTGAACCGGTCGAGTTGGACCGGGTCAGGTCGAGCCGGGTCGGGTTGGACCGGTCCAGGTGCGTGAACACTGTAGCAGGCGCGTGACCGGCGCGTGGCAGCACGTGGGCGCGTGTTCTGACCTTCCGGTGGCGCGTGGCGGCGCGTGGGACTGTTCCCGAAGTCACGGTGGCGCGTGACCAAGGTTTTGGGACGTTCCGGATCAGATTTTGTTGGTTTCGAGGCCATAGGAGTTCATTTAGAGCTCGGTTGGGCAATCCCAGCGGTAAGGATTGACCGTGGAGAGGGTTTTGAGTTTGGAAAGTCAAGGTAGTTGGGTCATTATGGTGTAGGTGTTCTGAGGCTAGAGCGTACATGAATTTTGGGTTGAATGGTGATGGTAAGCGGACTTAGATTTATAAAATTGTAATGTATGTATAAATATCCTCGATTTAATTACTGTTGTGTATGGTGATATTTATAAATTGTAACGCATGTATTAATATCCTCGATTTAACGCATGTATTAATCAGTGGAAGTGTGTTGTGAGAAACGATATGGTTGTTGGATTCGGTTTTGATAGTGTTTGGACGTGGTAATGATTTGGGTACATGATTTTGAGTTGAAACCGTATTTGTGATAAATGATAAACAAAATATATACTTGATTTTGGATACAAAACCGTTTTGAAGGGGCCTAGGAGCCGGGCCTTGGTTCCGTGTTGGCGGACTCCTGGTGAACCCCACTATAAACAAAACTGATCTGAAGGGGCCTAGGAGCCGGGCCTTGGTTCTGTGTTGGCGGACTCCCGGTGAACCCCTAATATAAACAAAACCGATTTGATGGGGCCTAGAAGCCGGGCCTTGGTTCCATGTTGGCGGACTCCCGGTGAACCCCAATATAAAAGGTGATTTTGCAGAGATTGTGGTCGAGTCCAAGTAGTACATATTCTAGCACACCCCAAGGGATACCCTGGTGGCTAGGAATATGATAGCCGACTGATGAGATATCATGGTACAGAGAGTTATGATACGATATGATAGCTAAGGATATTTTCGGCTCTAATATGAACCAGACGATAATTGTTATAGGCCTAATCAACATATGAAAATACGTCGTCATCCGGGTCAGTGGGTTGGTGTGGGCGGAGACCTAGATGGACGAATTATTATTGGTTCACTAGTATCTGACTAGTTGTTGTCTTGTGGTTTTCCAGTAGAGATGTTAGCAATGTCTGACTACTGACATTTGGTATCAGAGAGTATTTCTATTTGAACCACCACTATTCCGAGGTTTTGGTTTTGACCGGTATTTTATCCTGCGTCTGACAGTAGGAGTGATCAGTAAGTACAGAGATTCTGTTGGGAACCATGTAAAGTTTAATAAAAATTATTTAAGAATAAAGGGTATTTCTGGTAATTCAATGTTGAGGTAAAAGAGCTGTTAGACGGGATAAGGGTTCTTTCCGGGTTTCGAGGAAAAATTCGGGAAGGGTCCTTACATGTCATGCTCAACAGCTCGTAGGAAACTCAATGGCCCAATTCGGCTCTACTTAAGGCACAACTGAGGTCTTTCAGGGCGCAACTTGCCATTGGCAGTTCTGAGCGAGATACATGATTGCATTAGCTTAGATGGGTGATTAGAAGTGTACTTCTAGGTGGTGTCTCACTTGGTTCCATCTAGTTCCAAGTCATGTCTGATTTTGACTCAATCGACATGTCATAGCTCTAAAATAGGGCGCAACCGAGGACACGGCCTGATTCCATCGCTGGGCTTGATCTTTGGCACTTCTGAGGAACATGCCTGGAACTTGGGACTTGAGGCGTGTTAGGGGACACAATTTGGACTTGTTGAGAGCTCTAAAGACCCGCCATGGCTCGTCTGGGGCTAGTTCTAAGACTCGATTTAGGGCACAGCTTTGGGCTCCGCTGGGGTGTCTTTGAGACATGTTAGGGACATGTCATGGCATACACCTTGGCTCGCCTTGAGCTTGATCTGCTGGTCCTCAGACACGGATTTAGGACTCGCATGGCTTGATTCCAGGTTCCTGGTCTTGCACCCTAAATAGGGCGCACTGACATGTTCAGGGCCTAGTTCAAGACCCAATATTGAATTGAAGACAACTCCTTCATTTGAACTCCAATTTGAGCCATTCTTTTTTCAGTATTCCAAAAATTAGGCTATCTTTCTAAAGCCTGCACATGTCTCACAAAAGCATCACTTTCTACTATTGATGACACAAAATTAAGCAAAAGACATGAAAAAAGGCCTATAGCGACATCTAAAAGATGTATGAAATAATGACTGAACACCAACTCTCCACATGACCGAAAGTACCTCAAAGTCATGCGGTCACATGACCGAAATATCTCGAAGTCATGTGTTGGAGATGTATACGCATGACCGAAAATACCTCGTAGTCATGAGGTCACATGACCAAAAATACCTCGTAATCATGCGGTCACATGACCGAAAATACCTCGAAGTCATGTGTCGGAGATGTATACGCATGACCGAAAATACCTCGAAGTCATGCGGCCACAGAACCGAAAACTCCTCTAAGTCATGTGTCGGAGACGTATATGCATGACTAAAAATACCTTGAAGTCATGCGGTCACATGACCGAAAATAACTCGAAGTCATGTGTCGGAGATTTATACGCATGACCGAAAATACCTCGAAGTCATGCGGTCACATGATCGAAAATACCTCGAAGTCTTGTGTCGGAGATGTATACACATGACCGTAAATGCCTCGAAGTCATGCGGTCACATGACCGAAAATACCTCGAAGTTATGTACCAGAAACGAGCACGCATGACCGAAAATACCTCAAAGTCATGCGGTCAGAAAAATACCATAAAACCCGAGGATAGTAAACATAGTAAAAACCATAACAGATCCGAAATCCAATTTGAAATCCATTTTTCCTGGCCTAAGCCCAAAATCCATAAGCTCGGCCAATGCCAAAAATCCATAATCCTAAATCCATAGAACCAAAATCCGTAAAACCGAAGTCCATAAAGCCGGGCCGTAGCCCCAAACCCCATAACCGAGTTTAATGCTCAAATTCATTTTCCAAAGTCGTTTTTAAAATTTCATAATCAATAATAAGTCATTAGAATAATTATTCTAAATCTCCAAAATTCATAAAAAATAAAAAATCATTTTGAATCATTATTCCAAATTTTCAAAATGGATATTTAATAGGAAATTATTCAAAAACACAATTTATGCATGCATTACGATTTTCAAACCAAAACCCACTCACTATAACGTCCAATCGAGTCCAAACTCCAAGCTATGCGGTCCCTCGTGATCCTCGGAGCCACCACTCCTGTCAAAACGTCACTTGGCAGTACTAAACAACAATTAACAATCTAACATCTGACCCCCTAAACTGCAGGAGTACAAGCCCGTTCTCACTCGTAATACGTGAATTTGGACGTCTAAAACGACCCCTAAATGAACTTCAATTGGCCCGAAATTTGCGCCAAAAGATCTGGAATGTCAAAAGCATGAAAACGCATTTGGGGGTACTGTTCACTCATTGGGTACTATTCAGTCATCGGGTACTGTTCACTCGCGGGTACTGTTCACTCATCGGATGCTGTTCACTCGCTAGCTAGAAAGCTCCATAACTGCCCAATCTTCAAATATTGATAACTCACTTATTTCTCAACCAAATTCAATGTTCTAATAATGGAAATCTATTTACTCAAGCCAAGGAATCCAAAAATGAAGTCAAAACTAACATCCCATAGATGTGGTGGCAAGAAAATGGACAGGAAGTTTCTTCCAAATTTCCGAACCTCACCTCGTCGTCCACGACAATCCTCACGGCCTAAGGAAGGTATGGTTGAGTTCATGGGGAGGAGAGAGCTTGTAATGTCCTTGGTTTGGGTCAAAATGGCCGAAAATTTTCATGATGGTGGTGGTGTGTACTTTTTTTGTGTGTTCTTCACGGGCAAAGGAAGATGATACCATATATTGGGAGGAGAGCGAGGAATCGGCAGAAAAATTTGGAAAACTAAAGGAGAAAAGGAGATATTTTCCCAAAAATATCTTAAATCAAAATTACCAAAATGCCCTTGCACTTTTTAGACCCATAACTTTCTCAAATGAGCTATAATTGTAAGGACCCTTCCCGAATTTTTCCTTGAAACCCGGAAAGAACCCTTATCCCGTCTGACAGCTCTTTTACCTCAAAATTTAAGTACCAGAAATACCCTTTATTCTTAAATAATTTTTATTAAACTTTACATGGTTCCCAACAGAATCTCCGTACTTACTGATCACTCCTACTGTCAGACGCAGGATAAAAATACCGGTCAAAACCAAAACCTCGAAATAGTGGTGGTTCAAATAGAAATACTCTATGATACCAAATGTCAGTAGTCAGACATTGCTGACATCTCTACTGGAAAACCACAAGACAACAAACTAGTCAGATACTAGTGAACCAATAATAATTCGTCCCTCTGGGTCACCGCCCACACCAACCCACTGACCCGGATGACGACGTATTTTCATATGTTGATTAGGCCCATAACAATTATCGTCTGGTTCATATTAGAGCGGAAAATATCCTCGGCTATCATATCATATCATAACTCTCTGTACCATGATATCTCATCAGTCGGCATATCTCTCGGCTATCATATTCCTAGCCACCAGGGTATCCCTTGGGGTGTGCTAGAATATGTACTACTTGGACTCGACCACAATCTCTGCAAAATCACCTTTTATATTGGGGTTCACCGGGAGTCCGCCAACACGGAACCAAGGCCCGACTTCTAGGCCCCATCAAATCGCTTTTATATTAGGGGTTCACCGGGAGTCCGCCAACACGGAACCAAGGCCCGGCTCCTAGGCCCCATCAAATCAGTTTTGTTTATATTAGGGGTTCACCGGGAGTCCGCCAACACGGAACCAAGGCCCGGCTCCTAGGCCCCATCAAATCGGTTTTGTATCCAAAATCAAGTATATATTTTGTTTATCATTTATCACAAATACGGTTTCAACTCAAAATCATGTACCCAAATAATTACCACGTCCAAACACTATCAAAACCTAATCCAACAACCATATCGTTTCTCACAACGCACTTCCACTGAAATATTGGAACAACAATTATCCAGCAATCATTGCACCCATACACAACAATATTTAAATCGAGGATATTAATACATGCGTTACAATTTATAAATACCACCATACACAACAGTAATTAAATCGAGGATATTAATACATGCATCACAATTTATAAATACAACCATACACAACATTAATGAAATCGAAGATATTTATACATACATTACAATTTATAAATCAAATTCCGCTTACCATCACCATCCAACCCAAAATTCATGTACGCTCTAGCCTCAGAACACCTACACCATAATGACCCAACTACCTTGACTTTCCAAACTCAAAACCCTCTCCACGGTCAATCCTTACCGCTGGGATTGCCCAACCGAGCTCTAAATGAACTCCTATGGCCTCGAAACCAACAAAATCTGATCCGGAACGTCCCAAAACCTCAGTCACGCGCCGCCGTGACTTCGGGAACAGTCCCACACGTCGCCACGCGCCACCGGAAGGTCAGAACACGCGCCCACGCGCCGGTCACGCTCCTGCTACAGTGTTCACGCGCCTGGACCGGTCCAACCCGGTCCGGCTCGACCTGACCCGGTCCAACTCGACCGGTTCACTCAACTCGACCAGGTACCGGTGACTCGCCTGAGAAGACGACCGGACGGCCCTCGCCGTCGACGGAGGCTGGCTGGAGAAGATGACCGGACCGCCACCTCCGCCGCCGTCTGGTTCGCCGGAAACTGCCATTTCCGACCGATTTTCAAGGTTTCCTAACTTCTTCATTTCTTGACCGTTTTTCACGATCTACATATGGAAATTCATCTACTTTTCACCAGGAATCCAAATATGAGGTCAAAGTTCCGAGATCGTACCTGGTTTGGCCAGAAAACGGCCGAGAATGTTCGGTTCACCTCCCTCCTCCGTCCGTCGCCTACGGCGGTGCTCCCGCTCCAAGAACTACCCCAAAATGCTCGTGGGGTCCCGGGGAAGATCCTCCTGACCTTGGTTTTGTTCGAATCAGATCGAAATCCCTCTGATGAATATGGGCCTTCGGTGTTCGCATGGGGAGGGCTCGGATAGGACCGAGACTGCATCGACCAATCCCCCGAGGAGAGAGAAAAATATATGTTATATAATTCCAACATTTCCAAAATTACCAAACTGCCCCTGCAGCATCTAGACCTGTAACGAACTCATCGGATCTCCGTTTTCAGCGTGCCGCCTGTCTACGAACTCGTGAGTTCGAGACCTACGCAACAACCCAAGAAAAATTCCCAAAAGTATTACCAGTCAAAAAGTGACTCCCGAACCCATCCAAAACTGAGGGTAAAATTATCAAATTATCAAAATAATTTAATTTCTGGTCCGAGTCGTTACAATAATTCCCGCGTGCCGTCTGTCTACGAACTCATGAGTACGAGAACTATGCACCGGTCTAAGAAAAAGTTCCAATAGTATTCCCAAACTCAAATTGACTTTCGGACCCCTTAAATCCAAAGGGAAAATCGTCATTTTCATATTTTATTCTCAAATTTACTTTAGTTTTAGGTTTGGGTCATTACAGATATAGCTCATATGCTATTTGCACCCAAGGGTGGAAAGGCAATCATAAGCCACACTTATAACATATATTTAGACAAGGCAACCCATCCCCTAGTGGGTCAGCTCGCCTTCTCACCCGGTAGCTGTTTAGTCATTATTTATGCATCATTTTGATGTCTTTATGTACCTTTCTTACATGTTTTTTGAATGATTTCAGGCCATCCATAGTAGAAAAGATCAATCTTTTGAGACTTGTACAGATTTGGAAAGATAGGTAAATTCTAAGAAGAACGCAAAAAGAATGACTCAAATTGGTGTTCATATAAAGGAGATGTCCTCATTTCAATATCAGGTCCTAAACTGGGTCCTCAGTGCGCTAGTGCGTCCTATTTTGGGTCCTTGGCCAAGTACCTCATATCGTGCCATCCAGGTCCCAGACTTGTGTCTCATGACATCATGTTCATGTCCTAGAATACCAAGGATAGCCTCTCGAGTCCCAAGCGTGTTCCTGCCAAGTCCCTACCGAGCCCAACGCATGCGCCTAGACCCTAGTTCCTGTTCCGCCAGCGGTGGAACAAAGTTCCTCCTCTGCGCTAAGCCTGACAACCTGTGCTCCTAGCCTGAGCCATGACGCGCTTCTTTTACACCCATGTTACGCCTCAAAAGCGTAATCTCCATTTGTGCTGAAAATGCTTCCCGAGTCCCCTGTCCCCAAGAGATCCTTTGCGCCTTATATTAGGGCCGGAAGGTTCAGAAGAGGCCCTGACCTGCAATTCAAGGGAACAAAGCGAGGCAAAGCTCAGAACTATCCAAAATACATCATTTGTAAGTGCTTGGAATGGTTTTTCTCGAGTGGATTGATCAATGACATTTTAAGTTCTCAAAAGTCCAAGTTTGAAGGTTTTGAGCCCAGAATCTGGCCCAGCTATGTTCAAAGTGCTTAGGCTTGTCTCGGCCTAGTTCTTGACATCCAAGTAACATTCAGAAGGTTCCAGAAGTTGCCTTGGCGTGCAAGAAAGCTCAGAAGTGTTTATCACAAGTATTGCCGCAAATCCTACTCCAATTCCAACAAGGACTGCTTTTTCTAGTTCCTTTTTTATATCTAATTAGAATAGGAGTTTTGAGTCAGTTTCTTATTAGGATTTTATCCTAAACTATCTCCTACATTGTAAAGGTTTAAAGGCCTATAAAAAGGACCTTAGGGTTCACGGGTGAGGACATCTAGACACCTTAGCCATAATTTACATTGTAATCCAGTTTTTAGTTTCTACGTGTGAGAGAGTTGGACGTGAGCATTGGAGGACAAGCTCTGGCGTGGTCTTCTGCTGTGTCTTATTTTCAATAATCTCCTCTATATCTTTACTTTTATTGCTTTTACTTTAATGAATTCAATTATGTTTGTTTCAATTTCGATTATGTATGAGTAGTCTTTTACGATTAGGGCTGCATGAAGCCCTAGCCATGCTAGTTCGTTAATTAGATTTTCGCTCTTGATTTTGATTGCTATGCATGCTGGATAATTCTGATTACTGTTTTAACTACCATCCTTTCATGTTTATGAGATTTGCTACCTTATTTGCATAAATTATTGATGGAATTGCTTGAGTGACCGTCATATCATCATGTGATTCATTAGCATCAAGAGTAGCTGCAACCACAACACCACCGACTCGGGTATCCCATAGACCTTCCTCAGATAGCCCAGCCAATCTTCGGACATCACCGTAGCCACCTCATCTGCAGACCACCTACGCGCCTCATAGAAGTGGACAATTACAGGCAAGCCGACCTAGTATGGGCACGACGCTTCACCTTCGCCTCGTACAACACTCACCACCCCTTGCCTCTCATCACTCCCCTTTTCAGCTTCAACGTTACTCCCTTCCGACTCGTCACCACCCGCATCCTCAGACCCGCTCAAACCTGCCTCGGCACTCACATCTTCACTAGCCGACCCGGCATGACGGCTTGACTCACCAACATTTTCTTGTCTACACCCACCCGCAAACTGCCTACGCGCGCGAGACCGTATAACTCTACTAGATCGACTCCCACTCCTAAATAGCCGACCCATGTCACTTTCTTCTCCACTCAGTGCTGTTCTTCTTCAACGACTGCTTCCGGCACAAATTCATACTGCCCACCTAGCCCCATCAGCATATCGTTGTCTGGCATCTCCAACGTCGCCCGATCCAATGTCCCTAGTCTATCGAGTCACTCTCATTCGAACAGACATGCGGTTTCGACCGCGTCCGTTGAGAATCCTCACCCTCCGACATCCCCCTAACTCAAAACCGCTTGAATTAAACGCAACCACACACCAACAAATGCAGCAAGTATGAAAATGAAGAGGGAGAAGGGAGGCACTCACTAGGTGTTTCAAGCAAACCCGCAAAAATCTCCACAAGTTCTCTCTCCCACCCACGGCGTCAATGGCGAAATGAGGAAAATGTTGAAGAAACCAAAAGTGGTACTCAGAGCAACTAATGCCTATTTATAGGCCAAGGGGGGAAACCCAAAAGTCAAAACCTTCCCCCCATCATTACAGCCTGCCACGTCGCCCACTACGCCCAGCACCCAAGCCGACACGAGCCGTCCTCTCGATTCCCACATGAGTGTAGTAAATGCCCGACACATACCCTGCAACGTCCTCGCGCCACGTGGCCCTGCGTCCATCCCACTTCCCATTACGCCCAACCACCAAAAATTAAAATAATTCAAGCAAATCAGTACTGTGAACCACCCCTTGGTCTCCGACCTTGTGTAGGGACTTGAGGGGATTGGGGGACTTACCGCCTCAGCTATCAGACCCCTACAGGTCAGGTGGACAAGCCAAGACAGCCTCGGGTCTTCCATATTCTGCTCGGACGTCATAAAAGAAGGTTTAACTCCCCACCCGAGGTACACTCGACTAAGGAGTTGGGGGACTCCTATTGATAACCTTAGTACACCGAGCCGAATATGTCAAACCATACAGGACAAGACCATCTCAAAGACCACGCTATAGAATCCCTAGATTCATACCTTGTAGGGCCCCCGGAGCTTGGGCCCACAAACAGCATACAACAGTCCAAGTCAAGTCGTGGTGTACACTCGCCTACATCACATAGCCTACGTACTTAGGAAGGATACCAGGATAGCCGACCCCCTGTATGCATAGCCGACACGTTCAGCTATGTCACCGCCCATGTCAGAAACTCATGTCAACTCAGCTAGCTAGAGTCCACATGTCGCTCATCCCTTGGTGGAGAAGTCAGCAGTCAAAATCCCATTTATCACCGACCAAAGCTCCTTTGGGCAGGGAAATCCGTAGTTCCAACACCCTAGCTGTCAGCCTAGGGCCCCAAGTGTCGCTTTTTCGGTGGATCTGCACATAAGGTAGGACTAGCATAGGATCCTAAGGGAGTGGGTACCCGCCTTGCACAAGTGGATGGCCACAGCCGGGTCGGCTATGCAGGCCGACTCAACCTATTTCTCTATAAATGCCCCACTCTTAACCCTAAAAAGGGACTTCAAGTAAGCAAAGGTACTCTCTAAAATTACTTTCTCACTCTAGAAAAACACTCTCCCTTCTCTCTAGAAAGCTCTCAACTCTCTTATAACTCCTTCTTCTTCTAATCTCCATTTTTTATTCTAGATTGATTAAGTCTTTATTATTCTTTCCCACATCTCTCAACCACATACTAGTTAAATAGACCCAAATGCCCTCCAATTTAAAAACAAAATAACTGCATAATTCCTCTCCATTGCCCTCAATTTCTAAGTTATTTTTTCTCTATTTAATTTCTTCTAATACTAAAATTGGATTAGGTTGAGAAAGTGAGAATTAACTAGGATGTGGTTACAAGAGATATTCTATTTGTTTGCATTTCTTAGTTTGTATCCTTGGTTGGAGTTGGAACTTTCGTACGATCGTTCCCACTATCTCCATGACCCACCATCACCATCCATCCTTCTTTTCCAAATATGAAGGTGGCCTTGAAGTTCAAAAATAAAAAGAAACAAATAAAATCTAGAACTAGAAAGAATCTATTAAATGTCTCTTACAAAATTTTCATCCGTATCCATTTCTCTGCACTTCTTGGCTTCAAATGTTCAAATCTTATGATATCTCACCTCAAATCTTATAAGAACTAAGAAAATGAACATAGAGTGTGAATATTAAAAACTGAAATCAAAGCCACCATAATTAAAGGCACAGCGAGGAAGATCCACTAAAATGTTAGAGACTAATATATCTTCAAAACAATTTAAATTTTGTCCCTCTTTATTTTCATTCAGCAGTACTGTCTATCATCTATGTAGAATTACTTTCAAGTTCCCCCTCCCCCTCTCCTTTGCTAGCTAATCTAGGTGTTACCGTGTTAGTGCCTTCTTCTGGGCTGGGCTGGTGCCCTTGTTAATAAAAAATTATTATTCATTTGATAAAAAATAAATTTTACATTAAAAAAACACTTCAAGCCTCCCTTCGAGAAGCAACTAACCATTCCCTCAGGAAGCGCTCCAAGTCATCTTTCGAGAAGCAAAAGCCTTTCTTCAAAAGCAATACAATGCCCTTTTCGAAAGGCAAAACAAAGCCCGCCCCTAGAGGCAAATGGAGTCAAAGTGTTATCGTCAGGTGGCCAAGGCAATACAGCGGGGGCATTTGAATAAACTAAGAAGTCTCTTTTTCCATGAAAAATGTGAAACCAAAGTTCCAACACTTAGAAAAACAATCCCAAAGACTTCTAAGTTGGAAGGAACAAGCTAGCCAAAAATTCCAGCAAATGAGACGTCAGTTCCTAGGCTCACCACTGATTCATTACTAGTACCCACTCAGTTAGGTGGATGGTAGTGGAAATCTATTTAATCTAGCTTTCCAATGCCGCATGAGGCACTCAATTCCTAGTTATAATGAATCCTACGAAAGTGTTTCAATACATGGAGGTCAACAGCGCAATTCTACGCACGAGAACGAGTTACGAAGTAAATTAAAAAATCAATACTTATCACCTTGGGTGAAACTCGGAGGCATTGGAAAGGTGTGGATGTTAGCTTTCTAACGCCACCAAGAAAAGTCGATTTGAGCTAATAACGAATTCTCTACGAAGTTTTAGCACGAAGAGGTCAATCCTGCAAATCATTGTACACGACTTAAATTCGAAGAGGTCAATCCTGAGTTGAAACTAAGTTGGTCGATGGAAGTTGGCGCACGAAGGTCAATTCTTCTGAAAATCACAAAACACTCCCCAACTAAGGTCTTTGAGCTCTGGCTTTCGCAACATTAAGGTCTTTGACAACCGTGTCATGAAATTCCAATGACACGCCCATTGGGCATCCTCTTTTGGAGCAAAGGAGGCAACAACTTTAGCTCTACTCACCTTTGTGTCTCTAGGATGCACGAAGATAGCTTCGACATCATTCTTAATGGGGACTGCAGCTTTGGCCCTCCGCATCTTCATGCCACTTGCACTAAGACCAAGGACCACCCTCCTTGTTTATCGTAAAGGAGATGGCATTGATACCTTCACTGTGTATGTTGACTTCGCCTCCTCGGATGACACTTCCAAGCTCTCATTCTTCAACTGATCAGTCAATCCAAGAGCTTCTGCAATAAACTTAAACTGCTTGGAGGTCTTGTTTGTGACTTCAATTGAACCACCTGAAGACTTGCGCTTGCTAACCTGCCTCACCAGGCGAGGACAACGAGGTGCGACGTCACAGACTTCACAAGGGGCATGGTCGACCCTTGTTGTGTTCCACCTAGGTGCCATCCAGTTTCAAGCTCAATGGGGTCTTCAACATCAAGTCTCTGAAAGGTCTCCCACCAGCTAAAACTACACAACTAGAAGAAAAAAGTTATCATTGATAAATGCAAAGGAAAGATTGGCATATCACATGTTGATTGCTCAACCACTTTTTCATGCAGAAGCTTAGTTAAAAATTGGAAATTGATAGTGCAAGCTAAGGCAAAAAATATTGCTTGGAAATCAACTGTTCGATTCCTGCCTGCAAGTGCTCAATCCTTCTTTTCGAATGTGGCAAACGCTTACACAGCTTGAAAACTTCTTAAGCGCGTCGTCTTGCTCCTTTTGCACCAGCGCCTTCTCAACATGAATGTGATTCAACTCGCTTGAGCAAGACTTCGAAGAGCACATCCCCCTCAATGCAGCATCAATTTCTTCAAAATCGGCGTGGCTTCTAGATCCCTTTGTCAACTTTCCAACTTAATCCTTCAAAAATTCTTTGGTGGCTACGTCATTGGCTTCTTGTGATGCACCCTTCTTGACTTCTTCTGCAACAACGAGGGCACTAGCCTTGGCTGCATCCATCACAGAATCCTCGCGCTCCCACAATTACAGTTTTCAGACTTTACCGAAAGCATGCATTCACGCATCTTGAAATGTACGCCTCCGAAGATAGAGCACAATACCGCTTGAATCACCGCAATCGGACTCTCACAGCTCCCGGAATCCTCTACAAAGGAAAACTGAAAAATGATGAAAATTTTTTAGTTTCCAAAACAAAATAAAAATTAAAAACAAAAACAAAAAAAAACGGAGAGAAAGGGTGCAACCGCACAATCCAAGAAGAAAAGGAACAGGGACACGGCTCGCCCTAGTCGCCTCCGTCGAGGACATGCTGAGACAAGGAAGAAAGAGATGAGGACTGGCCTTCGTATCGAGCCACGACGCGTAGGCGCTAAGCCAAAGCCTCGAGCCTCTCCCTACTGCCCTCCTATCCAAGGAGCCACATCTGAAGTCAACTATTGATCTGCATCTGAAGTCAACCGTTGAGCTGCATCTGAAGTCAGACGTTGAGCCTCTTGCCTAACGCGGCCCCTTGTGACTCCAACCTTCCTCGCATCCGCACTTCTCCCAAGTTTCCGAGCCGAGCTAGACCCGCTTGGCCCACACTTGTCACGACTGCAGTCTACCCCCTGCGCGTTGACAACCCTACAGCGTGGAAGCCGAGCCAGTGCCCCATGCTGACGCACACGCCTGACGTCAGCCATGCCGCCTACTGCACCTGCTGTTGGAAGAAAAGTATAACAAGTGAATGCAACACAATTCTTAACCACAACGGTAAGTTAAGCCAGTCCCTATCCACACCTAACCACAACGTTAAGCCAGTCCCTATCCACACCTAACCACAACGTTTTCTAGCTTGATTTGCAAGGTTCAATTATCATGTTTACTTCTTGGTCTAGTGCCCATGCAAGTGTCCATGTTTACATCTTTTGAAGTTCAAAAGATGCTGTAAAAGTAAATAACTTGGAATGTAGGAAACAAGTAAATAACAAATGTTGTAATTAAATTAAAAGGTAAGATAAGCTAGTCCCTATCCACACCTAACCACAACGTTTTCTAGCTTGGTTTGCAAGGTTCAATTATCATGTTTACTTCTTGGTCTAGTGCCCATGCAAGAGCCCTGTTAAGCCTACTCTCACACATTCATTCCTTCTTACTTTGTACATTTAGGTCTCTTAAGCGCGCTAAACTTCTAGTCAATTATGTCATATGTCTCTTAAGCTATTATAACACAAAATAAAGCATTAAGTACAAAAGGAATTTAATGACACTACACTAACCCTAGGAAGTGGTATGCAATCCTAGGATTGTCATGAGTTAAAATACAAGGCCATTGCCTATCGTAGCCTCTTGATGCAAGTCATCTATACTTCATGTAATAAAAATGGCCAATTCCAATAACATAGAGAAATATCAGTTTAAGCAGTAAAGTAACACACGAAGATAAACACAATCATCAAACCAACGCAAAACCAAACTAAGAAGTTGCCATGGTTAGGGCTTCAAGATCAGCCCTAACTTAAAAAGAACTACTCAATACTCATAATGAAAAACAAAAGCATAAATTGTATTGAATATCAAAGTGAAAGATTAAACCCAACTCTACTCTCAAAGGATGACTCCAAGCACGGCTTCAAGCACTCCTTCAAGAACACAATCAAGTCTTCATGAACAAGTCTCACGCTAATAACTCAAAACAATAAAATAAAGTGTCTAAGGCCCTCTTATATAGACAAGGGAAAACCTTGTCCTACAAGGACTGGAATTGGAAACCCTATCCTAGATTAATCTAGAATGTTTAATGTACTTCTAAGTAATTACAAAGTCCTAAAATCTATGAGAACCAATCAGAACATGTCTGGGAATGCATATGCAAGCTGGCAGGTGAGAACACAAGCTGGCCGTAGGGCAGCCAGGCTGGAATCTGGGCGGGTCCTTGGGCTGGACCTTGAAAACTTGGAACTGGGTCTTCAGGATGTCTTGGTAGCGCCACACCACGCCTTCGCACTCAGATGGCTTCATTACATGCCAAATAGTCTGAAAATGGTTCGTGTCTCAATCAAATGGCTGTAGGCATGCATATGTCCTCCTTTGAACCTATCGGGCCAGGTCAGGGACCTAACCCGAGGACCTGGAACTGGTACCGCTAAGGAACTTCCTGGCAGGAACCTCGACTGAAGCTTAGCTCCTGGGACATCACTGGGGCTCCTCAGGGACACTCGGTTGGACGCCTTGGTGAAGCTCTCGGGCTCGATTCTGACTAAGTCTGGGACGCGTCTGGGCATTCGAATGGAACTACTTGGGACATGTCCTGACATATCTTGGCTCTGACCTTAGCACTTCTAGGACATGCTTTCATGGTCATGAGATGCAGCTTTGGGACCCGGATGGCCTGATCTGAGGTACTTGGTCTCTGCCTAAAATATGACGCACTAGCGCACTCAGGGCCTAGTTCAGGACCCGGCATTAGAATAAGGACATTTCCTTCATTGGAACACCGATTTGATTCATTCTTTTTCCAGCATTCTTAGAATTTCATTATCTTTCTAAAGCCTACATATGTCTCACAAAAGCATCACTTTCTACTATATGGATGGCCGTATTTCTAACAAAAGACAGTTAAAGGGACCAAAAATGACATGAAATACATGTAGGAAATATGACCTAACTCCTGCCAAGCTGCTGCAGCACTCCTCCAACCTGTAGCAATTAGACAGCAAGGAAAAAGAACAAAAAATAGAAGAAATCATATTTCTTCTCTCCTACCTGCAACCGAGAAAGAAGAAAAAGGAAAATATTTTCTTCAGCCCTTCAGCACCGAAACGAGAGGAAAATGATGAAGAAAATAGTCACCCTCACTTTCTTAGCCACACAACAAGATGATTTTTGTGAATGTAGGCTACCAATGCCCATTTAAATAACAAAAAACCTAATTCTTTATTAATTAATCGGACCATCGCCAAATAATAAATAATATTCTCCTTGATAATTATTTATTATTAAAATTAAATTAATAATTAATACATTTTGTTAAAAAGAAATTATTTATTAATTACGAAAGCTATCAACCAATCAAAGCGCTCTATGTCTAATGTAGGGGGCCTCACCTCACTGCCAAATGTAGTTCACAACTCTCATATCAACATTCTGTCGGTTTATTCTCTAAAAATCGACTTACGCATCAGAGCATTTTTGGTTTAACCCCGTTTATCTCTTTTTTTTTTGTAAGTATTAAGAAGAAATTCTATAAGTCCGGACGATTTTTGCATCAATAATCCTAAACAATACATTGGAACTTTAGTTTAACCGTCCATCCCCTACATACCCGAGTGTACACTTTTTGCTCTTTATAGATCAACAATCTCATATTTATAATATTTACTGATGGAAAGTCATAGTCGGGGAGAAGTTGAAAGAAATTTTTAAACTCATCCGCCGTCACTGTCCGTCGTCGGCTTAACGGAAAAAGCTAATGGCGTTAGCCATTCCATTCCGCCAAAGTTGACGTCGTCAATTAGATTTAACGGTCGTTAACAACGTCGACGTTGACCGCCTTGGCTTAACGGAATATTCACCGCCTATGAAATATTCTGTTAACGGTCGTCGGTCAACGACAGGAAACTGAAAAATCTCATCGGAAATTGCCATTTCCGGCGAGCTTTGTTTTTCTCTGTTTCTTCATCGTTTTTACGATCTAATAGTCCAAATCTATCTACTCGACGAGAGGAATCCAAATCTAAGGTCATTGGGTCGAGATCAGACATGTGGTTGCTGGAAACTGGCCGTGAAGACACGGCTTCATCGAACTTCCGAGCTTCGATACTCCTTCTACGATGGTCGTCGAATTGAAAGAGTGGTATGGTTGATTTCGCGATGAGGAGAGGATGAAGATGGTGATGGTGATGGTGTGGTGGCCTGGTTCATCGGTGATGAACGGCGGTGGTGGTCGTCGTGTTTGGGTGTTCTCGAGAAGAGAGAGTGGGAGAGATGTTCTTGGCCCTGAAATAAAAAGTCCAAATCCCTACTAGACCCAGTTCGAATGCACTACTTACCCACGAAAGCCCGAACACACACTAGTAGGGGTACTTAAGTAATTTAATAAATTTGATTTTAAATTTGAAACGGGTTGTAACAGTCACACTTTAACCGAAACGGTGCCCAATTCGAACTCATATCTAATTCAAGTTTGCCATAATCGGACTCTAGATTTTCTTACCTTCCTACTATGGACGTTGTGTTCAGTAAAGAAGACGCCTTATGAAACTCAGCCACCAATTCCAGGAGTTGCGCCGTCACCTATAGTTGATAAGCGTTGTTATGCATTTTCTATTTTGTCATTGAATTTAAATACGGGTAGGTTCGTTATTTCATTCTTAAAATGTTTATATTTCAGTACCATTTACTAAACGTTTTGTTTTGACAACCGAACCTAGATGAGGATCTAGGTTCTAAAACTAGGTCAAGACATATGTAACCGAAATCAAACTGTTCCGGATCAAACCGAATCGATAAAATACTGAATAATCAAACCGAACTAAAATTCGGTATAGAACCAAACCGAATCGACTTGGTTCGGTATGGTTTCGATTCTGAGTTTCAGTAGAAGTAGCAGTAGTAGCAGTAGCAGTAGCAGCAGTTTATGAGCAAAATAATGAACCATCGACTACCAAGTATAAGAGAGCTAAATAATTTTACTTGAGATTCAATCATAATAAAGCAAGACATGGTCATACACTCATAATAAAACCTCAATATCCCTCCACAGCCACAAGGTTTCTCATGACTCATACCTTCAAATTAATTCATCTGCACGCATATATATAATTATAAATAGCGAAAATAATTTCCAGAGTATAAGATCCTAATAGATAGAAAAACAAAATAAACCAAAAGGCGGAACCTACAAATTTACTGGTAGATAGTTGCACACAGATCAAAGTAGACATGTAAAGTAAACTACCGGATGGCGGATGGCGGATGGCGGATGGCGGATGGCCGACAGCGGATGGCCGACAGCGGATGGCAAGAGGAGCCATCAAATTCCTCAATCAAGCAAATCCGAAACCGCTGACTTCTTAAATGCATCAACATGTGCCAGCTGTTTTAGCACAGATTTGTTGGGAAATATATTATCTGCTTTCATCCTCTCCCAGATTCCATAAGCTGGAGCCTTGGCATTTATATAGGCCTGAATTAGAGATTGGAACTGACGAAGTCGAGCTGTATAACCAGCCTGTCTCATCCGGTAAAAAATCTTTTCTGAGTTGTGGATGTCACCCCTCTTTGAATATTGTTCCATAATGGTCATATAAGAAGTGAACATTGGCTTCTTCTGGTTCTTCTGGGCAGCCTTCTGCAAGATAGAGTCGGCCTTTTCAACCTCTCCTGCCTCCACGTAGAGTTTGACAAGTGCATCCCAAGTTAATGGACCAATCTCACAATTGTTATCTGCCATACGCTTAACAAGATCCTTACCCTTGGCAAGCATCTTTCCATTTGCATACACCTTCAAAAGCACAGTATAATGCCGGGAAGAAAGTGTCTTCCATGATTTTAACATCTTGTCAAAAACTGCCTCTGCTTCTTCAATTTTATTCAACTTCCCCCAAGCTTCGATTGCAGCCATGCACTCTTCAAGCCGAGGATTTGATTCACACACCTTCCAAACTCTCCCCACTTCATCCGCCTCTCTCAACTCGGCATAAAGAGGAAGCAAAGCTCGGCAAGCCCAACGGTTCTCTTTTATGTCTCCGCCTTCCATCTCCTTCAAAACCGCCTCGGCTTTTTCTTTAAGCCCAGCAGCAGCATAGTGCCTAGCCAAGGTTGCTTTCAAACTGATGTCGGGCTCAAAGCCTTCCGCCTTCATTGTCTCATAAACTTGATCCATTCCAGTAATGTCATTGGACTGACCTTTGGTATCTATTAAGAGTTTATACGTGAAGGCGGTTGGCTTGACATTTTCTTTTTCCATTAATAGTAATACATCTGCTATTTTCTTCTTGTCAAGCCTTTTGTAGAGGAGTAGCAACTGGTTGCAAGTAAATGATGTGACAGGGAATTCTAGGTCCTTCATTTTGTTGAAAACTTCTTCGGCTTTCTTGACATTGTTGGTAGAGACAGTGAAACCCAACAGGGTTCGGTAGATTACCTCACCTTTAAAGGAGTTTGGGATTTTCTCAATATATTTCTCTGCCTTATGAAGGCCACGTACTTTAGCGATTAAGTCAAGTCGAGATGCATAATCTCTTTCAACAAATTCAATCATCTTATGTTCCTCCAACCACTCTGAAAGCTGCAAAGTCAACAAAGCACCACACAAAATCAAAATTCTGTAACCAGTGTGAACCCCCAAAATTCATGCTTTTAGGGTGCGTTTGGATGGGGAACTTCAAAGTTCCCTGTAGCTTATACCATATTTACTAAGATATGCACTAAAAAAAAAATATGGAATTTTAAGTAGGTGATTAAGCACTAAAAAATAAAAATATGGGCATTGTAAGCATAATAAACCACTAAACAAGGGACTTTCCAAAGTAACACCTCCATAGGTGTAACTTATAAATCTCATCTATATGCCTTGAATTGTATCATTTGCAAATTCCATGGTACTTTCAAGTTCCTCATCTTTAACTAATTTTACCCAAATTTCATGAAACTTTGAAGTTCCCCATGCAAACACACCCTTAAGGAACTCAGAAACAAATACAGAAAAAGAAGGTACAAGAATATACCACCATTCTCATTACATATCTATTGAGAAAACAAAACTGAACAGGAAGTACAACTATCACAAATTCGTTCTGCTCTAGACCAAACTATATGATAGACAACAGGAGCATATGTGAACAAATCAGAGTGCGACAGTCTTTTGAACATAAAACTACAGAATTCCATCAAACCATCCAAGAACTCATGACTTCAATGCATGTTTCACTTTTATCTCCTGTATAAGGGAAAAGGACTTGGAGCATAAAACTAAGGATATGATAATTTAGCTTATCATGGAAAAAGAATCCAAACAGTCAAGCCAAACAGTCAAGCTAAAAGCAAGCGTCATTGGCTATTTGGCTCATTGAAATATATGTATCACCCCGACTCCCCTCATTCATGTGGCGTTCGACAAACAAACAATAGAAACAAAGAAGGGAAGCAATTCTATATGAGAAACACCAAAAAGTGTGAAAGTGCTAGAATACTGCTGTAACAGAGCATTGAGAAAAGGACTCAGTTAAACTATTTTACATGGTAAAATATTAGTTTAATGAATGATAAAAGCTAACTTCTTGTAAATAGAGAAACCTGTACAAAACGAATGGAAATGCAATTTTAAAACATGCAACCTAATTTGTAAGAGTTACGAAAAGAAAATTAATACTCTTTCCTTGTAGGGGCAATCATACTCTTCTTCTTTTCTATTTTTTATAAAAAGATAATCAAATAATCAATAGTTTAGTGAGTACAAGAAATCCTCTTGTATTTTCATTGAAGTAAGAATTACAAGAAATAAAACTCTGTAAAACAAATTAGGTTGAACCATTATGGTAGACAATCATGTTAAACCATTATGTAATAACTTATTAACTAGTAGAAAGACAATACGACAATGACATAATAAGGAAAATAAAGAGAAACATGTAAGCAGCAATGAGTTTCAAATGAACCAAGACTCAAAAATAAATAAAAATGCATCCCAGGGACTAATGACTTTAGAATTTATTCAGAAGTTTTAAGAGAATAGAATGATAGAAACATTATTTATTCTTTATAGGCGACATATCTTAAAATGCTACATTGGAAGAATGAGAGACTTTTATATAATAAGTAGAAGAAAGAGATCTCTGAACCAAGTACATGCAAAAACCAAAAAGATAAGGGCACTTTGGGAACGGATGATACAATTATGTGTGCTTGTGCATATATGTATTTCTTTACACCAAGATCCCATAGGATTTAAAACAATTATTCAGTGCAAAAGTATAACACAGCTCAGACTAAATCTTTAAGCATAATAAAAAATCAAGTGAAATCACCTGTAATGCACGCCCGTACATACGACGCTTGCGAAAATTAAGCATGGCCAATGATATCTCTGCTCGGGTTAAATCATTTCCCTCTTCAACCCACTTATTGAGAGAATCATTAACAAAAAATCCTGGGGAAGCTAAGATGGCCTTGAAAAGTGTTGAAGCATCCCTTTTCCTTGGAGATCTTTTCTCACTTGGATCAGTCTCAGTTTCTGACAACTCCAGCCCGTGTTGGGAAGGCTCAACTTCTTCTTCATCTTCAGAGGCTTCTGGTTCAGAAATTAATTCATCTTCATGTTGGGAGGCCTCAGCACTAGGTGGTGTTTCAAGTTCAGAAAACCCATCTTCCAAGTCATCTTCCTCTGCACTGCTTTCTGCACCAGCTTGTGAAGAAAGGCTGCGGGTATCAACAGAGAAGTTCCAAGAAACATGTGTTGTGTCGTATAACCTCTTGGAAGACAGACATCCATCAGATATTGATTGACAGGACTCAAGGACACAAGAATCCTCTTGTCTGTAAGTAATCGGCAGCTCCAAATTAGCACAACATACACGAGAAGTTCCTATGCTAAACGCTCGGTTCCTGGACGCAAAAGGAAAACTAAGTCTCACATTGTATCACAACAGAAAAGAATAGGCAACATAAACATAAAAACGATGATTAATTTTAAATACGCCTGCAAAAAACAAAAACAAATAACTAATAAGCAGGAACTATAACAAAAGGAGATAAATATTTTAAAATTTATTTAACAAAAAACAGATATATATTATAAAATTCAGAATATGGTAATGGGAGGTCAAGCACTAGTCCAAGCATATTATGAATTCCCTCGAGACAACAAAATATAAAATTCCATCTCTCAGAAACTTTACAGAAACAAGGATAACTGCTCTAGCTAGTATTCTATATATAAGGTACCAAGACGGATCAACAGTAGAACTGATGTTGCCGTAACATATCCTGCGACTTGACAGAAAAACAAAATTGATACCCTAAGATCAAAAGAAAATTACTTTCTTGTTCTAACAGTAAAAGTCTCCATTCGGTGAAATCATGTGAATCCTCTGTTTGTCTCTTGCGTTTAGAGGGTCACATGAAGAACAAAAAAAGAAAACAAATTTTTTCTTTTAACTCCGATTTAGAAAATTCTGTCTTTCATTTGTCAATGATGAGACATGTATTTTCCAGAATCTGAAATTTAGGATCTCCAACCTCAAGGAGAAATAGATTTTTGGAAAGCTTTACCAAATGTATATACAAGATAAACTAACGCCAGTAAACAAAATTACCACAAAAACAAAGGCCTGCATAAACGACACTCTTAAATACGAAGACCCTAAACCTGTAAAATCCATCATTTAAATCCTCTCCCATTCCCCCCAACTTTCTCAGTAAACAAACAGAAGATTAAGAAAACGTGAAGAACATGGAGAGAGAGAAAGAGAGTTCATTATATACCTGAGAGGAAGAGAAGCGCGACGAAGAGCCCACATGACGAGAGTGAGCAAATCAGAAACCCAGAATAGGGAAAATGGAAAAGGAAATGGCGATGCCCGTTTTAGAGAGAAAAAACGATACCTCAGTGGCTCAGTATCTCTCTTAAACCCTAAAAACCCTTCTGGGAATATTTAGGTAATTTGGGACGGTAAGGAATTTTTATCTCTATTTCAATAATCCGTGCCACCAGTGTATTTTTTTTAGAAGCGAAATAAAGAAATTACAAAAAGGAGCCCCTAGGAAATCAAATTGAACGGCAGCGGTAGCTCTACTAGGAACAGACCTAACCCAATGTTGATTCATTCCTCTTTGACATAGTAGCTAAGGTATCCGCAACAAAATTGGCTTCCTTTTCCACTTCGTGGCATTGGAGACTGTTGACACAATATTGAACCATACTCATTGGGCCACACAAACCAAGCCCAAGCCCAAACCCAAGCCCAACAAACAGGCCCAAACACTAAGACAAAAGAGCCCAACAAGGACCAACAGCTCACTGACACGTGGACACATATTCATCACCCATCTGGGTGCCACGTGTCAGCACCACAACATAAGTGCATTTATCCCACATCAAAACTATTCATCAAGCCTCCCATAACTATCAATACAAAGGGAGGAACATTTTCAAAAAAGGTAACGAAGAGTCACTATTCACCCTTACTCTATCAAAATTACTATTTACAACATACCACTTACGTACACAGATCACTATACTGACTTGGGCGTCGGAAACCCTTTAGGCCGGCACCACACCGGTGCTTATCCCTAACCGACGACCAATTGCTCTTCTCATTACAGGTCTTCCGAAGAGCACGTAGAGTGTATTAGTTGGACAGAGTACTACTTCTAAGTTGGCACATTTTGTGCATCAACAGTTTGGCACCGTTTGCGGGAATTCTGACTAAGTTTTCCCATTACTCTAGCAAGCCAAGCACTACCCCTAAATCTAACATTAAACATACAGAATGACTAGGGGGACGGGGAAAAAACACCCGCACAGGGGTCAAGAACACCGAGGGACAACCCTCCTAACGTGATGCAACTATTGGAAAAACTCCAACAAGAAATGGTCGAGGTCAAGGCCATCGGCACTCAGGCTGGGTTTAGAAACCAAGTGCTCAATGAGCAATACGCCGATGTAGTAGCCCAACTTAAAATTGCTCAGACCAAACTCGAAGTCCGCCGAACCAACGCTGCAAAGGCTGAAACCGAGCAGGTTGTGGCGGACTGCGCCGAAAAGGCCGATCGAGTCCGCAAAGCTATAGAAAAGGACAAGGGGAAGGCACAGGCTGAACCCACCAACCAGATCGTTTGGCTACTGATTATCCCAGGGAAGGGCCAGTCTGTGACAAGGATATACCAGGACGCCAGGGAAGCTCTGAGTGAAGGATCAAACAAGGACCGGTCTCCTCTCGCACCGACAAGGCTGGCTTTTCCTGACAATATGGGAACGACCGGTCAACCGACACAAGAACATGCTGATCGGCTTAGAAAGGATACCGAGCCACAACACGCCCAATGCATCGAGCTTCCTATTCCAATTCTTGTCTCAGAAGGCGCCGGATCCTCCTAAGAAGCTCTGAGTGCAAGGAGGGCCCACCGGCCTCCCCGCAACAATCGCCTGGAGGGACGCCGTGGGTCGCCCACTAGACGGGAGGCTGACCGGTCTACTCACAGTGAACGCCGTGAGGCACGCCACGGATCACCAAATTAGAGGGAGGCCAACCGGTCTACTCACAATAACTATCATGAGGGCCGACATAAACCGCCTCTGGGCGACCCACTCGTGCAATAGCTCCTCAACCGAGTCAAGAGCTTGGAGGCCGAGAAAGAAAAATCACACCTACCAAAACTAGTTGTGGACCTTTCATAAAAAGAATCAACTCATTCAGGCACGACCAAGAAGTCAAACCCTTGAAAATCCCACTATACACTGGCCATGGAGGCCCAATCACCCACCTGAACAACTACCAGTAGGTCGAAGACTTCAAAAACCTTTTGGACGAGGTACGTTGTCTTGTATTCAACTCAACTTTGACTGAAGTAGTAATTAGCAAGGCACCCCTCCTAGCAAGGCCGAAAACAGGAGAACCACTAATTATGTACTTATCAGTATCCACATCAGCGGTCAGCTCATCACTCATCAAGAAGAAGGATGGAGTAGTGCACCCAGTCTACTATGTGAGCAAGGCACAATAAGACACTGATACAAGGTATACAGACCTCGAGAAACTTGCCTTCGCTTTGATAATATCATCCAGGAAGCTCAGACCTTATTTCCAAGCTCATGACATCATAGTCTTGACCAACAAACCACTCCGCCAAGTACTTCAAAAGCCTGAGACGTCAGGCTGCCTCTTCAAGTGGCTAATTGAACTCAGCGAGTTTGACATCACTTTCGTACCCAGACCAGCCGAGAAAGGACAAGTCATCGCTAATTTCATCTCTGAGTTCACATACCTACCACTTGAGCTAAAGGAGAAGACAACCCCAGAGACCATCCCAGACTCCAAAACACCTACCTTAGACACACAACAGCCCATCTGGGACTTGCATGTGGATGGCTCTGCCTGCCATAGTGCCTCTGGGGCAGGGCTTGTCCTCACAACTACAGATAAGGTCTGCCTGGAATATGCTCTTCGCTTCATGTTCAAGGCCTCCAAGAATGAGGCAGAATATGAGGCACTACTTGCGGGTCTTCGCCTAGCCAAACATATGGACGCCAAGCAAATACAAATCTACAGTGACTCTCAACTCATCGTCAACCAAGTCAACAACGAGTTTGAAGCAAAAGATTCTTCCTTGGCTTTGCACAGAGGATTGGCCAAGTCTCTATTGGACAGCTTTCAAGAACACATCATTGCATGGATACCAAGGTGGGAAAACAGCCATGCAGATGCTCTTGCATGCCTAGCATCTCCCTTGACGAAAAAACAAGTTGGAACGTCCCTGTAGAGATCCTCCAATAACCAAGCACCAAGTCTTCCTTTATCAATGTGATTAACACCAACTCAACTTGGATGGCCCCTCTGCTGAGTTTCCTCACCGATGGGACTCTTCCAACTAACAAGCTCACCGCAAAGAAGATACGCAGGCAAGCCTCTAGGTACACTATCGTCAATGACCAACTTTACAAGTGGGGATTCAATCTTCCTCTTGTAAAATGCCTCGCACCAAAGGCTGGCAGAGCCATTTAGGAGGAGATACATGCAAGAATTGGTGGCAACCACTCTAGCCCACATTCTCTGGCACACAAGGCTTTCCGCCAAGGGTTTTATGTGTTAAGCATGCATGCAGACGCAACAGACTTCACTCGGCGATGTGACAGATGCCAACGTTTTGCTCCTTTCCTACATCTCCCACCAGAGAACCTTACTCTAATGCTCAGCCCATGACCATTCTCTCAGTGGGGACTTGACCTAATTGGGAAAATGCCGACAGGCAAGGGACAGACCGAGTACGCTGTAGTCGCCGTAGATTACTTCACCAAATGGGTCGAAGCCAAACCCTTAGCCACTATCACAGCTGCTCAGATTGAAACTTTTGTCTTCTAGAACATCATCTGCCGTTTCAGTCTTCCACACACCATCGTCACAGACAATGGCAAGCAATTTGACAACCAACGCTTCAGAGCATTTTGTGAAAGACTCAACATCAACTTATGCTTTGCCTCTCCAGCACATCCACAATCTAATGGCCAAGTCGAAGCTGTCAATAAGGTAATCAAGCACACTTTGAAGACTCAGTTGGATGAAACAAAGGGCAAATGGGCAGACATCCTACCAAATGTACTCTGGTCATATAGGACGTCATACCGACCAGCCACCAACTAGACACCGTTCTCAATGGCCTTTGGAACTAAGGTGGTCGTCCCAACCGAGATCCATGAAACCTTATACCTTGTCTTAACTTATGACACCGAGCAAAATGATGACCAACTAACTCTCAACCTGGACCTCAATGAGGAGCATCGAGAACAGACTAACCTCTGGAACATCGCTTACAAGCAAAGACTCTGCCAATATCATGACTCAAGGGTCAGACCTTAAAACTTCCAGGTCAGTGACTGGGTCTTAAGGAAGCTCAGCCTGGCAACCAGAGATTGGTCGGCCGGAACACTTGGACAGAACTAGGAAAGCCCCTACAAGATCACAAGGTTATTTCGATCGGGGACTTATGACCTTGCAGACCATCTCAAACGATACTACATATAGATCGGTCAATCTAACTCTAGGGATGACCACAAATACATCTACTATAAAGCCACACTTAGGCTCTCATTGTACAAGGTCTTACTCGGCCTGACACTTATCAATGATAAAACTTATTCCTACAAACTTACATTTTATTTACACTCAACACTCACCGAGCACACAAACGGTCTAACATTTATATTGTCTTTCCCGCAAAGACTTACCCTTTCATTAAGCTCAAAACTACTGAGCTAAACAAAGCCGACCACATTACCCAGTTCAAACACCAATTGGTGTAACAACTTATGACCGACCACATTTCAGGGTCAAATAATTAAATACCTACGCCGTAAAGCATGCACACCGACTGCAATAACAACAACTAAACAACAGTCGACATGGTTGAACTCCAAAACACAAGTGTTCCATTAGAGTACAAGCCTCAACATGCAGTCGGTACAACACCAACTGAGACCGACCACAGTATAGGGTCTAAACACAACTATTTTATACATATGAAGTAAACATTAGCTCAAACAATGGTAAAAACAAATACAGGCTGAGCAAATAAAACATTGATGTTACAACAAACTTACTAAGGCACTTGCTCAACACACGCCAAGCAAGCAAACATATGCAAATATAAGTACAGACGGACCAAACAACAGGTCAACTCAACACTTGTGAAAATATTTTATAAACAAATTCATAGTCTATTAATAAAGGCAAAGACCCCACGGTTGGCCTAGGTTAACTTGTTCAACATAAAACAACGAATTATCAAAGACCTACACCAAGGTCGGCCACAAAAAAAAAATTAACATCTAGGTAGAGGGAGGATTGGCTTCGCCAGCCTTCTCTTCATCAACTGGAAGATCGGCCTTGCTGGTCTGCTCTTCCCCATCAGGAGTAGTTGAGTCAACATCCTGCTCCGCGTCAGACTCCTCAATTTCCTCGAGCAGCTCTGGAGTAACTTGCATTCCAAGCCAAGGAGTGGTATGAAACGAAATACCTTCGTTTTACTTGTAGATATTCCGGTAAATGGTCCACTCACACTCAGATGCAAAGTTTTCCAGTCAGTGTTGATAATCTTGGGACAGCAGAAACTCGTCTACACCGGCTGACTTAGCGATGATAACCTCTACCTTATAACTCTCCACTTCTCCTCGGTCGGCCACCTTCTCGGCCTTCAGCCGCTCAAGCTCTGCCACCCTCTCAGCCTCCATCTTGGCTAGCTCTTCTTTTAGCCGCTCTGCCTCGGCTTCAGCAGCCCTGCCACCTCAACCTCATGTCAATAAAAGTCAACTGGGCAGCCTGCTCCTCCACCATTCTCCGCTCAGCCTGGAGTTGCCTCTCCAAGTCACCCTTCGCCTTCAGAGCCAGCTCGGCCTGCTGTTCTTTGAGCTTGGCCTTTTCCCGGTTGGCGGCTGCCGGACGCTTCTGGGCATGTCAATAGTTGATGAACATTTCGCCAAAGTACTACACACCGAGCATACATGTTAGTATACACAAAAAAAAGCAACTACAAAAAATACACAAGTACAAAAACCAAAGATACATATGTGGGCAGCAATGAGGAGTGACTTCTCCATGCGCTTGGTCATGCTCCGCTTGGGCAGGTCAGCCAGTTCTGACATCTCCATGGCCGACTGTTAGGTCATAATTCCTACATGCATTTCATGCCATGTTTAGTCCCTTCACTTGTCTTTTGTTAGAAATCAGGCCATCCATAGTAGAAAGTGATGTTTTTGAGAGACACGTGCATGCTTTAGAAAGATAATGCAATTATATGAATATAGGAAAAAGAATAACTCAAATCAGAGTTCAAATGAAGGAGATGTCCTCATTCTAATATCGAGTCCTAAACTAGGCCCTACGTGCGCAGTGCGCCCTATTTTTTGTCATTGACCAAGTGCCTCAGATCAGGCCATCCGGGTCCCAATGCCGTGTCACATGACTAGTGGAACACGCCCTAGAAGTGCCAAGTCAGAGCCAAGACATATCGAGGACATGTCCCTAGAGCTTCCCTAATCGAGTCCCAGAATCCAGTCCCAGGGTTGCACCAAAGGCGTGCCCTCGAATGCCAACATGCGCCAAGGCATGTCCTTCACAATGCCAAGTTTCAGATCAAGGTTCCAGCTAAGGCGTACCTTCGCTATGCCCCTATAAGGCCAAGCTCATGTCCCTGACATGTTCTCAAATTCCAGTTCTAGAAGCGGAGCCAAGGTGCAATTGCGCCAAAATCAAGTATCAAGCTCAGGGCAGGTCCTTGTCCTGACCCGGTAAGTTTCAATGTGGACATTTGCATGCCTACAACCATTTGATCTAGATACGAAGTATTTTCAGACTCTTTGACATGTAATGAAGCCATTCAAGTGCTAAGGTGCGGTGTGGCATGACAAAGACATCCCAAGGGCCTAGTTTTCATTTTCAGCGTCTGCCCAAGAACCTGCCCAGATTCCTACCTGGCTGCCCTACGGCCAGCTTGTGTTCTCACCTGCTAGCTTGCATTTGCATTCCCAGACATGTTTTGATTGGTTCTTATAGATTTTAGGACTTTGTAATTACTTAGGAATGCCATAATCATTCTAGAACACTCTAGTCTAGGTTTCTATTTCTAGTCCTTGTAGGACAAGGTTTTCCCTTGTCTATATGAGGGGGCCTCTGTTCAGTGTCTTGGACACGCCAACTTAGACACTTTATTTTACTGTTTTGAGCTATTAGCATTAGGCTTGTTCACGAAGACTTGATTGTGTTCTTGGAGGAGTGCTTGAAGCCGTGCATGGAGTCAGCCTTTAAGAGCACAATTGGGTTTAATCTTTCACTTTCCTATTCAATACAATTTGTGCTTATGTTTTTCATTATGCGTAGTGAGTAGTGTACTTTAAGTTAGGGCTGAACTTGAAGCCCTAGCCATGGCAACTTCATGACTTGGTTTTGGCGCTTGGTTTGATTGTTGTGTTTACCTTGGTAGATTGATTCACTGTGTTTATTGAGACTATTTTATGTTCTTAAAATTAGCTACTTTAATTGCATAACTTAATGATGACTTTGCATCAAGGATTATAATAAACGTAATCAGTGAAGAAATCCATGACATTCCCAGGGTTACTGTGTAATCCCTAGGGTTAGTGTAGTGTCATTAAATCCCTTTAGAACTTAATGCTTCTCTTTATGTTTAACTCGAAAACTGTGGGACTCAGTTGAGCATAATTTGATAGACGTCTTAGGTTCCCGTGAGGCCTCAGACATACTAAGTAAGAAGAGATAAAATGTGTAAGGGTGAGCTTAAGAGAACCCTTGAATGAGCACTAAACAAAGAAGGAAACATGATAATTGAACTTTGCAAACCAAGTTAGAAAAAATTTTGGTTAGGTGTGGATAGGGACTGCCTTGACTTGTTTTTAATTTGATTTCAATCCTTTGTTATTTACTTGTTTCTTGCATTCCAAGTTATTTACTTTTACAGCATCTTTTAAACTAACCCCCCCTTGTCCGTGTCTTTTGTTTAGTGACTGGTTTAGTCAAGTGCCAAAGCAATCTATCTCTTTGTACATTGTTGAGTCATGTCCTTGTGGGATTCGACCCTTGCTTGTACTGCTATTCTATCTATTGATTAGTGCACTTGCTAGGATTTCAATGTTAAGAATTATTTTGCATGTACCTGTTATACTTTTCTTCCAACAACTTTTTGGCACCGTTGTCAGGAACTTGTCCCTCAACGGTGTCCATTGCTTAGATTGTTTTAACTTAGTTCCTTTTTGTTTGTTTTAGGTACTTTTATATCATCACAAGGTTCTGCTAGGGGATCTGCTCACGACTCGCCTCATCCAAGTCCACCACCAAGCCTTGGGAGAATGGCTGAGGAACGTGTCTTAGCTAACCCACCACCACGGCTGCTTAAGGATTATGCTACCCCTCATGTCAGTGAGGACCAATTCCCTATCATTTTTCCACCATCCACGGTGGAAAACATTGAGGTCAGTCAGGCACAATCCATATGTTGCCTAAGTACCCTGGCCTCTCGGGTGAGGACCCGCATTGTAATGACCCAGAAATTTAATTAGTGAATTTTTGTAAATTAATTTGCAAAAGAACGAAATTCCCCTTGGTTGTTTAAGGGGCTTGAAACTCAATTTTTGTTTCGAGACACTTTTGGCTGTGTTTCAGGGACCGATGCGTTGGTCTTGAACTCACGAGTTCGTAGACAGGCAACACGCGAGAAATGGAGGTCATGTGAGAGAGTTGTGGGCCTAGAATGTTCAGGGGCATTTTGAAATTTGGCCTGGGTAGATATTTTTAACCACAAGCAGATCAGATCCTCCTTATTTCATTCTCTCTCTTCTCTACTCACCCAAAAATCCAAAATTTAGAACTTCAATTCGAGGCAAGATCGTCCGTTTTGGTTGCACTCATAGGACTCTCCTCCTTCCCGCGATCAAGAACGTACCAGCCGTCACAGGAAGCAGCCGCGGGAGACACCAAACAAAGGAAAGGGAAAATCGAAACTTTCGATCGATTTTCCGGCCAACACAGGTATATTTTTCGTGTTTAGACTTCATTTTTGAGTTCCTAGGTTCGAGTAGATTGATTTAGACTAAACATTTGTGAAAAACAATTAAGATTTGAGGAAGTTAGGGAAAATTCAAGGTCGGCCGGTAATGGAGTTTTCCGACGACACTCCGGTGACTGGTTTGGTCATAGAGGGGCTGTCGTGGCATGCCACTTGGCAGCCACGTGGTGGCCCCTAGCGGCTGAGTCAGGCGCGTGAGACACTATAGCAGGCGCGTGAGGCACTGTAGTAGGCGAATGGCGGAGCGGGACGCGTGGTTCGGCATTCCGCCGGTGCATGGGATCGGTCATTGGGTCACGGCAGCGAAAGTCAACAAGGTTTCGACGTTCCGGACCATTTGGCGCAGGTTTCAGGTTATTGGGACGTCGTTTAGGGGTAGTTTTGGGCGTCCAAAGTGGCTGCATTTTTTTGTGTGATGCAAGCAGACTTTTTGGGGTTTAGAGAGTCTGAATATACGATTTTTAATTACCGTTATTAATCTCGATTGTTACTTTTGACAGGCGATACAACTCAGGATGAGCCGGGATATCGAGTTACGACTCGGGGTGCTTAGGATGAGCCGGGATATCGAGTTACGACTTAGGGTGCACAGGATGAGCGTGGATATCGAATTATGACTCGGGGTTCTCAGGATGAGCTGGTATATCAAAATACGGCTCGGGGTGCTAAGAAAGATCTGGGATATCGAGTTATGACTTGGGGTATTCAAGATGAGTCGGGATATCAAGTTACAGCTCGGGGTGCTCAAGATGAGCCGGGATATCGAGTTACGACTTGGGTTGCTCAGGATGAGCCTGGATACTGAGTTACGACTCGGGGTGCTCAAGATGAGGCGGGATATCTATTTATGGGTCGGGGTGCTCAGGATGAGCCGGGATATCGAGCTACGACTCCAGGTGCTCAAGATGATTCGGGATATCAAGTTACAACTCGGGGTGTTCAGGATGAGCCGAGATATCGAGTTAAGACTCGGGGTGCCTAGGATGAGCCGAGATATCAAGTTATGACTCGGGGTGCTCAAGATGAGCCAGGATATCAAGTTACGACTCGGGGTGCTCAGGATGAGCTGGGATATCGAGTTACGACTCGGGGTGCTCAGGATGAGCTGGGATATGGAGTTACGGCTCGAGGTGCTCAGGATGAGCAGGAATATCAAGTTACGGCTCGGGATGCTCAAGAGGAGCCGGGATACCAAGTTACAACTCGGGGTGATCAGGATGAGCCGGGATATCAAGTTATGACTCGGGGTGCTCAGGGTGAGTCGGGATATCGAATTACGACTCGAGGTTCTCAAGATGAGCTGGGATATCGAGTTACAGCTCGGGGTGTTCAGGATGAGCTGGGATATCAAGTTACGACTAGGGGTGCCCAAGATGAGCTGAGATATCGAGGTACGACTCGGGGTGCCCAGGATAAGCCGGGATATCGAGTTACGGCTCGGGTGCTCAGGATGAGCTGGGATATCGAGTTACGACACGGGGTGCTCAAGATGAGCCGAGATATCGAGTTACAGCTCAGTGTGTTCAAGATGAGCTGGGATATCAAGTTACGACTGGGGGTGCCTAGGATGAGCTGAGATATCGAGTTATGACTTGGGGTGCCCAGGATGAGCCAGGATATCGAGTTACGTCTCGGGGTGCTCAGGATGAGCTGGGATATCGAGTTACGACTCGGGGTGCTAAGGATGAGCTGGGATATCGAGTTACAACTCGGGGTGCTCAAGATGAGCCGGGATATCAAGTTACGGCTTGGGATG
Source organism: Oemleria cerasiformis (assembly GCA_037349345.1). Classification (NCBI taxonomy): domain Eukaryota; kingdom Viridiplantae; phylum Streptophyta; class Magnoliopsida; order Rosales; family Rosaceae; genus Oemleria; species Oemleria cerasiformis. The sequence goes on along the minus strand of JAZGTL010000017.1, from coordinate 1,415,393 downwards.
CTCAGGATGAGCCAGGATATCAAGTTACAACTCGAGGTGCTTAGGATGAGCCGGGATATCGAGTTACGACTCGCGGTGCTCAGGATGAGCCGGGATATCGAGTTACGACTCGAGGTGCTCAGGATGAGCCGGGATATCGAGTTACGGCTCTGGGTGCTCAGGATGAGCCGGGCTATCGAGTCACGGTTCTGGGTGCTCTGGATGAGCCTGGATATCGAGTTACAGCTCAGGGTGCTCTAGGTTTAACTTCTTGTAGACCACACACTTGTGTGCAAATTATTTAAGGGTTCTTGTCAACGAGAAGCCTCTGAGACGTTTGTCTCTTCAACGACTTAGAACTGAGGGAGGCGGAGAGTTGGGAGTCATGATATGCACGAGCGTGGTAGGCGTTGCTGTTGCTTGTGAGTGGACTTTAGTTTTGTAAATTATAATGCATGCATAATGGTATATTTGATATAATTGCTTGTTACGTATTGTATTTGGCAAATTTTGGGAATTTAGAAAATTATTAAATTATTATTGGACACAGGCTTTCAATAATTATTTAGAAATGACGTTTTGGCTATGGCCTGGTTTTATGGATTCGGGTTTTATATGGTTTGACTTGATTGATTTTGGATTTCGGTCGAGTCCCTGATTTTTTGTTTTTGGCCCGGATTTGTGATTTATTTTATTTGGGCAGAAACCTGGTTTTCAATGATTTTGGCTTAGGCCGAGGAACAAGGATTTCAAAACATGGATCTGAATTACTGTCCTCGAGGGTAAAGGTATTCTCCGATGCTGGCATCTTGGGTCTTTCTCTGCCAGATCGTTGAGGCGAGCTACGGCTCAGGATTCCATTCGGGGAGCGGTGAGTCAGGTTTATGATATTTTGTGTCCAGGTTGGTTTCATGATTTTTAAACTCCTTTCAGGAGGGTTTTCAAAGTAGGGTTGTGGACGACGGGATGTTTTCATTATTCGAATTTTCGTGGGTCCCATCGAGTGTTTTAACAAAACATGGATTTTGGCTTTCACTGAATTGTTGTCCCCAAGGGTCATGGTTTTTCTTCGGCACAGGATGAAGGCTATTTCCCATCATGTGTTCGTCGAGGTTTTCTCCCACTAGCGTTGGTGGGTATTTCTCGGCTAGATCGTTGAGGTGTTCTCCGATGTTGGCATTGGAGGGTATTTCCCCGTCACATCGTTGAGGTTTCTCCGACTGGCATTGGAGGGTATTTCTCCACTAGATCGTTGAGGCGTTCTCCGATGTTGGCATTGGAGGGTATTTCTCCGTCACATCGTTAAGATTTCTCCGACTGGCGTTGGAGGGTATTTCTCCACTAGATCATTGAGGTGTTCTACGATGTTGGCATTGGAGGGTATTTCTCCGTCACATCGTTGAGGTTTCTCCAACTAGCGTTGGAGGGAATTTCTCCGCCACATCATTGAGGTTGTCTATGCGTAGTACAGGGGTCTGCATATTTTGAGATACTCGGATATGTGGAGGGATTTCTCCGATACTGGCATTACAGAGTATGTCTCCGCCAGATCGTTGAGACTGACTATACGTAGTATAGGCATCTGCATGATTTCACGATACCTTTGGTGCACGTGTACCCAATTTGACGTCATGACTTGAGGTAATTGTAGTCATGTTGGGAGTAGGCCCCACGGTGGACCTCTCGGGCTCAGAGCGTTGCTTTGATGTAATTTCCAGGTTTGATGGATTCTGGTGCCTTCAGGATGTCTCCTGGATGTTGTTCTTGCCTACAATTTGTTGTAGAGACAGGAACAAAGAAATGTGCAGGAAGCACAGGTTCAATTGGGAATCGCAGTTGAGGCCCTGTTTATGTCGTTGGTGACACGAGAGAACTCGAACGCAGGAGGTTGGTTCTTTTACCTGAGTTAAGGGAATTTCGGGGATGAAATTTCTTTAAGAGGGGGAAATTGTAACGACCCGAAAATTTAATTAGTGAGCTTTCGTAAATTAATTTGCAAAAGGAAAAAATTACCCTTGGTTGTTTGAGGGGCTTGAAAGTCAATTTTTGTTCCGGGGTACTTTTGGCTATGTTTCGGGGACCGTTGCGTAGGTCTCGAACTCACAAGTTCGTAGAGACGCGGCACATGAGAAACAGAGTTCGTGTGAGAGAGTTGTGGGTCTAGAATGTTCAGGGGCATTTTGGTAATTTGTCCTAGGTATATAGTTTTAACCCCAAACATATTAGATTCTCCTAATTTCACTCTCTCTCTTCGCGACTCACCCAAAAACCGGTGACATCGATCCAAAAACCCAAAATTTCGAACTTCAACTCGAGGCAAGATCGTCTATGTTAGTTCCACTCATCGGACTTTCCTCCTTCCCGCGATCAAGAACATACCAACCATCCCAGGAAGCAACCGCAGGAGACACTGAACCGAGGAAAGGAAAAATTGGAACTTTCGATCGATTTTTCAGCTAACACAGTTATGGGTTTCATGTTTAGACTTCCTTTTTTTAGTACATGGGTTCCTGGGTTTTGTGAAAAACAGTTAAGATTTGAGGAAGTTAGGAAAAAATCAAGGTCAGCCGGCAATGGAGTTTTCCGGTGACGGCGCACGGCGAAGCACGGCAGAGCGGTCGTCTTCTCCGGTGACTCTCTGGTGACAATCCGGTGGCTAGTTCGGTCTGAGGGGAGCTGACGTGGCATTCCACCTGGCAGCCACGTGGAGCCATGTGAGACATTGTAGCGACGCGTGAGACACTGTAGCAGGCGCGTGAGGCACTATAGCAAGCGTGTGGCGGCGAGTGGCGGCGCGTGGCCGGCGCGAAGAACGTGGTCTGACCTTCCACTGGTGCGTCACGGGGCGTGGGATCGTTCTTTGGGTCACATCGGTGCGCGTCAACAAGGTTATGATGTTTCGGACCTTTTGGCGCAGGTTTCGGGTTAATCAGACGTCATTTAGGGGTAGTTTTGGGCGTCCGAAGTGCCTACATTTTTTTGTGTGATGAAAGAAGACCACCTAGGGTTTAGAGAGTCTGAATGTAGGGTTTTAATTACCGTTGATAATCCCGATTGTTACTTTTGATAGGCGATACGACTCCGAATGAGCTGGGATATCGAGTTATAACTCGTGGTGCTCAGGATGAGCCAAGATATCAAGTTATGACTCGGGGTGCTCAGGATGAGCCGGGATATCGAGTTACAACTCGGGGTGCTCAGGATGAGTCGGAATATCGAGTTACGACTCAGGGTACTCGGGTTGAGCCAGGATATCAAGTTACGACTCGAGGTGCTCAGGATGAGCCGGGATATTGAGTTACGGCTCGGGGTGCTTAGGATGAGCCGGGATATCGAGTTACGGCTCGGGCTGCTTAGGATGAGCTAGGATATCAAGTTTCGAATCGGGGCGCTCAGGATGAGTTAGGAAATCGAGTTATAGCTCGGGGTGCTCAGGATTAGCCGGATATCTAGTTACGACTCAAGGTGCTCAGGATGAGCCGGGATATCGAGTTACAGCTCCGGGTGCGCAAGATGAGTCGGGAAATTGAGTTACGACTCGGGGTGCTCAGGATGAGCTGAGATATCGACTTACGACTTGGGGTGCTCTGGCTGAGTCGGGATATCAAGTTACAACTCGGGGTGTTCAGGATGGCCCGGGATATTGAGTTACGACTCGAGGTGCTCACGATGAGTCGGGATATCAAGTTACGGCACGGGGTGCTCAGGATGAGCCGGGATATCGAGTTACGGCTCGGGGTTCTCAGGATGTGTCAGGATATCGAGTCACGGTTCGGGGTGCTCTGGATGAGCCGAGATATCGAGTTACGACTCGGGGTGCTCAAGATGAGCCGGGATATCGAGTTACGACTTAGGGTGGTCAGGATGAGCTGGGATATCGAGTTACGACTCGGGGGAAGTCAGTGAGACTCAATTCAACAAAGTCAGGAACCTTCGTCATCAGGGTAAGAGGGTTGGTGTGGACAGTAACCCAGATTGATGGGTCTTTGACGGTTCACACGAGGGTGACACGTCAGTTGTCTTCTTTGATTGCGGAGGAGGTCCTCCGAGGTAGTTTGTGAACTAATGGGCTATCCTTCGTCTGACAGGTAGGTGAAGGTAAATCAGGTACATAGGAGATTCTGTTGGAACCCCTTTAAAGTTTATTTGCTTTTTCCAAAGATTAAGGGTATTCCAGGTATTTAACTTTTCTGGTTAAAGGCTGTCAGACGAGAGTAGGGATTTTTGCGGATTTCGAGACAAAATTCGGGAAGGGTCCTGTTACGCATCTACACATTAAGGAGTTTGTGGAAGTCTGTTCCACTTTGAGAATCAATGGCATGCCTAAGGAAGAGATTAGGCTAAGATTGTTTCTCTTTAGCCTTAAGGACAAGGTTAAGGCATGGTTCCATTCATTGGCACCATGATCTATTACATCATGGAAGGACTTGTCCTCCAAGTTCCTTACTCAGTACTACCCTGTGTCCAACACCAATAAGCTCAATGCTCAGATCATGGCACCCCAACAAGGTGAGGATGAATCTTTCTAGAAGTTTTGGGAAAGCTTCAATGGAATGATCCAAGAGTGCTCTCTCCACAACATTGATGAATGCCACTTAATGCTATACTTCTATGGTGGGTTGAAGACTAGTGATAGGGTAATGGTGAACTCTCAATCCAAGGGAGTCTTGGAGAGCACGCCTGAGGAAGCTAGGGCAGCATTTTAGAGTATTGCTTAGAGAGAAAAGCAGTTTAGCCATCAGGGACAACTGTCTAGGACTCTCAATAATGTGCGTAGGGATAAGGATGACACCATAGCTCAACTTACGGCTATGGTGAAATAGTTATGTGATGCCAAGGCCAAGCCCACAATGACGTGTGATTTGTGCTCAGTACAAGGCCATGATTCTCAGACATGTCCTATGGTAGAGGATGCAAACTATATTGGAAGGTACAATGAAGGCATGGGGCCTAGGAATGACTCCTATTTCAACACCTGCATTCCTGGATGGAGGAACCATCCAAACTTAAAGTGGAACAACAATCAGAATGTTCAAAACCCCATGGCACCCCCTGGATTGCAAGGGCATGTCGTGACCCCTTAGGTTCCCACTCAATTCCTTCAACAACCTCAAGGCAATCCTGCCCCTGCAAAGAGATCTTTGGAATACATGATGGCTGATCTAATTTAGAGTAATGTTACTTTCCAACAAAATTTGCTTCAACACACCACAAATTTCTAGCAGAAGACAGACCGTGCCATAACAGCGTTGGAAACTCAGGTAGGTTAGTTGGTAAGCCAACTCAACAAGCTGGACCCTAGACCCCAAATGCCTAGCCAAGTCCAAGTCAATCCGAAGAACAAGTATCCCCAGGCCACTGCCAATGCCATTCAGCTGAGGAGTGGAAAAGCGCTTCAAGGCTCAACTGAGACCCAAGAGACCTTGGATGAGGCTGAATATCAGGTACAAGCCCCTTCCACAAAAACTTTCCATGCGCCAGTTTTAGTGCGCAGTTCTAGCACTGTGCTAGTTTTAGGGGGCAGTTCCAGCACTGCGCCAGTTTTAGGGTGCAGTTCCGCCTCAGGACCAGAACCTGGCCAACCCGAGACACCTCAGGACACACCTGAGCAGGACACAGAAACACCTCAAAATGAGCCTTCTAACCCTATTTTACCTTTATATTCTAAGTCTAAAGTTAGTTTTAGTTATCCACTAGTTACTAATGATGTTGACTTACTTTTTCCTCGTAGGTTCCAAAAGAAGGACAAGAATGCTCAATTTGAGCAAGAGCACACAAACATGCTTCACAAGCTTCAAATCACATTGCCTTTCTCTAAGCTTGTGAGGACCATGCCTATCTTTGCTAAGCTCCTCAAGGACCTAGTAGTTGGAAAATATGGCTTTGACCCCAACAATGTCCTAGACATTAGTGCTGCCACTTTGAACAAGTTCCAGGGCCTGCAACCCAAGGCAAGTGACCCAGACCCTCCTACCCTACTGCGTGTCATTCAATCAAGAAGGTTTGAACATTGTCTTTGTGACATAGGAGCCTCTGCAAGTATCATGCCTTTTCATGTCTACAATTCACTTTCTTTAGGAGAATTATAACCTACTCCATTGTGTGTTAGGCTTGCTAATTATTGTGTGACACGACTTATGGGCATGATTGAAGATGTGATAGTTCAAATAGGAGATACATGTGTACTAGCTGGCTTTTATATGAAAAGACAATTGAAAGTGAGGATCCCCCCTTGATCTTTGGGAGACCTCTCTTGGCCACCGTAAACAGTGAAATTAACTTGAATCAAGGCCAAATATCTATTAAGGTGTTAGATAAGACTAGGACCTTTTCCATTCATGATACCATTCAATATCCCCAAGAGCCTATAATTGATTTCCCCTTGAACACTATGGAATCCTTATTGCATCAAATTTTTATGCATGCTTGTATAGAGGACCCTCTTGAGAAGGCCCTCACTCTGCCTTCTCATGGTTACAATGGCCTTAATGGCCACGTCATTGAGGAACTTACTATGTTTGAGGTCGTGCCTCAACACACATACCCAAGGCCACTCATGTTTGAGTCATTTCCTATTAAGGTAGAGAAGACTTTGCCTTCTATCATTCAGGCTCCCAAGCTTGAACTCAAGCCATTTCCTGAACATCTTAAGTATGCCTTCCTAGGTAAGGATCAAACACTACCTATCATAATTGCTTAAAATCTAACTTCTTTGCAAGAAAGTCAATTAGTGCAGGTTTTAAGGGACAACATGCAGGCCATAGGATGGAGCATTGCTAACATCAAGGGGATAAGCCATTTCAAGTGCATGCACATAATCATCCTTGAAGAGGATGCCTAGCCTACAAGGGAAGATCAGAGACGCCTCAATCTGCCCACGAAGGAAGTAGTCAAAAGGGAAGTTCTCAAGCTTTTGGACGTTGGGATCATCTAACCCATCTCAGATTCTAAATGGGTCAGCCCAGTTCAAGTTGTGCCTAAGAAGAGTGTCATCACAGTCATCAAGAATGAACAAGATGAGCTTGTTCCACAAAGGGTCCAAACTGGATGGAGAGTATGCATAGATTATAGGAAACTTAATTCTACTACTTGCAAAGATCACTTTCCATTACCGTTTATTAGATGGCTATCTAGGTTACAATCAAATTGCCATAGCACCTGAGGATCAAGAGAAGACAACTTTCACATGTCCTTATGGCACTTTTGCTTATAGGAGGATGCCCTTTGGTCTTTGCAATGCCCTTGCCACTTTTCAAAGACGCATGATGAGCATATTTTCAGAGATGGTAGCGGACATCATTGAGGTATTCATGGATGATTTTTCATTTTTTGGTAACTCTTTTTATTTATGTCTAACAAACTTGTAAAGAGTCCGAGGAAGATACAGGGAGTCCAATTTACTTCTAAATTAGGAAAATTTTCACTTCATGATCCAGCAAGGTATTATGCTTGTCCATGTCATATCCCGCCGAGGCATAGAAGTAGACAAGGCTACGATTGTGTCATAAGGGGCCTGCCCGATCCCACTTCAGTCAAGGAGGTAAGATCCTTCTTGGGACAAGCTGGATTCTATAGGAGGTTTATCAAGGACTTCTCCAAAATCACAAGGCCCTTATGTAACTTGCTAGCCAAGGATGCTGCCTTTGACTTCACCAAAGAATGTCGTGAGTCCTTTGAGACCCTCAAGGACAAGCTCATGGCTACACCTATCATTATGCCACATGTTATTTACTATGCAAGTAGGACTTGAAATATTGCTCAACTTAACTATTCTACTACTGAGAAAGAACTATTGGCTGTTATATTTTCTATAGAGAAGTTTTGGTTATATTTGCTTCAAACAAAGGTTATCATTTATACTGACCATGCAGCTCTTAAGTATTCCTTTGCAAGAAGGATGTCAAGCCAAGGCTCATCAGATGGATGTAATTGCTTCAGGAGTTTGATCTTGTGATCAAGGACAAGAAAGGAAGTGAGAATGTGGTAGCTGACCACTTGAGTAGACTCATTGACAGGACCCCTCCCAAATTTCCCCTCGAAACTCGTGAAAAGCCCTGCTCCTGTGTGACAACCTCTGACATATCATGTTAATGCGTGAAATCTCATTACTATCTTATAAACACTTTACGAGAATTCTACTGAACATCCGGCAGAATCTCCCTTGTACTTGGTTGAATTGTGTTCCACCTAGCAGCGAATGATATAAAACAAAAACAAATCAAACAGTGTCACACCCAACCCCGTACATCTTCAATTGTAACCTCGTAATTTATTTTAGGAAATGACGAGTTTTCCCTTCGGTTTAATGGGGGCTCGGAAGTCATTTTTTTGTTTGGAGACACTTTTGGAGGTTTTTCTTGGGCCGTTGTGTAGGTCTCGAACTCAAGAGTTCGTAGATAGGTGCTAGGCGGAAAACAGAGTTCGTATGAGAGAGTTGTGGGTCTAGAAGCTTCAGGGGCAGTATGGTAATTTTGCGTTGTGAGATTTTTTTTTTAAAACAATTAAATATCCCAGATTTTTATCAGATTGATCATAATTCTCTTTCATCTCTCTCGATGCCTCTCTCGGCCAAAAAAGAAAACACACCTAAACCCTTAAATTTTAATTTTCGATTTAGGCCGAACCACCACAATCCATTCACATAATCATCTTCCACACTTCATTCCAAGCTCAACCATACCCACCATCGAGGTTGGCAGCGCCAGAGGAAGGAGTTACGAAGGTAGCCAGTATCACTGTATCTTTCCTCCCATTTTTCGGCCACCACAGGTAATGGATTTAAATTCTAACTTCATATTTGGATTCCTTAGCTCGAGTAGATAGATTTCCACTATTAGAACATCAAATTTGGTTGAGAAATGAGGGAGATATTAAGCTTTGAAGTTAAGGGGGTTATGGAGGATTTTCTGCGATGAACAGTAACCGTAGCTAGAGGTTGAAGGAGAGTATGTGATGTAGTCGGGCGTGGGGATGGAGTCCTGGCTGTCCACCGACTCATGGAGCTCCTCCTCGGGCTTCGACAAAAACGCATTTTCATGATTTCAACGTTCCGGAACTGTTGGCGCAGGTTTCGGGTCAATCGAACTTTGTTTAGGGTTAATTTTAGGCATCCGAGTGGCTGCGTTTCTAGTTAGGATGCATGTATATCTCCCGGGGTTTGGGGGGGGGGGGGGGGGGGGGGGGGGGGGGGGGGGGGAGGGTTGGATGTTAGGTTTATAATCGCAATTTAATAATGCCACGTATCGTTTTGATAGGCATGGCCGCTCCGAAGGTCACGAGGGACCGATTAGCTTGAATTCAGCTCGTTTGGGCCTCCAGGTGAGGGGACTTTACTTCCTAAATGGAAATGCATGCATATTATTATGTTTTCAGTATTTTATATTTACTTACAAATTTCAAGAATTCAGTGGAAGGATTATTTAGTATTCTTATGTGTCCCGAGAATTTTTAAAAATCACTGGGATTATTTAGTATTCTTATGAGTTCCGGGAATTATAAGTGTTTATTTTCGTTTTAAGCACTGGGAACAATGGATATTGATTTTTACTTGATTATCCACTAATTTTGGATTTAGTATTAATTATGGATTTCGAAAATGGTTTTGGGAAACTATTTTAAAATGGACTTGGGCTTAGGCCCGAGAAGGTGATTTTATGGATTCCAGCTTACGGATTTTTGGCTGAGGCCCATGGTTATGTATTTGGGCTTAGGCTTAAGTATTTGATGGTTTGGGGGTATGTCAGGGAGGATTCGCTTATACGCCTGGGGAGATGTGAGGTATGTCATGGAGGATTCCCTCATACGCTCATGGGGTATGTCAGGGAGGATTCCCTCATACTCTTGGTGGGGTATGTCAGGGAGGATTCTCTCATACACCCGGGAAGATGTGAGGTATGGTAGGGAGGACTCCCCCATACACAGTATGGTATGAGCTATGTCATCAAGGATTTCATCATAAGCTCGAAGAGGTGCGAGCTACAGCTCAGGATGATGGCTACGGCCGGGATATCAAGCTACAGCTCGGGATGATGGCTTCGACCAAGTTACATATGTCGAGCAAGTGTAAAGATAGTGTGGATTCCACCAGGTGAATCAATTGGATTCTAATAAGTTGTATTTACTTATATGCGGATCTTGTTGCATGTGAGGTTTTACAAAGGGGTGGGATATGATAGCCGAGGGTTAAGCAGGTTGATATGAGCTTACGACGACTTTCACGGGCTTTGATCGGTGATCGAACCACCTGCGAGAAAAAGCCCTTTACCGTGGTCAGTGGGTTGGTGTGGGCGGTGACCCGAATTGACGAGTTGTGATTGGTTCGCTCGAGTACAACATTTCAGTTATTTAATACCGTCTTGAGAGACGAGGTTATAGTTGTGGTTATACGGGGCTGTGTGTAACACTGTTTGATTTTTTTTTGTTTTATATCCTTCGTCAGACAGGTGGAAGATGGTTCAACCAAACTACAGGGGAGATTCTGCCAGATTTTTGGTAGAATTCTAGTAAAGTGTTTATAAGTCAGGAAGGGTATTTTAGGCATTAACTTGAGATGTCAGAGGTTGTTAGATAGGAGTAGGGCCTCTCACGAGTTTCGAGGGGAAATTTGACAGGGGTCCTGTCCATTTGGTATGAGCTATGTCAGGGAGGATTCTACTATAGGCTCGATGAGGCGCGAGCTACGACTCGGGATGATGGCTACGACCAGGATATCAAGGTAATGGCTCGGGATGATGGCTACGATCGGGATATCAAGGTAAGGGCTCTGGAAGATGACTTCTGCCGGGTTATAGATACGGCGAGCACATGTAAAGATTGAGTGGATTCCACCGAGATGAATCAATTGGAATCTAATAAGTTGTATTTACTTATATGCGGATGTTGTTGCATGTAAGGTTTGATAAAGAGGTGGGATACGATAGTCGAGGGTTAAGTCGGCTGATATGAGTTGACGACGACTTTAACGGGCTTTGATCGGCGATCGAAGCACCTATGAGCGAATGCTCGTTACTGTGGTCAGTGGGTTGGTATGGGCGGTTACTTAGGTTGATGAGTTGTGATTGGTTTGCATGAGTATGACATACCATACCTTGTAGGGGGAAATCCTCCCTACCATACCTCACATCTCCAAGGGCATATGAGGGAATCCTCCCTGACATACCTAACATCTCGCCGGGCGTATGAAGGAATCCTCCCTGACATTCCCCACATCTCCCTGGGTGTGTGAGGGAATCCTCCCTGACATACCCCACCGAGCATATGAGGGAATCCTCCCTGACATACCTCATCAATTTCCTACAAAGTCCCACCAGGCCAAAGCCTAACCCACCATACTGGGCCAAAACCTCCAAACCGTCAAATACCTAGGCCTAAGCCCAAATACATAACCCCAGGCCTCGGCCTAAAATCCATAAGCCGAAATCCATAAAATAACCTTCCCAAGCCTAAGCCCAAGTCCATTTTAAAATAGTTTTCCAAAACCATTATCGAAATCCATAATTAATACAAATCCAAAATTCGTGGATAATCAAGTAAAAATCACTATCCTTTGTTCCTAGTGCTTAGAACGAAAATAAACACTTATAATGATTTTCTTAAATTCCTGGGACTCATAAGAATACTAAATAGTCCTTCCATTAATTCCCGATATTCGTAAGTAAATATAAAATACTGAAAACTTAATAATATGCATGTATTTCCATTTAGGAAGTAAAGTCCCCTCACCTCGAGGCCCAAACGAGCCTAATTTCCAGCTAATCGGTCCCTCGTGACCTTAGGAGCCACCACGCCTGTGGGGGCCTGAAATTGGCCGGGAAGGTGGCAGGTTGCTGTTCATGTTCGTATCTCCTTCTCCCAACACTATCAAGTTTCCTGTTTAATATGGTGATGATCATAATGAAGTTAGGAAGATGATAGTGTAATTTGTTCGTGGTGGTTTGGCCTAAATCCAAAATCACAAGGGAGGGGGTCTTGTGTTCTTCTTCGGCCGAGAGAGATCGAGAGAAGAGAAGGAAAATTAAAGAAAATTCTGGAAAAGTTGGGGTTTTAAAATATCTCACAACCCAAAATTACCAAACTGCCCCCGAAGCATCTAGACCCATAACTTCCTTAATCGAACATTTTTTGCGTCCCGCCTGTCTAAGAACTTGTGAGTTCGAGACCTACGCACTAATTTAAGAAAAACTTTCAAAAGTGTCTCCAAAAAAAAGTTACTTCCGAGCCCCTTTTAAACCGAATGGTAAAATCGTCGTTTCCTAAAATAAAATACGAAATTCACATAATTCAAAAATATGGGTCGTTACAACTCACCCCCCTTAAAGAAATTTCGTCCTTAAAATTCAACCAACCCAAAGAAAAAAAAGACACGGATACGGGGCTCGTACCTAAACCTCGAGCTCCAAAAGTAACCTCAATCTCCAAAAGTAACCTCAATCTCGGATCCCGTGCTTCTTGCACATTCATCCAATCCCATCTGAACAACTGGCCATGAATGAAGACACCACCAAAGAGGTGTCACGGAAGCAACAAAAATGCACACTATGTGTTCGGTCTACAGGAAATTGAACCTAGAGCTCTGATACCAAATTGACAGGACCCCTCCAAAAATTTCCCTCAAAACTAGTGAGAAGCCCTGCTCCCGTGTGACAACATCTGACATATCATGTTAATGCGTGAAATACCCTTACTGTCTTATAAACACTTTATGAGAATTCTACCGAAAATCCGGCAGAATCTCCCTTTTACTTGGTTGAACCATCTTCCACCTGTCAACGAAGGATATAAAATAAAAAAAAATCAAACAATGTCACACCCAACCCTGTATATCCACAACTGTAACCTCGTCTCTCAAGACGGTATTAAATAACTGACATGTTGTACTCATGCGAACCGATCACAACTCGTCAACCCGGGTCAACACCCACACCAACCCACTAACCACGGTAACGAGCATTCGCTCACAGGTGCTTCGATCACCGATCAAAGCCCGTGAAACTCGTCATCAACCCATATCAGCCGGCTTAACCCTCGACTATCGTATCCCACCTCTTTATCAAACCTTACATGCAACAAGATCCGCATATAAGTAAATAAAACTTATTAGATTCCAATTGATTCACCTCGGTGGAATCCACACAATCTTTACCTGTGCTTGCCATATCTGTAACCCGGTCGAAGCCATCATCCCAAGCCGTAGCCGTCATCCCGAGCCCTTACCTCGATATCCTGTTGTAGCCATTATCCAGAGCCATAGCTCGCACCTCATCGAGCCTATGGTCGAATCCTCCATGACATAGCTCATACCATATCGTGTATGGAAAAATCCTCCCTACCATACCTCACATCTCCCCGGGCGTATGATGGAATCCTCCCTGACATACCTCACATCTCCCCGGGAAGAAGTACCTCACTCGGCCTCTCAACGATCGTAACTAGCCACTACGTTGACCATGCTTAACCTTCAAAGCACGGGCGAACAAACCTTCATCCACTTCCTCATGCAAAACCTCCTTCTCCACCTCCCCAAACTCCCTACCGATGGGCCCAACCTCAAGTTGGTCGGTCCTACCTTCAAATTGAGCCCTCATGGCCCTTTGCTCTTTAGTCACCTCTTATGATAGCCCAGCCATCTTCTCGATCTTTGACTGTTTACCCCTTGGAGCACCCTCTAACTGAATTGGCTCTTCCTCTTCAAACTCCACCCAACCGCTCGATTTTGCTGACTCAACCTATATCTCGGCGTTCACTTTGTAGTCTTCCACTTCAAAGAAAAGAAAAGAAAAGAAAAAAAACAACTATGACAGACCGAGCGCTATGCCTACACGGATCCAACCACCATCCGCCCACCAGTTCTTCACTAGATCTTAAGAAAACATAATTGTGATTCAAACAAACCAAGGCAACTGCAAAATACCTTGTTTTTAGACGGTGGAGAAGTCTGATTGGAAATCAAACCACCGCACCGATTGCCGTGAATCTTGATATGAAATTTCCTTAAAAATTTGGCAGCAGCTCCACAAAAGTGAAAAGTGAAAATTCAAAGCAAGCACCTCAACTATTTATAGAGGTGCCACAATACGAAATATGTCCAACATGCGATGAAAAGTGAAAATGTGACTTCGATAACACCAAAACGCACCACAATACAACATATGTCCAACATGCAAAGGTCACAAGTGCCCCCACTAGCCCTACTTGCCTTCAAAGGACTCCTCATCTGGCAACATGACCGACAAACCATTCATCAAATGCACTCATCACTAGTTCACCAATGTATACACTACCCAATCAGCCACCACCATACATGCGACCGGTCGGCATATTGGACACATGTCGGACTAGGCATCACTACCGAGTAGCAATATCAGCCGTGCGTGACCTATCTACACATAACACCTAACGAACATGTTCATCATTAGTTGAACGCATGCTCAACTAACCCTAACCGATGGCCAATTGCTCTTCCCTTTACAGGTCTTCCGAAGAGCACGTGGCGCTTATTAGTTGGACAGAGTACTACCTCTTATGACAGGACCCTTCCCGAATTCCCCTCGAAATTGGAGAAAAGCCCTGCTCCCGTCTAACAACCTAAAATAATTCCTAAAATACCCTTACTATCTTAGAAACACTTTACGAGCATTCTACCGAAAATCCAGAAGAATCTCCCTTATACTTTGGTTGAACCGTCATCCATCTGTCAGACGAAGGATATAAAATAAAAATAAATCAAACAGTGTTACACTCAGCCACGTATATCTCCAACTGTAACCTCGTCTCTCAAGACGATATTAAATAACTGAAATGTCATACTCGTGCGAACCAATCACAACTCGTCAATCCAGGTCACCGCCCTCACCAACCCACTTACCACGGTAACGAGCATTCGTTCACAGGTGCATCAATCACCTATCAAAGCCGGTGAAAGTCACCGTCAACTCCTATCAGCCGGCTTAACTCTCAGCTATCGAATTCCACCTCTTTATCAAACCTTACATGCAACAAGATTCGCATATAAGTAAATACAACTTATCATAATCCAATTGATTTACCCCGATGAAACCCATGCTTTCTTTATCTATGCTGGCCATATCAGTAACCCGGCTAAAGACATCATCACGAGCCATAGCTCGATATCCCAGTCGTAGCTGTCATCCCAGTCGTAGCCGTCATCCCAAGCTGTAGCTTGATGTCTCGGCTGATCCCCAGCCGTAGCTCAATATCCCGGCTCATCCTGAGCCATAGCTCAATATCTCGTCAAGCCTATGATGGAATCCTCCACAACATAGCTCATACCATACCGAGTGTATGATGGAATCCTCCCTACCACACATCATGTTCGTCCGAGCGTATGAGGGAATCCTCCTTGCCAGAATTTCCCACCAACCCTCCCACTAGGGTCAAAGCTTAACCCACCATTTTGGGTCGAAACCCCAAAATCAACAAATACCCAAGCCTAAGCCCAAATACATACCCCGGGGCAAAGCCTAAAATCCATACGTCGGAATCCATAAAATTACCTTCCCGGGCCTAAGCCCAAGTCCATTTTCTAATAGTTTCCCAAAATATTATCGAACACCATAATTAATACTAAATCCAAAATTAGTGGATAATCAAGTAAAATTCACTATTCATTGTTCCGAGTGCTTAAAACGAAAACAAGCACTTATAATGATTTCTTAAATTCCCAAGACTCTTAAGAATACTAAACTGTCCTTCTACTTAATTCCCAAAATTCGTAAGTATATATAAAATACTAAAACCATAATAATATGCATGCATTTCCATATAGGAAGTAAAGTCCCCACACGTCGAGGCTCAAATAAGCCTAATTTCTAGCTAATCGGTTCCTCATGACCTTCAGAGCCACCACGCTTGTCAAAACGATACATGACATTATTAAATTATAATTATAAACCTAAAATCCAACCCCCAAAACCCCAGCAAGTATACACACGTCCTAACTAGAAACGCAGCCACTTCGGACGCCCAAAACTACCCCTAAATGAACTCCGATTGACTCTAGACTTGCACCAACTGGTCCGAAACATCAAGAACTTCAAATCTCGTGTTCGCCGGCGCTCAAGGAGGACCTCCACGTGTCGCCATGCGCCAGTGGATGGCTAGGAACCCTCCCCCCACGCACCAGCAAGCGCGATTGTACCTACGACTCGCGCTCAACCTCACGCCCGAGTTACTGTTCACTGTGCAGAAATCCTCCATAACCACCCAAAATTCAAAGCTCCATAACTCTCTCAATTCTCAACGAAATTCAACGTTCAAATAACGGAAATTCGTCTACTCGATCCAAGGAATTCAAGTATGAAGTTGAAATTGAGAAACCTCACCTGTGATGGCCGAAAAATGGACGGGAAGTTTCGACCCATGTTCAAAGCTCCACCTGTCATCCACGGCGGTCCTCACGGCTCAAGGAGGATATGGATGAGTTTGTGAGGTCAAGAAGAAGGTAATGGTGGGTTTAGTTTTGGTCGAAAAGGCCAAAATCAAAATCCTAAATTTTGGGGGTTCTTGGTTTCTCACGGGAGAAAGGTCAGAGAAGTTTCAAGAGAGAGGAGAGATAGTGATCAGAAAAATTTGGAGAAAAGGAAGATAAAGTCTTCCCAAAATATCAACCTTCCAAAATTACGAAAATTACCCTCAAGGTTATTGACCCGTATCTCCCACATCCGGGCTCCGTTTTACGCGTGCCGCCTATCTACGAACTAGTGAGTTCGAGACCTACACAACTATTCAAGAAAGGCTTCCATAAGTATCTCCGAACGAAAAGTGACTTTCGAGCCCCGAGGGTAAAATCATCATTTCCCTAATTAAATTCTCAAATTACATCAATTTCTGGTCCGGGTCGTTACAACTTTCCCCCTTTAAAGAAATTTGGTCCTCGAAATTCCCTTAACTCAGGTCAAAGAACCGCCCTCCTGCATCCTTTCGAGTCCTCTCGCGTCTGTACCGACACGAACTGAATCTCTTCTACGATTCCCAATTGAACCTCTACAAACTCATTATAAGTTGACCCGAAATGATTCAATATGTCAAAACCTTAAATCCTGTGTACCCTGCACATTTCTTTGTTCCCATCTCGACAACAGACCGTAGGCGAGAACAAGATCCAGGAGACATCCTGAAGGCACTAGAATGCTCAATACCCAGGGTCATTTAACCCAGAAATCTACCCCTTTTAACCTCTGTTGAAGAAACCTCAAAGCATTGATTAGAACCCGAGAGGTCCAACTCGGGGCCTACTCCCCACATGACTTCGAATACCTCAAGTCATGACGTCACATGACTGAATATACCTCAAAGGCATGTGTCAGATAGGTACACGTGTACTAAGTGTAGTCAGCCTCAACGATCTGGCGGAAAAATACCCTGCCACGCCAACATCAAAAAACATCAACAATCTGGCGGAGAAATACCCTGCAACGCTAGCATCAGAAAACATCGACGATCTGGCGGAGAAATACCCAGCCACGCCGGCATCAGAGAAACCCCTCAACTTTCTAGCGGAGAAATACCCTGCAACCCCAGTATCAGAGAAACCTCAACGATGTGGCGGAGAAATACCCTGTAACGCTAGCATCGGAGAAACCCGTCAATGATTTGGCGGAGAAATACCATGCAATGCCAGTATCGGAGAAACCTGGACGATGCGGCGGAGCAATACCTTGCAACGCCAGCATCTGAGAAACCCCTCAATGATCTGGCAAAGAAATACCCTACAACCCTAGTATCGGAGAAACCTCAACGATGTGGTGGAGAAATACCCTGCAACGCCAGCATCAGAGAAACCTTGACAAACACATGATGGGAAATACCCCACAGCATGTGCCGGAGAAAACCATGACCCTCGGGAACGGTATACACAGTGGAAACAAACTTGTAGAGTAAAATCCAAGTCCATTTTTGAAATCCTTGTTTTCTAGTCTCAGCCAAAACAATAGGAAAATATGGGCCAAAGCCCAAACCCGATAAAATAATAGTCACAGTCTAACCCAATGGGCGCATAATCAAATTAAAACCGTATTTCAAAGAAAAAATTCCATAAAACTAGAATTCATAAAACTGAAATCCATAAGACCGAGCCCTAGCCACAAAACCATGTAACCGGGTCGAGGCCCAAAACAATAAATCATTGTACAAAAATAATTATCCGTAATTACCAAATTCATAATTGATACCAAATCATTTAAAACATATAAAAATATGCATGCATTATAGTTGTAGAAAACAAAGTCTACTCACCTGCAACGGCGGGGCCTAACTCGCCCATAACTATCATGGCTCCCAACATATGGCCCTCTCAATGTCCCAGAGATCCATAAGACTTCTACTCCATAACATCCTAATCATCGCACGACCCAACGGATCTAGGGTCTGCCCAAATTAGTTCAACCACGGAATCCCGGCACCTCATATCCACTATGCACTCTCCGACTCCCTCAATACTAGGTTGCTGATGAGACAAACATCTCAGAGGCATCTCCTGAAATCCCTTCGAAATCCGAGAAAGGCCCTGCTCCCGTTTGCCAACCCAATAATTCCTAAAATGCCATTACTGTCTTAGAAACAATTTACGAGCATTCTACCGAAAATTCGATAGAATCTCCCCTATACTTTGGTTCAACCGTCATCTACCTATCAGACGAAGGATATAAAATAAAAATAAATCAAACAGTGTATCCGCAACTGTATATCCGCCTCGTATAGAATCTCCCCTATACTTTGGTTCAACCGTCATCTACCTATCAGCCTCGTATATCCGCAACTGTAACCTCGTCTCTCAAGACGGTATTAAATAACTGAAATATCATACTCATGCGAACCAACCATAACTCGTCAATCCAGGTCACCGCCCACACCAACCCACTAATCATGGTAACGAGCATTCGCTCACATGTGCATCGATCACCTATCAAAGCCCGTAAAAGTCGTCGTCAACTCCTATCAGCCGGCTTAACTCTCGGCTATCGTATTCCACCTCTTTATCAAACCTTACATGCAAAAAGATTCGCATATAAGTAAATACAACTTATCAGAATCCAATTGATTTACCCCGATGAAACCAATGCTTTCTTTACCTGTGCCCGCCATATCAGTAACCCGGCTAAAGCCATCATCCCGAGCCATAGCTCGATATCCTGGTCGTAGCCATCATCCCGAGCCGTAGCTCGATGTCTTGGCTCATCCCCAGCCGTAGCACAATATCCCAGCTCATCCCGAGCCACAACTCAATATCCCAGCTCATCTCCAGCCATAGCTCAATATCCCGGCTCATCCCGAGCCGTAGCTCAATATCTCGTCAAGCCAAGGCTGAAACGCCTTATATGCCACCAATTCCTTTCCCTGGAAGACTTGCTAAAAGAAAACATGATAAGTCTTTTAAAGAAATATATGATCTGTTAAGTAAAGTGAACATTAATTTGCCTTTGCTTGATGTCATTAGGAACGTACCTGCATATGGGAAGTTTTTCAAGGAGCTGAATAGCCACAAGAGAAAATATGGACCAAATGAGAAGGTTGTGGTGAGTGAAAATGTTAGTGCTGTGCTACAAAGGAAACTGCCACCGAAATTGAAAGATCCAGGAAGTTTCTCCATCACCATCACTGTTGGAGAGAAAATGATTGAAAAAGCCATGCTTGACTTGGGGGCAAGCATTAATCTGATGCCGTACTCGGTGTACTTACAATTAGGTTTGGGGGAGTTAAAGAAGACCACCATCTCACTTCAACTTGCCGATCGTTCAGTCAAGTATCCTAGAGGTATTGTAGAGGATATCCTAGTTCAAGTTGATAAACTAATCTTGCCTGCTGATTTTGTAGTTCTTGATATGGATGAGGATCCCATACATGACCGTGACTTACCACAAGTAAGTGAAAACGAACCCATGAAACTATCTAGTGAAACTGATTTGTACTAGTTTCATTTACATGGAATTGAATTGTAATGGTGAAGTCAAGACCCTAGGCCTTTTAATCATCAGTCGTCTTCCTTGTTTAGTTTGTTCTCTACTTAGTTGCTTCTAACGTAATTCAGTGTCTAATTAAAAACCAAATCAAAAACCCGAACATTCAATTTTCTGTTTTTGTTGCATTTACATAGAATAGTTTAAGGCTAGTTTCTGCTTCATTCTAATCAGTCTCCGTGGTACGATAACCCTTACTTGTGCTCCGCTATACCATCTACAACTTGTGCACTTGCAAGGAAAATTAAACAACAAGTTTTTGGCGCCGTTGCCGGGGACTGATTCATTCTAAGCATAGCGTGCCTTTTACCTATTCTATTTTTCATTTTCTGTTTCAGTTCTTTTTTTTACTTAATTTTGTTTTGTTTACTCTATTTGCGGTAGTTTATGTCTAGCAGTCTTTTGGAACAAGTCGAATCTGCGAGAAGCAACCATTCCAGAGCATTGGGACGCAAGCCAATCCGAGGCGAACCAATTCTGAACATCCTACAAGAGAACCTAAAAGCTGCAAAGCTTGCTGCCTTCGAGCCATACAGAAATCTTTCTAACGAGGATCTATCCGAGTCCGAGAGTATTGGCACTGACTCTGAGGAAGAGGAAGAGATGGCAGAAGAAGAGAACTTCATGGGAGACCTTGATATCCCAACCATTGAGACAAATCCTTCTTGCATTACGCTGCCATCGCAAGGCCGAAACTATGAGCTGAAATCTTCTCATCTGAATATGCTTCCTTCATTTCACGGTTTACCTAACGAAGATCCACTTACCCATTTAAAAGAAATATTTAACGTAGTGAGTACTTTTCGTTTGACAGGTGTATCCGAAGAGCAATTAAGGATGAGAGTGTTTCCGTACACATTGAAGGAGAGAGCGAAGTATTGGCTTAATTCTCTTTGGCCAAGATCACTAACCACATGGGCTGAGATTCAAAAGAAATTCCTAGAGAAGTACTTTTCCACAACCAAGACAGATATTTTGAGGGATCAAATCATGGCATTCACCCAACAAGTTGATGAGTCATTCTCAGAGGCATGGGAACGGTACAATGGGTTACTTCTCCAATGCCCCCATCATGGCATTCCTTTAAACTTACAAATGCGTATTTTTTTTTATAAAGAACTAACCCTCTCGAGCAAGAACATTGTTACAAATTTTGCAGGGGGTTCCATGAAGAGCAAGACTCCTGAACAAACTTGTACTCTTTTCGAACAGATTGCCATGGAAACTCAACACATGGACACTAGTGGTAAGCGAGCTGGAATTTATGAAATTAGTGGTTCTAACAATGCTAAACTTGATGCTCAGATATCTATGCTAGCAAAGAAGTTGGATGCATTAGTTGCTGCTCAACCAAGGCCTAAGATGAAGGAATCATGTGGGGTATGTGAAGCCTTTGATCATATCACACATGAGTGCCCTATGGGATCTGCCTATCCAGAAATTGGACAAGAACATGTCAATTTCACAAACTCCTACAATCAGAGGCCAAGGAATGATCCATTCTCTAACTCATACAATCCTGGGTGGAGGAATCATCCCAATTTTTCGTGGACCAACAACAACAATGTTCAGAATCAAGCTAGTTCGTCTTTCCAACCGAAAGCCAACAATTCACTCGAGGCCACCGTGAAGCTGCTTGCCCAGAATACTTTGCAATCCCAACAATCAACGAATAGCATGCTTCAAAACCATTCTGCAGCCCTAAATAAGATGGAGATTCAACTAGGGCAGATTGCAGATGCTCTTAATAAAAGGGAACCTGGAAAACTGCCAAGTCAACCACTTACGATTGAAAGGAATCAAGAGCAAGCCAAAGAAATTACAATGCTTAGGAGTGGTAAGATGATTGATAATGGTGTTGGTAATGATGGTTCTAACACCAAATCTAAAATTAATGCAGGGGCTACGGAAGAGAAGAATTTGGGGTACCAAACGGAAAGGGAGCAGCAACCAAAGAATTCAAGTCATGCAAGCTCAAGCCAAAATGATCAGCCACTTCACAAGGCTGAAACGCCTTATATGCCACCAATTCCTTTCCCTGGAAGACTTGCTAAAAGAAAACAGGATAAGTCTTTTAAAGAAATATATGATCTGTTAAGTAAAGTGAACATTAATTTGCCTTTGCTTGATGTCATTAGGAACGTACCTGCATATGGGAAGTTTTTCAAGGAGCTGAATAGCCACAAGAGAAAATATGGACCAAATGAGAAGGTTGTGGTGAGTGAAAATGTTAGTGCTGTGCTACAAAGGAAACTGCCACCGAAATTGAAAGATCCAGGAAGTTTCTCCATCACCATCACTGTTGGAGAGAAAATGATTGAAAAAGCCATGCTTGACTTGGGGGCAAGCATTAATCTGATGCCGTACTCGGTGTACTTACAATTAGGTTTGGGGGAGTTAAAGAAGACCACCATCTCACTTCAACTTGCCGATCGTTCAGTCAAGTATCCTAGAGGTATTGTAGAGGATATCCTAGTTCAAGTTGATAAACTAATCTTGCCTGCTGATTTTGTAGTTCTTGATATGGATGAGGATCCCATACATGACCGTGACTTACCACAAGTAAGTGAAAACGAACCCATGAAACTATCTAGTGAAACTGATTTGTACTAGTTTCATTTACATGGAATTGAATTGTAATGGTGAAGTCAAGACCCTAGGCCTTTTAATCATCAGTCGTCTTCCTTGTTTAGTTTGTTCTCTACTTAGTTGCTTCTAACGTAATTCAGTGTCTAATTAAAAACCAAATCAAAAACCCGAACATTCAATTTTCTGTTTTTGTTGCATTTACATAGAATAGTTTAAGGCTAGTTTCTGCTTCATTCTAATCAGTCTCCGTGGTACGATAACCCTTACTTGTGCTCCGCTATACCATCTACAACTTGTGCACTTGCAAGGAAAATTAAACAACAAGTTTTTGGCGCCGTTGCCGGGGACTGATTCATTCTAAGCATAGCGTGCCTTTTACCTATTCTATTTTTCATTTTCTGTTTCAGTTCTTTTTTTTACTTAATTTTGTTTTGTTTACTCTATTTGCGGTAGTTTATGTCTAGCAGTCTTTTGGAACAAGTCGAATCTGCGAGAAGCAACCATTCCAGAGCATTGGGACGCAAGCCAATCCGAGGCGAACCAATTCTGAACATCCTACAAGAGAACCTAAAAGCTGCAAAGCTTGCTGCCTTCGAGCCATACAGAAATCTTTCTAACGAGGATCTATCCGAGTCCGAGAGTATTGGCACTGACTCTGAGGAAGAGGAAGAGATGGCAGAAGAAGAGAACTTCATGGGAGACCTTGATATCCCAACCATTGAGACAAATCCTTCTTGCATTACGCTGCCATCGCAAGGCCGAAACTATGAGCTGAAATCTTCTCATCTGAATATGCTTCCTTCATTTCACGGTTTACCTAACGAAGATCCACTTACCCATTTAAAAGAAATATTTAACGTAGTGAGTACTTTTCGTTTGACAGGTGTATCCGAAGAGCAATTAAGGATGAGAGTGTTTCCGTACACATTGAAGGAGAGAGCGAAGTATTGGCTTAATTCTCTTTGGCCAAGATCACTAACCACATGGGCTGAGATTCAAAAGAAATTCCTAGAGAAGTACTTTTCCACAGCCAAGACAGATATTTTGAGGGATCAAATCATGGCATTCACGCAACAAGTTGATGAGTCATTCTCAGAGGCATGGGAACGGTACAATGGGTTACTTTTCAATGCCCCCATCATGGCATTCCTTTAAACTTACAAATGCGTATTTTTTTTTATAAAGAACTAACCCTCTCGAGCAAGAACATTGTTACAAATTTTGCAGGGGGTTCCATGAAGAGCAAGACTCCTGAACAAACTTGTACTCTTTTCGAACAGATTGCCATGGAAACTCAACACATGGACACTAGTGGTAAGCGAGCTGGAATTTATGAAATTAGTGGTTCTAACAATGCTAAACTTGATGCTCAGATATCTATGCTAGCAAAGAAGTTGGATGCATTAGTTGCTGCTCAACCAAGGCCTAACATGAAGGAATCATGTGGGGTATGTGAAGCCTTTGATCATATCACACATGAGTGCCCTATGGGATCTGCCTATCCAGAAATTGGACAAGAACATGTCAATTTCACAAACTCCTACAATCAGAGGCCAAGGAATGATCCATTCTCTAACTCATACAATCCTGGGTGGAGGAATCATCCCAATTTTTCATGGACCAACAACAACAATGTTCAGAATCAAGCTAGTTCCTCTTTCCAACCGAAAGCCAACAATTCACTCGAGGCCACCGTGAAGCTGCTTGCCCAGAATACTTTGCAATTCCAACAATCAACGAATAGCATGCTTCAAAACCATTCTGCAGCCCTAAATAAGATGGAGATTCAACTAGGGCAGATTGCAGATGCTCTTAATAAAAGGGAACCTGGAAAACTGCCAAGTCAACCACTTACGATTGAAAGGAATCAAGAGCAAGCCAAAGAAATTACAATGCTTAGGAGTGGTAAGATGATTGATAATGGTGTTGGTAATGATGGTTCTAACACCAAATCTAAAATTAATGCAGGGGCTACGGAAGAGAAGAATTTGGGGTACCAAACGGAAAGGGAGCAGCAACCAAAGAATTCAAGTCATGCAAGCTCAAGCCAAAATGATCAGCCACTTCACAAGGCTGAAACGCCTTATATGCCACCAATTCCTTTCCCTGGAAGACTTGCTAAAAGAAAACAGGATAAGTCTTTTAAAGAAATATATGATCTGTTAAGTAAAGTGAACATTAATTTGCCTTTGCTTGATGTCATTAGGAACGTACCTGCATATGGGAAGTTTTTCAAGGAGCTGAATAGCCACAAGAGAAAATATGGACCAAATGAGAAGGTTGTGGTGAGTGAAAATGTTAGTGCTGTGCTACAAAGGAAACTGCCACCGAAATTGAAAGATCCAGGAAGTTTCTCCATCACCATCACTGTTGGAGAGAAAATGATTGAAAAAGCCATGCTTGACTTGGGGGCAAGCATTAATCTGATGCCGTACTCGGTGTACTTACAATTAGGTTTGGGGGAGTTAAAGAAGACCACCATCTCACTTCAACTTGCCGATCGTTCAGTCAAGTATCCTAGAGGTATTGTAGAGGATATCCTAGTTCAAGTTGATAAACTAATCTTGCCTGCTGATTTTGTAGTTCTTGATATGGATGAGGATCCCATACATGACCGTGACTTACCACAAGTAAGTGAAAACGAACCCATGAAACTATCTAGTGAAACTGATTTGTACTAGTTTCATTTACATGGAATTGAATTGTAATGGTGAAGTCAAGACCCTAGGCCTTTTAATCATCAGTCGTCTTCCTTGTTTAGTTTGTTCTCTACTTAGTTGCTTCTAACGTAATTCAGTGTCTAATTAAAAACCAAATCAAAAACCCGAACATTCAATTTTCTGTTTTTGTTGCATTTACATAGAATAGTTTAAGGCTAGTTTCTGCTTCATTCTAATCAGTCTCCGTGGTACGATAACCCTTACTTGTGCTCCGCTATACCATCTACAACTTGTGCACTTGCAAGGAAAATTAAACAACAAGTTTTTGGCGCCGTTGCCGGGGACTGATTCATTCTAAGCATAGCGTGCCTTTTACCTATTCTATTTTTCATTTTCTGTTTCAGTTCTTTTTTTTACTTAATTTTGTTTTGTTTACTCTATTTGCGGTAGTTTATGTCTAGCAGTCTTTTGGAACAAGTCGAATCTGCGAGAAGCAACCATTCCAGAGCATTGGGACGCAAGCCAATCCGAGGCGAACCAATTCTGAACATCCTACAAGAGAACCTAAAAGCTGCAAAGCTTGCTGCCTTCGAGCCATACAGAAATCTTTCTAACGAGGATCTATCCGAGTCCGAGAGTATTGGCACTGACTCTGAGGAAGAGGAAGAGATGGCAGAAGAAGAGAACTTCATGGGAGACCTTGATATCCCAACCATTGAGACAAATCCTTCTTGCATTACGCTGCCATCGCAAGGCCGAAACTATGAGCTGAAATCTTCTCATCTGAATATGCTTCCTTCATTTCACGGTTTACCTAACGAAGATCCACTTACCCATTTAAAAGAAATATTTAACGTAGTGAGTACTTTTCGTTTGACAGGTGTATCCGAAGAGCAATTAAGGATGAGAGTGTTTCCGTACACATTGAAGGAGAGAGCGAAGTATTGGCTTAATTCTCTTTGGCCAAGATCACTAACCACATGGGCTGAGATTCAAAAGAAATTCCTAGAGAAGTACTTTTCCACAGCCAAGACAGATATTTTGAGGGATCAAATCATGGCATTCACGCAACAAGTTGATGAGTCATTCTCAGAGGCATGGGAACGGTACAATGGGTTACTTCTCCAATGCCCCCATCATGGCATTCCTTTAAACTTACAAATGCGTATTTTTTTTTATAAAGAACTAACCCTCTCGAGCAAGAACATTGTTACAAATTTTGCAGGGGGTTCCATGAAGAGCAAGACTCCTGAACAAACTTGTACTCTTTTCGAACAGATTGCCATGGAAACTCAACACATGGACACTAGTGGTAAGCGAGCTGGAATTTATGAAATTAGTGGTTCTAACAATGCTAAACTTGATGCTCAGATATCTATGCTAGCAAAGAAGTTGGATGCATTAGTTGCTGCTCAACCAAGGCCTAACATGAAGGAATCATGTGGGGTATGTGAAGCCTTTGATCATATCACACATGAGTGCCCTATGGGATCTGCCTATCCAGAAATTGGACAAGAACATGTCAATTTCACAAACTCCTACAATCAGAGGCCAAGGAATGATCCATTCTCTAACTCATACAATCCTGGGTGGAGGAATCATCCCAATTTTTCATGGACCAACAACAACAATGTTCAGAATCAAGCTAGTTCCTCTTTCCAACCGAAAGCCAACAATTCACTCGAGGCCACCGTGAAGCTGCTTGCCCAGAATACTTTGCAATTCCAACAATCAACGAATAGCATGCTTCAAAACCATTCTGCAGCCCTAAATAAGATGGAGATTCAACTAGGGCAGATTGCAGATGCTCTTAATAAAAGGGAACCTGGAAAACTGCCAAGTCAACCACTTACGATTGAAAGGAATCAAGAGCAAGCCAAAGAAATTACAATGCTTAGGAGTGGTAAGATGATTGATAATGGTGTTGGTAATGATGGTTCTAACACCAAATCTAAAATTAATGCAGGGGCTACGGAAGAGAAGAATTTGGGGTACCAAACGGAAAGGGAGCAGCAACCAAAGAATTCAAGTCATGCAAGCTCAAGCCAAAATGATCAGCCACTTCACAAGGCTGAAACGCCTTATATGCCACCAATTCCTTTCCCTGGAAGACTTGCTAAAAGAAAACAGGATAAGTCTTTTAAAGAAATATATGATCTGTTAAGTAAAGTGAACATTAATTTGCCTTTGCTTGATGTCATTAGGAACGTACCTGCATATGGGAAGTTTTTCAAGGAGCTGAATAGCCACAAGAGAAAATATGGACCAAATGAGAAGGTTGTGGTGAGTGAAAATGTTAGTGCTGTGCTACAAAGGAAACTGCCACCGAAATTGAAAGATCCAGGAAGTTTCTCCATCACCATCACTGTTGGAGAGAAAATGATTGAAAAAGCCATGCTTGACTTGGGGGCAAGCATTAATCTGATGCCGTACTCGGTGTACTTACAATTAGGTTTGGGGGAGTTAAAGAAGACCACCATCTCACTTCAACTTGCCGATCGTTCAGTCAAGTATCCTAGAGGTATTGTAGAGGATATCCTAGTTCAAGTTGATAAACTAATCTTGCCTGCTGATTTTGTAGTTCTTGATATGGATGAGGATCCCATACATGACCGTGACTTACCACAAGTAAGTGAAAACGAACCCATGAAACTATCTAGTGAAACTGATTTGTACTAGTTTCATTTACATGGAATTGAATTGTAATGGTGAAGTCAAGACCCTAGGCCTTTTAATCATCAGTCGTCTTCCTTGTTTAGTTTGTTCTCTACTTAGTTGCTTCTAACGTAATTCAGTGTCTAATTAAAAACCAAATCAAAAACCCGAACATTCAATTTTCTGTTTTTGTTGCATTTACATAGAATAGTTTAAGGCTAGTTTCTGCTTCATTCTAATCAGTCTCCGTGGTACGATAACCCTTACTTGTGCTCCGCTATACCATCTACAACTTGTGCACTTGCAAGGAAAATTAAACAACAAGTTTTTGGCGCCGTTGCCGGGGACTGATTCATTCTAAGCATAGCGTGCCTTTTACCTATTCTATTTTTCATTTTCTGTTTCAGTTATTTTTTTTACTTAATTTTGTTTTGTTTACTCTATTTGCGGTAGTTTATGTCTAGCAGTCTTTTGGAACAAGTCGAATCTGCGAGAAGCAACCATTCCAGAGCATTGGGACGCAAGCCAATCCGAGGCGAACCAAATCTGAACATCCTACAAGAGAACCTAAAAGCTGCAAAGCTTGCTGCCTTCGAGCCATGCAGAAATCTTTCTAACGAGGATCTATCCGAGTCCGAGAGTATTGGCACTGACTCTGAGGAAGAGGAAGAGATGGCAGAAGAAGAGAACTTCATGGGAGACCTTGATATCCCAACCATTGAGACAAATCCTTCTTGCATTACGCTGCCATCGCAAGGCCGAAACTATGAGCTGAAATCTTCTCATCTGAATATGCTTCCTTCATTTCACGGTTTACCTAACGAAGATCCACTTACCCATTTAAAAGAAATATTTAACGTAGTGAGTACTTTTCGTTTGACAGGTGTATCCGAAGAGCAATTAAGGATGAGAGTGTTTCCGTACACATTGAAGGAGAGAGCGAAGTATTGGCTTAATTCTCTTTGGCCAAGATCACTAACCACATGGGCTGAGATTCAAAAGAAATTCCTAGAGAAGTACTTTTCCACAGCCAAGACAGATATTTTGAGGGATCAAATCATGGCATTCACCCAACAAGTTGATGAGTCATTCTCAGAGGCATGGGAACGGTACAATGGGTTACTTCTCCAATGCCCCCATCATGGCATTCCTTTAAACTTACAAATGCGTATTTTTTTTTATAAAGAACTAACCCTCTCGAGCAAGAACATTGTTACAAATTTTGCAGGGGGTTCCATGAAGAGCAAGACTCCTGAACAAACTTGTACTCTTTTCGAACAGATTGCCATGGAAACTCAACACATGGACACTAGTGGTAAGCGAGCTGGAATTTATGAAATTAGTGGTTCTAACAATGCTAAACTTGATGCTCAGATATCTATGCTAGCAAAGAAGTTGGATGCATTAGTTGCTGCTCAACCAAGGCCTAACATGAAGGAATCATGTGGGGTATGTGAAGCCTTTGATCATATCACACATGAGTGCCCTATGGGATCTGCCTATCCAGAAATTGGACAAGAACATGTCAATTTCATAAACTCCTACAATCAGAGGCCAAGGAATGATCCATTCTCTAACTCATACAATCCTGGGTGGAGGAATCATCCCAATTTTTCATGGACCAACAACAACAATGTTCAGAATCAAGCTAGTTCCTCTTTCCAACCGAAAGCCAACAATTCACTCGAGGCCACCGTGAAGCTGCTTGCCCAGAATACTTTGCAATTCCAACAATCAACGAATAGCATGCTTCAAACCATTCTGCAGTCCTAAATAAGATGGAGATTCAACTAGGGCAGATTGCAGATGCTCTTAATAAAAGGGAACCTGGAAAACTGCCAAGTCAACCACTTACGATTGAACGGAATCAAGAGCAAGCCAAAGAAATTACAATGCTTAGGAGTGGTAAGATGATTGATAATGGTGTTGGTAATGATGGTTCTAACACCAAATCTAAAATTAATGCAGGGGCTACGGAAGAGAAGAATTTGGGGTACCAAACGGAAAGGGAGCAGCAACCAAAGAATTCAAGTCATGCAAGCTCAAGCCAAAATGATCAGCCACTTCACAAGGCTGAAACGCCTTATATGCCACCAATTCCTTTCCCTGGAAGACTTGCTAAAAGAAAACAGGATAAGTCTTTTAAAGAAATATATGATCTGTTAAGTAAAGTGAACATTAATTTGCCTTTGCTTGATGTCATTAGGAACGTACCTGCATATGGGAAGTTTTTCAAGGAGCTGAATAGCCACAAGAGAAAATATGGACCAAATGAGAAGGTTGTGGTGAGTGAAAATGTTAGTGCTGTGCTACAAAGGAAACTGCCACCGAAATTGAAAGATCCAGGAAGTTTCTCCATCACCATCACTGTTGGAGAGAAAATGATTGAAAAAGCCATGCTTGACTTGGGGGCAAGCATTAATCTGATGCCGTACTCGGTGTACTTACAATTAGGTTTGGGGGAGTTAAAGAAGACCACCATCTCACTTCAACTTGCCGATCGTTCAGTCAAGTATCCTAGAGGTATTGTAGAGGATATCCTAGTTCAAGTTGATAAACTAATCTTGCCTGCTGATTTTGTAGTTCTTGATATGGATGAGGATCCCATACATGACCGTGACTTACCACAAGTAAGTGAAAACGAACCCATGAAACTATCTAGTGAAACTGATTTGTACTAGTTTCATTTACATGGAATTGAATTGTAATGGTGAAGTCAAGACCCTAGGCCTTTTAATCATCAGTCGTCTTCCTTGTTTAGTTTGTTCTCTACTTAGTTGCTTCTAACGTAATTCAGTGTCTAATTAAAAACCAAATCAAAAACCAGAACATTCAATTTTCTGTTTTTGTTGCATTTACATAGAATAGTTTAAGGCTAGTTTCTGCTTCATTCTAATCAGTCTCCGTGGTACGATAACCCTTACTTATGCTCCGCTATACCATCTACAACTTGTGCACTTGCAAGGAAAATTAAACAACAAGTTTTTGGCGCCGTTGCCGGGGACTGATTCATTCTAAGCATAGCGTGCCTTTTACCTATTCTATTTTTCATTTTCTGTTTCAGTTCTTTTTTTTACTTAATTTTGTTTTGTTTACTCTATTTGCGGTAGTTTATGTCTAGCAGTCTTTTGGAACAAGTCGAATCTGCGAGAAGCAACCATTCCAGAGCATTGGGACGCAAGCCAATCCGAGGCGAACCAATTCTGAACATCCTACAAGAGAACCTAAAAGCTGCAAAGCTTGCTGCCTTCGAGCCATGCAGAAATCTTTCTAACGAGGATCTATCCGAGTCCGAGAGTATTGGCACTGACTCTGAGGAAGAGGAAGAGATGGCAGAAGAAGAGAACTTCATGGGAGACCTTGATATCCCAACCATTGAGACAAATCCTTCTTGCATTACGCTGCCATCGCAAGGCCGAAACTATGAGCTGAAATCTTCTCATCTGAATATGCTTCCTTCATTTCACGGTTTACCTAACGAAGATCCACTTACCCATTTAAAAGAAATATTTAACGTAGTGAGTACTTTTCGTTTGACAGGTGTATCCGAAGAGCAATTAAGGATGAGAGTGTTTCCGTACACATTGAAGGAGAGAGCGAAGTATTGGCTTAATTCTCTTTGGCCAAGATCACTAACCACATGGGCTGAGATTCAAAAGAAATTCCTAGAGAAGTACTTTTCCACAGCCAAGACAGATATTTTGAGGGATCAAATCATGGCATTCACGCAACAAGTTGATGAGTCATTCTCAGAGGCATGGGAACGGTACAATGGGTTACTTCTCCAATGCCCCCATCATGGCATTCCTTTAAACTTACAAATGCGTATTTTTTTTTATAAAGAACTAACCCTCTCGAGCAAGAACATTGTTACAAATTTTGCAGGGGGTTCCATGAAGAGCAAGACTCCTGAACAAACTTGTACTCTTTTCGAACAGATTGCCATGGAAACTCAACACATGGACACTAGTGGTAAGCGAGCTGGAATTTATGAAATTAGTGGTTCTAACAATGCTAAACTTGATGCTCAGATATCTATGCTAGCAAAGAAGTTGGATGCATTAGTTGCTGCTCAACCAAGGCCTAACATGAAGGAATCATGTGGGGTATGTGAAGCCTTTGATCATATCACACATGAGTGCCCTATGGGATCTGCCTATCCAGAAATTGGACAAGAACATGTCAATTTCACAAACTCCTACAATCAGAGGCCAAGGAATGATCCATTCTCTAACTCATACAATCCTGGGTGGAGGAATCATCCCAATTTTTCATGGACCAACAACAACAATGTTCAGAATCAAGCTAGTTCCTCTTTCCAACCGAAAGCCAACAATTCACTCGAGGCCACCGTGAAGCTGCTTGCCCAGAATACTTTGCAATTCCAACAATCAACGAATAGCATGCTTCAAAACCATTCTGCAGCCCTAAATAAGATGGAGATTCAACTAGGGCAGATTGCAGATGCTCTTAATAAAAGGGAACCTGGAAAACTGCCAAGTCAACCACTTACGATTGAACGGAATCAAGAGCAAGCCAAAGAAATTACAATGCTTAGGAGTGGTAAGATGATTGATAATGGTGTTGGTAATGATGGTTCTAACACCAAATCTAAAATTAATGCAGGGGCTACGGAAGAGAAGAATTTGGGGTACCAAACGGAAAGGGAGCAGCAACCAAAGAATTCAAGTCATGCAAGCTCAAGCCAAAATGATCAGCCACTTCACAAGGCTGAAACGCCTTATATGCCACCAATTCCTTTCCCTGGAAGACTTGCTAAAAGAAAACAGGATAAGTCTTTTAAAGAAATATATGATCTGTTAAGTAAAGTGAACATTAATTTGCCTTTGCTTGATGTCATTAGGAACGTACCTGCATATGGGAAGTTTTTCAAGGAGCTGAATAGCCACAAGAGAAAATATGGACCAAATGAGAAGGTTGTGGTGAGTGAAAATGTTAGTGCTGTGCTACAAAGGAAACTGCCACCGAAATTGAAAGATCCAGGAAGTTTCTCCATCACCATCACTGTTGGAGAGAAAATGATTGAAAAAGCCATGCTTGACTTGGGGGCAAGCATTAATCTGATGCCGTACTCGGTGTACTTACAATTAGGTTTGGGGGAGTTAAAGAAGACCACCATCTCACTTCAACTTGCCGATCGTTCAGTCAAGTATCCTAGAGGTATTGTAGAGGATATCCTAGTTCAAGTTGATAAACTAATCTTGCCTGCTGATTTTGTAGTTCTTGATATGGATGAGGATCCCATACATGACCGTGACTTACCACAAGTAAGTGAAAACGAACCCATGAAACTATCTAGTGAAACTGATTTGTACTAGTTTCATTTACATGGAATTGAATTGTAATGGTGAAGTCAAGACCCTAGGCCTTTTAATCATCAGTCGTCTTCCTTGTTTAGTTTGTTCTCTACTTAGTTGCTTCTAACGTAATTCAGTGTCTAATTAAAAACCAAATCAAAAACCCGAACATTCAATTTTCTGTTTTTGTTGCATTTACATAGAATAGTTTAAGGCTAGTTTCTGCTTCATTCTAATCAGTCTCCGTGGTACGATAACCCTTACTTGTGCTCCGCTATACCATCTACAACTTGTGCACTTGCAAGGAAAATTAAACAACAAGTTTTTGGCGCCGTTGCCGGGGACTGATTCATTCTAAGCATAGCGTGCCTTTTACCTATTCTATTTTTCATTTTCTGTTTCAGTTCTTTTTTTTACTTAATTTTGTTTTGTTTACTCTATTTGCGGTAGTTTATGTCTAGCAGTCTTTTGGAACAAGTCGAATCTGCGAGAAGCAACCATTCCAGAGCATTGGGACGCAAGCCAATCCGAGGCGAACCAATTCTGAACATCCTACAAGAGAACCTAAAAGCTGCAAAGCTTGCTGCCTTCGAGCCATGCAGAAATCTTTCTAACGAGGATCTATCCGAGTCCGAGAGTATTGGCACTGACTCTGAGGAAGAGGAAGAGATGGCAGAAGAAGAGAACTTCATGGGAGACCTTGATATCCCAACCATTGAGACAAATCCTTCTTGCATTACGCTGCCATCGCAAGGCCGAAACTATGAGCTGAAATCTTCTCATCTGAATATGCTTCCTTCATTTCACGGTTTACCTAACGAAGATCCACTTACCCATTTAAAAGAAATATTTAACGTAGTGAGTACTTTTCGTTTGATAGGTGTATCCGAAGAGCAATTAAGGATGAGAGTGTTTCCGTACACATTGAAGGAGAGAGCGAAGTATTGGCTTAATTCTCTTTGGCCAAGATCACTAACCACATGGGCTGAGATTCAAAAGAAATTCCTAGAGAAGTACTTTTCCACAGCCAAGACAGATATTTTGAGGGATCAAATCATGGCATTCACCCAACAAGTTGATGAGTCATTCTCAGAGGCATGGGAACGGTACAATGGGTTACTTCTCCAATGCCCCCATCATGGCATTCCTTTAAACTTACAAATGCGTATTTTTTTTTATAAAGAACTAACCCTCTCGAGCAAGAACATTGTTACAAATTTTGCAGGGGGTTCCATGAAGAGCAAGACTCCTGAACAAACTTGTACTCTTTTCGAACAGATTGCCATGGAAACTCAACACATGGACACTAGTGGTAAGCGAGCTGGAATTTATGAAATTAGTGGTTCTAACAATGCTAAACTTGATGCTCAGATATCTATGCTAGCAAAGAAGTTGGATGCATTAGTTGCTGCTCAACCAAGGCCTAACATGAAGGAATCATGTGGGGTATGTGAAGCCTTTGATCATATCACACATGAGTGCCCTATGGGATCTGCCTATCCAGAAATTGGACAAGAACATGTCAATTTCACAAACTCCTACAATCAGAGGCCAAGGAATGATCCATTCTCTAACTCATACAATCCTGGGTGGAGGAATCATCCCAATTTTTCATGGACCAACAACAACAATGTTCAGAATCAAGCTAGTTCCTCTTTCCAACCGAAAGCCAACAATTCACTCGAGGCCACCGTGAAGCTGCTTGCCCAGAATACTTTGCAATTCCAACAATCAACGAATAGCATGCTTCAAAACCATTCTGCAGCCCTAAATAAGATGGAGATTCAACTAGGGCAGATTGCAGATGCTCTTAATAAAAGGGAACCTGGAAAACTGCCAAGTCAACCACTTACGATTGAACGGAATCAAGAGCAAGCCAAAGAAATTACAATGCTTAGGAGTGGTAAGATGATTGATAATGGTGTTGGTAATGATGGTTCTAACACCAAATCTAAAATTAATGCAGGGGCTACGGAAGAGAAGAATTTGGGGTACCAAACGGAAAGGGAGCAGCAACCAAAGAATTCAAGTCATGCAAGCTCAAGCCAAAATGATCAGCCACTTCACAAGGCTGAAACGCCTTATATGCCACCAATTCCTTTCCCTGGAAGATTTGCTAAAAGAAAACAGGATAAGTCTTTTAAAGAAATATATGATCTGTTAAGTAAAGTGAACATTAATTTGCCTTTGCTTGATGTCATTAGGAACGTACCTGCATATGGGAAGTTTTTCAAGGAGCTGAATAGCCACAAGAGAAAATATGGACCAAATGAGAAGGTTGTGGTGAGTGAAAATGTTAGTGCTGTGCTACAAAGGAAACTGCCACCGAAATTGAAAGATCCAGGAAGTTTCTCCATCACCATCACTGTTGGAGAGAAAATGATTGAAAAAGCCATGCTTGACTTGGGGGCAAGCATTAATCTGATGCCGTACTCGGTGTACTTACAATTAGGTTTGGGGGAGTTAAAGAAGACCACCATCTCACTTCAACTTGCCGATCGTTCAGTCAAGTATCCTAGAGGTATTGTAGAGGATATCCTAGTTCAAGTTGATAAACTAATCTTGCCTGCTGATTTTGTAGTTCTTGATATGGATGAGGATCCCATACATGACCGTGACTTACCACAAGTAAGTGAAAACGAACCCATGAAACTATCTAGTGAAACTGATTTGTACTAGTTTAATTTACATGGAATTGAATTGTCTCAAGACCCTAGGCCTTTTAATCATCAGTCGTCTTCCTTGTTTAGTTTGTTCTCTACTTAGTTGCTTCTAACGTAATTCAGTGTCTAATTAAAAACCAAATCAAAAACCCGAACATTCAATTTTCTGTTTTTGTTGCATTTACATAGAATAGTTTAAGGCTAGTTTCTGCTTCATTCTAATCAGCCTGCGTGGTACGATAACCCTTACTTGTGCTCCGCTATACCATCTACAACTTGTGCACTTGCAAGGAAAATTAAACAACAAGTTCTTGGCGCCGTTGCCGGGGACTGATTCATTCTAAGCATAGCGTGCCTTTTACCTATTCTATTTTTCATTTTCTGTTTCAGTTCTTTTTTTTACTTAATTTTGTTTTGTTTACTCTATTTGCGGTAGTTTATGTCTAGCAGTCTTTTGGAACAAGTCGAATCTGCGAGAAGCAACCATTCCAGAGCATTGGGACGCAAGCCAATCCGAGGCGAACCAATTCTGAACATCCTACAAGAGAACCTAAAAGCTGCAAAGCTTGCTGCCTTCGAGCCATGCAGAAATCTTTCTAACGAGGATCTATCCGAGTCCGAGAGTATTGGCACTGACTCTGAGGAAGAGGAAGAGATGGCAGAAGAAGAGAACTTCATGGGAGACCTTGATATCCCAACCATCGAGACAAATCCTTCTTGCATTACGCTGCCATCGCAAGGCCGAAACTATGAGCTGAAATCTTCTCATCTGAATATGCTTCCTTCATTTCACGGTTTACCTAACGAAGATCCACTTACCCATTTAAAAGAAATATTTAACGTAGTGAGTACTTTTCGTTTGACAGGTGTATCCGAAGAGCAATTAAGGATGAGAGTGTTTCCGTACACATTGAAGGAGAGAGCGAAGTATTGGCTTAATTCTCTTTGGCTAAGATCACTAACCACATGGGCTGAGATTCAAAAGAAATTCCTAGAGAAGTACTTTTCCACAGCCAAGACAGATATTTTGAGGGATCAAATCATGGCATTCACCCAACAAGTTGATGAGTCATTCTCAGAGGCATGGGAACGGTACAATGGGTTACTTCTCCAATGCCCCCATCATGGCATTCCTTTAAACTTACAAATGCGTATTTTTTTTTATAAAGAACTAACCCTCTCGAGCAAGAACATTGTTACAAATTTTGCAGGGGGTTCCATGAAGAGCAAGACTCCTGAACAAACTTGTACTCTTTTCGAACAGATTGCCATGGAAACTCAACACATGGACACTAGTGGTGAGCGAGCTGGAATTTATGAAATTAGTGGTTCTAACAATGCTAAACTTGATGCTCAGATATCTATGCTAGCAAAGAAGTTGGATGCATTAGTTGCTGCTCAACCAAGGCCTAACATGAAGGAATCATGTGGGGTATGTGAAGCCTTTGATCATATCACACATGAGTGCCCTATGGGTTCTGCCTATCCAGAAATTGGACAAGAACATGTCAATTTCACAAACTCCTACAATCAGAGGCCAAGGAATGATCCATTCTCTAACTCATACAATCCTGGGTGGAGGAATCATCCCAATTTTTCATGGACCAACAACAACAATGTTCAGAATCAAGCTAGTTCCTCTTTCCAACCGAAAGCCAACAATTCACTCGAGGCCACCGTGAAGCTGCTTGCCCAGAATACTTTGCAATTCCAACAATCAACGAATAGCATGCTTCAAAACCATTCTGCAGCCCTAAATAAGATGGAGATTCAACTAGGGCAGATTGCAGATGCTCTTAATAAAAGGGAACCTGGAAAACTGCCAAGTCAACCACTTACGATTGAACGGAATCAAGAGCAAGCCAAAGAAATTACAATGCTTAGGAGTGGTAAGATGATTGATAATGGTGTTGGTAATGATGGTTCTAACACCAAATCTAAAATTAATGCAGGGGCTACGGAAGAGAAGAATTTGGGGTACCAAACGGAAAGGGAGCAGCAACCAAAGAATTCAAGTCATGCAAGCTCAAGCCAAAATGATCAGCCACTTCACAAGGCTGAAACGCCTTATATGCCACCAATTCCTTTCCCTGGAAGACTTGCTAAAAGAAAACAGGATAAGTCTTTTAAAGAAATATATGATCTGTTAAGTAAAGTGAACATTAATTTGCCTTTGCTTGATGTCATTAGGAACGTACCTGCATATGGGAAGTTTTTCAAGGAGCTGAATAGCCACAAGAGAAAATATGGACCAAATGAGAAGGTTGTGGTGAGTGAAAATGTTAGTGCTGTGCTACAAAGGAAACTGCCACCGAAATTGAAAGATCCAGGAAGTTTCTCCATCACCATCACTGTTGGAGAGAAAATGATTGAAAAAGCCATGCTTGACTTGGGGGCAAGCATTAATCTGATGCCGTACTCGGTGTACTTACAATTAGGTTTGGGGGAGTTAAAGAAGACCACCATCTCACTTCAACTTGCCGATCGTTCAGTCAAGTATCCTAGAGGTATTGTAGAGGATATCCTAGTTCAAGTTGATAAACTAATCTTGCCTGCTGATTTTGTAGTTCTTGATATGGATGAGGATCCCATACATGACCGTGACTTACCACAAGTAAGTGAAAACGAACCCATGAAACTATCTAGTGAAACTGATTTGTACTAGTTTCATTTACATGGAATTGAATTGTAATGGTGAAGTCAAGACCCTAGGCCTTTTAATCATCAGTCGTCTTCCTTGTTTAGTTTGTTCTCTACTTAGTTGCTTCTAACGTAATTCAGTGTCTAATTAAAAACCAAATCAAAAACCCGAACATTCAATTTTCTGTTTTTGTTGCATTTACATAGAATAGTTTAAGGCTAGTTTCTGCTTCATTCTAATCAGTCTCCGTGGTACGATAACCCTTACTTGTGCTCCGCTATACCATCTACAACTTGTGCACTTGCAAGGAAAATTAAACAACAAGTTCTTGGCGCCGTTGCCGGGGACTGATTCATTCTAAGCATAGCGTGCCTTTTACCTATTCTATTTTTCATTTTTTGTTTCAGTTCTTTTTTTTACTTAATTTTGTTTTGTTTACTCTATTTGCGGTAGTTTATGTCTAGCAGTCTTTTGGAACAAGTCGAATCTGCGAGAAGCAACCATTCCAGAGCATTGGGACGCAAGCCAATCCGAGGCGAACCAATTCTGAACATCCTACAAGAGAACCTAAAAGCTGCAAAGCTTGCTGCCTTCGAGCCATACAGAAATCTTTCTAACGAGGATCTATCCGAGTCCGAGAGTATTGGCACTGACTCTGAGGAAGAGGAAGAGATGGCAGAAGAAGAGAACTTCATGGGAGACCTTGATATCCCAACCATTGAGACAAATCCTTCTTGCATTACGCTGCCATCGCAAGGCCGAAACTATGAGCTGAAATCTTCTCATCTGAATATGCTTCCTTCATTTCACGGTTTACCTAACGAAGATCCACTTACCCATTTAAAAGAAATATTTAACGTAGTGAGTACTTTTCGTTTGACAGGTGTATCCGAAGAGCAATTAAGGATGAGAGTGTTTCCGTACACATTGAAGGAGAGAGCGAAGTATTGGCTTAATTCTCTTTGGCCAAGATCACTAACCACATGGGCTGAGATTCAAAAGAAATTCCTAGAGAAGTACTTTTCCACAGCCAAGACAGATATTTTGAGGGATCAAATCATGGCATTCACCCAACAAGTTGATGAGTCA
Organism: Oemleria cerasiformis; assembly: GCA_037349345.1. Classification (NCBI taxonomy): domain Eukaryota; kingdom Viridiplantae; phylum Streptophyta; class Magnoliopsida; order Rosales; family Rosaceae; genus Oemleria; species Oemleria cerasiformis. Next base: position 1,375,826 of record JAZGTL010000017.1, on the reverse strand, counting down.
TTCTCAGAGGCATGGGAACGGTACAATGGGTTACTTCTCCAATGCCCCCATCATGGCATTCCTTTAAACTTACAAATGCGTATTTTTTTTTATAAAGAACTAACCCTCTCGAGCAAGAACATTGTTACAAATTTTGCAGGGGGTTCCATGAAGAGCAAGACTCCTGAACAAACTTGTACTCTTTTCGAACAGATTGCCATGGAAACTCAACACATGGACACTAGTGGTAAGCGAGCTGGAATTTATGAAATTAGTGGTTCTAACAATGCTAAACTTGATGCTCAGATATCTATGCTAGCAAAGAAGTTGGATGCATTAGTTGCTGCTCAACCAAGGCCTAACATGAAGGAATCATGTGGGGTATGTGAAGCCTTTGATCATATCACACATGAGTGCCCTATGGGATCTGCCTATCCAGAAATTGGACAAGAACATGTCAATTTCACAAACTCCTACAATCAGAGGCCAAGGAATGATCCATTCTCTAACTCATACAATCCTGGGTGGAGGAATCATCCCAATTTTTCATGGACCAACAACAACAATGTTCAGAATCAAGCTAGTTCCTCTTTCCAACCGAAAGCCAACAATTCACTCGAGGCCACCGTGAAGCTGCTTGCCCAGAATACTTTGCAATTCCAACAATCAACGAATAGCATGCTTCAAACCATTCTGCAGTCCTAAATAAGATGGAGATTCAACTAGGGCAGATTGCAGATGCTCTTAATAAAAGGGAACCTGGAAAACTGCCAAGTCAACCACTTACGATTGAACGGAATCAAGAGCAAGCCAAAGAAATTACAATGCTTAGGAGTGGTAAGATGATTGATAATGGTGTTGGTAATGATGGTTCTAACACCAAATCTAAAATTAATGCAGGGGCTACGGAAGAGAAGAATTTGGGGTACCAAACGGAAAGGGAGCAGCAACCAAAGAATTCAAGTCATGCAAGCTCAAGCCAAAATGATCAGCCACTTCACAAGGCTGAAACGCCTTATATGCCACCAATTCCTTTCCCTGGAAGACTTGCTAAAAGAAAACAGGATAAGTCTTTTAAAGAAATATATGATCTGTTAAGTAAAGTGAACATTAATTTGCCTTTGCTTGATGTCATTAGGAACGTACCTGCATATGGGAAGTTTTTCAAGGAGCTGAATAGCCACAAGAGAAAATATGGACCAAATGAGAAGGTTGTGGTGAGTGAAAATGTTAGTGCTGTGCTACAAAGGAAACTGCCACCGAAATTGAAAGATCCAGGAAGTTTCTCCATCACCATCACTGTTGGAGAGAAAATGATTGAAAAAGCCATGCTTGACTTGGGGGCAAGCATTAATCTGATGCCGTACTCGGTGTACTTACAATTAGGTTTGGGGGAGTTAAAGAAGACCACCATCTCACTTCAACTTGCCGATCGTTCAGTCAAGTATCCTAGAGGTATTGTAGAGGATATCCTAGTTCAAGTTGATAAACTAATCTTGCATGCTGATTTTGTAGTTCTTGATATGGATGAGGATCCCATACATGACCGTGACTTACCACAAGTAAGTGAAAACGAACCCATGAAACTATCTAGTGAAACTGATTTGTACTAGTTTAATTTACATGGAATTGAATTGTAATGGTGAAGTCAAGACCCTAGGCCTTTTAATCATCAGTCGTCTTCCTTGTTTAGTTTGTTCTCTACTTAGTTGCTTCTAACGTAATTCAGTGTCTAATTAAAAACCAAATCAAAAACCCGAACATTCAATTTTCTGTTTTTGTTGCATTTACATAGAATAGTTTAAGGCTAGTTTCTGCTTCATTCTAATCAGTCTCCGTGGTACGATAACCCTTACTTGTGCTCCGCTATACCATCTACAACTTGTGCACTTGCAAGGAAAATTAAACAACAAGTTTTTGGCGCCGTTGCCGGGGACTGATTCATTCTAAGCATAGCGTGCCTTTTACCTATTCTATTTTTCATTTTCTGTTTCAGTTCTTTTTTTTACTTAATTTTGTTTTGTTTACTCTATTTGCGGTAGTTTATGTCTAGCAGTCTTTTGGAACAAGTCGAATCTGCGAGAAGCAACCATTCCAGAGCATTGGGACGCAAGCCAATCCGAGGCGAACCAATTCTGAACATCCTACAAGAGAACCTAAAAGCTGCAAAGCTTGCTGCCTTCGAGCCATACAGAAATCTTTCTAACGAGGATCTATACGAGTCCGAGAGTATTGGCACTGACTCTGAGGAAGAGGAAGAGATGGCAGAAGAAGAGAACTTCATGGGAGACCTTGATATCCCAACCATTGAGACAAATCCTTCTTGCATTACGCTGCCATCGCAAGGCCGAAACTATGAGCTGAAATCTTCTCATCTGAATATGCTTCCTTCATTTCACGGTTTACCTAACGAAGATCCACTTACCCATTTAAAAGAAATATTTAACGTAGTGAGTACTTTTCGTTTGACAGGTGTATCCGAAGAGCAATTAAGGATGAGAGTGTTTCCGTAAACATTGAAGGAGAGAGCGAAGTATTGGCTTAATTCTCTTTGGCCAAGATCACTAACCACATGGGCTGAGATTCAAAAGAAATTCCTAGAGAAGTACTTTTCCACAGCCAAGACAGATATTTTGAGGGATCAAATCATGGCATTCACCCAACAAGTTGATGAGTCATTCTCAGAGGCATGGGAACGGTACAATGGGTTACTTCTCCAATGCCCCCATCATGGCATTCCTTTAAACTTACAAATGCGTATTTTTTTTATAAAGAACTAACCCTCTCGAGCAAGAACATTGTTACAAATTTTGCAGGGGGTTCCATGAAGAGCAAGACTCCTGAACAAACTTGTACTCTTTTCGAACAGATTGCCATGGAAACTCAACACATGGACACTAGTGGTAAGCGAGCTGGAATTTATGAAATTAGTGGTTCTAACAATGCTAAACTTGATGCTCAGATATCTATGCTAGCAAAGAAGTTGGATGCATTAGTTGCTGCTCAACCAAGGCCTAACATGAAGGAATCATGTGGGGTATGTGAAGCCTTTGATCATATCACACATGAGTGCCCTATGGGATCTGCCTATCCAGAAATTGGACAAGAACATGTCAATTTTACAAACTCCTACAATCAGAGGCCAAGGAATGATCCATTCTCTAACTCATACAATCCTGGGTGGAGGAATCATCCCAATTTTTCATGGACCAACAACAACAATGTTCAGAATCAAGCTAGTTCCTCTTTCCAACCGAAAGCCAACAATTCACTCGAGGCCACCGTGAAGCTGCTTGCCCAGAATACTTTGCAATTCCAACAATCAACGAATAGCATGCTTCAAAACCATTCTGCAGCCATAAATAAGATGGAGATTCAACTAGGGCAGATTGCAGATGCTCATAATAAAAGGGAACCTGGAAAACTGCCAAGTCAACCACTTACGATTGATAATGACCGGTTCACTCGACTCGACCGGTTACCGGCGACTCACCGGAGAAGACGACTGGACGGCCCTCGCCGTCGCTGGAGGCTGGCCGGAGAAGATAACCGGACCGCCACCTCCGCCGCCATCTGGTTCGCCGGAAACTGCCATTTCCGGCCGATTTTCAAGGTTTTCTAACTTCTTCATTTCTTGACCGTTTTTCACGATCTACACATGGAAATTCATCTACTTTTCACCAGGAATCCAAATATGAGGTGAAAGTTCCGAGATCGTACCTGGTTTGGCTGGAAAACGGCCGAGAATGTTCAGTTCACCTCCCTCCACCGTCCGCCGCCTACGGCGGTGCTCCCGCTCCAATAACTACCCCAAAATGCTCGTGGGGTCCCGGGGAAGATACTCCCGACCTCGGTTTTGTTCGAATCGGATCGAAATCCCTCCGATGAATATGGACCTTCGGTGTTCGCACGGGGAGGACTCGGGTAGGACCGAGACTGCATCGACCAATCTCTCGAGGAGAGAGAAAAATATCTGTTATATAATTTCAACTTTTCCAAAATTACCAAACTGCCCCTGCAGCTTCTAGACCCGTAACGAACTCATCGGATCTCCGTTTTCCGCGTGCCGCCTGTCTACGAACTAAAGAGGTAAACACCTCGGATGCATCTTGTTAACATAATTCCTTAAATAATTTGCACACAAGTGTGCGGTCTGCAGGAAGTTAACCTAGAGCTCTGATACCACTTGTAAGGACCCTTCCCAAATTTTCCCTCGAAACCCGGAAAGAACCCTTATCCCGTCTGACAGCCCTTTTACCTCAAAATTTAAATACCAGAAATATCCTTTGTTCTTAAATAATTTTTTTTATTAAACCTTATAGGTTCCCAACAGAACCTCTGTACTTACTACCCACTCCTACTATCAGACGCAGGACAATATACAGGTCAAAGCCAAGACCTCGGAATAGTGGTGATTCAAATAGAAATACTCTCTGACACTAAATGTCAGTAGGTCAGACATTGCTGACATCTCTACTGGAAAACCACAAGACAACAGACTAGTCAGATACTGGTGAATCAACAATAATTCGTCCCTCTGGGTCACCGCCCACACCAACCCACTGACCCGGATAACGAAGTATTTCCATAGGTTGATTAAGCCCATGATAATTGCCGTCTGGTTCATATTAGAGCCGGAAATATCCTCGGCTATCATATCGTATCATCAGCCGGTATAACATTCGGCTATCATATCACATCAGTCGGCATATCTCTCGATTATCATATCCCTAGCCACCAGGGTATTCCTTGGGGTGTGCTAGAATATGTACTACTTGGACTCGACCACAATCTCTGTAAAATCACCTTTTATATTGGAGGTTCACCGGGAGTCCGCCAACACGGAACCAAGGCCCGGATCCTAGCCCCCTCAAATCGGTTTTGTTTATATTGGGGGTTCACCGAGAGTCCGCCAACACGGAACCAAGGCCCCATCAAATTGGTTTTGTATCCAAATCAAGTATATATTTTGTTTATCATTTATCACAAATACGGTTTCAACTCATAACCATGTACATAAATAATTACCACGTCCAAACAATAACCAAACCGAATCCAACAACCATAGCATTTCTCACAATACACTTCCACTGAAATATTGGAACAACAATTATCCAGCAATCATTGCACCCATACACAACAGTATTTAAATCGGGGATATTAATACATGCATTACAATTTATAAATACAACTATACACAACAGTAATTAAATCAAAGATATTTATACATGCATTACAATTTATAAATCAAAGTCCGCTTACCATCACCATCCAACCCAAAATTCATGTACGCTCTAGCCTCAGAACACCTACACCATAATGACCCAACTACCTTGACTTTCCAAGCTCAAAACCCTCTCCACGGTCAATCCTTACTGCTGGGATTGCCCAACCGAGCTCTAAATGAACTCCTATGGCCTCGAAACCAACAAAATCTGATCCGGAACGTCCCAAAACCTTAGTCACATGCCGCCGTGACTTCGGGAACAGTCCCACGCGCCGCCACGCGCCACCGGAAGGTCAGAACACGCGCCGGTCACGCGCCTGCTACAGTGTTCACGCGCCTGGACTGGTCCAACCCGGCCCGGCTCGACCTGACCCGGTCCATCTCGACCGGTTACCGGCGACTCACCGGAGAAGACGACCGGACGGCCCTCGCCGTCGCCGGAGGCTGGCCGGAGAAGATAACCGGACCGCACCTCCGCCGCCGTCTGGTTCGCCGGAAACTGCCATTTCCGGCCGATTTTCAAGGTTTTCTAACTTCTTCATTTCTTGACGGTTTTTCACGATCTACACATGGAAATTCATCTACTTTTCACCAGGAATCCAAATATGAGGTGAAAGTTCCGAGATCGTACCTGGTTTGGCCGGAAAACGGCCGAGAATGTTCGGTTCACCTCCCTCCTCCGTCCGCCGCCTACGGCGGTGCTCCCGCTCCAATAACTACCCCAAAATGCTCGTGGGGTCCCGGGGAAGATCCTCCCGACCTCGATTTTGTTCGAATCGGATCGAAATCCCTCCGATGAATATGGACCTTCGGTGTTTGCACGGGGAGGACTCGGGTAGGACCGAGACTGCATCGACCAATCTCTCGAGGAGAGAGAAAAATATATGTTATATAATTTCAACTTTTCCAAAATTACCAAACTGCCCCTGCAGCTTCTAGACCCGTAACGAACTCATCGGATCTCCGTTTTCCGCGTGCCGCCTGTCCACAAACTCGTGAGTTCGAGACCTACGCAACAACCCAAGAAAAATTCGCAAAAGTATTACCAGTCAAAAAGTGACTCCCAAACCCATCCAAAACTGAGGGTAAAATGGTCCAATTCTCAAAAGAATTTAAATTCTGGTCCGGGTCGTTACAGTTTTTGATCGCCTTTTGGTGGATGGTGGAAACCCGGTTTCTGGCAAACCCATGGTACAAAACCAACGGCCCCCACTTTGATTAACTCACATTTTATTAGTTCACCCATATGGCTACTTACGCTAGTTCTATGGCACCCTTCAGATATAGATAGGGGGAAATCATTGAATCATATAGAATGGATAACTACTATTTTCTTTAGGAGGTCTCCTTTATAACGACTCCTTAATGAATAAGGCAAGTCATAAACTAGATAGTAAAGGAAGTCATTCTAACCTTGGCGTAAGGCAAGTAATAAGGAAAGGTGACTAGTTGGTCAGTAAGTTCATTTAATGAAAAAAAGACTGACCTGACTAATGAATCTATTGAGGCAAGGAGGGTTCGGGCTTGGCGCTCTACCAGACAGAATAGCCATGGCGCTTACGGGTTCAGGCCTTTATGGCCTGAAAGAGCGCGTTATCTCTCCTAGTTTCCAGTCCTTCCCAGGTGGGATACAAAGTCTCTCATAGTTAGGCTCCTTGCTAATGTTCAATTCCACATATGTACTCCCGAGGTCTTATCCATCTATTGGGGTCACTAAATGGCAATATAAACACATTTGATATTAATAACTTGGGCCTTTGATACATTTGTACAACTGAAGCTACCAGCTTTAGAACTGACTCTCTACTGCTTGACCTCCATACAAGCCATCTCACTTGCAGTGACTATCCGTTAGTAGCTAAATTGCCATCGGAGCTATCTACATGGGGCTAGGGCTCATCTTGTGGTGGATAGGGCGAGATGGTGTTATAGCGGTCTGGGTTGCTTATGGGTCTCGCTTTTCGAAATGAAATTGGATGTGCCATATATCATCTTGTGTTCCTAGAAGTGTAATTATTACAAGTAAATACTAAAGAAAATAGGTATCGAGGTTCCATCACTACCATTAGAAATTGGGGTAGGGAAGAATGGAGGTATTCCTTCCAATCCCAGGATCATAGCCAATATCATATTCGCTAAGCGCAAAGCTAGTTGATTCAGTGGACATTGACCGAGAACCAGCATCTGAACCAATTTGAGTACCGGAGACTAGCTCTGTTCGCATAAAAATGCCATGCTTTGCCAAAGTAGTCGATCTAGTTTTTTGAGTCAAAGCAGTTTTTTATTCACTTGAAGCATCCGTTGAAAAGGCAGTTGACCCCATAACATCAAGAGAATGATCAAGCCAAAGCTAGATGCATAACCCACAAAGGTTGGGACAGAGGCAGCATAGAAGGTGGTGGGTTAAGTTGTTTACCTTTCACAATAAATGTACCGGTTGCAGGGGAAGTTGCAAAGGTAACAACATAGCTAGGACTTGTAAATAAATGACCCGCTTTAAGCAGATACAATTGCAGTCCAGCTTACCGAGTTGGATCAGCAATATGGGGAGCAAAGTCAAAAGTTTCACCCAATTGATTTGAAGTTCCAGTGCCAGGTGCTTAAGTTGCAGAACCACCTAAAACAGCGGTCAAGATAGTAGAAGCAATAAGGAGAAAGGCACCAGCGGTCAAGATAGTTGCATACCTACTGATCTGAGTACATAAATTCTTGTGTAAGAAAATGGGGCGTTCTTGTATATGTCCACTAATTCATATATCCCCAAGGAACTCTCATTAGAAGGTCATATCCGAGTCCATAACTTATTTTGTAATAGAATAGCCCTGTAACCCAAAGAAAGAAGTGTGATCTTCCATTTCTTAGGAGGAGTGCCCCTATGTTAGTAGGATATTTTGGGCAAGAACTCGGGTTGAGTTAGTGCACTAACTAGGTTGTTTTTTCTCCCCTAATGGTTCTATCTCTGAGGTACACCAGACTTGTAGCAACTGATCCTAGCAAATAAGATATTATTTCATAGAATTGGTTGTTCTTTCTCTCTTCTTTCTTCAGGAGGAATTGAGTTGTTCATTTCGGTCTAACTTCGTTACTATACATGTAACAACCCGGAAATTTTAATTATTGATTTTATGCAATTATTTTTATTAAATGATGATTTTACCCTTGGTTGGTAAAGGGCTTGGAAATCAAGTTTTATTTCGAGACACTTTTGGTGTTGTTTCGGGTACCGTTGAGTAGGTCTCGAACTCACGAGTTCGTAGACAGGCGGCACGCAGGAAACGGAGTTCGTATACGGAAGTTGTGGGTCTAGATGTGTAAGGGCATTTTGGTAATTTTCCATGGAGGGGAGATATTTTAACCTCAATTACTGTACACTTCATTTCATCTTCATTTCAGTTTCATCTCTTTATCATCTCCTTCTCTCTCTCTATAACAAACATAACACAAACACACCCAATACATTGAACCGAAACCGAAGAAAAACTAAGAGAAAACCATAAATTCAACGTCAGATTCAAGGCTTTAACTTCCCATTTGGATCAACTAATCGTATTCTACTCTTTCCCACGATCACAACCGAACCAACCATCGAAGGAGAGGACCACGGTGGAAGCCGAGCCGAGTAAAGGAAGTTTCGGATCTTTGGATCGATTTTCCGGCTTATACAGGTACGTGTTTGATGTATTGAGGTTATATTTGGATTCCAGGGTTTGAGTAGATAGATTTAGAAGTAAAATTTGTGTAAAACAGTTGAGTTTTGAGGAAGTTGTAAAGCTTGGAATTTCGGTCGGAAATGGCGGATATCGGCGAACCAGACGACGGCGGAGGTGGCGGTCCGGTCATCTTCTCCGGCCAGTTTCAGGTGACCGGTCGGGTCGAGTTGAACCGGTCGAGTTGAGTGAACCGGTTGGGTCGAGTTGAACCGGGTCAGGTTGAGCCGAACCGGGTTGGACCGGTTCAGGCGTGTGAACACTGTAGCAGGCGCGTGACCGGCGCGTGTGCCGACCTTCCGGCGGCGCGTGGGGTCGAGGCTGACGTCACGCCGGCGCGTGGTAACCAGTTTTCGACGTTCTGAATCTGTTGGTATAAGTTTCAGGTTGATCGGACATCGTTTAGAGGTCGTTTTAAGTGTTCGAAGTTGCTGTGATTTTAGGAACAGCATGTGTATACTTCCCGAGGTTTAGGAAGTTGTTATATACGAGTCTTATTACTAGCCGGTAATCCCGATTGTTGTTTTTGACAGGCGATATCGTTCTGGGAACCTCAGAGGAACGAGCGAGACGGGATTGAGCTAGCTTGAACAGGTTTGTGAGTGGACTTTGTTTTATAAACTAAATTGCATGCATCAAAATATCTTTGTTAAATACGGTTATGTATTGTGGCATTGAATTTCTGAATGTTAGAAATGATTTCTAAACACATGTTTTCCACTATTTCAGTTAAAGTATGATTTGAGAAATATCATGGTTTTGGACTCGATTTTGATAACGTTTTGACGTAGAAATTATTGAGTCAATGATTTGGGTTTTGACCCTGTTGTATGAGTTTATCGGGTTTTGGTCTGATTTGTGGGAGGCCAGGACTCGGGATGAGGATCCGTTATTAGCGGTGAACCCGATGAACCTCCAGGATAAACATTGATATGATATGATATGATAGTCGAGATATGCCGACTGATATGATATGATAGTCGAGATATGCCGACTGATATGATATGATAGTCGAGATATGCCGACTGATATGATATGATAGTAGAGATATGCCGACTGATATGATATGATAGTCGAGATATGCCGACTGATATGATATGATAGTCGAGATATGCCGACTGATATGATATGATAGTCGAAATATGCCGACTGATATGATATGATAGTCGAGATATGCCGACTGATATGATATGATAGTCGAGAGATGCCGACTGATATGATATGATAGTTGAGATATGTCGACTATGCCGACTGATGCAATATGATAGCCGTAGGTCATACCGGCTAATGATATGTTATGCTAGTCGAGAGATATGCCGACTGATGTGATAGCATAGTACAGAGAGTTGTGATACAGTACTAGCACACCCCAAGGGATACCCTGGTGGTTAGTGGATGTGTCGATGACAGTGGATTTGAGATGTTATGTGTCTAGGTGGAAATAAATGATTTTGAACATGAAAATGCCGGTGATTTAAAGATGATGTTTTTATTACATGAATTGTTTATGTGATGCATGCATGGTTTTATAAATGGAGGGGGAAAAAGGTAATATTCCTTGGAAAGCGTTTTATAAACGATTATTTTTGTCCACTCACAACTTTTGTGTTTAAACCCCCTTCAGGCCGTAGAGTTGACGCGGACAGTATCTCGAGGCAGAGGCATTAGCACTTCCGCTACGCTGTGTAGTTGTACTTGAGTAGGATATCTAATTTGTATCTTGATCCTACTTAGATGCTCTGATATTCTTGTATTTGGTTGGTATTTACTTACGGGAATTTTAAGTGCTTAAATCCCTTGTCTGACAAGAGAAATTATTTATTGTTATTATCATATGCTAAGGATTGAAGGGTATTTGGGAACCTTTCCTTAGGTTGTCAGACGGGATCAGGGTTCTTCCCAGGTTTCGAGGGGAAATTCGGGACGGGTCCTGACAATTGGTATCAGAGCACTAGGTTATATTCCTGTAGACCGTACATCTAGTGTACAGGTGAAATTTTGGTATTAATGGTTTACAACTTCTTTTCAGCGTATAATGCCTCTGAGACGAGAGTTCCGTCAACGGTCAGGGAATGGTGGAGATGACCATGAACCTGCAGTGGAGCCTGATTTGAGGCAGACACTGGAACAGCTGGGTCAGACTTTAGCTTCTGTACTCCAGGATAGAGCTTCTCATGAAGTCTCTGATATTGAGAGAGCCCAGAGACTGGGGGCGACGATATTCATGGGTGTCTCTAGCCCAGATGAGGCTGTGGAGTAGATTACTCGCATGGAGCGGGTGTTCTTGATTATGAGGTGTCCTCTAGAGGAGAGAGTTCTACTGGCCACATTTTTACTAGGTGGTTCTGCTTACCACTGGTGGCACTCATTGGAGGTGTCAGGTTGGAATGTCCATACGCTTACTTGGCAGACTTTCCGGGAACGCTTCTTGGAGCAGTTTTACCCTCGCTCACACCGGAACGTTAAGGAGGCCGAGTTCTTGCATTTACAGCAAGGAGACATGACGGTGGCCCAGTATGAACAGAGATTCATAGCGCTGAGTCGCTTTGCACCGACGTTGGTAGCGACCGAGTCAGACAAGTGCCACAGATTTGAGAGTGGACTGCGGAGTGAAATTCGGTCAGCAGTTACGTCTATGGACCACACTTCGTTGAGGACTTTGGCTGATGCTGCAGCTCGAGTAGAGTTGAGTTTAGGTTTCCCAATGCCACAGCAGTTCAGTGGGTACAGGAGACGTCGAGATCACTGGACTGCCGGAACCTCTAGTCAGGGACCATCAAAAAGAGGCAGTCATAGTTCTGGATCTTCTGGGAGATCTAGTACAGGCAGTGGCGGAGCTGGTCAGACACGACAATCTTTTGCACAGTCTAGGGGTGCCTCAGTGCAATTCAACAGGAGACAGGGTGGCAGATCTAGTGGCTTCAGTGATTCCGTTTGTTATTTCTGTGGGGAGACTGGTCACATCAAGAGATTCTGTCCACAACGACGTCCGGGCAGTAGTTCCTTTAGTCGTGGTGCGACTGATCCTAGCCCGAGTACAGGACAGATGTATGATACTGCAGCTGAGAGACAGACCTATTTCGGTGGGGCTGGTAGAGCTAGTGGGACCAGCAGTGCTAGAGGCAGGTATGGGGATCGTGGTCGATCTTCAGGTACACCAGCTCGAGTGTTTGCCATGACGCAACAAGAAGCTCGAGTTGCACCGGATGTGGTCACTGGTACGTTATCTATTTTTAACCGCAATGCTTGTGTTTTATTAGATCCGGGAGCAACTCATTCTTTTATTTCTCGGGGTTTTGCATTGTTTGCGGATATAGAATTGTCTCCAATTGGTTGGGACATGGGTATTAGTACTCCTATCGGAGATATGTTAGTGGCGAACCTAGTGATTCGCAGTTGTCCGGTGATGGTTGAAGGCCATAGTTTGGAGGTAGATTTAATCCCCTTAGATATCTTTGAGTTTGATGTGATTCTGGGGATGGATTGGTTGTCCATGCACCATGCCTCCATAGACTGTTATAATAAGACAGTAGTTTTTCGGAGTCCAGGATTCCCTGAACTTACATTTCGGGGAGATCGTAGGGTATTACCCTATGGAGTGATATCAGCGTTAACAGCTGAGAGATTGTTGAGAAAAGGTTGTGAGGGTTACTTGGCTCATGTGATAGATGCTCGGGATACTCCGATGAGAGTGGAGGATATTCCTGTGGTGAGTGAGTTCTCTGATGTGTTTCCAGATGATCTTCCAGGATTACCACCACACCGTGAGATTGAGTTCACAATCGAGCTTTTGCCAGGTACTCAACCTATCTCACAGGCACCGTACAGGATGGCACCGACAGAATTGCGAGAGTTAAAGACTCAATTGCAGGACTTGGTGAATATGGGATTTATTCGCCCAAGTGTTTCACCATGGGGTGCACCGGTACTATTTGTGAGGAAAAAGGATGGTGGTCTGAGATTGTGTATCGACTACCGGCAGTTAAATAAAGTGACGGTGCGAAATAAGTATCCTTTGCCAAGGATCAACGATTTATTTGATCAACTGAAAGGGGCAAAGTATTTTTCGAAAATTGACCTTCGATCCGGGTACCATCAGTTGAGAATCCGAGAAGAGGATGTTCAGAAAACAGCTTTCAGGACTCGGTATGGTCATTATGAGTTCCTGGTGATGCCCTTCGGGTTGACTAATGCCCCGACAGCGTTTATGGATTTGATGAACAGAGTATTCCAAAAGTATTTGGATCGATTTGTAATAGTGTTCATCGACGATATCTTGGTGTATTCAAGGAGTGCCAAGGCACATGAGAAGCACTTGAGGTTGGTGCTGAATATGCTTAGGAAAAAGCATTTGTTTGCCAAGTTTAGTAAATGCCAGTTTTGGTTGACCGAAGTTGGATTCTTGGGTCATGTGATTTCGGCTGACGGTATCAGCGTAGATCTCCAAAAAGTGGAGGCAGTGGCAAACTGGGAGCAACCAAGGACAGTGACAGAGATGAGGAGTTTTCTGGGTTTGGCAGGATATTATCGGCGGTTCGTAGAAGGATTTTCTACGATAGCAGGCCCATTGACTCGGTTGACTAAGAAAGGAGTCAAGTTTGACTGGGATGCTGATTGTGAGCAGAGCTTCCAGGAGCTAAAGAGAAGATTGACTTCTGCTCCAGTATTAACCCTTCCAGATGGTAACGGGGGTTTTGAGGTATATAGTGATGCATCATTGCGGGGTATTGGCTGTGTGCTGATGCAGCATGGGAAAGTGATAGCGTATGCTTCCAGACAACTTAAAACCCATGAGAGGAATTACCCCACACATGATTTGGAGTTGGCTGCAGTAGTGCATGCATTGAAAATATGGAGACATTATTTGTATGGGGAGACGTGTCGAATCTTCACCGACCATAAGAGTTTAAAGTACTTGTTCACCCAGAAGGACCTGAATTTGAGGCAAAGAAGGTGGCTTGAGCTGATAAAGGATTATGATTGTACTATTGAGTACCACCCAGGAAAAGCCAATGTTGTGGCAGATGCCTTGAGCAGGAAATCTATGGGTTCTTTGGCCCATTTGCATACAGTCTACTTACCGTTATTGGTAGAGTTCCGTAGAGCAGGGATTGTACTGGACATGGATAGCCAGGGGGCTTTGTTGGCTAGTTTCCATGTGAGGCCTGTTCTGATTGATCGGATTATTGAGGCTCAACTCCAGGATCCTACGTTGTGCATTGTCAGGATGGAGTTAGAGGCTGGAAACAGGCAGGACTATGCGGTTAGGGATGATGGAGCATTGGTTAAGGATGGACGGTTGTGCGTACCGAATGAGCTGGAGCTAAAGAGGGAAATTCTTAATGAGGCTCATAGTTCGGCTTACGCTATGCATCCAGGAGGTACCAAGATGTATCATACCCTAAGGAAACACTATTGGTTGACTGGGATGAAAAGAGAAATTGCTGAGTTTGTGAGTAGATGTTTGACATGTCAGCAAGTGAAAGCGGAGAGGCAGAAACCCTATGGGACACTGCAACCATTACCTATTCCAGAATGGAAGTGGGATCACATTACGATGGACTTTGTGTATAAACTTCCAAGGACACGGAAAGGACATTATGGGATATGGGTAATTGTGGATAGACTTACGAAGTCTGCACATTTCTTGCCAGTGCGAGAAGATTTTCGGATGAGTCGGTATGCCAAATTTTTCGTGGATGAGATCATACGGCTGCATGGTACTCCAGAGTCTATTGTTTCGGACAGGGATCCTAGATTTACCTCCAGGTTTTGGCGGAGTTTGCAGAAGGATTTTGGCACCACATTGCATTTCAGTACAGCCTTTCATCCTCAGACGGATGGTCAGTCTGAGAGAACAATCCAGGTTTTGGAGGATATGATGAGGGCTTGTGTACTACAGTTTAAAGGGAACTGGGATTCACACTTGTCTCTGATGGAATTTGCATATAATAACAGTTACCAGTCGAGTATTGGGATGTCACCTTTCGAGGCACTGTATGGGAGGCAGTGCAGAACAACTTTGTGTTGGAGTGAAATAGGTGAAAGAAGACTGTTAACACCCGAGTTGGTGGATTTGACTGAGGAAAAGATAAGGATCATCAGAGAAAGGTTGAAGATAGCTCAGGATCGCCAGAAGAGCTATGCAGACCATCGAACCAGAGACCTTGAGTTTGAGGTTGGTGATTGGGTGTTCTTGAAACTATCTCCATGGAATTTTGGTAGACGGGGAAAACTGAGTCCTCGTTACATTGGTCCATATGAGATTTTGGAGAGGATAGGACCAGTGGCATATCGTATTTCTTTACCCTCGGAATTATCCAGAGTCATGATGTCTTTCATGTATCTTTGCTCCGGAAATATCTGTTTGATGGGTCTCATGTGTTGGAAGAGCAACCACTTGAGCTGAAAGACGATTTGACATTTGAGGAGCAACCAGTGCAAATTCTGGATTGGAAGGAAAAGGTACTTCGCAGAAAGACTATTCCTCTAGTTAAAGTGTTGTGGAGGAATCATAACGTGGAGGAAGCCACGTGGGAAACCGAGGAACTAATGCGGGCACAGTATCCTCATTTATTTCATGATTAGGAATGAATTTCGGGGATGAAATTTCTTAAGGAGGGTAGATTGTAACAACCCGGAAATTTTAATTATTGATTTTATGCAATTATTTTTATTAAATGACGATTTTACCCTTGGTTGGTAAAGGGCTTGGAAATCAAGTTTTATTTCGAGACACTTTTGGTGTTGTTTCGGGTACCGTTGCGTAGGTCTCGAACTCACGAGTTCGTAGACAGGCGGCACGCAGGAAACGGAGTTCGTATACGGAAGTTGTGGGTCTAGATGTGTAAGGGCATTTTGGTAATTTGCCATGGAGGGGAGATATTTTAACCTCAATTATTGTACACTTCATTTCATCTTCATTTCAGTTTCATCTCTTTATCATCTCCTTCTCTCTCTCTGTAACAAACATAACACAAACACACCCAATACATTGGAACCGAAACCGAAGAAAAACCAAGAGAAAACCATAAAGTCAACGTCAGATTCAAGGCTTTAACTTCCCATTTGGATCAACTAATCGTATTCTGCTCTTTCCCACGATCACAACCGTACCAACCATCGAAGGAGAGGACCACGGTGGAAGCCGAGCCGAGTAAAAGAAGTTTCGGATCTTTGGATCGATTTTCCGGCTTATACAGGTACGTGTTTGATGTTTTGAGGTTATATTTGGATTCTTGGGTTTGAGTAGATAGATTTAGACATAAAATTTGTGTAAAACGGTTGAGTTTTGAGGAAGTTGTAAAGCTTGGAATTTCGGTCGGAAATGGCGGATTCCGGCGAACCAGATGGCGGCGGAGGTGGCGGTCCGGTCATCTTCTCCGGCCAGTTTCCGGTGATCGGTCGGGTCGAGTTGAACCGGTCGAGTTGAGTGAACCGGTCGGGTCGAGTTGAACCGGGTCAGGTTGAGCCGAACCGGGTTGGACCGGTTCAGGCGTGTGAACACTGTAGCAAGCGCGTGACCGGCGCGTGAGGGCGCGTGTGCCGACCTTCCGGCGGCGCGTGGGGTCGAGGCTGACGTCACGGCGGCGCGTGGGGTCGAGGCTGACGTCACGGCGGCGCGTGGTAACCAGTTTTCGACGTTATGAATCTGTTGGTATAAGTTTCAGGTTGATCGGACATCGTTTAGAGGTCGTTTTAAGTGTTCGAAGTTGCTGTGATTTTAGGAACAGCATGTGTAGACTTCCCGAGGTTTAGGAAGTTGTTATATACGAGTCTTATTACTAGCCGGTAATCCCGATTGTTGTTTTTGACAGGCGATATCGTTCCGGGAACCTCAGAGGAACGAGCGAGACGGGATTGAGCTAGCTTGAACAGGTTTTGACCCTGTTGTATGAGTTTATCGGATTTTGGTCTGATTTGTGGGAGGCCAGGACCCGGGATGAGGATCCGTTATTAGCGGTGAACCCGATGAACCTCCAGGATAAACATTGATATGATATGATATGATAGTCGAGATATACCGACTGATATGATATGATAGTCGAGATATGCCGACTGATATGATATGATAGTCGAGATATGCCGACTGATATGATATGATAGTCGAGATATGCCGACTGATATGATATGATAGTCGAGATATGCCGACTGATATGATATGATAGTCGAGATATGCCGACTGATATGATATGATAGTCGAGATATGCCGACTGATATGATATGATAGTCGAGATATGCCGACTGATATGATATGATAGTCGAGATATGCCGACTGATATGATATGATAGTCGAGAGATGCCGACTGATATGTTATGATAGTTGAGATATGTCGACTATGCCGACTGATGCAATATGATAGCCGTAGGTCATACCGGCTAATGATATGTTATGCTAGTCGAGAGATATGCCGACTGATGTGATAGCATAGTACAGAGAGTTGTGATACAGTACTAGCACACCCCAAGGGATACCCTGGTGGTTAGTGGATGTGTCGATGACAGTGGATTTGAGATGTTATGTGTCTAGGTGGAAATAAATGATTTTGAACATGAAAATGCCGATGATTTAAAGATGATGTTTTTATAACATGAATTGTTTATATGATGCATGCATGGTTTTATAAATGGAAGGGGGAAAAGGTAATATTCCTTGGAAAGCGTTTTATAAACGATTATTTTTTTCCACTCACAACTTTTGTGTTTAAACCCCCTTCAGGCCGTAGAGTTGACGCGGAAAGTATCTCGAGGCAGAGGCATTAGCACTCCGCTACGCTGTGTAGTTGTACTTGAGTAGGATATCTAATTTGTATCTTGATCCTACTTAGATGCTCTGATATTCTTGTATTTGGTTGGTATTTACTTACTGGAATTTTAAGTGCTTAAATCCCTTGTCTGACAAGAGAAATTAATTATTGTTATTATCATATGCTAAGGATTGAAGGGTATTTGGGAACCTTTCCTTAGGTTGTCAGACGGGATCAGGGTTCTTCCCAGGTTTCGAGGGGAAATTCGGGACGGGTCCTGACAATACACCGGTCTCACTCCGACAGCGTACTATCCTAGACCTCTGTCTATTCCGACATTAAAAGAAATTCATATTTGGTTAGCCAGCCCGGTAACCCTGAAAAGTGGAAGGGTCCGCGCTTTCCCTATCATACGATTCTGCCACACGATTCTATTTCATTCATTCTCCATTCAAAAAATGTCTACTCTGGGAACCCATAATCTGACGATTACATAATATGATTTTTTCGTAAATTTGACATCAGTGATCTACAACCATCCTTTCTTCTTTCCATTCCAAAAAGGAATGGTTGGTATGCGGTCCATCCTTAGAAATACCCGTGGAATCCCCTTTTGTGATTGTTCCAAAGTGTGCTTCCGTTTCTTGTTCTTCAAGCTCAATCGGTCAAGCTTCTTTCTCAGTTGCGCGATTCCTAGCTGTAAGGACCCTTCCCGAATTCTCCTCGAAATCCACGAAAAGCTCTTATCTTGTCTAACAGCTCTTTTTCCACAAAATTTAATACCAGGAATACCCTTTATCCTTAAATATATTAAATAAACCTTACAGGGTTTCCGACATAACCTTTATGTACTTATTGACCACACCTACCTGTCGGACGCAGGATAGCTTACAGGTCACCGCTGAAACCTCAGAATAGTGGTGGTCCGAAAAGGTAACACGCACTTACATCAATTTTCAGTAGGTCAAACACTACTGAAACCTCTACTATAATAACACAAGACAACTGACTTGTCAGCCTCTTGTGAAGCTTCAATAACTCGTCAATCTGGGTCACCGCCCACACCAACCCACTGACCCGGATGACGAATGAACTAGACTTGGTTGAATTGAGTCTTACTAACTTGCCCCAAGTCAAACTCGATATCTCTGCTCCCCTACAACACCCCGAGTGGTAACTTGATATCCCGGCTCGTCCTTAGCACCCCGAGTGATAACTCGATATCCCGGCTCGTCCTGAGCACCCCGAGTGATAACTCGATATCCCGGCTCGTCCTGAGCACCCAGAGTGATAACTCGATATTCTGGCTCGTCTTGAGCACCCCGAGCGATAACTCGATATCCCTCCTCCTCCAGAGCTACCTTAGACCTCAACGATATGGCGGAGAAAGATCCCTCGAACACCAACATTGGAGAACCCCTAGACGATCTGGCGGAGACATACCTTCTAACGCTAATCAGAGAACCCTCAACAATGTAGCGGAGAAAGACACCCTCCATGCCAATCATCGGAGAATCCCGTGGTATACCCCAATACCTAGAAGTATGCATACCCATGTAATCCCGGAACCCTAGTCCGTTCACAGCGCAATTAAGATACCAAAATCATGGATGCCCTAGTCCCAAGGAACTCTTGACACATTATTGACCCAACTCCCTTGACCTCCTGAGCTCAAAACCCGTTCCATGGTCAACCATTACCGTTGGGATTACCTAACCGGGGCTCTAACTGAACTCCTACGACCTCGAAACTGCCGTAATCCGATTAAGAATGTCCCAAAACCCTAGCCACGCGCCGCCGTGACCCTAGAATCAGTCCAACGCACCGCCACACGCTGGTAGAAGGCCGGAGCATGCGCCACGTGCCCTCACGTGCCGCCACGCACTAACATGCGCAAGCACTGTTCACGAGGGAATATTCCGTCAACCGCCGTTAACCTTTGACGGAATATGCTAACGCCGTCTGCATATTCCGTCAAACTCTAACGGCGTCAGTTGACTAAACGGTCAATTGACGATTGACATCAGCAACCGCCGACCGAACCAGTCGCCTGAGGTCACCATAGAAAATTGAAGAGGATGATCAGATCAAATGGTTTTTAGGGGTTAAAAACATCTACCCCTACCAAATTTCCAAAATCCCCCTGATAATCTAGACCCACATCTTTCGCACACGAACACCGTTTCCCGCGACCGCCTGTCTACGAACTCTTGAGTTCGAGACCTACGCAACGGTACCCAAAACACAGCTAAAAGTGTCTCGAAACAAAAATTGACTTTCACGCCCCTTAACAACCAAGGGTAAATTCATCTTTTTGCAAAATAATTTACGAAAATTCAATAATTAAATTTCCGGTTCGTTACACTAGCAGCTAGATCCTAGATCAGAGGATGTCGGTGAGTATGATTGTTCTAACTTCTGCTGTTGTCAGTTGCCTTAAGGTGCCTTCCAATTCCAGCCCAGTGGGGGAACTTTCCGGTGAGGAGGATCCCCATTTAGAAGAAGGAAGAAAAATCTACGTATCCTTTTGCTTAGAGCTAGGGTCAAAGATCAGTCCAAACTAGGATCAGCTCTCGGAAGTAAAACATCTCCTCTGCAAATAGCAAATAGGTCAGTTCGGGCTACGACCCTTCGAGTAGGGCAGTTCATGAGCTGCTATCTCTGAACAAGGTTAGGTCTTCTCTTGCTATGCTGCTGTTATTCTTCCTCCAACTTGTACACAAGCCATGGCTTCTTGAAGTCAAGTACATCAAAGGTAGGGGAAGAAAGGGTCATCTCAAGATGGACTCAATATCTATTATCTTGCCACTTCGCTTTCTCCAAATCTTTCGTTTCAAGCATCAAATGGAAAAAAGTAAAAGTCATAAGTGAGTAGGCATATAAACAAGTAAACCCGACCCAGGAGGAAAGTACCGAAACATCATACATATGAGACTGATAGATTCTTCTACCATGTCTCTTGTGAAAAATTCTGTATTTATCAACATGTGTGACACCAGCCAATCAATTCATTCAATCGACGAACAGGTTGGGATGATAATCAGATGCTTTTCCTATTCTTGAAGCTCAATCATTAAGACGGGCTGATTTCCGAGTCTCTTAATTTCTATAAAAAAATAATGGGGCTCCCTCCTATCCCTGCTAGTCTTCTTTCTTTTCCCTTAGCTCCCCGAAAGAAAGGAAACTTCCTCGATTGGGCATAGTAGATATATTTCAGAGGAAGTGGAAGATAATTTCATTGGTAAGCATCGTTTAGTGGATCAAACCGATGTAACCATCATAATGAGCTGCCTTCATAAGGTAGCTGCTCTTACATCCTTTATTTGATTTCGGGGTTACCAACTACTATTGCTACATTCCTCTTAGAAGTGGAATAGTCTGTACTGAGATATGCTATCAGGAAGTCTTCGATTCAATCAAGCGTGCCACTAAGCACAATAAAGGTCATGATTAAAGGCCCATGCCACTGGCAGGCTACTCTTATTTGTTTTGTTCCCAAGGAATGAATATAATCGATTGAGCAGAAGCGAACGCCCGAGAGAAGACTTTGTCATGAAGATCGAAAGACGCCTATATTCTCCTGTTCAATCTTTTGGCGGGAGCGGAAAAACTCCGTAAGAGGAAAAAGCCAAAGGCTAAGGACAAGGGCCTTGAAAAGGATCCTATCTCTCTATCTGAAACGTTCAAAAATGTCTCTGTTACATCATATGAAGTACTGCGGTGGGTACAGTTGAGCAGTCAATGTGGTGTGTACATGGACCAACAACTTAGCTAGTTGCGTGCGTTCATCAAAGTCTACCCCATCACATGAAGTGAAGTCGACGACAAGGTAACAAAATATCAAACACTAAACCAGGGGGAGATCTATGACCAGGAATTGGGCTTTTTCATACAAAAAAAGAAAGAAGAGAAAGAACTGGGGGTTGGCACCTACTTAACTGGTTGCTTGCTTACCAAGCCATACTGGCAAGCTCCTCCAATTCAAATATTATTCTTGACTTGACTTATTATTATAAAAACTACTCACTATCAAGATGAAAGACGATTGATTTTCTACCCAAGGAGATCGAGAGTCCCACATACGAGAAAATGTCACAAAGAGAGTTAAACCAAGTACCATTGCAAATGCATAATGATAGTTGGGTCGGGATATCCCTGCCCTCCGAACCGGACTTGAGGGTCTCCCCTCATCTGGCTCTCTGCAGGGGAATCTCCACTCACTACCTCCCCTAATATACTTCCTTTACCACATCATGTGGGTTTACAGGAGATCCCATAGGCTCACTCGAAAAGGTTGTTATACCATACATTTTGACACAACTCTACTCTAGTAGTCACTGGACTCACTATAGTAGTCCGTCCGGCTACTCTTGCTGAAATCATTACTCTTCATTCTCCCATGCTCTAGAAATTGCACTCCCTATACCACTACCATGTAGTTAGGTAGGAAAAATCAATCAGGAATCTAGAAATGAATGGGGATCCCTATCAATATAAAAATGAAGAATATATAATTAGAGTTTTATCCCTTTCTCTCACTCAATAGATGTATTTGGTCTAATACGATACAGTACATTACAAGACGATGGAACACAATGGGATGGATGGTAGAGGGTTGCCCGTGCCCAAAAACCATGATTCACTTGTCCTCTTTTCCATAGGGACCCCGTGGCATACAACTGAAACGACTCATACTAGATAGCCGTCCCTTTCTCTCTTTTTACAGCCTCGTGGACAGACGAAAGAGGGGAAGTTATAGAACGGGATAGTGAAGGCTCGCGAAGTAGACAACAAGCTCTTCTCAGCCCCCTAACCTTTCTATTATATTATTAATGCGCTAGCGCGCCCCTGGGGAGGGGATTCATTCACTTGCATTCCTGCTAGCACTACAAAAAGCTCTGGTCTTAACGCCCTTACTACTACTGTTTAGCCTTTCCTCGGGTTCGTAGAGTCGAGTTTCCCGTTTACCCACAATGGAGGAGCCGCCCCCACCAGGCAGGTGGCCACGGGTCATAACGCGCTCTTCGCACAATAAATCCACTTTGAAGTTGACTTATTCGCTCAGCCAATCGTCGGAATGTGTACGAGATACCATAAGGCCCCAATATCTCAATAGCACCTGCTTAATTATGAAAGAAATTCTTTCTTGAGGTAAGAAGTTCCCTTTCGTTAAGCGCTTCGAGCCAGGAGTGGACATCATTGTCTGCAGACAAATCCATATCCTGTTTCATCATTAGCTTAGCTAAAGTGGAATAGTATGACTAGCTTTCTGAAAAATTAGATGAAACCT
The DNA here is from genome assembly GCA_037349345.1 of Oemleria cerasiformis. Taxonomy (NCBI): domain Eukaryota; kingdom Viridiplantae; phylum Streptophyta; class Magnoliopsida; order Rosales; family Rosaceae; genus Oemleria; species Oemleria cerasiformis. Next base: position 1,352,876 of record JAZGTL010000017.1, on the reverse strand, counting down.
GCTTTATCGATATGAGAAATATGCGCTCAAAAAGACCCCTCTCGCCAAGTGAACGAGTTTAGTATGAATTAGATGTAGAAGTTGCTCCCGCTCCGGACTTTCTTCAAGGAAAGATAGGATTGGGCAATTCCGCCGGTTCTAGAGCTTGCCTTATTATTATGAAAAGATAGTTTACTTGCTCGACCATAGGGAAAGGGGGAACGAGCTTGCTTACTTAGTGCTTGCACTAAGGGGAAAGGGCTTTTTTATAGAGAGAGAGTAAGGGTGGCGGAGCTTGAGGCTTGTCAGCTAGGGAGGAATTCTCCAAAAATGGAATTAGTTCCCAATTACTACCACAAGAAAGCCGCCCTCTCATCACTTACCGCAATTTTTTCTTGGGGGTGTTCACAACATGTTTTTCTGATGTTCCTTTCTGATTTACCGTGGGGATCTTGGAGGGGCACCAAATCAAGGCCGCCAACCCTCACCCTTTAGAGATAGGGGCGCAACAAAAGTCTTAAAAAAGGCGTCGGAGGCCTCTCCCTATGGCCGAGCAAGTAAACTACCTCCGAAGTTGGAGAAAAAAAAACTATCTAAATAGGAATGCATCAAAAAAATGGCCCTTCCATAAAGATCTTCGTCGCATGAACTTTGTCAAAAAATTAATAGCCTTCTTATTGATCTTGATTAGTTCAAGCTTATTGAGAGTTCTCTTTTCTTTCTAGAACGGGCCAATTTTTAGATCGTCTCCTGAAACACCTACTATCCTGCTTGTGCTTTTGAAGCCCCCACCCATTCAATCACTTGCTTGTGATTGCAGCCATTTCCCAAAAAGGCAAAGATGAGGGAATCGTCCGCTCCCGTTCATGTCACGAACCAAACATCGTTAGGTCTCGAATTCTACCAAGATCTCCATTTTTTCGTACCATATATCGATCCGAAGAACTTACTTTCTGTTGTAAGTCATCTATTATGCTCCTACCTAAAGTGATGCCAGACTGCTTCACACACGTGCGCTTCGCTCGGCCACATGATGAACATGTTTTGAGCTAACTGCATGTCGAGCGCTTAAGTAGAGCTTGTGGTCTCTCGTTCCTCGCTTGTTCCAATCCTAGTAAAGAGCTTCAAATCTGATTCTACACTACATACGATATTCCATTCCAAGCCTCACTTGATCTTCGCTTGGTTATACAAGGAGCATGCCCGAAGGGTCTACTACGCTCACCGCGCACTTGCATCACCATCTGAGCTTCGCTACCGCTTCGCCAGCTCCTACGCCTACCTCAAACTTGAATCATCATGTGGCTGCTAAAGCAAGCTAAGATTCACACAGCCGTGAGGAAGCCAAATGACCCTCCCCTCTCACGGCCGAATGCTCCAAAACACGTTGGAGAGATTTATGATCCCGCCCTAGAACGCCCATTCTTCTAGAGTTCCAAAGTGATCCTCATTCTCACCGCAACCTTCTTAAGCCGAAAGAAAGCCAGGCAAGAATCTCATTTTTTTGAGGGAGCAGAATGGGTCATTGTTTCTTGGGATTGTTGACAGATTCTCGTCGCCATCATTTGTCTTCGACTCCCGTTGACCTCTCTTGTTCTCCTCCCCCTGGGTGGACGGCTAATGTAAACTTATTCCTGTAAGTACCCCATTCAGGAAGGCATTTTTAACATCTAATTGTAACAGAGGCCAATCCCGATTGTCAGCAATAGAGAGCATGAGACGAAGAGACTTCATCTTGTCTACCAGGTCAAAGGCTTCCTCGCAATCTATTCCATATGTTTGAGTAAAGCCCTTAGCTACAAGCCTGTCCTTTTCCTCCTTTCTCCCATAAAGCTTCTCCTCCCCCAGTCTCATATCGAATTAGTAGAGATCAAGATGGGGAGACTCAAAATGAGACTCCTCTCTGAATCGAGAGGTATCAGATCGAAGTAATTGACTAAAAGAACGAAAGCCATTTTTCCTAAAAAGATAAGGGCTCCTAGTTTGAAACTTTAATCTTTTAGCAGCTTGTGGAGGCCTACCTAACTTTATGGCGAAGCAGCGAGGGTTGTCCGGAGCAGTGTCAGCGTCAAAACGGCCTCGGAGCGCAGTCTTAAGGTTGTAGTTGTTGAATGCACAACCAGAGAGGAGAGCTATAAGAGCAATAATGTGTTTGGACTAGATGCGTACCGAACGAAGATCGTGTCTATTTATGTTCAAACAATCCATCTAAATGGAAAGCTGGAAGCTTCAAAAGTTCCCTGCTGAACCGTAGAGTGTTATGATGGGGTAATTAAGTCCGTCCCTACTAAGCGGCTTAGGCGTCGCGGGCATCAAGGTTGAAATCCTTCGAAGAGAGTCCTGTTAACCTCTCCTATTACTGGCTTTCCGCATCCTAAGGGGGCCGCTCGGACGAAGAACCAGCAAATTGAGTATGGAATTAGAGCTCGGGCGGGGCATCAACCACAACACAGGTTGCGGACCTACCGGGATGCTTCCTTGCAGAACCCAACAAGGGGTGTAACACAATAGAGTGAGTGGGAACCCTTGTAAACGTGAGCAGGAGAATATTGATCAGTCTGACTTGTCTTAGACCAGCCCTACTCCATCCATCTTGGCAATCTTGAGCTTATTCATAAGCTTGGGGTAACTTTAAATTTTTTGCTTACTACTAGCGCTTCCAGCACTAATTCCTACGTCGGGTCTCATAGCCCCTGTGACCTTCACTTCACAGCCTGATTAATGCGCTTTTAAAGCGCACTTCTATGGCCGTTCATCAAGCATTTTTTTTTAGAGTTTCTTTCTCAGGATGTGCCTTTATCTTCACCGGTGGATTGGCATACTTGTTGTGAACTTTTCTATACGATTCATGCTGTACTAGTGAGTGTAGCATTGATTAGTAATATAGTCTTGAGAAATGGTTGAACATCTTGTATAATAATATAAAATAATGTTGAGCATATTTTTGCTATGCTATGCTAGCTTCTTTGATTCAGAGCTAGTTTCAAACTATAGGGTAGGGGCTCTTCCCGCGCTATTGCGTACGTACTTAGCTTAGCTAGTTTAGGGCTTCTATCGCGCTATTATAGTGGTGAAAAACACGGGGTTTTAAAGCTAGAGACGTTCAGTTCATGTTTTTTTATGATAGCTATTAAATCTTGTTAGTTAATCCATGCCCCCCGTCACAAAGTTGCTAATGGATTTTTGGTATGCCATGCGCACGAAAGGATCTCAACTGGTGTAGGGTTCTCATCCCACAGACCCCATTTCGGTGCCATTTCAGTGGGCTCATTGGGCCCTCTAGTTTTTTTCGATCGCTCTTCTTGCGCGCGAAGTGCAGCACGCTATAGCCCCTTTGCTTCCAAGCTCTAATCAGGTTGAGAGATCAGCCCTGACGTCGAGCAGGTTGTCTCCCTAGGTGCTTCGGTGAGCGCAAAGGTTTTGTGGGCCCTTGATCCGATCCCTCTCTTGAATCGTAAGACGAGCTTTACTCACCAGAATAGAACGAGGAAGCAACCATTGCCTGCTTGTTAGGCTAGATTTCATCTGATCTTGTTTGATTGCTTATATACATAATTAGTTAACCCTTCAAAATAGCCTATAAAATGACAGCCATCAAAAGGCCTAAGCCCATATAGCCCCGCCCTATCCAAATGATGTTCAACGGTCTCTACCCAACTAGTTGTGGCCCATTATCCAAAGGACCGACAACCATTCAATTATGCTATCCTTCCTTACCTTCCAACCAACCAGCCAATCACGCTATCCTTACCTTTCAACCAACCCCTTCGATTCCGCTTCTACACCACTATATAATCTCAGCCCCTTACCTTGATGCCTACAGCTCCATTTCTTTTTCATTTTCTTGTGTGAATGACATCATAGCTACATGAGGGAAAGTGACGTTGCCCACTCTGCCGCGAAAGGGGCCGTTTTCTTCCCCCAAAAAATGCATGTTCCACCATCAGGGCCCAACAAGAAGCATAATTCTGTTCCGAGGCTGCGTTTCATTCCAGCAACAGTAGTATATGGTTCAAAACACATTGTTCCATCCAGCGCGAATCCCCTCCATCAGTAATATGTTAGAGGTGTTATTTGTATTGCAATAATGAATAAATATATGAACACAAATAATGAGCAGACAAGCCCACTTTTATATGTGGGTTCATTTCAAAATGTATTTTTGTTTTGAATAAAGAAGCGTGCTCCTGTTAGTGTAACGTAGGTGTCTTTCTCGATTGATGGATGGGATAAATGCCTATTTGAATTTGTAATGTTATTGTCATGTTGATGCTATATTAAAGAATATAATCTAAAAAAGTTGCTCAAGACTTAGTCCTATTCTTTATAATTGTCTTTATCGTACTATGTAAACGAACTTCAAGTCTTAATTGTGTACTCAACAGGAAGCGTCACAGCCTAGGTTTGGGCCACCTCCGATATCGATCTACACAGGAATACTTTTCGAAAGTAGTTTTCCGAGGTAGGTTCTATTTTAACCTAGAGTCATTTGCCTGCTTCTTTCTAGGCTATAGTTTACCTGTATCCTGAAAATGTCCAACACTTAGGTGCTTTCTAAGATCATCCTATATGAAAGATGTATTACATGTGTGGATAATGAATGACTTTCATGGTATGCAATCTGAACGTCCACAGAGTACAAAAGGTAAGACCTAATAAGAGAAATGAGCTTAGCACAACACGGGATAGAAACCTAATCCTAAAAGGAGAAAACCCATCACTGAACAATCGTCAGAATAGAAGAAATAAGTTCAGACCAAGTGGCATAACTCTCTATGAGTTGAGCTACATAAAAGATCCTATTAAAAAAATGGATGTAGCTTAACTAAAACCCAATGCCAAGCAAAGCCCTAGACTACAAGTGAAGAAATTGGGTTCAACTAAGCCCCTAACCCAACATGAGGTGGAGCCTTAACCCGACACAAGATGGGACCTTATTAGGATAGTCGGCTTAGTCAGCCCAACATAGGTTGTCAACCAAAAAGGAGAAGTTCCTGTGAATTAACGTTTATGGATATCCTACCCTAAGATGAGAGGATTGGACTTAGAACAAGACCCATCGGTGGATGAGATCACATCTTCATGACAAGAGGTGTACAAGTTAGGCCTCACTCAAGGTAATGGGCCAAACCTAACGAGTCCAAACAAATTGGACCTTATTGTATGACAAAACCATAGATTGGGCTTAATTCAAGGCCCAGAAAAGATGGGATGGGTTGAATCCATAAAGCGCTCCGTGAGGTCCAATGACTCTCAGAGTAGCTTCGAATTGCACACAATTGCTTTAACTTGGGTCTAGTCATAATCCTTATGGGCCCAAGTCGTATTGGATCCTAAGTCTCACACATGGGGCTTAATTCAAAGCCCTTCCCTATTTATTCTAAAGGTCCATCATAGGGCCCTGAAACACAGCCTATAAGTAAATTTTCATAAGGTATTTCAGAGTGGGCCCAAGATAGAACGCCAAGAAATCTAAGAAGCGCACGCAGTCATACAGGTGAGAAATTTCTAAGCTTTCTAGTGTGGCCAAGTCTCTCCTTATAACTCCGGGGGAGGAAGCTCCCCTCTCAAGATGGGCTATTTAAGGCCTTGGTCCTCAGCGCCGTTTGACTTATCTCATGGTCTAGAATGGGCCATGGGTACTGGTCCGTGGGGTGGCAGAAACTGGTCGCAGTCACAGCATAGGCCGAGTGGGCCAGGCGCCCGAAACTAGATTCTGCTGGGCAAAAAAAGTGCAAGTCAAGCTCATTGAATTGGGTCTTTGTTTGGAAATAGCCATCGACATATTGGAGTCTTTTCTATCCCTAGTGGAGTCGCCACTGTGGGCACTTACACTTTCATCTCTCCACATCACTCGAATCCCTAAGAGTTCTGTGGAGAGATGAAAGGTTCAAGGAAGTTGACGGGTGATCCTTCGAAAGAATAAGTACAACGAGGGCGATCAAAATGTCAATTCAGAGAGAGGAAGATCGACTAGCCAACCAAAGTAGAGGACCCCCGGGAGATGGTTTGACCACTTATAAGAATGTTATTCAATAGCGCACCAAATGCGGGCACTAAAGCTGGTCACCCAGAAAGAAAGAGGAGCATATGGGGGTTGATTTACAATTTAAAAGCTGATAAGCACAAAAAGAAAATGGAAGGTCTTGTCTTCAAAGGGGACCAGGTCAGCCATAGCTTCTTTGATCATGCCGGAATGGGGAAGAAAAAAATGTCGATCGTTAGCGAGAAGAAAAGGCGGGAGCCCTCACTGTAAGGACCGTTCCCGAATTTTCCCTCGAAACCCGGAAAGAACCCTTATCCCGTCTGACAGCTCTTTACTTCAAAATTTAACCACCAGAAATACCCTTTGTTCTGGAATAATTTTTGTTAAACCTTACAGGGTTCCCGACAAAACCTCTGTACTTACTGATCACTCCTACCTGTCAGACGCAGGATAGTATACAGGTCGAAGCCATGACCTCGGAATAGTGGTGGTTCAAATCGAAACACCCTCTGACACCAAAGTCGGTAGGTCAGACACTGCTGACATCTCTACTGGAATACCACAAGACAACAGACTAGTCAAATACTTGTGAACCAACCATAATTCGTCCCTCTGGGTCACCGCCCACACCAACCCACAGACCCGGCTGACGAAGTATTTTCATAGGTTGATTAAGCCCATGACAATTGTCGTCTGGTTCATATTAGAGCCGGATATATCCTCGGCTATCATATCGTATCATCAGCCAGTATAACCTTTGGCTATCATTACATATCAGTCGGCATATCTCTCGACTATCATATCCCTAGCCACCAGGGTATCCCTTGGGGTGTGCTAGTCATGTATCATATCATATCAGTCGGCATATATCTCGACTATCATATCATATCAGTCGGCATCTCTCGACTATCATATCATATCAGTCGGCATCTCTCGACTATCATAACATATCAGTCGGCATCTCTCGACTATCATATCATATCATATCAGTCGGTAAGTATCCTCGACCATCATATCATATCATATCAGTCGACATATCTCTCGACTATCATATCATTTCAGTCGGCATCTCTCGACTATCATAATATATCAGTCGGCATCTCTCGACTATCATATCCCTAGCCACCAGGGTATCCCTTGGGGTGTGCTAGTCATGTATCATATCATATCAGTCGGTAAGTATCCTCGACCATCATATCATATCATATCATTATATTGGAGGTTCACCGGGTTCACCGCTAATAACGGATCCTCGTCCCGAGTCCTAGCCTTCCACAAATCAATGTTTATCTTGGAGGTTCATCGGGTTCACCGCTAATAACGGATCCTCGTCCGAATCCTAGCCTCTCACAAATCAATGTTTATCTTGGAGGTTCATCGGGTTCACCGTTAATAACGGATCCTCGTCCCGAGTCCTAGCCTCTCACAAATCAATGTTTATCTTGGAGGTTCATCGGGTTCACCGCTAATAACGGATCCTCGTCCCGAGTCCTAGCCTCTCTCACATATAACCAAATCCGATAAACTCATACAACATAGTCAAAACCCAAATCATTGACTCAATAATTTCCACATCAAACGTTATCAAAATCGAGTCCAAAACCATGATATTTCTCAAATCACACTTTAATCAAAGTAGTGGAAAACATATATCTAGTAATCATTTCTAAATGTCCAGGAAATCATTGCTACAATACATAACAATATGTAAACAAAGATACATTGATGCATGCATTACAGTTTATAAGTAACAATCCACTCACATACATCAACCAACCCTTAATTCATGGACGCTCTAGCCCAAGTAACACACGCACAATAACGACCCAACTACCTTGACTTCCCGAGCTCAAAACCCGCTAATACGGTCAATCATTACCGCTGGGAATGCACAAAACAACCTCTAAACGACGTCCGATCAACCTAAAACCTGTACCAACAGATTCGGAACATCGAAACTAGTTACCACGCGCCGCCGTGACCTCAGTCTCGGCTCCACGCGCCGCCGGAAGGTCGGCACACGCGTCGGTCACGCGCCTGCTACAGTGTTCACGCGTCTGAACCGGTCCAACCCGGTTCGGCTCAACCTGACCCGGTCCAACTCGACCCGACCGGTTCACTCAACCCGACCGGTTCAACTCGACCCGACCGGTTCACTTAACCCGATCGGTTCAACTCGACCCGACCGGTCACCGGTGACTCTTCGGAGAAGACGACCGGACTGCCGTCACCGTCGCCGGAGGCTGGCCGGAGAAGATGACCAGACCGCCACCTCCGCCGCCGTCTGGTTCGCTGGAATCCGCCATTTCCGACCGAAATTCCAAGCTTTACAACTTCCTCAAAACTCAACCGTTTTACACAAATTTTATGTCTAAATCTATCTACTCAAACCCAGGAATCCAAATATAACCTCAAAACATCAAACACGTACCTGTATAAGCCGGAAAATCGATCGAAAGATCCGAAACATCCTTTACTCGGCTCGGCTTCCACCGTGGTCCTCTCCTTCGATGGTTGGTACGGTTGTGATCATGAGAAGGAGTAGAATACGATTAGTTGATCCAAATGGGAAGTTAAAGCCTTGAATCCAACGTTGACTTTTGGTTTCTCTTTTGGTTTTTCGCACGGTTTGGTTCAATGTGTGTTTGTGTTCTGTTTCTTTCACAGAGTGAGTGAGTGAGATGATAAGGATGAATGAAGATGGATCAGATTACACTGATTTGGGGGTTAAAAATATCTACCCCAAGTCAAAAATTACCAAAATGCCCTTGCACATCTAGACCCATAACTTCCGTCCACGAACTCCGTTTCCTGCGTGCCGCCTGTCTACGAACTCGTGAGTTCGAGACCTATGCAACGTACCCGAAACACCACCAAAAGTGTCTCGAAACAATACTTGATTTCCAAGCCCTTTACCGACCAAGGGTAAAATCATCATTTTACAAAAATTAATTTCATAAACCCAATTATTAAAATTCCGGGTTGTTACAATCTACCCTCCTTAAGAAATTTCATCCCCGAAATTAATTCCTAACCATGAAATAAATGAGGATACTGTGCCCGCATTAGTTCCTCGGTTTCCCACGTGGCCTGCTCCACGTTATAATTCCTCCACAACACTTTAACTAGAGGAAAAGTCTTTCTGCGAAGTACCTTTTCCTTCAAATACAGAATTTGCACCGTTACTTTATTTAACTACCGGTAGTCGATACACAATCTCAGACTACCATCCTTTTTCCTCACAAATAATACCGGTGCACCCCATGGTGAAACACTTGGGCGAATAAATCCCATATTCACCAGGTCCTACAATTGAGTCTTTAATCTCGCAATTCTGCCGGTGCCATCCTGTACGGTTCCTGTGAGATAGGTTGAGTACCTGGCAAAAGCTCGATGGTGAACTCAATCTCACGGTGTGGTGGTAATCCTGGAAGATCGTCTGGAAACACATCAGAGAACTCACTCACCACAGGAATATCCTCCACTCTCATCGGAGTATCCCGAGCATCTATCACATGAGCCAAGTAACCCTCACAACCTTTTCTCAACAATCTCTCAGCGGTCAACGCTGATATCACTCCATAGGGTAGTACCCTACGATCTCTCCGAAATGTAAGTTCCGATAATCCTGGACTCCGAAAAACTACTGTCTTGTCGTAACAGTCTATGGAGGCATGGTGCATGGACAACCAATCCATCCCCAGTATCACATCAAACTCAAAAATATATAAGGGAATTAAATCTGCCTCCAAACCATGGCCTTCAACCATCACCGGACAACTGCGAATCACGAGGTTCGCCACTAACATATCCCCGGTAGGAGTGCTAATACCCATGTCCCAACCAATCGGAGACAATTCTCTATCCGCAAACAGTGTAAAACCCCGAGAAATAAAAGAATGAGTATCTCCCGGATCTAATAAAACACAAGCATTGCGGTTGAAAATAGATAACATACCCGTGACCACCTCCGGTGCTACTCGAGCCTCCTGTTGCGTCATGGCAAAAACTCGAGCTGGTGTACCCGAAGATCGACCACGATCCCCATACCTGCCTCTAGCACTGCTGGTCCCACTAGCTCTACCAGCCCCACTAAAATGGGTCTGACTCCCAGTTGTAGTATCAAACATCTCTCCTGTCCTCGGGCTAGGATCAGTCGCACCATGACCAAAGGAACTACTTCCCGGACGTCGTTGTGGACAGAATCTCTTGATGTGACCAGTCTCCCCACAGAAATAACAAACGGAATCACTGAAGCCACTAGATCTGCCACCCTGTCTCCTGTTGAACTGCACTGAGGCACCCCTAGGCTGTGCATAAGATTGTCGTGTCTGACCAGCTCCGCCACTGCCTGTACTAGATCTCCCAGAAGATCCCGAACTATGACTACCTCTTTTTGATGGTCCTTGACTAGAGGTTCCGGTAGTCCAGTGATCTCGACGTCTCCTGTACCCACTGTACTGCTGTGGAATTGGGAAACCCAAATTCAACTCTACTCGAACTGCAGCATCAGCCAAAGTCCTCAAGGAAGTGTGGTCCATAGACGTAACTACTGACCGAATCTCACTCCGCAGTCCACTCTCAAATCTGTGGCACTTGTCTGACTCGGTCGCTACCAACGTCGGTGCAAAGCGACTCAGCGCTATGAATCTCTGTTCATACTGGGCCACTGTCATGTCTCCTTGCTGTAAATGCAAGAACTCGGCCTCCTTAACGTTCCGGTGTGAGCGAGGGTAAAACTGCTCCAAGAAGCGCTCCCGGAAAGTCTGCCAAGTAAGCGTATGGACATTCTAGCCAGACACCTCCAATGAGTGCCACCAGTGGTAAGCAGAACCACCTAGTAAAAATGTAGCCAACAGAACTCTCTCCTCTAGAGGACATCTCATAATCAAGAACACCCGCTCCATGCGAGTAATCCACTCCTCAGCCTCATCTGGGCTAGAGTCACCCATGAATATCGTCGCCCCTAGTCTCTGGGCTCTCTCGATATCAGAGACTTCATGAGAAGCTCTATCCTGGAGTACAGAAGCTAAAGTCTGACCCAGCTGTTCCAATGTCTGCCTCAAATCAGGCTCCACTGCAAGTTCATGGTCATCTCCACCATTCCCCGACCGTTGACGAAACTCACGTCTCGGAGGCATCTTGTTAACCGAAATCCATAAATAATTTGCACACAAGTGTGCAGTCTGCAGGAAGTTAACCTAGACCTCTGATACCACTTGTAAGGACCATTCCCGAATTTTCCCTCGAAACCCGGAAAGAACCCTTATCCCGTCTAACAGCTCTTTACTTCAAAATTTAACCACCAGAAATACCCTTTGTTCTGGAATAATTTTTGTTAAACCTTACAGGGTTCCCGACAAAACCTCTGTACTTACTGATCAATCCTACCTGTCAGACGCAGGATAGTATACAGGTCGAAGCCATGACCTCGGAATAGTGGTGGTTCAAATAGAAACACCCTCTGACACCAAAGTCGGTAGGTCAGACACTGCTGACATCTCTACTGGAATACCACAAGACAACAGACTAGTCAAATACTTGTGAACCAACCATAATTCGTCCCTCTGGGTCACCGCCCACACCAACCCACAGACTCGGCTGACGAAGTATTTTCATAGGTTGATTAAGCCCATGACAATTGTCGTCTGGTTCATATTAGAGCCGGATATATCCTCGGCTATCATATCGTATCATCAGCCGGTATAACCTTCGGCTATCATTACATATCAGTCGGCATATCTCTCGACTATCATATCCCTAGCCACCAGGGTATTCCTTGGGGTGTGCTAGTCATGTATCATATCATATCAGTCGGCATATATCTCGACTATCATATCATATCAGTCGGCATCTCTCGACCATCATAACATATCAGTCGGCATCTCTCGACTATCATATCATATCATATCAGTCGGTAAGTATCCTCGACCATCATATCATATCATATAAGTCGACATATCTCTCGACTATCATATCATTTCAGTCGGCATCTCTCGACTATCATAACATATCAGTCGGCATCTCTCGACTATCATATCCCTAGCCACCAGGGTATCCCTTGGGCTGTGCTAGTCATGTATCATATCATATCAGTCGGCATATATCTCGACTATCATATCATATCAGTCGGCATCTCTCGACTATCATATCATATCAGTCGGCATCTCTCGACTATCATATCCCTAGTCACCAGGGTATCCCTTGGGGTGTGCTAGTCATGTATCATATCATATCAGTCGGCATATATCTCGACTATCATATCATATCAGTCGGCATCTCTCGACTATCATAACATATCAGTCGGCATATCTCTCGACTATCATATCCCTAGCCACCAGGGTATCCCTTGGGGTGTGCTAGTCATGTATCATATCATATCAGTCGGCATATATCTCGACTATCATAACATATCAGTCGGCATCTCTCGACTATCATATCCCTAGCCACCAGGGTATCCCTTGGGGTGTGCTAGTCATGTATCATATCATATCAGTCGGTAAGTATCCTCGACCATCATATCATATCATATCATTATATTGGAGGTTCACCGGGTTCACCGCTAATAACGGATCCTCGTCCCGAGTCCTAGCCTCCCACAAATCAATGTTTATCTTGGAGGTTCATCGGGTTCACCGCTAATAACGGATCCTCGTCCCGAGTCCTAGCCTCTCACAAATCAATGTTTATCTTGGAGGTTCATCGGGTTCACCGTTAATAACGGATCCTCGTCTCGAGTCCTAGCCTCTCACAAATCAATGTTTATCTTGGAGGTTCATCGGGTTCACCGCTAATAACGGATCCTCGTCCCGAGTCCTAGCCTCTCTCACATATAACCAAATCCGATAAACTCATACAACATAGTCAAAACCCAAATCATTGACTCAATAATTTCCACGTCAAACGTTATCAAAATCAAGTCCAAAACCATGATATTTCTCAAATCACACTTTAATCAAAGTAGTGGAAAACATATATCCAGTAATGATTTCTAAATGTCCAGGAAATCATTGCTACAATACATAACAATATGTAAACAAATATACATTTATGCATGCATTACAGTTTATAAGCAACAGTCCACTCACATACATCAACCAACCCTTAATTCATGGACGCTCTAGCCCAAGTAACACATGCACAATAACGACCCAACTACCTTGACTTCCCGAGCTCAAAACCCGCTAATACGGTCAATCATTACCGCTGGGATTGCACAAAACAACCTCTAAACGATGTCCGATCAAACTAAAACCTGTACCAACAGATTCGGAACGTCGAAACTAGTTACCATGCGTCGCCGTGACCTCAGTCTCGGCTTCACGCGCCGTCACGCGCCGCCGGAAGGTCGGCACATGCGCCCACGCGCTCTCACGCGCCGGTCACGCGCCTGCTACAGTGTTCACGCGCCTGAACCGGTCCAACCCGGTTCGGCTCAACCTGACCCGGTCCAACTCGACTCGACCGGTTCACTCAACCCGATCGGTTCAACTCGACCCGACCGGTTCACTCAACCCGACCGGTTCAACTCGACCCGACCGGTCACCGGTGACTCGCCGAAGAAGACGACCGGACTGCCGTCACCATCGTCGGAGGCTGGCCGGAGAAGATGACCGGACCGCCACCTCCACCGCCGTCTGGTTCACCAGAATCCGCCATTTCCGACCGAAATTCCAAGCTTTACAACTTCCTCAAAACTCAACCGTTTTACACAAATTTTACGTCTAAATCTATCTACTCAAACCCAGGAATCCAAATATAACCTCAAAACATCAAACATGTACCTGTATAAGCCGAAAAATCGATCGAAATATCCGAAACTTCCTTTACTCGGCTCGGCTTCCACCATGGTCCTCTCCTTCGATGGTTGGTACGGTTGTGATCGTGAGAAGGAGTAGAATACGATTAGTTGATCCAAATGGGAAGTTAAAGCCTTGAATCCAACGTTGACTTTTGGTTTCTCTTTTGGTTTTTCGCACGGTTTGGTTCAATGTGTGTTTGTGTTCTGTTTCTTTCACAGAGTGAGTGAGTGAGATGATAAGGATGAATGAAGATGGATCAGATTACACTGATTTGGGGGTTAAAAATATCTACCCCAAGTCAAAAATTACCAAATTGCCCTTGCACATCTAGACCCATAACTTCCGTCCACGAACTCCGTTTCCTGCGTGCCGCCTGTCTACGAACTCGTGAGTTCGAGACCTATGCAACGTACCCGAAACACCACCAAAAGTGTCTCGAAACAATACTTGATTTCCAAGCCCTTTACCGACCAAGGGTAAAATCATCATTTTACAAAAATTAATTTCATAAACCCAATTATTAAAATTCCGGGTTGTTACACTCACTTTCACCACAATATCCTTAAAGACCTCTCTCGTCTGGGGGTTATCAGCCCTATCTATCAACAAATGATATAGGATTGGAATAAACTATTCCTTCCGAAAGATTGTAAAAATATTAAAAGAGTAAGGGGGGATCTATATTGCTTGCCACAACTCTATTCCCGACTCAAAATCAATAAAGGACTTTAAGAGAGGATGAACATTGTCAGGACCCTTCCCGAATTTCCCCTCGAAACCCGGGAAGAACCCTGTCCCGTCTGACAACCTAAGGAAAAATTCCCAAAATACCCTTCAATCCTTACAAATAAAATATGAGATTTCTGCCAAAAGCTCGGCAGACTCTCCTCTTAGGAATTAAATAATTGGTTTCCACCTGTCAGACAAGGGATCAAAAGCACTCCAAATTCCAACCGATAACAACCATCCAAAATTTATTATCAGAGCATCTAGGTAGGATAAATAATACAAAATTAGATATCCTACTCGAAGTTTAGGTACAAAGCGTAGCTGAAATACTACTAATGCCTCCGCCTCAGAAAGTGCCCACGTCAACTCAACAGCCTAGAGGAGATTTAAAACACAAAAGTTGTGAGTGGACAAAAATAATCGTTTATAAAACCTTTTTCGAGGAAATCTTACCTTTTTCTCCTCCACAAATAAAACCATGCATGCATCACTTAAAATAGTTTATGATAATAAAACATCATATGAAAACCATCGGAATTTCCATTTCTCTTTAAACCCACTTGGTTGGAACCACGCAAAATCTGTAATATGAAAACCTATCTTGGTTCACAGTTTGGTTTGAAAACCCTCCTCAAAGGAGTTTAAAATCATTTAATTCGCCCTGGATACATAATATATCAAAACCACTGTTCCCGAATAAAATCCCGAGTCGTAGCTCAAAACCCTCCACACACTCGATATACCTTGAGCTGTGCAGAAACCCTGTACTATGCATTGACAGCCTCAACGACCCGGCGGAGAACACCCTCGACACCAACATCGGAGAACCCTCAACAACCAGTGGAGCAAAACCCATCAACGCCAGTCGAAGAACCCTTTTTCCATCGCGACAGAAAACTAGTGAAAACCACAATCCGTGTTTTGAAATCTTTGTTTCTTAGCCTCAGCCCCATTCATTGAAAACTCATTTATGGCCAAGCCAGAAAAATCATAATTTCGGGTCAAAACCCAAAGCACAGACTCAAATAATTACCACATCAAAACGATATCAAAATCGAGTCCAAAAATACCAATCCATTTTCCAAAACACACTTTCACTGAAATATTGGAAAACTTGTGTCCAGTAATCATTTCTTAATTCCAGAAAGTCATTGCAACAATACATAACAGTATTAAATCCAAGATACATTTATGCATGCATTATAGTTTATAAATCAAAAGTCCACTCACCACACGTCCAAGCAAGCTCAATCTCGAATCATACGCTCCCCTGAAGTTCCTGAAGCAGTATCGCATGTCCAAATTAATAATCAGGATTACCGGCTAATAATAAAAACCTTATATATAAACTCACTAAACGCCAGGAGATCCGCATACGTTGTCCTAAAAATGCAGCAACTTCAGACGTCCAAAAATACCTCTAAACGACGTCCGATCAACCTGAAACCTGCACCAACATATCCGAAACGTCGAAAACTAATTACCAACCGGCGCCGTGACCTCAGATTCGGCCCCACGCGCCGCCAAGCGCCGTCACGCGAGCCTACGCTCCTGCTACAGTACCCACGCGCCGTCACGCGCGCCCACGCACCTGCTACAGTACCCACGCGCCTGACCCGGTCCAACTCAGCCCAACTCAACCTGACCCAGTTTAGCCCGACCCGATCCACTCGACTCGACTCGATCCACTCGACCCGACCGGTCCACTCGATCCGACACGATCCAACTCGACCCGACTGGTCACCGGCAACTCGCCGGAGAAGATGACCGGACCACCGTCGTCGTCACCGGAGTCTAATCGGACCACCGCAGCGCCGCCGTCCCCGTCGTCGGAAACTCCCATTTCCGATCAACTCAAGCTTTTTCCTAACTTCTTCCAAACTTAACCATTTTTCACGAATTTTACGTCTAAATCTATCTACTCGAACCCATGAATCCATATATGACCTCAAAACATTAAACCCGTACTTGTGCTAGCTGAAAAATCGATCGGAAGGTTCGGTTGTTCTTTGTCTCGGTCCGACGCCTCTCGTAGTCCTCTCCTGCGATGGTTTGTATGATTTTGATCGTGGGAATGAGTAGATTCCGATTAGTGGAACAAAAATGGAAGTCTAGGTCTTGAATCAAAATAGGAATTTGTGGGTTTTGGGGTGTTTGTGTCGCACGGGTTCGGGGAAGGAATGGGAGAAATTGAGTGGTTCAGAATGAAAGGATGAAATGAAGATGAATTAATGGTTTGGGGGTTAAAAAAAATATCTACTCCCAAGCCAAAATTACCAAAATTCCCTTGACAAGCTAGACCTGTAACTTTCATACACGAACTCTGTTTCATGCGTGCCGCCTGTTTACGAACTCGTGAGTTCGAGACCTACGCAACAGTATCCAAAACACAGCCTAAAAGTTCCAAGATAAAACTTGATTTCACGCCCCTAAACAACCAAGGGTAAAATCGTCTTTTTACAAAAATAATTTACATAAATTTAATAATTAAATTTCCGGGTTGTTACAAACATTCTCGTTCTATAGGTAGCACTGCCCCTATTATAGAAGGGTAAGGGCCGACTTCCGTACTTCTGATCTGCTAGCACTGTGAATTACCTTATACATACGCAGCAGGAACCATATGGAGCACCTACTCTACTGGTCGTATGCTCTTTCAAGGTCGTCCTTCTTTAGGCACAAAAAGGAATTTATGGGATATCTCCTAAATTCGATGTACTTCTTCAAGTGTGGGACACATCTCATGGTTTCCGAATCTAAAAACCATCGTCTTTGCATCCCAACACTTCACTGCGGTCATGATCAAATCGCAGTGTTGGTTCGATTATCATCTTCTAATCTCTTGTTCACAATGATGTTAAGCAGTTCCTGATCGCAACAATCATGCCTTCGAAGGTATACTTTTTTCATTCGGGGTCCCCTTGGGGATAAGCGATGGACCTGCCATTCCACACGATGCTGCATTTTGAAAGAAAATTCCATCAAAGGAGTGGAGCTGACATCTCTTGAAACCCTTACTTTTGGGGGCCTTGCCTCATTCTTTTCTTAGTAAGCATTTGGCTGTTGACATGTCCTCCGCACGCACTTGAATGACCTTCTTCAACAATGTGCCCTCCTTCTTCCGTAAGGATCGAAGAGCTTAGTGTGAAAGGCTAAGGTAACTTGCTTACTTAGTGCTTGCCCCACGGTTCAGAAAGAATAACTAAGCAAGGGATGGCCTTAAGCAAGAAAGAAAAAGGAAATAATTAATGCAGAGTTTGAATCCTACCCGAGATTAAGAGCGCCAGAGCTAGAAGCGGCAGCCATTAAGTGGAGAATTTCCATCTATTTGCTATCTCGTTCGCTACCTCTGGTCATAATTAGGATCAGTTGGAGTTCTAACTATAGCAGCAACCTATCTCATATTGGGTAGAAGTCTATGGCCCTCGATCAAAGTCTAAATTTCATAAGAGAAGAAGTCTCGTAGCGTAGAAAAGAAAGGATAAATCTTTTTGATTCAAGGCTGGTCCCTTTTTCCATTTACAATTTGAGTAAAGAAAAAAAAAGCTTTCTCCTTATTTATAGTTATAAGACTCTAATGGCAAAGCGTCTGTTCACGGGTCTGTTTCTTCTTTTTTGAATCTAGATTGGGTTGGTGTTCAGTGTACCTTATTACAAGATGGAAAAGAATGCATTGGATGGATGCCTGGGCATTGAGAAGGAAGGACACTTTCAGAGGCAAAAAGCCATGGGGAGATATCATCTGTGATCCATGGACCTCCGATCGGGAAATCGTATCCAAGCTCCGCGGCTAGTCTGCGCTCTTTGGAATTCTAACACCTAGTGAACTGAAACATCTGAGTAGCTAAAGGAAGGGAAATCAACCGAGAACCCGTTAGTAGCGACGAGCGAAAGCGGATTGGGGGTTTGAAGAAAAACAAACATGAAGCTTCGTTCCTCAGCAAAGTGCTCACTTCTTTTTCGCCAAGTTTCATTCGATTTGTTGTGAATTGGACGATGGAAAAACTAGCAAGCCAATCTCCTTGATTCTCAATTCGAGGGCACAGTGAACTGTAATTGTGAAAAGGTTGGAAGATCTGGCCAAAGAAGGTGATAGCCCTGTAGATTCGTTCCCCTGGTTCGATCCTTCCTAGTAAAACGCGGTGTGTTCGAATTCTGATCGCTTTTACGCAAGAACGGGGGACCACCCTCTAAGCCTAAGTATTCCTCAATGACCGATAGCATACCAAGTACTGTGAGGGAAAGATGAAAAGAACCCTATTTAGGGAGTGCAATAGAGAACCTGAGATCCGATGCAAACAATCAGTCGAAGGAGCGGAGCTTAGAGTCTTTACTTTAAATTAGTAAAGCGGGCTCACTCTAACAGCATACTTTTGCATGATGGGTCAGCGAGAAAATGGTGTCTTCCAGGGAAAGGAATTGGTGGCATATAAGGCGTTTCAGCCTTGTGAAGTGGCTGATCATTTTGGCTTGAGCTTGCATGACTTGAATTCTTTGGTTGCTGCTCCCTTTCCGTTTGGTCCCCCAAATTCTTCTCTTCCGTAGCCCCTGCATTAATTTCAGATTTGGTGTTAGAAGTTTCATTACCAACACCATTATCAATCATCTTACCACTCCTAAGCATTGTAATTGCTTTGGCTTGCTCTTGATTCCTTTCAATCATAAGTGGTTGACTTGGCAGTTTTCCAGGTTCTCTTTTATTAAGAGCATCTGCAATCTGCCCTAGTTGAATCTCCATCTTATTTAGGGCTGCAGAATGGTTTTGAAGCATGCTATTCGTTGATTGTTGGAATTGCAAAGTATTCTGGGCAAGCAGCTTCACGGTGTCCTCGAGTGAATTGTTGGCTTTCGGTTGGAAAGAGGAACTAGCTTGATTCTGAACATTGTTGTTGTCGCTCCATGAAAAATTGGGATGATTCCTCCACCCAGGATTGTATGAGTTAGAGAATGGATCATTCCTTGGCCTCTGATTGTAGGAGTTTGTGAAATTGACATGTCCTTGTCCAATTTCTGGATAGGCAGATCCCATAGGGCACTCATGTGTGATATGATCAAAGGCTTCAGATACCCCACATGATTCCTTCATGTTAGGCCTTGGTTGAGCAACAACTAATGCATCCAACTTCTTTGCTAGCATAGATATCTGAGCATCAAGTTTAGCATTGTTAGAACCACTAATTTCATAAATTCCAGCTCGCTTACCACTAGTGTGCATGTGTTGAGTTTCCATGGCAATCTGTTCGAAAAGAGTACAAGTTTGTTCAGGAGTCTTGCTCTTCATGGAACCCCCTGCAAAATTTGTAACAATGTTCTTGCTCGAGAGGGTTAGTCCTTTATAAAAAATAAGCATTTGTAAATTTAAAGGAATGCCATGATGGGGGCATTGGAGAAGTAACCCATTGTACCGTTCCCATGCCTCTGAGAATGACTCATCAACTTGTTGGGTAAATGTCATGATTTGATCCCTCAACATATCTGTCTTGGCTGTGGAAAAGTACTTCTCTAGGAATTTCTTTTGAATCTCAGCCCATGTGGTTAGTGATCTTGGCCTAAGAGAATTAAGCCAATACTTCGCTCTCTCCTTCAATGTGTACGGAAACACTCTCATCCTTAATTGCTCTTCGGATACACCTGTCAAAGGAAAAGTACTCACTACGTTAAATATTTCTTTTAAATGGGTAAGTGGATCTTCATTAGGTAAACCATGAAATGAAGGAAGCATATTCAGATGAGAAGATTTCAGCTCATAGTTTCGGGCTTGCGATGGCAGCGTAATGCAAGAAGGATTTGTATCAATGGTTGGGATATCAAAGTCTCCCATGAAGTTCTCTTCTTCTGCCATCTCTTCCTCTTCCTCAGAGTCAGTGCCAATACTCTCGGACTCGGATAGATCCTCGTTAGAAAGATTTCTGTATGGCTCTAAAGCAGCAAGCTTTGCAGCTTTTAGGTTCTCTTGTAGGATGTTCAGAATTGGTTCGCCTCGGATTGGCTTGCGTCCCAATGCTCTGGAATGGTTGCTTCTCGCAGATTCGACTTGTTCCAAAAGACTGCTAGACATAAACTACCGCAAATAGAGTAAAAAAAAAAAACAAAATTAAGTAAAAAAAAAAAAAAAACTAAAACATAAAATGAAAAATAGAATCGGTAAAAGCCACGCTATGCTTAGAATGAATCAGTCCCCGGCAACGGCGCCAAAAACTTGTTGTTTAATTTTCCTTGCAAGTGCACAAGTTGTAGATGGTATAGCGGAGCACAAGTAAGGGTTATCGTACCACGGAGACTGATTAGAATGAAGCAGAAACTAGCCTTAAACTATTCTATGTAAATGTTCGGGTTTTTGATTTGGTTTTTAATCAGACACTGAATTACGTTAGAAGCAACTAAGTAGAGAGCAAGCTAAACAAGGAAGCAGACTGATGATTAAAAGGGCTAGGGTCTTGACTTCACCATTACAATTCAATTCCATGTAAATTAAACTAGTACAAATCAGTTTCACTAGATAGTTTCATGGGTTCGTTTTCACTTACTTATGGTCAGTCGTGGGTGTCCGATCGAACCAAGTTCCTTCAACCTTAATCTAGATGTGATGTCCAACATAGATTTCAATCAAAGAACCAATAATAACAGGAAAACAATAGAACCAAATAACTCCATGGAATGGGTGTCTTCTCAGGATATTATTCATTCAATTACAGATCGTCCAAACAAAGGTATGGGTGTCTACTCAATATTGGGATAAGAAAACTAACAAACAATCTTAATGGTGATCAAACATCAAAATAGAATGTTAATTATCAATGGAGCATAGTAATTGAATCATAAAACACAGCAGGAAACTGACAAACACTTAAGATCAATACATGGAATAAGAACTGCAAGGTTACATCAAAACCCTAGATATCAATTCAGTTACACATCATGATAAAAGAAAGTATAAACACAATATATGAAGCATAACTGAAATCAGATTCAAAAGGAGAAGAAGAAACCCCTTGAAGCAATTCTGATGTCGAACTCCTCCTGGTTCCGTTAAGCCTTTTTTTTCTCCAAACCAGAGACTGCTTCTTATGTTAAAAATGGCCTCCCCCCTTTCTGTATGACAAAAACATAAATAGATGCGGCTAGGGTTCCCTCCCCCTCTTTTTCTGAACTAAACTCCTTTAAATAGCAGTCTACAATCCCTAGAAGTTAGGAGAATAAATAGGACATTTCTCTGACTTAAAAGACTCCTAATCAGACCTAAAACAAGGCAATAAAATCCTAAAAACGTTTTCCTAACAGGGCTGAGACAAGGGTCCTAAAAATCAGGCCCTTGTCTTATTTCTTGGCTGAAATTCTCTTGGCAATGAAGGTTCCTGATGTCTTGGACTTTCCTGGTGCAGCAAGTTGTTTTCTTGGCCCTTCTCGAGACTTCCTTGGACGTCACTTTCCTCTTTGGTACGCACAAGCATTCCTTATGTGGTACTTTCCCTTTCCAAAATGGTCAAGCCTTCCTTATGTGGAAAGCCACAATCTTGACATTGAAGACTTCTTCTTGGATGGCAAGAAATAATCTTTCCTCCTTCTTTGACTTGAGTCCGAGAAAGATTCATTCATTCTTCATTTTCCACACTTATACGAACTTTTCTACTTCTGCACACACTTCACAAGAATGATCACTTTCTACTATGGATGGCAATTAAATCACACAAAAGATAAGTAAATGAGCATTAGATGACATCAAAAAGATTCATGAATAATGACTTAACACCTGACCTTGAAGATTTTGACTTGAGTGTCTTTCTTTAGTTTGTAATTGGATTATACTGCTGTTTAGAGGGATGAATTTGTCTTCTTGCAGGGGTATTCGTCTTTTTTCTTGGTAGTTTAATCATTGGCTCTGTTTATCTTGAAATTGGATTCATTTTCACTTTCAGTAGCAGCTATCTATGCCTGCTCAAACTTGGAACTTTTTGCTTAATTTTTTTTTTTTAAAGAGGGATTGTATTTTATTTCTTGCATATATATTCCTCACATCACAGTGGAAAGGATGGGAGGGAATTTGATGCGTCTTTACTTATGGTTTAGTTTCTTCTTTTCATTAATGTGTAATTACTAAGATATATTGGACCACTAATACATCTTTGTCAATAACTCAATATCATTCCTTCTCAATATATTTTCTATCTCTCTTATTTTTATTATAACATTTGTGGGTTTTTTTCTATTGTAGATTGTGAAGGTTTCTTACTTCCTGCCTCTCTAGTACGATGATGTCAGTCCTTTTTGGGTTCTAAGCATTTAGATCATTGCTATCAAAGGGGTTTGCCGAAGTGTCTTTGTAAAGTTTGTTTATGGGTCTTGGCTTGTGTTTTCTGGTTTGATTTCGTTTTAAAGCAGGTCTAGAGTTGGATCTAGCCTTATTTCAAGGTCGTGAAACTCAAATTGTAGTCTGGTGTGATTATTATCTTGGTGATTTTTTCTTGTTTTCGTGGTTCAAGTGCTCATGATGACCTAGTGTTTTGTAGTTAATAGTTTATCCCCCTGCGAAGTCTCTCTTTTACATATGTATTTTCTGGTATCTTCTCTATGTTTTAATTGACATTTGACTTGAGAAGGGTTGTATTGGTTCTTGGCTTCTGTTTAAATTTCCGATGTTTAGAGTTTCTTCAGTCTGTATTTAATTTGGAGCAATCTTTTATGCAGATGCATCCTAATTCTTGTCTTACCTCAAAGTCTCACGGGAGTTAGGGTTGGTGAAAATTATATCTGTGGAGATCGTAGATACTGGTTTGGTTATTCTTACCCTACTTAGTTTCTTATTTCTGTTACTTATTTCCTTCGATGCCCTGTGGGGATGCATCCATGTTTCTCACTCTTGCTGTATGTCTTATGGAATTGTTTTTTCTACATATTGGTCAGTTTGTTCTTTCCGTGTTGGCTGTTCTCTTGGAAATTCCCTCTCTATTCTTTTTGTTGAAGATTGCTTTGTTTGGTGAACTTGTACAGGAATTTGGTCTTAAGGGTTTATGAAACAGTTGAAAGGAAGTGGAATTTGGTTTTTTGTGGAAGAATGCTTCAACGTTTTAATCTTCAATCAATGTGATTAGGTAGAAAAGTTTATCTGCTTTCATCTTCTGTATCCGATTTGGTGGTTTCTATCCTTTTTCAGGTTGGTTTTTCCATTTTTGCGGGTATGATAGCTTTCAACAAGGGGTTTAACTCTCTTTTGCTTACGATTTCAACTTCATTTTTCTTGGAGTTTATGCATTGTATCTGGTACCATTACATGAACCAGGTCCTTCGCATGCTTATCCTACCCTTTGTTTGTAATTGTACTCTGACTTCATTAGAAGGACTAGCTTCTTTTAAGAGGGGGCTTTGATGCTTCTTGGCTTATCTCCATCTTTTTTTTCGTTGATTTTATGAGATCTTTTGCAATGTCTTATGCAGCTGTATTCCAACTTGTATTTGTATATGGAGGTTTCTTTTCGATCACTGACTGAATAATAATAGGACACTGATAATTAAAGAGATTATGATGAGTGCTTTTGTGATTTAATTTTCTATGCTTTGAGTTTCTTCGAGATCTGCTAGTATTATTTGTGCTACATTTCTGTATGCAGATGCTGACACAGTGCTTGGAACCCATTCTCCTATCATGAACTTATCTGCATACGTGTCACACTTTACCGAAGGTGAACTCTTAAAGGGCGTCTGAGTGCTTCTCGTCTCTTGAATTAGTTTGTGGTCTCCTATGATTTATGGGTTGGTTCCATTACTGCGAAATGTTTTATGCAGACTCTTCCTGGCAAATGATTTGATTTCTTAGGGATTCTAGGATGTAGAATCGTCATTTGAGAAATTTTTTCGCATTCGAGAAATTAGTTTGTGCTCTCCTACAGGGGGTACTGGGTTGCCTGCTTTTAAGGGGGTTTGATGTTTCGTAGCAAATGATTTGATTTCTTATGGTTTCTGAGATGTAGCATCGTCATTTGAGAAATTTTTTTGCAGATGCATTTTCGTTTTCATTTTTTTATGGGGTCTCAGTTTGTTCGACGAGAAAGGGCTACCATTAAGAGTGGTTTTCTTGTGTTATGCTTAGTTTTCTATTCTGTGTCTGTATTAGATCTTTCGCCTTATCTGAGCAGCATTCTGTATGCAGACAGATGTTACATTGGGTCTCACTTCGCTGAAGAAGGGTGCGCTGCTTTTAAAAGATGGGGTTCTACTTTGCTTATTGCTTGTTTTATTTTTTCTTGGGTTTACTAGATTCAGAAACTTTATTTAAGCAATGTTTTATGTAGATACATCCCACCTTTAGTCTGCTTACGAATCTCAAACAGTTTGAGGTTGCGTGCTTTGAAGATGGGGGGGTTTGATAGTTTTTTCTTATGATTTCATCTCTTGTTTCTTGGAGTCTATGGGATCTGACACCATTTTTGAACAATGTTTAGTGCAGGTGGAGTTAACTTTCGGATGTATATGGAGTCTCATTTTGTTAACTATAAGAGGCTTCTTTTAAGAGGGGGGATTTAATGGCTTGTTATCTATTTTCTTTTCATACAGTTTGTATGATCTGGAACCATTGTTTTTGAAGCATTTTTGTATGCAGATGCGTCCTACTGTTCGAATATGGAGCCTCACTTTGTTGGGGAGAACATTCAGTTTTTGAGAAGGGTTTTTGGGTGGTTTTGCCTTATGATTTAGATTTTTTTTTGTTGGGTACATGAGATTTGGATCCATTACTTTCGCTTTTTCTTAATCAAGATACATCCAATAACATTTCCTAGCCAGTTTTGCTAGGTTGAAGGTTGCCAGTTTTTAAGAGGGGATTTGATGTGTCTTGATTTACGATTTCATGATTATTTCTTACAGTTAATGAGATCTGGCACCATTATTTGAGCCTGTTTATGCAGGTTCCTGTTACCACTGATATGTACATGGTATCTTAATTCGTTAAGGGAGAACAAACTTTATTGACATTAGGGAGTTTTATCGACTTGTGTTTTATTTTCAATTTATAGTCTATATGGGGAGTGGACTGTTATTTAAACAAGGGCTTCTGTATGCAGGTGCTTCTTAAAAATTGATGTTGGATTCTGCGTGTTTTCATGCTTCTTTTTCCATGGGCAGTCCCTTTAGGGGTAGTTCTTTTCACAGAGGGTTTGATGCATCTTGAAAATTGACTTCTTTTCATATTTTTAATGGTGCTACTTGTACCTTGTTGTAAATTGAATTTGTGCCTATTGTTTTCAGTTTACTTTTTTCTTACGGGATAGAGGATTGTCCTGCTTTTTTGGATCAAGTAACTTTGGCTTCTTCTGAAAAAGTGAACAGGGGTTTGATGGACCTTGACTTTGTTTTATATTTTCTCTGTTCTTTACATTGGGGTTGGATGCATCCTGAAATTTGATTTAGTTTCGTATTTTTGTATCTACTCTACTTTAGAGTTTGTGCCTTGCATGTGTGGCTTGCTTCTTTTGGCATAAAGCATTATGCAGCTCTTTAGAGACGAACTTCCTTATAACAATGTGAAAGGATTTCATTCATATTGACTTATAATTTTGTTTTTTACCTTTTTTTTTGTCATTAAAACTTCTAGCATTGGAATGGTTTTACTCATGGCTGAAAAAAGGACGTTAGTTCTGCTTATTTTCAGTCTTGTTTCCGGTTTTAATCCTTACAAAGCATATCAATGTCCTTCATGTGTGGGTTTGATGTATCTTGAAATTCGAGTATTTTCTTAATTGCATTCATGTTTTCTGCCTTTGTTTAAGTCTGAATTGGTGCCTTTTGTTTTGGTGCTCTCTTTTCTCTGGGGAATAAAGGGTTGTGCAGCTCTTTAAATTTGTAATATGTGGTATGATGCATCCTTACTTATAATCTTGTTTCTGATTTTCCGTTGCAAATTCTCTAAATTGGAATAGAAATTGTTTGCCTTATGTTACTCATGGATTTGGTTCTGTGATTTTCAGGATTCTTTGTCTGAGTTTCATTTTTCACGAAGGAGAGGAGTACTGCTCTTCACATGGGGGTTTGATTGATCTTAAAATTTGATTTTGTTTCCTTTTTTCATTGGTGTTAACCTGTTCTTCATTGGAATTTGTGCTTAGGCTGCAATTTCTCTAAATTGGAATTGTTCGTAACTTCTATTGTGTTAAAAGGACCATACTATTGTTAAGAGAGATGCAATTTGGCTTCTTGTAAGGAAGTTCGTCTCTTGCTCTGGTAATTTTTGTTCATCGATGATAAGTTGATATTGAGTCTCTGATAACGACCTAAACAATGACTTTAGTTTACTAGAGTCATCGACCATTTTTTTGAGCTCATTGGAACCCGAGCCATCGATGAGATACCACTCTGGAAGAGCCGAATTCAAACCTATATTTCCAGGCTTCTTTTTTCTGGTTTAATCATTACAAAGGATAGAGCTACCGCTCTTCATTGCGGGTTTCACAGCATAGTGGATTGATGTTCTTGAGAGGGGGCTTGATGCATCTTTACTTATGATTTAGTATTAGGTTGGACTATTGATGCGCCTTTATCAACTG
Source organism: Oemleria cerasiformis (assembly GCA_037349345.1). Taxonomy (NCBI): domain Eukaryota; kingdom Viridiplantae; phylum Streptophyta; class Magnoliopsida; order Rosales; family Rosaceae; genus Oemleria; species Oemleria cerasiformis. The sequence goes on along the minus strand of JAZGTL010000017.1, from coordinate 1,325,847 downwards.
AATATCATTCATGCTCAATATATTTTCTAATTCTTTTAATTTTTTAGGTGTACACTAATGGCTCTTTCCTTCTGATTTAATTTCCGTAGTTTAGAGCTTCTAAAGTCTATTAAATTTGGAGCAATGTTTCATGCAGATGCATCATAATTCTTGTCTTAAGTCAGGTCTCACTTGGGGTAGGGTTGGTGAAATTATTCAGTGGAGTTCACGGATACTGATTTTGTTTATTCTTACCTTACTTTTTTTTGAACAAATTCTTACCCTACTTAGTTTCCTACTTCCGTCACTTATTTCCTTCAATGCCCTATTTGTGAATTACTTTACTATATATTGGACAGTTTGTGCCATCTTTCTGTGTTGGATGTTCGCTGGGAAATTCCTTCTCTTTTCTTTTTGTTTAAGGTTGCCTTGTTTGGTGAACTTGTACAGGAATTTGGTCTTAGAGGATTAGGAAACGGTTGAAAGGAAGCGGAAGTTGGTTTTTTTGTGGAAGAATGTGTCATCGTTTTGATCTTCAATCAATGTGATTTAGTTTTTTTTTTCCATGAGATTTGGAACCTTTACTTTGGAATTTTCTTAATCAAGATACATCCCATAATTTTTCTTAGGGAGGTTTTTGGGATTGAAGGGTGCCAGCTTTAAAAGGGTGTTTGATGTGTCATGATTTATGATTTCGTTGCTATTACTTACAGTTTATGAGATCTGCACCTTTATTTGAGCATGTTTATGCAGGTTACTGCTACAGCTCATATTTACATGGTGTGTTAAATCGTTAAGGGAGAACGAACTTTATTTCCTATTTATAGAGCCTGTATGGGATCTGACCGTTATTTATGTAAAGGCTTCTATATGCAAGTGCATCTTAAAATTTGATGTTGGATTCTGCGTGTTTTCATGCTTCTTTTTCTATTGGCAGTCCTTAAAAAGGACATGAGTAGTTCACTTCGTAGACGGTTTGATGGGTATTGAAATTTGACTTCCTTTCTTATTTTTAATGGTTCTATTTGTACCTTGTTGCAAATGGAATCTGTGCCTATTTTTTTGCAGTTTACTTTTTTCTTATGGGATAAAGGATTGTGCTACGTTTTTTGAATCAAGGAACTTTGGCTTCTTCTGAAAAAGTGAAAGGGGGTTTGATGGACCTTGATTTTTTTTTATTTTCTCTGTTCTCCACATAGGGGTTGGATGCATCTTGAAATTTGATTTAGTTTCGTATTTTTTTCTTTACTATTCTTTAGAAATTGTCCCTTGTATGTGTGGCTTACTTCTTTAGGAATACAGCATTATGCAGCTCTTTAGAGACGAACTTCCTTATAAGAACATGAAAGGATTTCATTCATCTTGACTTGTAATTTCGTTTCTTACCTTATTTTTTGTCCTTACAACTTCTGGCAATGGAATGGTTTACTCATGGCTTATAAATGGATGTTAGTTCTGCTTATTTTCATTCTTGTTTCCGGTTTTAATCCTTACAAAGCATATTAGTGCTCTTCACGTGTGGGTTTGATGCATCTTGAAATTTAAATATTTTCATTTTTGCATTCATGTTATATGCCTTTGTTTAAGTCAGAATTGGTGTCTTTTGTTTATGTCTCTATTCTCGGGGGTACAAAGGATCATGCAGCTCTTTAAATGTGTAAAATATGGTCTGATGCATCCTAACTTATAATCTTGTTTTTAATTTTCCATTGACGCTTCTCTAAATTGGAAGATAAATTGTTTGCCTTGTGTTACAAATGGATTTTGTTATGTGATTTTCAGGACTCTTTGTTTGGGTTTAATTTTTTACGAAGGAGAGTAGTAGTGCTCTTCACACGGGGGTTTGTTGCATCTTAAAATTTGATTTAGTTTCATTTGATCGTTGGTGTTGTCAATATTTTCCTAATTGGAATTTGTGCTTAGGCTAAAACTTCTCTAAGTTGGGAGTTGTTTTTATCTTCTATTGCGTTAAAAGGATCTTGCTGCTGTTAAGTGAGTTGGAAATTGGCTTCTTGTAAGGAAGTTTGCCTCGTGTGCTGGTAATTTTTGTTTATGCCTGATAAATGGATATTGAGTTTATGATAATGTCCTAAGCAATGACTTTGGTTTACTAGAGTCATCGATAATGTTTTTTAGCTCGTTGGAACCCGAGTCATCAATGAGATACCACCCTGGAAGAGCCGAATTCTAACCTGTTTTTCCAGGCTTCTTTTTTCTGGATTAATCATTACAAAGGATAGAGCTAGACCTCTTCACTGCTGGTTTCACAGCGTAGTGGGTTAATGTTATTGAGAGGGGGTTTGATGAATATTTACTTATGATTGAGTATCTTTTTTTCATTGATGTGTTAGTATTAGGTTGGACTATTGATGCACCTTTGTCAACTCAATATCATTCCTTCTCAATATATTTTCTAATTCTTTTCTTTTTTTAGAAGTGCATTATATGTGGATTTTTTTTTATTAGAGATGCCGAAGCTTTCTTACGCTCCCTCTGTAGTACAATGAAGTTGTTGCTTTGTGGTCTTCTAAGCTATTATTAGATCATTACTGTTGAAGGGGTTTGGGACAGTGTCTTTCTAACATTTTTTTTTTTTGCTCTTCGCTTATTTTTTGTGGTTTGATTTCCTTTCAGCAGGTCTAGAGTTGGATCTAGCCTTGTTTCAAGATTGTGAGACTCTCAAATTGAAGTCTGGTCGGGTTGTTATCTTGGTAATCCTTGTTAGATTATCATCTTTTTGATTTCATGTTTTCGTGAGATTATTATCTTTGTTTTTCCATTTTTTCGTGATTGATGTTCTTATGGTGACTAAGTTGTTTGCAGTTAATAGTTTATAACACTCTGAAGTCCCTCTCGTTTACTTATGTTTTTAAGGTCTCTTCTTCAGGTTTTAGTGGACGTCTACTTTAGATGGGTTCTAATGGTTATTACCTTCCGTTTTAATGTCCAATGTTTTAGATTTTATGAAGTCTTTATAAAATTTGGACCAATGTTTTGTACACATCGATACTAGTTCTTGTCATACTCCAAAGTCTAACATGGGGTAGGGTTGGTGAAAATTATTTCAGTAGAGACCATGGAGGCTGGTTTTGCTAATTCACCCTGCTTGGTTTATTATTTCCCTTATTCAAAACCAGGAATTTCTCTTTTGTCATTCCTTCGATACCCTATGCAGATGCATCCACATTCCTCACACTTGCCAATAAGTCTTTATGGAACTGGTTTTCTAGGTATCTAATTGTTCGTGTTATATTACTGTATCAGATGTTCTCTTGGAAATTCCCACTCTTTGACGCACCTTTGCGTATGATTTCAACTTCATTTTTCTTGGAGTTTATTCATTGTATCTGGTACCATCACATGAACAAGGTCTTTGGCATGCTTATCCTACCCTTTGTTTGTAAATGGACTATGACTTCGTTGAAAGGATTAGCTTCTTTTAAGAGATCTTTTAAGGATTAGCTTCGTTGTAGGGTTTGATGCTTCTTGGCTTATCTCGATCTCTTTCTTATTAGGTTTTATGAGATCTTTAGCAATGTCTTATGCAGATATATTCCAACTTCTGTTTGTATATGGAGAACCACTGCGTTAAAGAAGATCAGGGTGGTTTTAAGAGCAGGTTCGAGTGCTTTTGTCATTTAATTTTCTTTGCTTTGAATTTGTATGAGATCTACTACTATTTTTTGTTCTACATTTATGTATGCAGATGCTAACACACTAGTGCTTGAAACCCATTCTCCTATCGTGAACTTGTCTGTATTCATGTCGCACTTTTCCGAAGGTGAATTCTTAAAGAAGGTTTGAGTTCTTCTTGTCTCTTTAAATTGCTTGTGGTCTGCTATGATTTTTGAGATAATTCCATTACTGACAAATGTTTCATGCAGATGCTTCACTCCTAGTCTATTTACTCTCAGTGCCCTGCACTATAGGAGTACTGGGTTACCTGCTTTTAAGTGGGTTTGATGTTTCCTAGCTAATGATTTGATTTCTTAGGGTTTTTGAGATCTTGCACCATCATTTGAGGAATTTCTGTGCAGATGCATTTTATCATCGTCATTTCTATGCCTGCTTAAACTTGGAAGTTTTTTCTTGTGTTTCATCATTTCATTTTTTTTTTAAACAGGGATTGAATATTCCTTCTTTTGTTGCTTTTCGTTATTTTTTTTGGTGTTATGTTTATTTCCACCTTTGGGTTTTTAGTCCAGCACATAAAAGTCTGGAGGATTGGTGTTCTTGAGAAAGGGTTTGATAATTATGATTAGTTTCTTCTTTTCATTAATGTTTTAGTATGAATATATATTGGACCATTGATACGTCTTTGTCAATAACCCATTATAATTCGTTCTTAATAATTACCTCTTTTACTTTTTGAGAAGTACAATAGTTGTGGAGTTTTTTTTTTTTTACAGATGCTGAAGCTTTCTTACTTCCTCCTTCTATAGTACGATAAAGTCCTTGCTTTGTGGTCTTCAAAGCTGTTAGACAATTACTATCGAAGGGGGTTTGCCACAGTGTCTTTAAAGTTTGTTTATGGCTCTTGGCTTCTTTTTTTCTGGTTGATTTCCTTTTTTAGCAGGTCTAGATTTGGATCTAGCCTTGTTTCAAGATTTGGGCCATAGTTGAAAGGAAGTGGAAGTTAGTTTTTGTGGAAGAATGTGTCATCGTTTTGATCTTCAATCAATGTGATTAGGTAGTGGGCTGCTTTGAAAAGATATATGTGATTAGGTATATGGGGTCTCACTTCGTTGAAGAAGAGTGGGCTGCTTTTAGATGATGGGGGTCTAAGTGCTACTTCGGTTATCGTTTGATTTCTTTTTTCATGGGTTTATTAGATTCAGAACCTTTATTTAAGTAATGTTGAATGTAGATACATCCCACTTTTTGTCTGCATATGAATCTCAATCACTTCAAGGTTGTTTGCGTCTAAGATGGGGTTTGATAGTTTTGTCTTTTGATTTAATCTCTTATTTCTTAGAATCTATGGGATTTGGCACCATTTTTGAGCAATATTCATTGCAGGTGGATTTAACACTCACATGTATATTGAGTCTCATTTTGTTAAATGAGAATGGGTTGCTTAAACTTTTTATGAGGGGGGAATTAATGGCTTGTGATTTATTTTCTATTTTTAGAGTGTTTACGATATTGTACTATTGTTGAAGCAGAATTTGTGTATGCAGATACGTCCTATTATTCGAATATGGACGCTCACTTCATTGAAGGAGAACATGTTTTTGATAAGGGGATTCAAGTGGTTTTGGCTTCTGATTTAGGTTTTTTTTTGGCTTGGGGTTTATGAGATCTGGAAGCAATATTTCAGAATTTTATTATTGCAGATGCATCCCATAATTTTTCTGCTTATGGATTTTTGCGGGGTTAAGGCTGCCAGCTTTTAAGAGGAGTAGTGCTCTTCACATGGGGGTTTGAAGCATCGTAAAATTTGATTTAGTTTATTTTCTTTCATTGGCGTTGTAACCTTTTCTTAATTGGAATTTGTGCTTAGGCTGCAACTTCTCTAAATTGGAGTAGTATGTAACTTCTATCGTTTTAATAGGATCATGTTGCTTCCAACAGAGATGGAATTTGGCTTCCTGTAAGGATGTAAATTTGTCCTTTGCCCTGGGAATTTATGTTCGTGCCTGAATCCTAACAAATGGATTTTGTCGATGTTTTCTGTGTTTTTAGGCTTTTCTGGGTTCACTCCTTACAAAGGATGTGAGTGGTGCTCTTTATAGGGGGTTTAATGCATCCTGACATGTGATTCAGTTTCTTATTTTCATTGGTGTTACTGCTACTTGTAACTCTTGTGTTTTGGTTAATCCATCCTAACTTGCATGCAATGTGTTGTTACCTCTAAATTAAAGACAAGTAAAACAAAGTGCAGAAAATAACAATGCAAGAATGAAAGGTTGATTGTTTGTTAACTAATGCGAATTAAGGCTTACTATCCACTCTCAACAATTATAGCTCTTAACCAGATTATCTAGACCTAATTTCTATGTAATTCTGAATTAGGTGCCCAAGCTTAGGTTCTGGCATTGGTACACTGAACATATATCATTCTCTCTTACTTAGTATATTTTAGACAGGGCATATGCCTAGAACGTCTATTACCTACCAGTTAAGATGACGCATGAAGTACTAAGAGAATTTAATGATACCACACTAGCCTACAAGAGTGTTTCTTAATCTCAACCTCTTGAAGCAAATGAATCACAGGATGATATGGTGGTCACTCAAGCAATTCCATTAATAATTTATGCAAACAAGGTAGCTAATCTTATAAACGTAAAAGAATGGTAGTTAAAGCAGTATTAGACTTATTCAGCATGCATAGCAATTAAGAACAAGAATAAAAATCTACTTAAAGAGCAAACATGGCTAGGGCTTCAAACAGCTCTAATTCTGAAAGGAACTATTCATTTATAACTGAAATTGAAATAAATATAATTGAATTCATAAGTAAATTGCAATAAAAAAAATAAGGGTACATAAGATATTGTTGAAGAACAGGCACAGTAGAGCCACGGCAGAGCCTTCTTCTCCAAGCTCCACGCCTAATAATCTGTGTGTAAAATATTATCTCTAAAAATATCGTCCCTAATAATCTCATTTTTCAAAATACTGAACAAAGACTTCTTTTTATAGACAAAGGGAAAACTTTGTCCTATACGGATTGGTAAAACCTTGTCCTATAAAGATTGGTAAAACCCTAGCCTAGAATGTTCTAGAATAGTTATTGTACTTCTAATTATTTACAAAGTCCCTAAAATCTATTAGAACCAATCAGAACATAGTTGGGAGTGTGAATGCAAGCTGGCTAGTGGGAACACAAGTTGGCCGGTGGAAACACAAGTTGGCCGGTGGAAACACAAGCTGGCCAGTGGGAACACAAGCTGGCCCTTCGTCGTAGGGGTCTGGGACTGCGCTTTTGAGGCACACCATGAGCATAGTAAAAGCGCATCTTCACTCAGGCTAGATGCACAGGTTGTTAGGCTTAGCGCAGAGGAGTAACTTTGATCCACTATTGGCAGAATAGGAACTAGGGTTTAGGCGCAGAGGCTGGGCTCGGATGGGAAGTTCTTGGGCCATGTACTCGACATGTCCTGGCATGAGCTTGGCACTTCTAGGACATGAACTTAATGGCATGATCTGAGGTACTTGGTCAAGGACTCAAAATAGGCGCACTGGCACACTGGCGCACTCAGTACCCAGTTTAGGACCTGATATTGAAATGAGGACGTCTCCTTCATCTGAACTCCGATTTGAGTCATTCTTTTCGCGTTCTTCTCAGAATTTACCTATCTTTCCAAATCTGCACAGGTCTCACAAGATTGATCATTTTCTACTGTTGATGGCACGAAATCATTCAAAAAACATGTAAGAGAGGCATATAAAGACATCAAAATGATGTATACATAATGACTGATCAAATACCCCTCAAACTTATCTTTTCGCGTTCTTCTCAGAATTTACCTATCTTTCCAAATCTGCACAGGTCTCACAAGATTGCTCATTTTCTACTGTTGATGGCACGAAATTATTCAAAAAACATGTAAGAGAGGCATATAAAGACATCAAAATGATGCATAAATAATGACTGATCAAATACACCTCAAACCTATCTTTTGCTAGTCCCTGAGCAAAACAAACTTTAACAAAATGAAAAGACTCGATCTTTGTTAAGATAGTACATTTAAACCCCTAGGTTCACCTAGTAGAAGGAGTTTTGTCTCCTGAGGGTTATAGCAGCACGAAACCCACAAACGTTTTACTTAGACAAAAAGATGCTAGAGATAGTACTTTTAACAAGCTAATAAGAATCAAAGTAAGTAGACATGCTTTGCAGAACTAAAAGGAATGCCATAACCGTGAGTGTTATGTGAAAGTGTACGTGTATAAGTGCCAATATTTCGAGTGATCATGTTTGAGAACAACTTCATTTAAGTGCCCTAGAAAGATTTTTCCTCGACTCTAATCGTCACTAGGCAACTCTGAATTCGCACAAGAATCCTAGGCTTTCATTCTTTTCAAACATATGTGATGAGTTTATGTTATGAAATTCAACTTTAATCACATATGAGTAACAATGAAGAATAACACTTTATGGAAATAAAGATCTCATGAAAGGAATTGAACTTTAAGAACATAGATACGTACCTTAATCCTCCGCATGATTGTCCATAGGATCAGTTAGGTCTTCTTTTTTTAGGTTGTAACGGGGCTAAGCTTAGGGGTTTAGCAAGGAAGGATGGGATTCAAAGAACCTGAGCTGTGCCAAGGCATGAGAAGTCATGACTTGAACTTGGAATTTCTAAACTGAATCCTTTCTTAAGGCCCACGACATTGTGCTTTCTTTATGGCTTATTTTGAGGCTCTTGGCTCAATTCACTTTGTTTTTCAGTTTTTTTTTTCTTTTCTTCTCAACGTTTCTTTTTTTCTTTTGATTTGAACGTTTTTTTTTTCTGTTCGTTCTTTTGTTTTCTTTATTTTTTTTCTGTTCTTCTTTTGAATTGAATTGAACTAAGATCATGCAATGATTTCCTCAAATTTTCATGCAGCTAGCAACTTGTAAAGCTTTTCTTTACTTTTGAACTTTGAATTGACGCCAATATCCTTGGATTTGGGCAGCATCCTCTTTCACCTCTCATTCTCACCATGAATCTCATTTACGACAACCTTAGCACAAACTGAGGTTATAGGGTATGGCTGTGATGAATAGCTAAGTATTTCGGTTAGGTTATACTTTGGGTGATTAAAGAAAAGGCTGAGTGTTTGGCTTCAAAGTTGGCTTAGGGAGCATGCAATAGGGTAGGATAAAGCTTTAGAGGTTAAAGCACACATAGCCTACATCATTTCTTATGGCAAACCACACATTAAATCAAGAGTATCTAAATGGTGTTAGTTCTTTAAAATTCAATGCAAAATGATGTAATGAGATCAACAATTAAGAACAAAAACGATGAGTGTTTAATAGTACAAACAAGTATATCCCTCAGAAAGAATGGCAATTAGGCTCAAAGATCTCATAGGGCAGTATCCACTAATTTTCTAATGTTCACTCAAATTCAGTTATTTCGTTCACTTGATCACTTAAAACATGGCATTGTGATGTGCAGATTATGAACTACTTGACCATGGCATGACTCTTAGTAAGGCTAAGACAGTTAACTTAGAATATACATCCCTATTAACAAGTTATCATACTATTAAAAAGCAAAAAAGTAAGTAACTAACTAAACACAAAAAAAACTAAGGCTGAAAATTCAAAAGTCCTGGCCGTGTATCACCCCCAAACCTACTTGTTTCTATATGCAAAAAGTTTAAATCCACACCCCCAAACCTAAACTGAACATTGTCCTCAATGTGATAAGTAGTAAGCATGACAACAGTAGAAAGGTTGGAGAGATATAACGGGCAGAAACAGAAAAGGAAGTGAGAAATACAAACCAAGGCTAGGCTGCCTCCTAAGAGCGCTTTATTTAACGTCTATGCAAGACGGGGTTGGCATGCTAGGCATTTGATGGTGTGCCCAGGATTTCAACGTTAACATGGAACCGATTATGAGCATCTTGCTGTAGAATCTGCGCTGTATCATGGAGAAAAAAGTTAGAAACACATAAAGGAATCCACCGACGTGAACGTAACTTATCGGGAAAGGCTTAGGAAGCAAGGAGGAACGTCAAGGCGTCATCCAATCACTCTGGCTGACCAACACATCATCAAAGAGCTATCTTCTTCCTCTTTTTATTTTCTATTTTGTATGTTCTTGCTGTCTATTTAAATTATGTGTAACTAAGTACTTTAGTTAGGACTAGATATACAAAATTAAATTTCCTTCGGCAGAAAGTTAGATTGCTCATACATCTGTAACACTAAATTGGAAGAGTTCCAATTTGGTATCTGCAGCTTTGACATGAGATATGCGATAATGAGAAGCAATCATACTCCCATTGATAAATATAACATCGCATATAGCTAATAACAGACAGAGATATGAGTAATGTGCACCAATCATACCCAATATGATAAATCCACCAATTAAACAAACAAAATCCTAATAAACTAATACGAAAGACCAAAAATTGAAGTTTCTAGCAATGAAATCAGGGGGGAAAAATGCTCTAACCTTTTTCATCTCCGTCCTTTACCAATGGCTAGATCAAGGCCTCTTCCTCCTCATCCTCCTTAACCGCAACGACAGCAGCAGCGGCAGCTGGAGCGGAACAAGCCCCACCACCAACACCGCCAGCATTGTCATCCTCCGGAAATCGTACTACAACAACAGGACAAACACTGTGATAAACACAATAATCGCTGACACTACCAAGCCTACCGTCATTCCCACGCTTCGCGGCGCCAACCCCTCGGCTCCCCATGATCACAGCACTGAGCCCTAGCCTCTCAACCTCCAAGCACAGTCTTTCCTTCATGTCATGATCCTTGACAATGTGGATCGTGTAAGGAATCTGAGCCTCCTTCAAGGGCTTGGCGAGATCGGCCGCCTGGGATGCGGTGAAGGCGTCGAAGTCTTTCGCAAGCTTCTTCTGCTTGGCAGTGTCATGCAACGCGTGGTTGTCGACGAAATCGACATTATCGTTGGTGTTGATGGAGAGGTCGACAGAGCCGCAATCAGCGCCGAAGAGGACAGAGTTAGGGCAGACGTGGAGGAGGATGACGGCATCGCCGGGGCCGATGTAGTGGATGTAGTGGTGACATCCCAGCGGACGGCGTCGGCGCTCTCTTCTGAGAGGCCAACGGCGACACCGAGTTTGCATCGGGCACCAGCGGTAGGGGTGGGTGTGGCGGCGGAGCCAGCGGAAGAGTGGTGACGAGGAGAGTTGGGGTGATGGCGAGGAGAGTTGGGATGGTGGATTCTGATGTGAGGGAGTTGGGGGTCCGACGGGTCTTGGGACTCTGGGGCTTGAGGATGATTCATTTGGGTTTTTGCAGAGTTTCAGGTTTATTATTTTTGTTGTGTTTTGTTTGGGTCGTCGGAAAATGGAAATTAAAATGGATGGGAAAGTGAAAGTGAGAGTGATCTCAGAGTGGCGAATGGGCTAAATCTAAATGAAATCAATCCCTCATGGCAGACTCCAACACAGAATGACTCATGTTTCTTCCTCCTTCTTTCTTTATTATTTTTTTTTCCCTTCTATAACTAACGTAGAAAATGTTTCACAAAACGGGCTTGGATTTGGACTATTTGGGAGATGGTACATAGCACAATTTTACTACTCAACGTGATTACTTGAAAATAAAAAGTAGGTGTGGTCAATTGAATCTAAAAATTTGAACCAACTTGAAATTCTACTTGATCCGATTGGATCTGATCCGAGTTTATTTGGTATTTGGTCAATCAAGTTAAAAAAATGAACCGATTATTAGGTTTGATTCGTTATTAACAAAAGTAGAACCCATAAAAATCCGACTTGAACTGAATATAAATAAATATATGTGAATGTATTTATTTTTGTCATGTTTACTTATTATTAATTAGTATAACATGTTTACTTAGTTAAGTTATGACACTAGATCAAATAAATAATTTTCTTAAATAAGTTAAGAGGATATATTTAATTTTATATTCTTTTTTCTGCTGCTTTATTTGTAACAATCCAGAAATTTAATTAGTCAATTTTAGTAAATTAATTTGGGAAAGGAGGAGTGTTTACCCTTGGTTTTATATGGGGCTCGAATATCACTTTTTGTTTTGAGACACATTTGGCAGTTTTTCGTAGACCATTGTGTACGTCTCGAACTCAGGAGTTCGTAGACAGACGGCACGCGGGAAACGGAGATCATATGAGAGAGTTGTGGGTCTAGAATGTTCAGGGGTATTTTTGTAATTTGTCCTGGGTAGATATTTTAACCCATATTTCTCCAGATTCTTCTCTTTTTTTTCTCTCTCTCTCTCTCTCTCTCTTCGCGATCTTCATCTAACCTGTGCGACCAAACCCAAAACCCCGTGGGGCCGGTCCTTGGATCACGGCGATGCGTGTCAACATGTTTTCGACGTTATGGACCTTTTGGCTCAGGTTTCGGGTTAATTGGACATTGTTTAGGGGTAGTTTTGGGCGTCCGAAGTGGCTGTATTTTTAGTGGGATGCGTGTGGACCTCCCGGGGTTTAGGGAGTTTGAATGTAGGGTTTTTACTTATTGTTGGTAACCCCGATTGTTACTTTTGACAGGCGATACTACTCCGGGAACTTCAGAGGAGCGTACGACTAAGGATTGAGCTTAATTGGACGTTCGGTGAGTGGACTTTGGTTCTGTAAATTATAATGCATGCATAAAGGTCTGTTTGAACTAATTTCTTGTGACGTATTGTTTGGCAAATTTCCGGAATTGAGAAAATTATTCTAATAAATTATTACTGGACACGGGTTCTCAATAATAATTGGAACTGACGTTTTGGGTTGTGGCTTGGTTTTTGGACTCTGCTTTTATGTCGTTTTGACTTTATAGATTTCGGGTTCGGTCGAGTCCATGATTTTTGGGTTTAGACCCGGGTTTGTGATTTTATTGCATTTGGGCATAAACCTGGTTTTTCAATTAATTTCGCTTAGGCCAAGAAACAAGGATTTCAAAACATGGATTTTGGTTTTCACTTAATTACTGTCCCTGAGGGTCAAGGTTTTCTCCGATGCTGGCTTTGACGGTCTTTCTCCACCAGATCGTTGAAGCTTCTGCATAACTCGAAATATCTCGGGTGTGTGGAGGGTTGGACCCAAGTCAGTCAGCTCGGATATCGAGCTACGGCTCTGGATTCCATTCGGGGAGCGGTGAGACATGTTTCTGATATTTTTGTGTCCAGGTCTATTTACATGATCTTTTTTTAAACTCCTTTGAGGAAGGTTTTCAAAATAGGGTTGTGGACCACGGTATATTTTCATTTTCGGGTTTTCGTGGGTCCCACCAAGTGTTTTAACAAAAGATGAATTTTCCGGTGAGTTTTCGGATTATCTATATATATATATTAATTGTGTAAAAAGGAATTTTATATTATGCATGCATTGTTTTACTCATGGAGTGGGAAAATGTATGTTTTCCTCGGAAATTGTTTTAAACAATTATTTGGTCCACTCACACTTTTCATGTTTTAAATCCCCTCCAGGCCGTTGAGTTGACAAGGGCATATCCAGAGACGGAGGCATTAAATTCCAGTTGTCAACATGGTATCAGAGCTCTAGGTTTAAATTCATGTAGACCGTACACCTAGTGTACATCTAATTGTGGTACTGACGAATTATGGTTCTTTTCAGCGTGATGCCTCCAAGACGCGAGCCCCATCCACGACCTGGAAACGGTGATGAAGCTGATAACGTTAGGGGTACACATGATCTCGTATTAGACCCTGATTTGAGATAGACCATGGATCAAATGGGTCGGGCATTGACGACTGTCCTTCAAGATAGGGGTACTTCTGAAGTTTCTAACATTGAGCGCTCCTAAAGGCTGGGGGCGATAGTGTTTCCGGGCGAGTTAGGCCCAGATGATGATGATGAGTGGATTACTCGTTTGGAACGAGTGTTTGCTGTTATGAGGTGCCCTCCGGAGGATAGGGTGCGACTAGCCACATTTCTTCTGGGTGGTTATGCGTACCGTTGGTGGCATGCTTTGCATCTAACGAGCTGGGATGTCCGTACCATTACTTGGGAAGCTTTCCGGGAGCACTTGCTCGAGCAGTTTTATCCTCGCTTATACCGAGATACCAGAGAGGCTGAGTTCTTGCAGTTACATTAGGGAGCATTGATGGTGGCACAGTATGAGCAGAAGTTTCTTGAGTTATCACGATTTGTACCAGCTCTAGTGGCAAATGAGATGGATAAGTGCTGAAGGTTTGAGAATGGACTAAGAGATGAGGTTCAAGTAGTAGTAAATGATGTGGCCCATACTTCTTTGAGGGCTTTATCCGACGCTGCTGCTAGAGTAGAGATGAGTTTGCCAGCTCAGCATTAGCTTAGTGGTTCCAGGCGACGCCGAGATCACCTGAATTTCGGGGCCTCTAGTCAGGGATCATCTAAGAGAGGCCGTTTTAGTTCTGGATCTTCTGGGGGTGCAAGATCCGGATCAGGCAATGGCAGAGCCGGTCAGGGACATTAGTCATCATCTCAGAGTAGTAGGGCTTCAATGTAATCGACCGGGAGACCGAGTGGCAAACCCGTACAGATGGGTGACACCGATTGTTACTTTTGTGGGGAGACGGGTCATTTTAAGAAAGAATGTCCACATCGTCCGGGTAGTAGTTCTTCAGGCTGAGATGCTGCTGAACTAATTCAGAGAGCAGCGCAGACATCTGGTCCTGTAGTAGGGAGCGAGAACAAATCCAGTGGGGCCAACAGGGCTAGTGGGAGATAGAGGGGTCGTGGTCGGTCTTCTGGTACTCAAGACCGAGTTTTTGCAACGACTCAGCAAGAGGCTCGAGCTGCACAAGAGGTGGTTACTAGTATGTTGTCTATTTTTTATCATGATGCTCGAGTTTTAATAGATCTTGGGGCTACACATTCTTTTATTTCTCGGGGTTTTACACTTTTTGCCAATAGAGAATTGTCACCGATTTGTTGGGACATGGTCATTAGCACCCCCACCAGAGATATTATAGTGTCGAACCTCGTGATTCGCAGTTGTCCGGTGGTAATGGAAGGTCATGAGTTGGAGGCAGATCTAATTCCTTTGGACATTTATGATTTTGATGTGATTTTGGGGATGGATTGGTTAACCATGCATCATGCCTCCATTGATTGTTTCGACAAGATGGTGGTTTTCCAGAGTCCAAGTTTACTGGAACTTACATTTCAGGGTGATCGTAGGGTGATTCCCTCGACCGTCATATCGGCTTTGACGGATGAGAAGTTATTGAGGAAAGGTTGTGAGGGATATTTAGCTCAAGTGATAGATTCTTGTGATACTCCGGTGAGAGTAGAGGATATTCCTGTGGTGGATGAGTTTCCATATGTATTTCCAGAGTATCTTCCGAGGTTGCAATCTGATTGAGTTCACCATAGAGCTTCTTCCGGGTACTCAACCTATATCACAGGCACCGTACAGAATGACACCGGCATAATTGATTGAATTGAAGACTGAATTGCAGGACCTAATGGATATGAGATTTTTTTGGAAGGTAGAAAGATGGTGGTTTGAGGTCATGTATCGACTACCGGCAGTTAAACAGAGTTACGGTCTGGAATAAGTATCATTTGCCACAAATTGATGATTTGTTTGACTAATTAAAAGGGGCAAGGTATTTCTCTAAAATTGACCTTAATTTCGGGTACCATCAGTTAAGGATCAAGGAAGAGGACGTTCCCAAAATGGCTTTCAAGACACGCTATGGGCATTATGAGTTCCTGGTGATGCCCTTCGGGTTAACCAATGCACTGACGGCATTTATGGATTTGATGAATAGGGTGTTCTGACAGTACTTGGTTCGATTTGTAATTGTGTTCATTGATGATATCTTAGTATATTCGAAGAGTGCAAAGGCACATGAGGCTGGTGCCGAATACGCTAAGGAAAAAGCAATTGTTCGCCAAGTTTAGTAAATGTCAGTTTTGGTTTACCAGTGTGGGATTCTTAGGTCATGTGATTTCTGCAGAGGGTATCAGCGTGGATCCCCAAAAAGTAGAGGCAGTGGCAAATTGGGAGCAACCGAGGACAATGTCAGAGGTGAGAAGTTTTCTCGGCTTAGCAGGATATTATAGGCGGTTCGTAAAAAGATTATCTACGATAGCTCCCCGTTGACCCGGTTGACGAGGAAAGGAGTCAAGTTTGACTGGGATGATGAGTGTGAACAGAGCTTTCAAGAGCTTAAGAGGAGGTTGACTTCTGCCCCAGTGTTAACCCTTCCAGACGATAGCGGAGGATTTGAGTTGTATAGTGATGCATCATTACGAGGTATAGGTTGCATGCTGATGCAGCATGGGAAGCTGATAGCATATGCTTCCAGGCAACTTAAACCCCATGAGTTGAATTACCCCACACATGATTTAGAGTTAGCTTCAGTGGTACATGCACTGAAGATTTGAAGACACTATTAGTATGGGGAAACGTGTCGGATCTCAACTGACCATCAGAGTCTGAAATATTTCTTTACCCAGAAATATTTGAACTTGAGATAGAGAAGGTGGCTAGAGTTGATAAAGGATTATGATTGTACCATAGAGTATCACCTAGGAAAGGCCAATGTAGTGGCGGATGCACTGAGCAGGAAGTCCATGGGTTCCTTGGCCTATTTACACATTGTTTACTTACCGTTGCTGGTGGAATTTCGAAGAGCGGGAATTATACTTGGCATGGATAGTCAGGGGGCTCTGTTGGCTAGCTTCCATGTGAGACCTGTCTTGATTGACCGAATTATTAAAGCTTAACTCCAGGATCCTACGTTGTGTGTGATTAGGATGGAGTTGGAGGCTGGGAATAGGCAGGATTATGTGATTAGGAATGATAGGGCCTTGGTTAAGGATAGCCAGTTGTGCGTTCCTACTGATCCAGAGTTGAAAAGAGAAATTCTTGAGGAAGCTCATAGTTCTGCCTATGCTATGCATCCAGGTGGCATTAAGATGTATCATACTCTTAAGGAGCACTATTGGTGAACTGGGATGAAAAGGGAAATAACAGAGTTTGTGAGTAGATGCCTGACGTGTCAACAAGTAAAAGCAAAGAGGCAGAAACCATATGGGGCACTACAACCATTACCTATACCGGAATGGAAGTGGGATCACATTATTATTGATTTTCTTTATAAACTTTCTAGGACTCAAAAAGGACATGATGGAATCTAGGTAATTGTTGATAGACTCACGAAGTCAGCACATTTCTTGCCAGTACGGGAAGATTACAGGATGGACCAGTACGCCAAGTTATTTGTGGATGAGATCATACAGTTACATGGGACTCCAGAGTCGATTGTATCAGACAGGGATCCTAGGTTTACCTCGAGGTTTGGGCGGAGTTTGCAGAAAGCCTTTGGAACTCCCTTTCTTCAAGATTTGTCTTTTAATGTCTTGGTACATTCTTGAGCTAAAGGGTATGGTCATAATTAAGGTTACAATCTCATATTGAGATATGGAGGTAGGAGTGGTGTAGGATATGAAAGAAAGGCTGGAGTGTTTGGCTGCGAGGGGGT
The DNA here is from genome assembly GCA_037349345.1 of Oemleria cerasiformis. NCBI lineage: Eukaryota > Viridiplantae > Streptophyta > Magnoliopsida > Rosales > Rosaceae > Oemleria > Oemleria cerasiformis. The sequence continues at coordinate 1,308,740 of JAZGTL010000017.1, read as the reverse complement.
TGATGGAGCATACAAGGGTCAGGTTTAGAATAGGCTTTTAGGAGGCCAACACACACAAACCTAATGCCTTTAATCACTTAGTAATGCAATGAAGTTAGACACATGTTTTGCATCAATTAGAGAGTAAGTTCTAGCATTATGAGTTCATAACATATGTTCATTCAATCAATTGATCAAAGTAAAGATAATGAGATCAGAAATTGGTTATGACGACAAGGAAAACAAGAATTAGTGTATACACTCATGATAAAATCGGCAATGGGCTCAAATAACTCACAGGTATACAAGCTAACATGTTTCTATCAAGCTTAGGATTAACAAGCATCATACCAACTAGAGTTATGCAAAGTGACCTTCTAAGCATAGTTAAACATGAAACTAAGCTAAACTAAGAGTGAGAACAAGTTACAGATCAGTCATAGCAAAATTATAAGCACCATGTATTCATGATCATCTCATCATAATCATCAACAGAAACTTGCAAAATAAAACAAAACTGACTCTATTTTTTTATATTTTGAAAACTTTTCAATTTTTTTGAATTTTTTTTATGGATTTCTAATTTTGAAAAGAAATAAACTCCTCCTCCCCCCCCCCCCCCCCCCCCCCCCCCAAACTTAAATCGAACATTGTCCTCAATGCGAAACAAATGCACAAGATAGGAAAGTAATGAACTATCTAAGCATGGAAAGAGATTGACTAAAAGAAAAACAGCAAACAAAAAGAAAGGGAAGAGAAAACATAGTTGTTGAAGAATGAGAAAGGTGTTGAAATAAACTCCTAATTACCACCAACCCCCCCCCCCCCCCCCCCCCCCCCCCCCCCCCAAACTTAAATCGAACATTGTCCTCAATGCGAAACAAATGCACAAGATAGGAAAGTAATGAACTATCTAAGCATGGAAAGAGATTGACTAAAAGAAAAACAGCAAACAAAAAGAAAGGGAAGAGAAAACATAGTTGTTGAAGAATGAGAATGGTGTTTTCTCCTCCATTGGGTTGCCTCCCAATCAACGCTTCATTTAAACTCTGGGCAAGATGGCACGGTAGGTCAAGTGCTTGGTGTAGGCATGGTAAGGATGGCAGCGTCAACATGGAACATATTGTGAGATTCCCGCTGCAGAATTTTCACTACATCATGTGGAAAGGCTTTAGCCACACAAAAAGGGTTTTGGGACGTTTCAGACCGGATTTTGATGGTTTTGAGGCTATAGGAGTTCATTTAGAGCCCCGGTTGGGTATTCCCAGCGGTAACGGTTGACCATGGAGCGGGTTTTAAGCTCAGGAGGTCAAGGTAGTTGGGTCAATATTGTGTTAAGAGTTCTTTGGGATTAGGGCGTCCATGATTGGGTATTTTATTCACGCTGTGAACGGACTAGGGTTCCAGGATTGCATGAGTATGCATATGTCTAAGTATTGGGTTATACCATGGGATTCTATGATGATTGGCTTGGAGAGTGTTTTTCTCCGCTACATTGTTGAGGGTTCTCCGATTAGCATTAGAGGGTATGTCTTCGCCAGATTGTCAAGGGGTTCTCCAATGTGGGCATTTGAGGGATCTTTCTCCACCATATCATTGAGGTCTAAGGTGGTTCAGGACGAGCCAGGATATTGAGTTATCACTCAAGGGCTCAGGACGAGCAGGGGTATTGAGTTATCACTCGGGGGCTCATGACGAGCCGGGATATTTAGTTTGACTCGAAGTAAGTCAGTGAGACTCAATTCAACCAAGTTTGGTACCTTCGTCATCCGGGTCAGTGGGTTGGTGTGGGCGGTAATCCAGATGGACGAGCCAGTTGTCTTGTGTTATTACTGTAGAGAATTCGGCAGGGACTGACTTACAATTGGTATCAGAGCTTGTTTGCAGAGGGCTATAAACTTCGAATCATGATCATTACAATTAATATCAGAGCTCATGTAAGAGAGTGTTACCTTTTCGGACCACCACTATTCCGAGGTTTCAGAGGTGACCTATAAGCTATCATGCGTCTGACAGGTAGGTGTGGTCAGTAAGTACAGAGGTTCTGTTTGGAACCCTGTAAGGTTTACTAAATATATTTAAGGACAAAGGGTATTCCTGGTATTAAATTTTGAAGAAAAAGAGCTGCTAGACAGGATAAGGGCTTTTCGCGGATTTCGAGGTGAAATTCGGGAATGGTCCTTACAATTGGTATCAGAGCTCTAGGTTTAACTTCCTGTAGACCGCACACTTGTGTTCAAATTATTTAAGGATTCCTGTTAACAAGATGTCTCCGAGACGTTTATCTCATTAGTGATCTTAAACTGAGGGAGGCGGAGGTCATGTGATGCACGGGCGAGGTAGGCGTCACTGTTGCTGGTGAGTGGACCCTGGTTTTGTAAATGACAATGCATGCATAAATGTATATCTGAATTAAACTCTTTTATGTATTGCTTTTGACAATTTCTGTAACGACCCGGACCAGAATTTAAATTCTTTTGAGAATTGGACCATTTTACCCTCAGTTTTGGATGGGTTCGGGAGTCACTTTTTGACTGGTAATACTTTTGGGAATTTTTCTTGGGTTGTTACGTAGGTCTCGAACTCACGAGTTCGTAGACAGGCGGCACGCGGAAAACGGATATCTGATGAGTTCGTTACGGGTCTAGAAGCTGCAGGGGCAGTTTGGTAATTTTGGAAAAGTTGAAATTATATAACAGATATTTTTCTCTCTCCTCGAGAGATTGGTCGATGCAGTCTCGGTCCTACCCGAGTCCTCCCCGTGCGAACACCGAAGGTCCATATTCATCGGACGGATTTCGATCCGATTCGAACAAAACCGAGGTCGGGAGGATCTTCCCCGAGACCCCACGAGCATTTTTGGATAGTTATTGGTGCGGGAGCACCGCCGTAGGCGACGGACAGAGGAGGGAGGTGAACCGAACATTCTCGGCTGTTTTTCGGCCAAACCAGGTACGATCTCGGAACTTTAACCTCATATTTGGATTCCTGGTGAAAAGTAGATGAATTTCCATGTGTGGATCGTGAAAAACGGTCAAGAAATGAAGAAGTTAGAAAACCTTGAAAATCAGTCGGAAATGGCAGTTTCCGACGAACCAGACGGCGGCGGAGGTGGCGGTCTGGTCATCTTCTCCGGCCAGCCTCCGGCGACGGTGAGGGCCGTCCGGTCGTCTTCTCCGGCGAGTCACCGGTAACCGGTCGAGTCGAGTGAACCGGTCGAGTTGGACTGGGTCAGGTCGAGCCAGGCCGGGTTGGACCAGTCCAGGCGCGTGAACACTGTAGCAGGCACGTGACCGGTGCGTGGCAGCGCGTGGGCGCGTGTTCTGACCTTCCGGTGGCGCATGGCGGCGCGTGGGACTGTTTCCGAAGTCACGGCGGCGCGTGACTAAGGTTTTGGGCCATTCCGGATCAGATTTTGTTGGTTTCGAGGCCATAGGAGTTCATTTAGAGCTCGGTTGGGCAATCCCAGCGGTAAGGATTGACCGTGGAGAGGGTTTTGAGCTTGGAAAGTCAAGTAGTTGGGTCATTATGGTGTAGGTGTTATGAGGCTAGAGCGTGCATGAATTTTGGGTTGGATGGTGATGGTAAGCGGACTTTGATTTATAAATTGTAATGCATGTATAAATATCTTTGATTTAATTACTGTCGTGTATAGTTGTATTTATAAATTGTAATGCATGTATTAATATCCTCGATTTAAATACTGTTGTGTATGGGTGCAATGATTGCTGGATAATTGTTGTTCCAATATTTCAGTGGAAGTGTATTGTGAGAAATGCTATGGTTGTTGGATTCGGTTTTGATATTATTTGGGTACATGGTTATGAGTTGAAACCGTATTTGTGATAAATGATAAACAAAATATGAACTTGATTTGGATACAAATGCGATTTGATGGGGCCCGGGCCTTGGTTCCGTGTTGGCGGACTCCCGGTGAACCCCCAATATAAACAAAACCGATTTGATGGGGCCTAGGAGCCAGGCCTTGGTTCCCTGTTGGCGGACTCCCGGTGAACCCCCAATATAAACAAAACCGATTTGATGGGGCCTAGGAGCCGGGCCTTGGTTCCGTGTTGGCGGACTCCCGGTGAACCCCCAATATAAACAAAACCGATTTGATGGGGCCTAGGAGCCAGGCCTTGGTTCCGTGTTGGCGGACTCCCGGTGAACCCCCAATATAAACAAAACCGATTTGATGGGGCCTAGGAGCCGGGCCTTGGTTCCGTGTTGGCGGACTCCCGGTGAACCCCCAATATAAACAAAACCGATTTGATGGGGCCTAGGAGCCGGGCCTTGGTTCCGTGTTGGCGGACTCCCGGTGAACCCCCAATATAAACAAAACCGATTTGAGGGGGCCTAGGATCCGGGCCTTGGTTCCGTGTTGGTGGACTCCCGGTGAACCTCCAATATAAAAGGTGATTTTGCAGAGATTGTGGTCGAGTCCAAGTAGTACATATTCTAGCACACCCCAAGGGATACCCTGGTGGCTAGGGATATGATAGTCGAGAGATATGCCGACTGATATGATATGCCAGTCGAGAGATATGCCGACTGATGAGATATCATAGTGCAGAGAGTTGTGATACTGGACTAGCACACCCCAAGGGATACCCTAGTGGCTAGGGATATGATAATCGAGAGATATGCCGACTGATGTGATATGATAGCCGAATGTTATACCGGCTGATGATATGATATGATAGCCGAGGATATTTCCGGCTCTAATATGAACCAGACGGCAATTATCATGGGCTTAATCAACCTATGGAAATACTTCGTTATCCGGGTCAGTGGGTTGGTGTGGGCGGTGACCCAGAGGGACGAATTATTGTTGATTCACCAGTATCTGACTAGTCTGTTGTCTTGTGGTTTTCCAGTAGAGATGTCAGCAATGTCTGACCTACTGACATTTGGTGTCAGAGAGTATTTCTATTTGAATCACCACTATTCCGAGGTCTTGGCTTTGACCTGTATATTATCCTGCGTCTGATAGTAGGAGTGGGTAGTAAGTACAGAGGTTCTGTTGGGAACCCTGTAAGGTTTAATAAAAATTATTTAAGAACAAAGGATATTTCTGGTATTTAAATTTTGAGGTAAAAGGGCTGTCAGACGGGATAAGGGTTCTTTCCGGGTTTCGAGGGAAAATTCGGGAAGGGTCCTTACAATTTCCGTACAAATCTTACTGGACACAGGTTTTCAACATTTCAGTGAAAATGTGTTTTGGGCTATGGCATGGTTTTATGGACTCGGTTATTAAATGGTTTTGACTTGATAAATTGTGAGTTCATGGTTTTGGGTGTAACCCCGGATGTGTGATTTCCTTGGATTTTGGTATAAACCCGGTTTTTCAATGAATTTGGCTTAGGCTAGGAAATAAGGATTTCAAAACACAGATTTTGGTTTTCACTGAAGTTCTGTCCTGATGGTAAAGGTTTCTCCGGCTGGCGTTGAGGGGTTTTGCTCTGCTGGATCATTGAGGGCTCCGACGCTGGTGTCGAGGGGTTTTGCTCCGCCGGGTCGTTGAGTTTGTCTACACATAGCACAGGGTTTTGCACCACTCGAGGTATATCGGGTGTGCAGGGTTATGGTTTTCTCTAACTGGCGTTGAGGGGTTTTGCTCCGCTGGTTATTGAGGGCTCCGACGCTGGTGTCGAGGGGTTTTGCTCCACCGGGTTGTTGAGGCTGTCTATGCATAGTACATGGTTTCTGTACACCTCGAGGTATATCGAGTGTGTGGAGGGTTTTGAGCTACGGCTCGGGATTTTATTCGGGAGCAGTGGAATATGTTTTGATTTACATGTTGTGTCCAGGCTGATTTCATATGATTTATAAACTCCTTGAGGAAGGTTTTCAAAGCAGGGTTGCAGACCACATAATGTTTTCATTATTTGGATTTCGTGGGTTCCACCAAATGTTTTTACAAAAGATGGAGCTTACTGGCAAGCTTTTGGCTTATCTTTATGAACTTGTTTGAAAAGAAATGTGGTGTATGCACGCATTGTTTTATACATGATGAAGAGTCTTCTCCAACACGTAATCATCAAGGTTTTCTCCAACTAGCGTATGAGGGTAATTCTCCGCTAGATCGTTGACGGGTTCACCGACACTGGCGTTGCAAAGGAGTGCTCCGCTAGATCGTTGAGATTGACTGCACATAGTACACGTATCCCTATCTGACTCCTAGCTTCAAGGTATGTTCGGTCATGTGACGTCATGAAGTCATGTTGAGAGTAGGACGCAGTGGACTTCTCAAGCTCAGATATGTGTTTTGAGATATATTGCATGGAATATGGTGCCTCCAGGATGTTGTTCTCGCTTACGATTTGTTATTGAGACTGTGTGCATAGTGGGCAGGTTCTTCTGAGGCCCAGTTCGTGTCGGTGGTGACGCGAGAGAACTTGAAAAGGAGGTTAGCCCTTTGACTTGAGTTAAGGAAATTTCGGGGACGAACATTCTCTAAGGAGGGTGAATTGTAACGACCCGAACATTTAACTATTGAATTATTGTAAATTAATTTGTGCAAAGACGATTTTATCCTTAGTTTTAAAGGGTGCTCGGAAGTCCATTTTGTGTAGAGCCACATTTAACAGTTTTTGTGGGTACCATTGCATAGGTCTCGAACTCACGAGTTAGTAGACAAGCGGCACACGGAAAATAGAGACCATGCAAGAAAATGTCGGGTCTCGATTATTCAGGGGTATTTTGGTAATTTGGCTTGAGTCTATGTATTTAAACCTTCAACCCTGGCTGCACAAAGGAGTGGTCATTTTAATCAATCTTTCCCACATCAGACCGCGACACCGACTCATCGATAGAACCAAACACGTCCGATTTTAGACCTTCAAATCCAGGGAACGTTAGCCAATTTTTTGGAAACCATCATCTTCTGCTTCTTCCCATGAGCAAAATCGTACCCACCACCGAAGGAGGTAGCCGCGTGAGATACCAAACAGAGGAAAAAGAAACCGGCATCTTCCGATCCATTTTCTGATCGGAACATGTATGAATTTAGTGTTTTTAGTGCAATTTTAGATTCCTAGGGTTTAGTAGATGCATTTAGACATAAAATTCATGAAAAACGGTTGAGGTTTGAAGAAGTTAGGAAAGCTTGAAGATCGGTCAGAAATGGCGATTCCGACGACGGCGACGGCGGCATGATTGTCTTCTCCGGTGAGTCATCGGAGATCGATCGGGTGAGTGGACCAATTGGGTTGAGTGGATCGGTCGAGTCGAGTGGATCGGTCGAGTCGAGTGGATCGGTCGGGTCGAGTGGATCGATCAGGTCGAGTGGACCGGTCAGGTTGAGTGGACCGATCGGGTCGAGTGGACCGATCGGGTCGAGTGGACCATGTCGGGCTAGACCGAATCAGGGCGAGTTGGGTCGGTTGGATCGGGTCAGAGCGTGGAAGGACTGTAGCAGGCGCGTGGCCAGGCCTTCTGTCGGCTCTTGGCGGCGCGCGGGACCGATTCCGACATCATCGCAACGCAGGCCTAGGGTTTTGGGACATTTCGGATCGGATTTTGATGGTTTTGAGGCCATAGGAGTTCATTTAGAGCCCCGATTGGGTATTCCCAGCGGTAACGGTTGACCATGGAGCGGGTTTTAAGCTCGGGAGGTCAAGGTAGTTAGGTCAATATTGTGTTAAGAATTCCTTGGGACTAGGGCATCCATGATTGGGGATTTTATTCGTGCTGTGAACGGACTAGGGTTCCGGGATTGCATGAGTATGCAAATGTCTATGTATTGGGTTATACCATGGGATTCTTTGATGATTGGAGTGGAGAGTGTTTTTCTCCGCTACATTGTTGAGGGTTCTCCGATTGGTTTTAGAGGGTATGTCTCCGCCAGATTGTTGAGGGGTTCTCCAATGTGGGCATTTGAGGGATCTTTCTCCACCATATCGTTGAGGTCTAAGGTGGTTCAGGACGAGCCAGGATATTGAGTTATCACTCGGGGGTTCAGGACGAGTAGGGGTATTGAGTTATCACTCGGGGGCTCAAGACGAGCCGAGGTAGGGGTATTGAGTCAGTGAGACTCAATTCACCAAGTCTGGTACCTTCGTCATCCGGGTCAGTGGTTGGTGTGGGTGGTGATCCAGATGGACGAGCCAGTTGTCTTGTGTTATTACTGTAGAGACGGCAGGGACTGACTTACAATTGGTATCAGAGCTTGTTAGCAGAGGGCTATAAACTTCGAATCATGATCATTACAATTAGTATCAGAGCTCATGTCAGAGAGTGTTACCTTTTTGGACCACCACTATTTCGAGCTTTCGAAGGTGACCTATAAGCTATCCTACGTCTAGTAGGTAGGTGTGGTCAATAAGTACAGATGATCTATCTAGAACCCTGTAAGGTTTACTAAATATATTTAAGGACAAAGGGTATTCCTGGTATTAAATTTTGAAGCAAAAGAGCTGTCAGACGGGATAAGGGCTTTTCGCGGATTTCGTGGTGAAATTCGGGAAGGGTCCTTACAGGGAAGGTGCCATGTCTTCAATTTGACTGATATAGAACAAAAACTACCTCTTGTGTTTGTCATGCCTCTCATCCATGCGGTCACTCATTTCTCGAATTTCTTGAGCACCAGCCGTGACTTCTTGAGTACAAGCCTTAATGTTTTCTATAATCGGCAGCATCAAAGTTTGGAGTTCAGGATTTAGGCCTGGCTTAGGAGCAATTTGAGTGGTATTCCATGGGGCATTGGACTGATCACACCATCCTGGATTGTATGGACTTGATTATTCTTGATAATGGAATCCACGCTGATTGCTCCACCCTTGGTTGAATGGACTTGAGTATGGATCGTTCCAAGTTCCCATATCCATCTAAAAGTTGTCCGTATGTAGAAAAAAAGTATTACAAATTGAGTTAGTATACAATCTAAATTAAATGGACACCGTTGAACAATCTAAATTAAATGGACACCGTTGAGGGACAAGTCCCCGGCAACGGGGCCAAAAACTTGTTGGTAAATATAGAAGACAAGAGTATGCAATTTATTTCTAACAGTTAAAACCTTGCAAGTGCACAAAAAAATTAAGATAGTATAGCAGGAATTAAGGATTGATCCCTCAAGGACTTGTATCAATGTTTTATCCACTTTATAATTTAGACTCAACTAACTCAGCTTATGACTCCAAAAACAGAAAAGAAAACAAATAAGAGACCTAGACCTAGACTCAACACTAACTAGATGTGCAAACACAGATTTGGGGGGGTTTTGAGTTGGTTTTGGAAGATTAAAATTAAAACATAAAATAAAGATAGAATTGAAAGAACTTAAAAGTAGTAGACAAATGCAATTCGATTTCTGTATTAATTTATGAACTAGAATGAGTTAAGGCATGGAATCCACTCTAAACAACCATGAATCAATACTATGAATGTCTAACTTATCAATTTCAATGCACAACTATGATGTTCACAGATTTTGCATGGCATATAACTAAACTGTATGAATTCTCTCTTACTTAGCATGTTAGATGCATGGCATGTACATCAAACTTATATCTCTAGGTGCAACCTAGCATGGCATATACTCAGATTTAGTACCTAGAAACTCATTAAGAACAAAGAGAATTATGAACGTCACATGAACCCTAGAACATGGCATATATCCTAGATCTTCATGAAATCAGTTTACATGACTAGTTCTTAACCTAACCACATGTTGCTAATGAATGAAAGAAGATATGGCAGTTATCCTAACATTCCCAATGACAAGCAAACGTAAACAAGGTAGCTAAGCTTGTAAACAAATGCTTGAAAACAATAAGAACAGAAAATAGATTCTAGTTGCAAAAAGAAATTGATAAACCAAAACTGAATCATAACATCAATTTAATCAGGTCTAGGGCTTCAAAGCAGCCCTACCAACTACAAAACTACTCCATAAACTATGGTGGGAAGCCTAAGTTTCTCTATTAAAGTATATGGACCTGAGGGATTTTTAGGACGAAGGACGACTTACACAAGAGGCTTTTCGATCTGCCTATATCCAGTGAGTGGTTCTTTGTTTGCGGCTCTAAAAGAGTTGCTAATGCGCCAATAAGGAGTTCGGGGAGTATAGATGTATATGTATGTGAATGAAGGGAGGGCTTTCTTTATAATCAAAGGAGAAACTATCTTACTTTCCTTGTAGTGTGCCTTCTGGTTTTGGTGAGGAGTGAGGTAGAAGGAACATAACAGATGTTCTTGAAACAAGCTTCTTCTTCATTCAACAAAGCATCCATAACTGTCCAATCATGCATTTTATAAGAGGGAAGAGAAGAGGATACACTCGAGTAGGCATGTGGATGCATCTATCCCCATGCTGTCCTCCAAGGAAGGAACGACCAATTTCACTGAGCGAGCCAAGCTAGGCAATTGAAGGGGAAGTTGACGAAGGGTGGAGGTCAAGAGCTAGTTGATTGATCAGAGTTTTTGATCGCCTTTTGGTGGATGGCGGAAACCCGGTTTCTGGCAAACCCATGGTACAAAACCAATGGCCCCCACTTTGATTAACTCATGTTTTATTTGTTCGCCCATATGGCTACTAACGCTAGTTCTATGGCACCCTTCAGATATAGATAGGGGGTAATCATTGAATCATATAGAATGGATAACTACTATTTTCTTTAGGAGGACTCCTTCATAACGACTCCTTAAGGAATAAGGCAAGTCATAGATAGTAAAGGAAGTCATGCTAACCTTGGCGTAAGGCAAGTAATAAGGAAAGGAGACTAGTTGGTTGGTAAGTTCACTTAATGAAAAAAAGACTGACCTAGCTAATGAATCTATTGAGGAAAAGAGGGTTCGGGCTTAGTGCTCTACCAAATAGAATAGCCATGGCACTTACGGGTTCATGCCTTTATGGCCTGAAAGAGCACGTTATCTCTCCTAGTTTCCAGTCCTTCCCAGGCGGGATACAAAGTCTCTCTCAGTTAGGCTCCTTGCTAATGTTCAATTCCACATATGTACTCCTGAGGTCTTATCCATCTACTGGGGTCACTAAATGGCAATATAAACACATTTGATATTAATAACTTGGGCCTTTGATACATTTGTACAACTGAAGCTACCAGCTTCAGAACTGACTCTCCACTGCTTGACCTCCATATAAGCCATCTCACTTGCAGTGATTCTATCCGTTAGTTGCTAAATTGCCATCGGAGCTATCTACAGGGGGCTAGGGCCCATCCTGCGGCGGATAGGGCGAGATGGAGTTATAGCGGTCTGGGTTGCTTATAGGTCTCGCTTTTCGAAATGAAATTGGATGTGCCATATATCAACTTGTGTTCCCAGAAGTGTAAATATTACAAGTAAATACCAAAGAAAATTGGTATCGAGGTTCATCACTACCATTAGAAATTGGGGTAGGGAAGAATGAAGGTATTCCTTCCAATCCCAAGATCATAGCCAATATCATATTCGCCAAGCGCAAAGCTAGTTGATTCAGTGGACGTTGACCGATAACCAGCATCTGAACCAATTTGAGTACCGGAGACTAGCTCTGTTCCCATAAAAATGCCATGCTTTGCCAAAGTAGTCGATCCAGTTTTCTGAGTCAAAGCAATTTTTTATCCACCTGAAACATCCGTTGAAAAGGCAGTTGACCCCGCAACATCAAGAGAAATGGTTAAGCCAAAGTTAGATGCAGAACCCACAAAGGCTGGGATAGAGGCAGCAGAGAAGGTGGTGGGTTAAGTTGTTTACCATTCACAATAAATGTACCGGTTGCAGGGGAAGTTGCAAAGGTAACAGGATAGCTAGGACCTGTAAATAAATGACCCGCTTTAAGAAGACACAATTGCAGTCTAGCTTACCGAGTGGATCATCAATATAGGGAGCAAAGTCAAAAGTTTCAACCAATTGATTTGAAGTTCCAGTGCCAAGTGCTTAAGTTGCAGAACCACCTAAAACATCGGTCAAGATAGTAGAAGCAACAAGGAGAAAGGCACCAAGGGCAGATTCCGTTTACTGAGCAAAAGGTCATATAGTCTTCTTCGTTTATCCCGAAGCAATCCTGAAACAGTGTAGCAAGACCTTTTATCCCTCTATTGAGGTCAAACCTCTCCATTTACCCGTTGTTTGTCGGACCTGATTTTGTAGACAAATGTATGTCTGCCATTTCACAAAGGAACTCTGCCATCTCGTGACGCTTGCTGACAACCCGCTTTCTATCACCCGAGCACTCAGTGGAAGAAGAGGAATCAAGTCATGTAGTCTCCAATCCAATCCTTGCTCCCACAGTTAGTCCTTGGTTGATCCCTAGGTTCTGATTATGGCTTATCTGATAATAGAAGTACCTCAGGGAATCCCCTTTTGTGATTGTTCCAAAGTGTGCTTCTGTTTCTTGTTCTTCGAGCTCAACTGGTCATGCTTCTTTCTCAGTTGCGCGATTCCTAGCTATAAGGACCCTTCCCGAATTTTACTTCGAAATCCGCAAAAAGCCCTTATCCCATCTGACAACTCTTTGTCCATAAAATTTATTACCAGGAATACCCTTTATCCTTAAATATATTAAATAAACCTTATAGGGTTTCCGACAGAACCTCTCTGCACTTACTGACTACACCTACCTGTCAGACGCATGATAGCTTACAAGTCACCGCCGAAACCTCGGGATAGTGGTGGCCCGAAAAGGTAACACGCTCTGATATCAATTGTCAATAGGTCAGACACTGCTGAAACCTCTACTATAATAAGACAAGACAACTGACTTGTCAGCCTCTTGTGAACCTTCAATAACTCGTCAATTTGGGTCACCGCCCACACCAACCCACTGACCCGGATGATAAAGGAACTAGACTTGGTTGAATTGAGTCTCACTAACTTACCCCGAGTCAAACTCGATATCCCTGCTCCTCTAGAGCACCCCGAGTGGTAACTCGATATCCCGACTCTTTTTGAGCACCCCGAGTGATAACTCGATATCCCGGCTCGTCCTGAGCACCCCGAGTGCTCGTCCAGAGCTACCTTAGACCTCAATGATATGGCAGAGAAAGATCCCTCGAACGCCAACATTGGAGAACCCCTCGACGATCCGGCGGAGACATACCTTCTGACCCCAATCGGAGAACCCTCAACAATGTAGTGGAGAAAGATACCCTCCACACCAATCATCGGAGAATCCCGTGTTATACCCTAATACCTAGAAGCAAGCATACCCATGCAATCCGGAACCCTAGTACGTTCACAGCGCAATTAAAATACCAAAATCATGGACGCCCTAGCCACAAGGAACTCGTGACACATTATTGACCCAACTCCCTTGACCTCCCGAGCTCAAAACCCGCTCCATGGTCAACCGTTACCGCTGGGATTATCCAACCGGGGCTCTAAAGAACTTCTACGGCCTCGAAATCGTCGTAATCCGATCTGGAATGTCCCAAAACCCTAGCCACGTGCCGCCGTGACCCCGAAATTAGTCCTACGAGCCGCCACACGCCGATAGATGGTCGGACCACACGCTACGCACCCTCACGCACTGCCACTCGCTGCCATGCGCCCCCACGCACTGACACTGTTCACGAGGGAATAGTCCGTCAAGCCTGACGGATTATTTTGTCAACCTTGACGGAATCTTCCATCAACCCTGACGGAATCTTCAATCAACCCTGATAGAATCTTCTGACGGAATTCGAATATTCCGTCAACCCTAACGGCGTAAGGGTTCCGTCAACCACCGTTAACCTTTGATGGAATATGCTAACGTCGTCAGCATATTCTGTCAAACTCTGAACGGCCTCAGTTGACTCAATGGTCAACTGACGACTGACGTTAGCAACCACCGGCCGAACCAGTCACCTAAGGTCTCCGGAGAAGAAGGTCGCACCGTCGTCCGTCGTCGCTGGAGTCTCACTGGCGACTTTCCGGAGAAGACTGTCGCACCGCCGTCCGCGGTGGCCGGAAAGCTCCGTTTCTGGCCGACCTTGAAGTTTTTCTAACTTCTTCAAAACTCAACCATTTTTCACGAATTTTACGTCTAATCTATCTACTCGAACCCAGGAACTCAAAAATTACCTCAAAACACAAAACCCGTACCTGTGCTGGCTGGAAAATCGATTTGAACTTTCGGGGTTTTCCTTTCCTCGGTCCAGTGTCTCCCATGGGTGCCTCCTCCTATGGTTTATACGGTTGTGCTCGTGGGTAGGAGGAGATTCCTATTAGTTCCACCAAAAAGGGAGACATGGCCTTGAATTAAAGTCCACTTTCATGGGTTTTGGTAGTTTTGAGTGACACGGGTTGGGGGGGGGGGGGGGGGGGGGGGGGGGGGGGTGAAAGTCAACAGTACTCGTAAGTTCAAGACCTACGCAACGGTACCCGAAACACAGCTAAAAGTGTCTTGAAACAAAAATTGACTTTCACGCCCCTTAACAACCAAGTGTAAATTTGTCATTTTGGAAAATAATTTACGAAAATTCAACAATTAAATTTTCGGGTCGTTACACTAGCAGCTAGATCCTAGATCAGAGGATGTCGGTGAGTCTGATTGTTCTAACTTCTACAGTTGTCAGTTTCCTTAAGGCGCCTTCCAGTTCTAGCCCAATGGCGGAACTTTCCGGTGAGCAGGATCCCCATTTAGAAGAAGGAAGAAAAGCCTACGTATCCTTTCGCTTAGAGCTAGGGTCAAAGATCAGTCCAAGCTAGGATAAGCTCTCGAAAGTCAAACCTCTCCTCTGCAACTAGGTCAGTTCGGGCTATGACCCTTCGAGCAGGGTAGTTCATAAGCTGCTATCTCTAACCAAGGTTAGGTCTTCTTTTGCTCTGCTGCTGTTATTCTTCCTCCATCCTGTACACAAGCCATGGCTTCTCGAAGTCAAGTACATCAAAGGTAGGGGAAGAAAGGGTCATCTCAGGATGGACTCAATATCTATTATCTTGCCACTTCGCTTTCTCCAAATCTTTCGCTTTCCCCAGGAGGAATGTACCGAAACATCATACATAAGAGACTGATAGATTCGTCTACCATGTCTCTTGTGAAAAATTCTGTATTTATCAACCTGTGTGACAACAGCCAATCAATTCATTCAATCGACGAACAGGTTGGCAAGATAATCAGATACTTTTCCTGTTCTTGAAGCTCAATCACTAAGGCGGGCTGATTTCCTAGTCTCTCTATTTCTGTAAAAAAATAATGGGGCTCCCTCCTATCCCCTGCTAGTCTTCTTTCTTTTCCCTTAGCTCCCCAAAAGAAAGGAAACTTCCTCGATTGGGCATAATAGATATATTTTAGAGGAAGGGGAAGATAATTTCATTGGTATGCATCATTTAGTGGATCAAGCCGATGTAACCATCATAATTAGTTGCCTTCATAAGGTAGCTGCACTTACATCCTTTATTTGATTTCGGGGTTACCAACAGCTATTGCTACATTCCTCTTAGAAGTGGAATAGTCTGTACTGAGATATGCTATCAGGAAGTCTTCGATTCAATCAAGCACGCTACTATGCAAAATAAAGGTCAGGATTAAAGGCCCATGGCACCTACATAACTGGTTGCTTGCTTACCAAGCCATACTGGCAAGCTCCTCAAGTTCCATTATTATTCTTGACTTGACTTATTATTATAAAAACTACTCACTATCAAGATGAAAGACGATCGATTTTGTACCCAAGAAGATAGAGAGTCCCACATACGAGAAAAGGTCACAAATAGAGTTAAACCAAGTAACATTGCAATGGCATAATGATAGTAGGGTCGGGATATCCCCGCCCTCCGAACCGGACTTGAGGGTCTCCCCTCATCCGGCTCTCTGCAGGGGAATCTCCACTCACTGCCTCCCCTAATATCCTTCCTTTACCACATCATGTGGGTTTACAGGAGATCCCAGAGGCTCACTCGAAAAGGCTGCTATGTAAGGACCCTTCCCGAATTTTCCTCGAAACCCGGAAAGAACCCTTATCCCGTCTGACAGCTCTTTTACCTCAAAATTTAAATACCCGAAATACCCTTTATTCTTGAATAATTTTTATTAAATATTATAGGGTTCCCGACAGAACCTCGGTACTTACTGACCACTCATACCTGTCAGACGCATGATAGTATACAGGTCAAAGCCAAGACCTCGGAATAGTGGTGGTTCAAATAGGAATGCCCTCTGACACCAATGTCAGTAGGTCAGACTCTGCTGACATCTCTACTGAAATACCACAAAACAACCGACTAGTCTATTACTTGTGAACCAACAATAATTCGTCACTCTGGGTCACCGCCCACACCAACCCACAGACCCGGATGACGAAGTATTTTCATAGGTTGATTAATCACATGACAATCATCGTCAAACCATATTAGAGTCAAAATTATCCTCGGCTATCATATCGTATCCTCTGCCGGAATAACATTCGGCTATCATATCACATTAGTCGACATAACCCTAGCCACCAGGGTATCCCTTGGGGTGTGCTAGTCCTGTATCACAACTCTTTACAAAATCACCTTTTATATTGGAGGTTCACTGGGTTCACCGTCTCAGCAGATCCTAGCCCCGGATCCTGCCCCCCCCTCAAATCGGTATTGTTTATTTTGGAGGTTCACCGGGTTCACCGTCTCAGCGGATCCTTACCCCGGCTCCTTGGCCCCCTCAAATCGATTTTGTTTATATTGGGGGTTCACCGGGTTCACCGCCAACAGCGGATCCTAGGCCCGGCTCCTGGGCCCCCTCAAATCGGTTTTGTTTATATTGGGGGTTCACCGCCAACAGCGGATCCTAGGCCCGACTCCTGGGCCCCCTCAAATCGGTTTTGTTTATATTGGGGGTTCACCGGGTTCACCGCCAACAGCGGATCCTAGGCCCGGCTCCTGGGCCCCCTCAAATCGATTTTGTATCCAAAATCAATTATATATTTTGTTTATCATTTATCACAAATACGGTTCATAGACCCAAATATTTACCACGTCAAAACAATATCAAACCGAATCCAACAACCATATCATTTCTCACAACACACTTCCACTGAAATATTGGAAAAACAAATGTCCAGCAATCAATTATAAATTCCAGGAAATCATTGCACCCATACACAACAGTATTTAAATCAAAGATATTTATACATGCATTACAATTTATAAATACAACCATACACAACAGTATTTAAATCAAAGATATTTATACATGCATTACAATTTATAAATCAAAAGTCCGCTTACAAACATCATCCAACCCAAAATTCATGCACGCTCTAGCCTAAGAATCACCTACACAATAATGACCCAACTACCTTGACTTTCCGAGCTCAAAACCCTCTCCATGGTCAATACTTACCGCTGGGATTGCCTAACCGGGCTCTAAATGAACTCCTATGGCCTCGAAACCAACAAAATCTGATCCGGAACGTCCCAAAACCCTAGTCACGCGCCGCCGTGACTTCGGGAACAGTCCCACGCGCCACCACGTGCCACCGGAAGGCCAGAACACGCGTTCACGCGCCGCCACGCGTCAGTCACGCGCCTGCTACAGTGTTCACGTGCCTGGACTGATCCAACCTAGCCCCGCTCGACATGACCCGGTCCAACTCGACTCGACCCGATCGGTTCACTCGACTCGACCGGTTCACTCAACCCGACCGGTTCACTCGACTCGACCGGTTCACTCGACTCGACCGGTTCACTCAACCCGACCGGTTCACTCGACCCGATCGGTTCACTCGACTCGACCGGTTCACCGGTGACTCGCCGGAGAAGACGACCGGACGGCCGTCGCCGGAGGCTGGCCGGAGAAGATGACCGGATCGCCACCTCCGCCGCCGTCTGGTTCGCCGGAAATTGCCATTTTCGGTCAATTTTCAAGGTTTTCTAACTTCTTCATTTCTTGACCATTTTTCACGATCTACACATGGAAATTCATCTACTTTTCACCAGGAATCCAAATATGAGGTCAAAGTTTCGAGATCGTACCTGGTTTGGCCTGAAAACGGCCGAGAAGATTCGGTTCACCTCCCTCCTCCGTCTGTCGCCTACGGCGGTGCTCCCGCTCCAATAACTACCCCAAAATGCTCGTGGGGTCCCGGGGAAGATCCTCCCGACCTTGTTTCGTTCGAATCGGATCAAAATCCATCCGATGAAAATGGGCCTTCGGTGTTCGCATTGGGATGACTCGGGTAGGAGAGAGACGGACCAATCTGCCGAGGAGAGAGAAAAATATCTCCTATATAGTTCCAACTTTTCCAAAATTACCAAACTGCCCCTGAAGCTTCTAGACCCGTAACGAATTCACCGGGTCTCCGTTTTCCGCGTGCCGCCTGTCTACAAACTCGTGAGTTCGAGACCTACGCAACAACCCAAGAAAAATTCCCAAAAGTACTGCCAGTCTTAAAGTGACTCCCGAACCCGTCCAAAACTGAGGGTAAAATTATCCAATTCTCAAAATAATTTAATTTCTGGTCCGGGTCGTTACATGCTATACCATACCTTTTGGCTCAACGCTACTCTAGTAGTCACTAGACTCACTATAGTAGTCCGTCCGACTACTCTTGCTGAAATCATTACTCTTCATTCTTCCGTGCTCTAGAAATTGCACTCCCTATACCACTACCATGTAGTTAGGTAGGGGCAATCAATCCGGAATCTAGAAATGAATGGGGATCCCTATCAATATAAAAATGAAGAATATATAACTAGATTTTTTTCCCTTTCTCTCACTCAATAGATGTATTTGGTCTGATATGATACAATACATTACGAGACGATGGAACGCAATGGGATGGATGGTAGAGGGTTGCCCGCGCCCAAAAGTGATGATTCACTTGTCCCCTTTTCCATAGGGACCCCGTGGCATACAATCGAAACGACTCCTACAAGATAGTCATCCCTTTCTCTCTTTTTACAGCCTCGTGGACGGACGAAATAGGGGAAGTTACAAAACGAGATAGTGAAGGCTCGCGAAGTAGACAACAAGCTCTTCTCAGCCCCCTAACCTTTCTATTATATTATTAATGCGCTAGCGCGCCCCTGGGGAGGGGATTCATTCACTTGCATTCCTGCTAGCACTATAAAAAGCTTTGGTCTTAATGCCCCTACTAATGTTGTGCAGCCTTTCCTCGGGTTCGTAGAGTCGAGTTTCCCGTTTACCCACAATGGAGGAGCCGCCCCCACCAGGTAGGCGGCCACGAGTTATAACGCGTTCTTCGCACAATAAATCCACTTTGAAGTTGACTTATTCGCTCGGCCAATCGTCGGAATGTGTACGAGATACCATAAGGGCCCAATATCTTAATAGCACCTTCATCTAAAGCGCTTCGTCGGTGGTCCATCGCACCCCTATTCACTTAAAGGATGCTGCTTAATTATGAAAGAAATTCTTTCTCAAGGTAAGAAGTTCCCTTTCGTTAAGCGCTTCGAGCCATGAGTGGACATCATTGTCTGGAGACAAATCCAGATCCTGTTTCATCATTAGCTTAGCTAAAGTGGAATAATATGACTAGCTTTCTGAAAAATTAGATGAAACCTGCTTTATCGATATGAGAAATATGGGCTCAAAAAGACCCCCCTCGCCAAGTGAACGAGTTTAGTCTGAATTAGCTGTAGAAGTTGCTCCCGCTCCGGACTTACTTCAAGAAAAGATAGGATTGGGCAATTCCGCTGGTTCTGGAGCTTGCCTTATTATTATGAAAAGGTAGTTTACTTGCTCGACCATAGGGAAAAGGTGGAGCGAGCTTGCTTACTTAGTGCTTGCACTAAGGGGAAAGGGTTTTTTTTTTATAGAGAGAGAGTAAGGGTGGTGGAGCTTGAGGCTTCTCAGCTAGGGAGGAATTCTCCAAAAATGGAATTAGTTCGCAATTACTACCACAAGAAAGCCGCCCTTTCATCACTTGCCGCAATTTTTTCATGGGGGTGTTCACAACATGTTTTTCTGATGTTCCCTTTCGTTAGATGAAGTGGTGACCTCGTGCTCATCAAGAAATGAAGGCAAAGGCCCCCGAGCCTGAGTTTACCGTGGGGATCTTAGAGGGGCACCAAATCAAGGCTGCTAACCCTCGCCCTTTAGAGAGAGGGGCGCAACAAAAAGTCTTCAAAAAAGGGGCCGGAGGCCTCTCCCTATGGTCGAGTAAGTAAACTACCTCCGGAGTTGGAGAGAAAAAAACTTTCTCAGTAGGAATGCATCAAAAAAATGGCCCTTCCATATAGATTGTCGTCGCATGAACTTTGTCAAAAAATTACTAGCCTTCTTATTGATCTTGATTAGCTCCAGCTTATTGAGAGTTCTCTTTTCTTTCTAGAACGGGCCCATTTTTAGATCGTGTCCTGAAACACCTACTATCCCGCATGTGCTTTTGAAGCCCCCACCCATTCAATCACTTGCTTGTGATTGCACCCACTTCCGGAAAAGGCAAAGACAAGGGAATCGTCCTCTCCCGTTCATGTCACGAACCAAACTTCATTAGGTCCCGAATTCTACGAACCGTCGGTTCTAGACCAATATCTCCATTTTTTAGTACCATATATCGATCCGAAGAACTTACTTTCTGTTGTAAGTCATCCATTATGCTCCTACCTGAAGTGATGCTAGGCTGCTTCACACACATGCGCTTCGCTCGGCCACATGATGAACATGTTTTGAGCTAACTGCATATCGAGTGCTTAAGCAGAGCTTGTGGTCTCTCGCTCCACGCTTGTTCCAATCCCAATAAAGAGCTTCAAATCTGATTCTACACTACATACTATATTCCATTCCGAGCCTCATTTGCTCTTCTCTTGGTTATACAAGGAGCATGCCCGAAGAGGCTACTACGCTCACCGCGCACTTGCATCACCACCTGAGCTTCACTACCGCTTCGCCAGCTCCTACGCCTACCACAAACTTGAATCATCACGAGGCTGCTAAAGCAAGCTAAGATTCACACGGCCCTGAGGAAGCCAAAAAGACCCTCATCTCTCACGACCGAATGCTCCGAAACACGTTGGAGAGCTTTACGATCCCGCCCTAAAACGCCCATTCTTCTAGAGTTCCGAAGTGATCCTCATTCTCACCGCAACCTTATTAAGCCGAAAGAAAGCCAGGCAAGATCTCATTTTTTTGGGGGAGCAAAATGGGTCATTGTTTCTTAGGATTGTTGACAGATTGTCATCGCCGTCGTTTGTCTTCGACTCCCGTTAACATCTAATTGTAATAGAGGCCAATCCCGATTGTCAACAATAGAAAATAGGAGATGAAGAGACTTCATCTTATCTACCGGGTCAACGGCTTCCTCATAATCTATTCCATATGTTTGAGTAAAGCCCTTAGCTACTAGCAGGGCATTTTCCTCCTTTCTCCCATAAAGCTTCTCCTCCCCCAGTCTCATATCGAATTAGTAGAGATCAAGATGGGGAGACTCAAAATGACACTCCGCTCTGAATCGAGAGGTATCAGATCGAAGTAATTGACTAAAAGACCGCACGAAAGCCGTTTTTCCTAAAAAGATAAGGGCTCCTAGTTTGAAACTTTAATCTTTTAGCAGCTTGTGGAGGCCTACCTAACTTTATGGCGAAGCAGGAAGGGTTGTCCGGAGCAGTGTCGGCATCAAAAGCGGCCTCGGAGCGCTGTCTTAAGGTTGTACTTGTTGAACGCGCAACCAGAGAGGAGAGCTATATGAGCAACACTGTGTTTGGACTGGATGCGTACCGAATAAAGATCGTGTCTATTTATGCTCAAACAATCCATATAAATGGAAAGCTGGAAGCTTCAATAGTTCCCTGTTGAACCGTAGAGTGCTATGATGGGGTAATTAAGTTCGTCCCTACAAAGCGGCTTAGGCGTCGCGGGCATCAAGGTTGAAATCCTTCGAAGAGAATCCTGTTAACCACTCCTATTACTGGCTTTCCGCATCCTAAGGGAGCTGCTCGGATGAAGATCCGGCAAATTGAGTATGGAATTAGAGCTCGAGCGGGGCATCAACCACATCCCTGGACAACCATCCACTTCTTTGATTAAACTGTACTAGCTCGGGATGAATTAGCTATTGGGCCATATGTCGTTGGTAAGATACAGAAGTTAGCTTTCCGAGGAATTTTACGAATCCTAATTTGTAGTTTTCTAGGAGCTATGTTC
The DNA here is from genome assembly GCA_037349345.1 of Oemleria cerasiformis. Lineage (NCBI taxonomy): Eukaryota > Viridiplantae > Streptophyta > Magnoliopsida > Rosales > Rosaceae > Oemleria > Oemleria cerasiformis. The sequence goes on along the minus strand of JAZGTL010000017.1, from coordinate 1,286,746 downwards.
GTTTTAGTACTGGCTACTCAGAAGAGAAAAAACTGCACGAATTTGTACAGTTGCTGATTTTAACTTGAGGGAAAAACTGTCAAAAGCTACATACAGATAATTAAAATGCACATCATCATCTGCCATCATCTGCATCGTTTCTCTTCTTAGCCAATGTGCGTTCTTCTTCGCCAAGGTCTGAGAATGGAAAGACTGCCTAAGCGTTTCGATCTTCTTGTTACCGGGGAGCAGTGAGACATGTTTCTGATATTTTTGTGTCCAGGTCTATTTACATGATCTTTTTTTAAACTCGTTTGAGGAGGGTTTTCAAAGTAGGGTTGTGGACCACATAATATTTTCATTTTCAGGTTTTCGTGGGTCCCACCGAGTGTTTTAACAAAAGATGAATTTTCCGGTGAGTTTTCGGATTATCTATATATATATATATATTAATTGTGTACACAAGAATTTTATATTATGCATGCATTGTTTTACTCATGGAGGGGGAAAATGTATGTTTTCCTCGGAAATTGTTTTAAACAATTATTTGGTCCACTCACACTTTTCATGTTTTAAATCCCCTCCAGGCCGTTGAGTTGACGAGGGCACATCCAGAGGCGGAGGCATTAAATTCCAGTTGTCGACATGGTATCAGAGCTCTAGGTTTAAATTCATGTAGACCGTACACCTAGTGTACATCTAATTGTGGTACTGACGAATTATGGTTCTTTTCAGTGTGATGCCTCTGAGACGCGAGCCCCGTCCGCGGCCTTGAAACGGAGATGAAACTGATAACGTTAGGGGTACACATGATCTCGTATTAGACCCTGATTTGCGACAGTCCCTGGATCAATTGGGTTGGGCATTGACGACTGTCTTTTAGGGTAGGGCTACTTCTGAAGTTTCTGACATTGAGCGCGCACAGAGGCTGGGGGCGATAGTGTTTCCGGGCAAGTTAGACCCAGATGATGCTGATGAGTGGATTACTCGTTTGGAACAAGTGTTTGCTTTTATGTGGTGCCCTCCGAAGGATATGGTGCGACTAGCCACATTTCATCTGGGTGGTTATGCGTACCGTTGGTGGCATGCTTTGCAACTAACGGGCTGGAATGCCCGTACCCTTACTTGGGTTCTTGCATTTACAGTAGGGGGACATGACAGTGGCACAGTATGAGCAGAAGTTTATTGAGTTATCACGATTTGTACCAGCTTTAGTGGCAAATGAGATGGATAAGTGCTGAAGGTTTGAGAATGGATTGAGAGATGAGGTTCAAGTAGTAGTAAATGCTATGGCCCATAATTCTTTGAGGGCTTTATCCGATGCTGCTGCCAGAGTAGAGATGAGTTTGCCAGCTCAGCATCAGCTTAGTGGCTCTAGGCGACGCCGAGATCACCTGAATTTTGGGGCCTCTAGTCAGGGATCATCTAAGAGAGGCCGTTTTAGTTTTGGATCTTCTGGGGGTGCAAGATCCGAATCAGGTAGTGGTAGAGCCGGTCAGGGACAACAGTCATCATCTCAGTCTAGTGGGGCTTCAATGCAGTCGACCGGGAGAAAGAGTGGCATACCCACACAGATGGGTGACACCGATTGTTACTTTTGTGGGGAGTAGGTCATTTTAAGATAGAATGTCCACATCGTCGCGGCGGTAGTTCTTCGGGCTGAGATGCTGCTGAACTGAGTCAGAGAGCAGCGCAGACATCTGGTACTACAGTAGGGAGCCAAAACCAGTCAAGTGGAGCCAGTAGGGCCAGTGGGTGACAAAGGGGTCGTGGTAGATCTTCTGGTACTCAAGCCCGAGTCTTTGCAATGACTCAGCAGTAGGCTCGAGCTGCACCAGAGGTGGTTACTGGTATGTTGTCTACTTTTTTTTATCATGATGCTCGAGTTTTAATAGATCCTGGGGCTACTCATTCTTTTATTTCTCGGGGTTTTACACTTTTTGCCAATAGAGAATTGTCATCGATTAGTTGGGACATGGGCATTAGCACCCCCACCAGAGATATTATAGTGTTGAACCTCGTGGTTTGTAGTTGTCCGGTGGTAATGGAAAGTCATGAGTTGGAGGCAGATCTAATTCCCTTGGACATTTATGATTTTGATGTGATTTTGGGGATTGATTGGTTAACCATGCATCATGCCTCCATTGATTGTTTCGACAAGTGGGTGGTTTTCTAGAGTCCAGGTTTACGAGAACTTACATTTCAGGGTGATCGTAGGGTGCTTCCCTCGGCCGTAATATCTGCTTGACGGCTGAGAAGTTATTGAGGAAAGGTTGTGAGGGATATTTAGCTCAAGTGATCGATTCTTGGGATACTCCGATGAGAGTAGAGGATATTCCAGTGGTGGATGAGTTTCCAGATGTATTTCTGGAGTATCTTCCGGGGTTGCCACCTCACCGGGAGATTGAGTTCACCATAGGGCTTCTTCCGAGTACTCAACCTATATCACAGGCACCGTACAAAATGGCACCGGCTGAATTGAGGGAATTGAAGACTCAATTGCACGACCTAGTGGATATGGGATTTATTCGACCAAGTGTATCACCTTGGGGTGCGCCGGTGTTATTTGTAAGGTAGAAAGATGGAGGTTTGAGGTTATGTATCGACTACCGGCAGTTAAACAGGGTTACGATCCGGAATAAGTATCATTTGTCACGAATTGATGATTTATTTGACCAATTAAAAGGGGCAAGGTATTTCTCTAAAATTGACCTTAGATCCGAGTACCATCAGTTAAGGATCAGGGAAGAGGACGTTCCCAAAACGGCTTTCAGGACACGCTATGGGCATTATGAGTTCCTGGTTATGCCCTTCGGGTTAACTAACGCACTGACGGCATTTATGGATTTGATGAATAGGTTGTTTGGACGGTACTTGGACCTATTTGTAATTGTGTTCATTGACGATATCTTAATATATTCGAAGAGTGCTAAGGCACGTTAGAAGCACTTAAGGTTGGTGCCGAATACGCTGAGAAAAAACCAACTGTTCGCCAAGTTTAGTAAATGTCAGTTTTGGTTAACCAGTGTGGGATTCTTAGGTCATGTGATTTCTGCAGAGGGTATCAGCGTGAATCCCCAAAAAGTTGAGGCAGTGGCAATTTGGGAGCAACCAGGAAATTATAGGCGGTTCGTAGAAGGATTCTCTACGATAGCTGCCCCGTTGACTCGGTTGATGAGGGAAGGAGTCAAGTTTGACTGGGATGATGAGTGTGAACAGAGCTTTCAAGAGCTTAAAAGGAGGTTGACTTCTGCCCCAGTGGTAACCCTTCCAGATGGTATCGGAGGATTTGAGGTGTATACTTGCATGGATCGTCAGGGTGCTCTGTTGGCTAGCTTCCATGTGAGACCTGTCTTGATTGACCGAATTATTGAAGCTTAACACCAGGGTCCTACGTTGTGTGTTATTAGGATGGAGTTGGAGGCTGGGAATAGGCAGGATTATGTGATTAGGAATGATAAGGCCTTGGTTAAGGATGGCCAGTTGTGCGTACCTACTGATCCAGAGTTGAAAAGAGAAATTCTTGAGGAAGCTCATAGTTCTGCCTATGTTATGCATCCAAGTGACACTAAGATGTATCATACTCTTAAGGAGCACTATTGGTGGACTGGGATGAAAAGGGAAATAGCAGAGTTTGTGAGTAGATGTCTGACGTGTCAACAAGTAAAAGCAGAGAGGCAGAAACCATATGGGGCACTACAACCATTAGCTATATCGGAATGGAAGTGGGATAACATTATTATGGATTTTGTTTATAAACTTCCTAGGACTCAAAAAGGACATGATGGAATCTGGGTAATTGTTGATAGACTCACGAAGTCAGCACATTTCTTGCTAGAAAGCCTTTGGAACTCCCTTGCTTCAAGATTTGTCTTTTAATGTCTTGGTACATTCTTGAGCTAAAGGGTATGGTCATAATTAAGGTTACAATATCATATTGAGAGATGGAGGTAGGAGTGGTGTAGTATATGAAAGAAAGGCTAGAGTGTTTGGTTGCGAGGGGGTTGATGGAGCACACAAGGGTCGGGTTTAGAACATGCTTTTAGGAGGCCAACACACACATACCTAATGCCTTTAATCACGTATTAATGCAATGAAGTTAGACACATATTTTGCATCAATTAGAGAGTAAGTTCTAGCATTATGAGTTCATAACAGATGTTCATTCAATCAATTGATCAAAGTAAACATAATGAGATCAAAAATTGGTTATGATGACAAGGAAAACAAGAATTAGTGTATACACTCATGGTAAAATCGGCAATGGGCTCAAATAACTCACAGGTATACAAGCTAACATGTTTCTATCAAGCTTAGGATTAACAAGCATCATACCAAATAGATTTATGCAAAGTGACCTTCTAAGCATAGTTAAACATGAAACTAAGCTAAACTAAGAGTGAGAACCAGTTACAGATCAGTCATAGAAAAATTATAAGCACCATATATTCACGATCATCTCATCATAATCATCAACAGAAACTTGCAAAAAAAATGCACAAGATAGGAAAGTAATGAACTATCTAAACATGGAAAAAGATTGACTAAAGGAAAAACCGCAAACAAAAAGAAAGGGAAGACAAAACATAGCTGTTGAAGAATGAGAATGGTGTTTTCTCCTCCATTGGGTTGCCACCCAATCAGCGCTTCGTTTAATATCTGGGCAAGACGGCATAGTAGGTCAAGTGCTTGGTGTAGGCATGGTAAGGATGGCAGCGTCAACATGGAACATATTGTGAGATTCCCGCTGCAGAATTTTCAGTACCTCATGTGGAAAGGCATTAGCCACACAAAAAGGAGTATACCGACGAGAACGTACTTTATCTGGAAAGAGATTGAGAAGTGATTTCAGTGAGAGCATTTTTTGTCTATTTCCAAATGTCTTCCTTCGAAAATGCGTGTGGTGAAATGGCTTAGATTGTGCCATGTACGTCCAAGACATCGGTAACCTTTTCCTTTGTCCTTTCCGTCTTTTCATTCTGAACTTGAAGAGGGGTACCAAGTTGAGGGCTTCCACCACCTTCTTTTTGTTTCCGTTGTGGAGCATAGAAGGCTCCTTGTGTTCCAAAACCGTTCCCTTGTCCTTGGGTTGAGCCGTGGGTTAGGGCAGCAAGGTGGGCAGTGAATTTAGGCATCTAACCTCCTCCAATGCTGATTTGTTCTCAATTGTAGCCCTTTTAGATTGTTTAGGGAGTTCGCCTTCAAGTGGGTCCTTGAAGCATCACTTTTCTAGCACTTGAGGCTTCAAATCATCCTCTTCCAAATCTGCCAAAGTGTCCTTTTTACCGTCCTCCTTCCCATTCTCTTCCTGCCATTCTTCTTCCATTTCGAGTTCCCACCTATGAGTGCAAGGTAAAGAAGTACGGTTAGGCATTGAATCAACCTACACAACATTAAAAAATAAAGAGTATATTTGAGGTTGTCCCATTGTTCAATCTGAGCATATTTGGGAAGCCATGTCATGTCATGGCAATGGATGGGAGCCACGGCCTCTATGGCAGACTGTTGATGTGCTAACGTGATGATATCCTCATCCTGAGCATCATCCACGACTTCACTTGGTAGGGAAGGTGCCATGTCTTCAATTTGACTCATGTAGAACAAAAACTACCTCTTGTGTTTGTCATGCCTCTCATCCATGCGGTCACTCATTTATCGAATTTCTTGAGCACCAGCCGTGACTTCTTGAGTACCAGCCGTGACTTCTTGAGTACAAGCCTTAATGTTTTCTATAATGGGCAGCAACAAAGTTTGGAGTTCCGGGTTTAGGCCGGGCTTAGGAGTAGTTTGAGTGGTATTCCATGGGGAATTGGACTGATCGCACCATCCTGGATTGTATGGACTTGAGTATTCTTGATAATGGAATCCACGCTGATTGCTCCACCCTTGGTTGAATGGACTTGAGTATAGATCGTTCCAAGTTTCCATATCCATGTAAAAGTTGTCCATATTTACAAAAAAAGTATTACAAATTGAGTTAGTATACAATCTAAATTAAATGGACACCGTTGAGGGACAAGTCCCCGGCAACGACGCCAAAAACTTGTTTGTAAAAATAGAAGACAAGAGTATGCAATTTATTTCTAACAGTTAAAACCTTGCAAGTGCACAAATAAATTAAGATAGTATAGCAGGAAAGTAAGGATTGATCCCTCAAGGACTTGTATCAATGTTTTATCCACTTTATAATTTAGACTCAACTAACTCAGCTTATGACTCCAAAAACAGAAAAGAAAACAAATAAGAAACCTAGACCTAGACTCAACACTAACTAGATGTGCAAACACACAGATTTGGGGAGGTTTTGAGTTGGTTTTGGAAGATTACAACCAAAACAGAAAATAAAGATAGAATTGAAAGAACTTAAAAGTAGTAGACAAATGCAATACGATTTATGTATTAATTTATGAACTAGAATGAGTTAAGGCATGGAATCCACTCTAAACAATCATGAATCAATACTATGAATGTCTAACTTATCAATTTCAATGCACAACTAAGATGTTCACAAATTTTGCATGGCATATAACTAAACTGTATGAATTCTCTCTTACTGAGCATGTTAGATGCATGTCATGTACATCAAACTTATATCTCTAGGTGCAACCTAGCATTGCATATACTCAGATTTAGTACCTAGAAACTCATTAAGAACAAAGAGAATTATGAACATCACATGAACCCTAGAACATGGCATCTATCCTAGATCTTCATGAAATCAGTTTACATGACTAGTTCTTAACCTAACCACATGTTGCTAATGAATGAAAGAAGATATGGTAGTCATCCTAACATTCCCAATGACAAGCAAACATAAACAAGGTAGCTAAGCTTGTAAACAAATGCTTGAAAACAATAAGAACAGAAAACTGATTCTAGCTGCAAAAAGAAATTGATAAACCAAAATTGAATCATAACATTAATTTAATCAGGTATAGGGCTTCAAAGCAGCCCTACCAACTACAAAACTACTCCATAAACGAATTCAAAACCTTAAAGAAATACATAGAAGGTTTTGGAAGACTAAACCCAGAAGAATGCACGAAGCCAAGGCTCTTGCTCTCTCTCTCTCTCTCTCTCCAAGCTTGGTATAGCTCCCACTTGTGTCACCAGATGTGTTTTTGTTTTTTCTGTGTTGTGTTGCAGAATTTGGCCTCTGATTATAGGTGTAGAAATCATCTTAAAACATCCACATTCAAGTGGTTTAATGCCATTTAAGCCATGAATTGATTTCCAAATATACCTCATTATAACTAGCATTTTGTATAGGTTGTGTAACAGAAAACTGGCTGTTTTAAAACTGAGAAGTGTCCCTTTATGACGTGATAACTCTTTGTAAACATGTCCAAATCAAAAGCTCTCACAACCATAAGAAACTAGACTTCTAGACCTTTCCAACCATATATGGCCCATTGTCTAATTCATCCTGAACACTTTGTGGCGAAGCTCGCAAGTTGGGTGTTCTGCGGAGAACTCTTCGGGCTGAGCATGGGCCACTTGTGGGCTAGGGACTCATCTTGAGTTTGTTGGGCTTCAAGTAATCCATTCTTAGCTCCTCAAGTCTTTATGATTCATCAAAAATACGATGATTTCTTCAAACCCATACTTTTATCCTGAAAACATGAAAAACAACAAAATACCTTATATTGCATAGGGATTTCAGTCAAAAATTAAAGTGAAAGAGGGTGTAAAAATATATCTTTATGCACTCAACAAGTAGTGTGAGTCTAGGTTTAGGCGTGTTCTTTGTTTTCTTTTAGAGTACATATTCTTGTCCTTTATTTTTACTATCAAGTTTTTGGCGCCGTTGCCAGGGACTTTGTCCCTTAACGGTGTCCTTATATCTTAGATTGTTTTATTAACTCAGTTTATTTTATTTTTTTAGGTACATGTCTTGCCTAGACAATAAATAAAGTGCTTCTTGGGAGGCAACCCAACCGGATTCGATCTTTCCTTTCCTTTTTTGTTTTTTTCGTATTTTTGCATGATGCCATGCCTCAACTTTACTATCTTCATTTAATCTTTGCTTTATCACATAAAAAATTAGAGAACTTTTTGGAATGCGAATTTTTGACAAATAAAAAATAATTTTTGTTTCTTTTTAATTTCGTTTTTTTTTTATTTCGAAAAAAAAATTAATAAAAAAAAGATTTTGTTTTTATTAAATTCATTACTCTTTGCTTGTTAATAAGAATGAATATTTTAAGTTAATCGTTAATGTTTTATTAAGGTTATGCCATTTGTAGTTTATATCATAACTATGCACTTCACAATGTCATACTTTATGTGATTAAGTAGACAAGATGATTATGTTTAAGTGAACTTTAGAAAATTAGTGGAGACTACCCTTATGTGTTTTTTTAGCATAATGCCATTCTTTGAGAGGGATTTATTTTGTTTCTACTCTTAAACACTCTTCGATTTTTGTTCAAAAATTGTTGATCTCATTAACATTATTTGCATTGATTATTAAAGAACTAATCTCTTATGTAGGTACTCTTAATTATAAGTTTGATTTACCATAAGAAGTGATGTAGGCTATGTGTGCTTAACCTCTAAAGGCCTTATCCTACCCTATTGCATGCTCCCTAAGCCAACTTTGAAGCCAAAACACTCAACCTTTTCTTTCATCACCCAAAGTATAACCTAACCAAAATACTTAGCCATTCATCAAAGCCATGCCCTATAACCTCAGTTTGTGCTAAGGTTGCCCTAAATGAGATTCATGGTGAGAATGAGAAGTGAAAGAAAGTGCTGCCAAAATCCAAGGTTTTGGCGTCATTATCAAAAGGGGAAGTTCAAAAGTTCAAGGAGTGAAAAGCTCTACAAGTGAAAAGAATGAGGAAATCATTGCATGATCTTGGTTCAATTCAATTCAAAAGAAAAAGAAAGAAAACAAATCAAGAAAACAAGAACAAGAAAAACGCTGAAAAGAAAGAGAAAAGAAAAAAGAGAAAAAAAGAAGAGTTTTGAAAAACAAAGTGAATTGAGCCAAGTGAGCCAAGAACCTCGAAATAAGCGATCAATGAAGTATAATGACGTGGGCCCTAAGCAAGGATTCAGTTCAGAAATTCTAAGTTCAAGTCATGACTTCTCATGCCTTGGCACAACTCAGGTTCTTTGAATCTTATCCTTCCTTTCTAAACCCTAAGCTTAGCCCTATTACAACCTAAAATGGAAGACCTAACTGATCTTATGGACAATCATGTACGTATACATGTTCTTAAAGTTCAATTCCTTTCATGAGATCCTTATTTCCATAATGTGCTATTCTTTATTAAAACTCATATGTGATTAAACTTTAATTCCATAACATAAACTCATCACATATGCTTGAAAAGAGTGAAAGCCTAGGATTCTTGTGTGAATTGAGAGTTGCCTAGTGAGGATTAGAGTCAAGGAGAAATCTTTCTAAGGCACTTAGATGAAGTTTTTTTTAAGCATGATCACTTGAAGCTATGGCACTTATACCTACACTTGACACCAGACACTCTCGGCTATGGCATCCCTGTTGAGTCTGCAAAGCATGTCTACTTACTTTGAATCCTATTAGCTTGTTAAAAGTATTGTCTCTAGCATCTTAGTGTCTAAGAAAAACGTTTGTGGGTATCGTGTTGTTATAACCCTTAGGAGACAAAACTCCTCATACTAGGAAGACCTAGGGGTTTAAATGTTCTATCTTAACTAAGATTGAGTTTTTTTCATTCTGTTGAGTTTGTTTTGCTCAAGGACTAGCAAGCTAGGTTTGGGGGAATTTGTTCAGTCATTATTTATGCATCATTTTGATGTCCTTAAGTACCTCTTTTATAGGTCTTTTGAATGATTTCGTGCCAACAATAGTAGAAAATGATCAATCTTGTGAGACTTGTGCAGATTTGGAAAGATAGGTAAATTCTGAGAAGAACGCAAAAAGAATGGCTCAAATCGAAGTTATAACGAAGGAGATGTCTCAAGTTGAATATCGGATCTCAAACCGAGTCCAAAACTGAGTCCAAAATTGGGTCCTGACGCATGCCAAGACAAGCCAAGAACCAGCCCAGGACATGTCCTGTGACATGTCCCAGAGGCATCCTACTGAGTCCCTATCGAGTCCCAGAACAAAGTGAGACACCACTCATATTTGGACTTCAAATTACCTATCTAAGTTAATGGAAGCCTGTGTCTCGCCTGGAAATGCCAAGGACTCGTGTGTGTCCTGTTTTGCCCTAAAAGACTTCCCGAGAGCCCTATTTGAGCCAATAAGACTTATCTTACAAAGTTTCCGCAATTCCTTGGCATGCAAGAAAGCTCAGAAGACTCTAGAAGCTACCTTGGCATGCAAGAAAGCTCAGAAGACTTATCTTACAAAGTTTCCACAATTCCTACTCCAAATCCAATAAGGATTACCTTTTTGAGTCCTTTTTCATTCCAAACTACGATAGTAGTTTTGAGCCGGTTTTTTATTAGGATTTTTTCCTAGATTGTCTCCTACATTGTAAAGGTGTAGAGGCTCTATTTAATGGTCCTAAAGGCTCGCAGGTGAGGACCTATAGACAACCTAGCCGCACTTTATTATTGTAATTCAGTTTTTCAATTCAAACACTTTAATTTTCTGCTTGTGAGAGAGTTGTGCGTGAGAAGTGGAGGGACAAGCTTTGGCATGGTCTTCTACTGTGCTTCATCCTCAATAATCTCCTTTGTATCTTTCCTTTTATTGCTTTTACTTTATGAATTCAATTATGTTTGTTTCAATTTCAATCATGCGTGAGTAGTCTCTTTTAGGATTAGGGATGCTTGAAGCTCTAGCCATGTTAGTTATTTAAATAGATTTCTGGCTCTTGATTTTAATTGCCATGAATGTTGAATAAGTTGGATTACTATGCTTAATGATCTTATTTTATGCCTATAAGATTAGCTACCTAGTTTGAATATAATTATTGATGTAATTGCTTGACGGACCATCATATCATCTTGTGATTTGTTGCATCACGGGTAGGTAGAGGGACACCTATTCGTAATCTAAACTTATGACAACCTAGGATTGCACATCACTTTTCTAGGGATAGTATAGTGTCATTAAATTCTCTTTGTACTTCATGCATCATCTTATACGGTAGGTGATAGACGTTCTAGATACACATCATGCTTAGGACATGCCAAGTAAGAGAGAATAACATATGTGGAGTGGGCCAATCATTGGGACCTTGGCATGGGCACTATATTCAGTGAGTTCATATTAATTGAATCAAGGAAATCTAGTTAATAACTATTATTGGTTAGAGTGGATAGTAAGCCTTAATTCGTCTTAGTTCTTAAAATCAATCAATCAATCAATCTTGCATTGTTATTTTCTGCATTTTAGTTACTTGTTTTACTTGGTTAGAGTGAACTTAATCGTTGAAACAAGTCCTCGAGGGATCGACCTTTGCTTGCCAATATATTATCATAACCGATTTTGTATACTTGCAGAGATATAACCGTTAAAGATAGAATACATATTCTTGTCCTTTATTTTTACTATCACTAAACAAGCGGTAAAAGCGCCGGCTCTCTTCTTGCTAACAGCACTGATACGTGCTGGCACTCAATTAGTAGCGTTGGCACGTCACTCGGCTCCTTGGCTCACTTCGGCTGCAAAGACTTTCTCCTTAGGTGCCCGTCTCAACAACATAAAATGAGGGTTTTGCTTGTTATAGAACTTGACCAAACATCTCACGACACGAGCTGACGACAGCCATGCAACAATTGTATGAAAGTAAGTACCATCCCATTAAGGACAGGTTTTGTTGTTCATATGTCAAGGGCTAGTAAGGTTTTCCATGTTGTATCGAATTAAACCACATGCTCCACCGCTTGTGCAGGCCCCCGTCAATTCCTTTGAGTTTCGGTCTTGCGATCGTGCTCCCCAGGCGGAGTGTTTCACGCGTTAGCTGGGCCCTTGATCTGCGTAGACCAAGGGCGAACACTCATTGTTTACAGCATGGACTACCAAGGTATCTAATCCCGTTCGCTCCCCATGCTTTCACACTCCCGCGTCTGTAAGGACCCAGAGTAGGTCGTGTCTCAGTCCCAGTATGGATGATCATCCGAAAAGAACAGGTAAGCATCTTTGGCATAGTCGGCCTTTACCTGACCAACTACCTAATACTATGCAGGCTCATAAAACAGCACTTTTTAACTTTATTCAGGATTTCGGCCCGAACGTTTGGGCAGATTCCAACGCGTTACCCACCCGTTCGCCACTTTGTTCTCAACTATTCCCACCTCCTGGGCGAGACAAGCTACCTTTAGCTAGGAGCCTCTTTTCCTTCTGCCCAGCCCCCTGAAAACAACGTTCGACTTGCATGTGTGAAGCATATAGATAACATTCCTTCTAAGCCAGGATCAAACTCTTCTTTTGAGTATGATTGGGCCCCCCAGTGGTAGAACCTGGTGAACCGGGCCTACTACTTCCCAACCTTCTGTGGACCATACTTCTCTTATGATTGTAGCTACTCTACTTTATTTTAGAAAAGTGATTGATATCAAAGAGAGTCTAAATCTGGTCACTCAACTAACAGAGATTGATACCATATAGTTATAGAGTGACCGTTAACACGCCTTCGCGGCCCAGTGTAGTGTTCCCAGTGAACAAAAAAATGCCGATTAGAAAGGCCAACGCTTTACTAATAAGGGCTAGCCTTGCTTCTCCAGCTCCACCAGAGCATTTAAAAAGAGCTCTCGGAAATAAAGCCTAATCAAAGTGAGCAAACAGAAAGATCATGTAACTTGACAGGTGCAGCTACCTTCTTTCTCAACCGAAATAAATAGCTCTTTTTCTTCTTCCATCTCAGAGGTCGATTCAGCCGCTTCAGTGACCTCCGTGGTTAGTCTTTGTATTGCAGGTTCTAATCATAAAAGAAATTCTTGTGGGTGGAGGGATAGCTTCGCTTCTGGATTCTAGGGATGGCTCCATCTCGGTTGTGGATGTAATCAGCTCCATCAGACCGCCTGCCTCCACAGTGAAGTTTCCGGCCATTGCTTCCACAGTAAGACAGGAGTAGAAGTGAGTGCTTCACAGGGATTCGACGCTTTCAACCTAGTTTGGTTAACTATAGCTCCGCGTTCTTTACAATCATAAGCTCGATCACAAGGGTACAAATATGGGCTTCCACCTCGCCTTTTTTAAATGGGCGGACTCCAGTCATAGGTATACTGGAAGACTTGCGGAAGAGCTTAGTGCAAGGGAGACCGAGTTAGTGGGAATAAGTTCTTCCAACTCTGGAGTTTACCTATAAAAATGACATGAATCGGCCAATGTTAAGTAAGGAGGGAAGTAACCATTCGAAGTGATCTATGGTAAGATGACTAACAATAAAGGCAAAGTGGTGCGACCAAAGCTTTGGTTTAGGGTCCACTTGGTTTAAACCGAAGAAGAGATCTTTATAGCGCTTGAGTTCTTAGAGGGGTCCAAACGTAGCCTTCCCATATGAGAGCGAGAAAAGCAAGCCTGAACCCATCCAATGAAGGAAGTGACATTTGCTACGATCAATATACGAGCAAGACCTTGACTTTGAATCTAGATGATGGTTGGTTGTTAAGCCCTCTCCCTCCCTCGCGATTTGATCTCTCTCCAATTTGACGAGTCGCACTATCATCCTGATTGGAATAGATATACACAGACCCTCTACCCCCTACTCTAGTATGCTTTCTATCTCTTTCTCCAACCTTCGATGATCCTCCTGCGGGCAAATCTGCGAAGTCAAGAAGAAGTGATGGGCATGATCTTCCCATATCGATATCAGATCCATAAGCTAGCTCTTGGTTAAGAAAATCCTCAATATGCTGACCCAGGTGCAGTAAAGGAGCTTATATTCTATTACCTACCCTTTATTCCCCTTACATAAAAGGTGAATAACAAAGCGTCTACTGGGGCACCGGGCGATCATACAACTACTCCACGTGGGCCTTAATCTGCGCATACGAAGAAATAAAAACATGTTTTCAAAGACCTTTGGAAATGCCCGTTTTGGCTACATAAGATATGGGACGAGCTAAGCCATATACCGGCTTGGAGCCTTCTTCACTAGTTCCCATAGCCTCTTCTCTTCCATCTTTTCCTGAAGAAAGGTTGGTGTGGATAAGGCTTATGTGTAGCATAAGGGTTGGCTTTTAGTCCTTCTTTCTGTCCAGAAAGAAGTTAGATGATTCAACACCGACCGAGAAAATTACCCTACCCGTCCTCCCCTTTCAGAACCTCTACTGCTTGCCTTATCTGTGAAATGACGTAGAAGTTCAGTGTGATTCACTTTTCAAGTCTTCCTCTCTTCTTTGAACCGAATTCATGACCTACATAAGGAAGACTTGAAACTAGAGGACATGCGGATGCTCAGTGTTTCCCTTATGAGATCAGATTGCGAACAAGACGGTTTGGAATGGGAATTTGACATTGATGGGGGTTTCCACTTGATCAGGAGCGGGATCCCCACTCTCTGGGCGGGCAAACAAAAGAAAAAAAGCACACTCGTCAGCTATCCACCCTTCCCGTAAGCTAGATTGATCTATTCATAAAAGAAAACATATATATCATCTTTCTATACCTTCATTAACTTAACCAGTGGGACTTCCCAACATCCAACATAAGCGTTAGTTGATCGGTGTACTGAACTTGGCTTTTGAACTCGTCATTCTGGGTGCACTCAATTGACCTTAGCTTATGGTCTAGGCCTCACATTCGTCTCCGTCTCTGTTTCCCCTTCGAAAGTCAACATAGCATAAGAACAAATAAAACAAGATAAAGAATCCCCTTCATTCTATGAACTTCTTTATTGAATTGAATGTTTGGTGTCAGAGCTCGTGAAGGAAGAGTCACTCGCTCGTAAACCATCATGAGACAAGGGAACGGGAAGCGCAATAGCAACCCATATGCTTGACTAATATGGGCATTCCATTGATAACAATAGAAAAAGCGATCCACGGAAGCCATTGAAACTAAGCTTGATAGGATAAAAGCACTCTAACAGGAACAAGAACCGGTCAGACATCGCCCTACTAGATAGAAATGGTGAGGGCATATGATTGATCTAAAGATTAAAGGGAGCTGGACCTTTGAAAGCCCACCAGCTAGCATTCAGAATCACAAGAATAGCGAACTGGAGCAAGCTTATATAATTGTAATAAAGCAAATTGTTATGTCAAATACCCAACATCGATCATCAGAGGCATAGTAGCGTACGAGACAAGCTCCGGCGTCTACAACTGATCTTGCAGTTTCAGCTTCGACACCGGCGGCTACTTAAGCGGAAGCTCCTGTTCAAGGGAGGGATTCCAAAGCCTTACTAGATAGGGCAGGTCCCAATTTCTCCCTCTCCTCGTTTCACTTCACTCGCTTACAAGTGGCCTCAATCTTTTTAGAGAGTCAGCCTCTTTGTTGCTAATAGGAAAAAGAACCACCTAGAAAGGTGGTTTTGTAAGGACCCTTCCCGAATTTCCCCTCGAAACCCGGGAAGAACCCTTATCCCGTCTGACAGCTCTTTTACCTCAAACATTAAATACCAGGAATACTCTTTATCCTTACAAAAACAATATTTAGTAAACCTTACAGGGTTCCCGACAGAACCTCTATACTTACTGACCACTCCTACCTGTCAGACGCAGGATAGCATACAGGTCAAAGCCAAGACCTCGGAATAGTGGTGGTCCAAATAGGAATACCCTCTGACACCAAATGTCAGTAGGTCAGACACTGCTGACACCTCTACTGGAATATCACAAGACAACTGACTAGTCAGATATTTGTGAACTAACAATAATTCGTCACTCTGGGTCACCGCCCACACCAACCCACTGACCCGGATGACGAAGTATTTCCATAGGCTGATTTATCACATGATAATCGTCGTCAAACCATATTAGAGCTGGAAATATCCTCAGCTATCATATTACATCAGTCGGCATATCCCTAGCCACTAGGGTATCCCTTGGGGTGTGCGTCCTGTATCACAACTCT
Source organism: Oemleria cerasiformis (assembly GCA_037349345.1). Lineage (NCBI taxonomy): Eukaryota > Viridiplantae > Streptophyta > Magnoliopsida > Rosales > Rosaceae > Oemleria > Oemleria cerasiformis. The sequence continues at coordinate 1,270,800 of JAZGTL010000017.1, read as the reverse complement.
CTGTACAATGCATAAATAGCCTCACGACCCGGCGGAGCCAAAACTCCTCAATGCCAGAGTCGGAGCACTCAACGAACCAACAGAGTAAAACTCTCGATGCTATTCGAAGAACAGTAACCAATTATATTGAAGGTTCACCGGGTTCACCGCAAATAGCGGATCCTGGCCCAGATCCTAGCCTACCTCAATCAATGTTTATCTCGGAGGTTCACCGGGTTCACCGCTAATAGCGGATCCTGGCCTAGATCCTAGCCTCCCTCAAGCAATGTTTACTCGGAGGTTCACCGGTTCACCGCCAATAGCGGATCCTGGCCCAGATCCTAGCCTCCTTCAATCAATGTTTATCTCGGAGGTTCACCGGGTTCACCGCCAATAGCGGATCCTGGCCCAGATCCTAGCCTCCCTCAAGCAATGTTTATCTCGGAGGTTCACTGGGTTCACCGCCAATAGCGGATCCTGGCCCAGATCCTAGCCTCCCTCAATCAATGTTTATCTCGGAGGTTCACTGGGTTCACCACCAATAGCGGATCCTGGCCCAGATCCTAGCCTCCCTCAATCAATGTTTATCTCGGAGGTTCACCGGGTTCACCGCCAATAGCGGATCCTAGCCCGGATCCTGGCCTCCTCAAATCGGTATTGGATCCAAAATCAAGTATTTTATAATCACAAATACGGTTTCAACTCCAAATCATGGACTCAAATAATTACCGCGTCAAAACAATATCAAAACCGAATCCAACAACCATGCCACTTCTCACAACACACTTTCACTGAAATATTGGAAAAACAAATGTCCAGCAATCAATTATAAATTCTAGGAAATCATTGCACCCATACATAACAGTATTTAAATCAAAGATACATTTATGCATGCATTATAGTTTATAAACCAAAAGTCCGCTTACAACATCATCCAACCCAAAATTCATGGACGCTCTAGCCCAAGGAACACCTTCACAAAAATAACCCAACTACCTTGACTTTCCGAGTTCAAAATCCGCTTCAAGGTCAAACATTACCGCTGGAATTGCCCAAAACAACCTCTAAACGACGTCCGATCAACCTGAAACCTATACCAACAGATTCGTAATGTCGAAAACTAGTTACCACGCCCTGTCGTGACCTCAGACTCGGCTACACGCGCCACCACGCGCCGTTGGATGGTCGGCACACGCGCCGGTCACGCGCCTGCTACAGGGTTCACGCACCTGGACCGGTCCAACCCGGCCCGGCTCAACCTAACCCGGTTCAACTCGACCCGATCGGTTCACCCAACCCGACCGATTCACTCAACCGACCGGTTCACTCAACCCAACCGGTTCACTCAACCCGACCGGTTATCGGTGACTCGTCGGAGAAGACGACCGGACGGCCGTCGCCATCGTCGGAGGATGGGCGGAGAAGATGACCGGACCGCCAACTCCGCCACCGTCTGGTTCGCCGGAAATTGCCATTTCCGGTCGATTTTCAAGGTTTTCTAACTTCTTCATTTCTTAACCATTTTTCAAGATCCACACATGTAAATTCATCTACTTTTCACCAGGAATCCAAATGTGAGGTAAAAGTTCCGAGATCGTACCTGGTTTGGCCGTAAAACGGCCGAGAAGATTCAGTTTCCTCCCTCATCCGTCTGTCGCCTACGGCGGTGCTCCCGCTCCAATAACTACCCCAAAATGCTCGTGGGGTCCTGGGGAAGATTCTCCCGACCTTGGTTTCGGTCGAATCGGATCGAAATCCCTCCGATAAAAATGGGGTCTTCGGTGTTCGCACGGGGAGGATTCGGGTAGGAGAGAGACGGAACAATCTCCCGAGGAGAGAGAAAAATATCTCCTATATAGTTCCAACTTTTCCAAAATTACCAAACTGCCCCTGAAGCTTCTAGGCCCGTAACGAACTCACCGGGTCTCCGTTTTCCGCATGCCGCCTGTCTACGAACTCATGAGTTCAAGACCTACGCAACGACCCAAGAAAAATTCCCAAAAGTACTGCCAGTCAAAAAGTGACTCCCGAACCCGTCCAAAATCGAGGGTAAAATCGTCCAATTCTCAAAATAATTTAATTTCTGGTCCGGGTCGTTACAGGTTTGCTCTTAGGGCTTCTTGCCAGGAGGAGGAAGATGCGTTCACTATCATTATTAAAGTAGTTAGTACCTTCTATCCTCAGTACCAAAGATGAACCATGGGCAATGAGAGAGAACCGACTCAAGTCAGTGTGCCTTGTGTTATGCATATAGCTAGCGTCCTGTACATGATCCGCTCGTGACTCCCAAAGGCTTATTTGTAGCCCATGGACTCAGCTTCCATTGCATTACTTCACTTTATCACTTCGAAACATGAACCCCTCGATCGACTAATATGAATTGGAACTGGTTATAGAGGAAACTAAACCCGTCACTCCAACACTTATTTCTTGTGATTCCGAGGGCTAATATTCAAATTCAAGCGGGAGGTTGTAGACTATTTCTATTGACTTTTCTTATGTTGTCTCAGCAGCAGCTCCAATAAGTTCAGATTCTTATTTCCAACACTCAAGCCAAGAAGGGAAAGGCTTTACTGCATATTTTGGGGATGCCGACGAGGTTCTCAAGAATTATGGTGGGAAGCTCGAGTTTCTCTATTAAAGTATCTGGACTTAAGGGATTTTTAGGACGAAGGACGACTTACACAAGAGGCTTTTCGATCTGCCTATATCCAACGAGTGGTTCTTTGTTTGCGGCTCTAAAAGAGTTGCTAATGCGCCAGTAAGGAGTTCGGGGGGTATAGAAGTATATGTATGTGAATGAAGGGAGGGCTTTCTTTATAATCAAAGGAGAAACTATCTTACTTTCTTGGTAGTGTGCCTTCTGGTTTTGGTGAAGAGTGAGGCAGAAGGAACAGAACAGATGTTCTTGAAACAAGCTTCTTCTTCATTCAACAAAGCATCCATAACTGTCCAATCAGGCATTTTATAAAAGGGAAGAGAAGAGGATACGCTCGAGTAGGCATGTGTATGCATCTATCCCCATGCTGTCCTCCAAGGAAGGAACGATCAATTTCACTGAGCGAGCCAAGCCAGGCAATGGAAGGGGAAGTTGAAGAAGGGTGGACCGTCAAGAGCTAGCTGATCGATCAGAGTTTTTGATCGCCTTTTGGTGGATGGCGGAAACCCGGTTTCTGGCAAACCCATGGTACCAAACCAACGTCCCCCACTTTGATTAACTCACAGTTTATTTGTTCGCCCATATGGCTACTTACGCTAGTTCTATGGCAACCTTCAGATAAAGATAAGGGGAAATCATTGAATCATATAGAATGGATAACTACTATTTTCTTTAGGAGGTCTCCTTTATAATAACTCCATAAAGAATAAGGCAAGTCATAAACTAGATAGTAAAGGAAGTCATGCTAACCTTGGCGTAAGGCAAGTAATAAGGAAAGGTGACTAGTTGGTCGGTAAGTTCACTTAATGAAAAAAAGACTGACCTGGCTAATGAATCTATTGAGGCAAGGAGGGTTCGGGCTTGGCGCACTACCAGACAGAATAGCCATTGCACTTACGGGTTCATGCCTTTATGGCCTGAAAGAGAGTGTTATCTCTCATAGTTTCCAGTCCTTCCCAGGTGGGATACAAAGTCTATCGTAGTTAGGCCCCTTGCTAATGTTCAATTCTACATATGTACTCCCGAGGTCTTATCCATCTACTGGGGTCACTAAATGGCAATATAAACGCATTTGATATTAATAACTTGGGCCTTTGATACATTTGTATAATTGAAGCTACCAGCTTTAGAACTGACTCTCTACTGCTTGACCTCCATACAAGCCATCTCACTTGCAGTGACTATGCGTTAGTTGCTAAATTGCCATCGGAGCTATCTACAGGGGGCTAGGGCTCATCCTGTGGCGCATAGGGCGAGATGGTGTTATAGCAGTCTAGTATGCTTATGGGTCTCGCTTTTCGAATTGAAATTGGTTGTGCCATATATCAACTTGTGTTCCCAGAAGTGTAATTATTACAATTAAATACTAAAGAAAATAGGTATCGAGGTTCCATCACTACCATTAGAAATTGGGGTAGGGAAGAACGGAGGTATTCCTTCCAATCCCAGGATCATAGCCAATATCATATTCGCCATGCGCAAAGCTAGTTGATTCAGTGGAAGTTGATCGAGAACCAGTATCTGAACCAATTTGAGTACCGGAGACTAGCTCTGTTCCCATAAAAATGCCATGCTTTGCCAAAGTAGTCGATCCAGTTTTCTGAGTCAAAGCATTTTTTTATCCACCTGAAGCATCCGTTGAAAAGGCAGTTGACCCCGCAACATCAAGGGAATGGTCAAGCCAAAGCTAGATGCAGAACCCACAAAGGTTGGGACAGAGGCAGCATAGAAGGTGGTGGGTTAAGTTGTTTACCTTTCACAATAAATGTACCAGTTGCAGAGGAAGTTGCAAAGGTAACAGCATTGCTAGGACCAATAAATAAATTACCCGCTTTAAGCAGATACAATTGCAGTCCAGCTTACCGAGTTGGATCAGCAATATAGGGAGCAAAGTCAAAAGTTTCACCCAATTGATTTGAAGCTCCAGTGCCAGGTGCTTAAGTTGCAGAACCACCTAAAACAGCGGTCAAGATAGTAGAAGCAACAAGGTGAAAGGCACCAAGGGCAGATTCCGTTTACTAAGCAAAAGGTCATATAGTCTACTTCGTTTATCCCGAAGCAATCCTAAAACAGTGTAGCAAGACCTTTTATCCCTCCATTGAGGTCAAACCTCTCCATTTACCCATTGTTTTTCGAACTTGATTTTGTAGACAAATGTATGTCTGCCATTTCACAAAGGAACTCTGCCCTCTCGTGACGCTTGCTGACAACCCATTTTCTATCCCCCGAGCACTCAGTGGAAGAAGAGGAATCAAGTCATGCAGTCTCCAATCTAATCCACAGTTAGTCCTTGGTTGATCCCCATGTTCTGATTAAGGCTTATTTGATAATAGAAGTACCTCTATAAGGACTCCATCTCAACATCAATTCGCATTTGATGGCTATTTTGCTTGAAGATTTTCATTAATGCCTTCCACTTGTAGACAGACAGAAAGTAGAAAGAGAGCCCGGGGTGCTGACCGGCAGCGGAGCAAGCCCATCTATCCCGAACGGGATGATAAAGACTTGTCCTTACTCGAATGAAAGGGGGAAATATCAATAAAAAGAGTATCGGTTCACTCTTCTTGCCCGGGCTTGGCTTTCGGACTTGACACTTTTCCTGTCGGAGTGAACGGGAGGTGATCTTGTTGAATGTCCGTTGAATCGTATATAACATATTGTCTAACTAAAGAGGTTGAGAAAGACCTCCATACCTACCGATCAGAGTACAGAAATGCTTGTGTAAGAAAATGGGGCGTTCTTGTATATGTCCACTAATTCATATATCCCCAAGGAACTCTCATTGGAAGGTCATATCCGAGTCCATAACTTATTTTGTAATAGAATAGCCCTTTAACCCAAAGAAAGAAGTGTGATCTTCCATTTCTTAGGAGGAGTGCCCCTATGTTAGTAGGATATTTCATGCAAGAACTCGGGTTGAGTTAGTGCACTAACTAGGTTGTTTTTTCTCCCCTAATGGCTCTATCTCTGAGGTACACCAGACTTGTAGCAACTGATCCTAGCAAATAAGATATTATTTCATAGAATTGGTTGTTCTTTCTCTCTTCTTTCTTCTAGAGGAATTGAGTTGTTCATTTCGGTCTAACTTCGTTACTATACACCGGTCTCACTCCGATAGCGTACTATCCTAGACCTCTGTCTATCCCGACATTAATACAAATTCATATTTGGTTAGCTAGCCCGGTAACCCCGAAAAGTGGAAGGGTCCGCGCTTTCCCTATCATACGATTCTGCCACACAATTCTATTTCATTCATTCTCCATTCAAAACTGTCTACTCTGGGAACCCATAATCTGACGATTCCATAATATGATTTTTTTCATGAATTTGACATCAGTGATCTATGACCATCCTTTCTTCTTTCCATTCCAAAAAGGAATGGTTGGTATGCAGTCCATCCTTAGAAATACCCGGGGAATCCCCTTTTGTGATTGTTCCAAAGTGTGCTTCCGTTTCTTGTTCTTCGAACTCAACCGGTCAAGCTTCTTTCTCAGTTGCGCGATTCCTAGCTGTAAGGACCCTTCCCGAATTTCTCCTCGAAATCCGCAAAAAGCCCTTATCCCGTCTGACAGCGCTTTTTCCATAAAATTTAATACCAAGAATACCTTTTATCCTTAAATATATTAAATAAACCTTACAGGGTTTCCGACATAACCTTTCTGTACTTGCTAACCACACCTACCTGTCAGACGCAAGATAGCTTACAGGTCACCGCCAAAACCTCGGAATAGTGGTGGTCCGAAAAGGTAACATGCTCTGACATCAATTTTCAGTAGGTCAGACACTGCTGAAACCTCTACTGTAATAACACAAGACAACTGACTTATCAGCCTCTTGTGAACCTTCAATAACTCGTCAATCTGGGTCATCGCCCACACCAACCCACTGACCCGGATGACGAATGAATCAGACTTGGTTGAATTGAGTCTCACTAACTTACCCGAGTCAAACTCGATATCCTTTCTCCTTTAGAGCACCCCGAGTGGTAACTTGATATCCCGGCTCGTCCTGAGTACCCCGAGTGATAACTCGATATTCCGGCTCGTCTTGAGCACCCCGAGTGATAACTCGATATCCCAGCTCGTACTGAGCAGCCCGAGTGATAACTCGATATCCCAGCTCGTCCTGAGAACCCCGATTGATAACTTGATATTCTAGCTCGTCCTGCGCACCCCAAGTGATAACTCGATATCCCTGCTCCTCTAGAGCTACCTTAGACCTCAACGATATGTCGGAGAAAGATCCCTCGAACACCAACATTGGAGAACCCCTCGACGATCTGGCGGAGACATACCATCTAACGCCAATCGGAGAACCCTCAATAATGTATCGGAGAAAGACGCCCTCCACGCCAATCAATCAGAGAATCCCGTAGTATACCCCAATACCTAGAAGTATGCATACCCATGTAATCCCGGAACCCTAGTCTGTTCACAGCGCAATTAAGATACCAAAATCAAGGATGCCCTAGTCCCAAGGAATTCTTGACACATTATTGACCCAACTCCCTTGACCTCCCGAGCTCAAAACCCGCTCCATGGTCAACCATTACCGCTGGGATTACCTAACTGGGGCTCTAAACGAACTCCTACTACCTCAAAACTGCCGTAATCCGATCCGGAATGTCCCAAAACCCTAGCCACGCACCGCCGTGATCTTAGAATCGGTCGTGCACCGCCACACACCGGTAGAAGGCCGGACAACACGCCCTCACTCGCTGCCACGTGCTAGCACAGTTCACGAGGGAATATTCTGTCAACCGCCGTTAACCTTTGACGAAATATGCTAACGCCGTCAACATATTCCTTCAAACTCTTAACGGCGTCAGTTGACTTAACGGTCAATTGACGATTGAGGTCAACAATCGCCGATCGAACCAGTCACCTGAGGTCACCGGAGAAGACAACCGCGCCGCCAACCACCATTGTCGAAGTCTCGTCGATGACTCACCGGAGAAAAACCGTCGCACCGCCACGCGTCGCCGTCCGCCGTGGCTGGAAAACTCCATTTCCAGCCGACCTTGAAGTTTTTCTAACTTCTTCAAAACTCAACCGTTTTTTACAAATTTTATATCTAAATCTATCTACTCAAACCTAGGAATTCAAAAATGACCTCAAAACACTAAACCCGTACATGTGCTGGCAGAAAAATTGATTTGAACTTTTGGGTTTTTCTTTTCCTCGATCTGGCGTCTCTCGTGGGTGCCTCCTCCGATGGTTTGTATGGTTGTGCTCGTAGGAAGGAGGAGATTTCGATTAGTTCCACCAAAATGGGAGACATGGCCTTGAATCAAAGTCCACTTTCATGGGTTTTGTGAGTTTTGAGTCAAACGGGTTCCGGGGGGGGTTTAGAGAGAGAGAGAGAGTGAAAACTGAAGAGGATGATCAGATCAAATGGTTTTTAGGGGTTAAAAATATCTACCCATACCAAATTACCAAAATGCCCTTGACAATCTAGACCCACATCTTTCGCACATGAACTCTGTTTCCCGCGTACCGCCTGTCTACGAACTCTTGAGTTCGAGACCTATACAACGGTACCCGAAACACAGCTAAAAGTGTCTCGAAACAAAAATTGACTTTCACGCCCCTTAACAACCAAGGGTAAATTCGTCTTTTTGAAAAATAATTTACGAAAATTCAATAATTAAATTTCTGGTTCGTTACACTAGCAGCTAGATCCTAGATCAGAGGATGTCGATGAGTATGATTGTTCTAACTTCTACTGTTGTCAGTTGCCTTAAGGCGCCTTCGAGTTCCAACCCAATGGGGGAACTTTCCGGTGAGGACGATCCCCATTTAGAAGAAGGAAGAAAAATCTACGTATCTTTTCGCTTAGAGCTAGGGTCAAAGATCAGTCCAAGCTAGGATCAGCTCTCGGAAGTCAAACCTCTCCTCTGCAACTAGGTCAGTTCGGGCTACGACCCTTCGAGTAGGGCGGTTCATGAGCTGCTATCTCTGACCAAGGTTAGGTCTTCTTTTGCTATTCTGCTGTTATTCTTCCTCCAACCTGTACACAAGCCATGGCTTCTTGAAGTCAAGTACATCAAAGGTAGGGGAAGAAAGGGTCATCTCAAGATGGACTTAATATCTATTATCTTGCCACTTCGCTTTCTCCAAATCTTTTGTTTCAAGCATCAAACGGAAAAAAATAAAAGTCATAAGAGAGTAGGCATATAAACAAGTAAACTCGACCCAGGAGGAATGTACCGAAACATCATACATATGAGACTGATAGCTTCGTCTACCATGTCTCTTGTGAAAAATTATGTATTTATCAACCTGTGTGACACCAGCCAATCAATTCATTCAATCGACGAACAGGTAGGGATGATAATCAGATACTTTTCTATTCTTGAAGCTCAATCATTAAGGCGAGCTGATTTCCGAGTCTCTCCATTTCTGTAAAAATATAATGAGGCTCCCTCCTATCCCCTGCTAGTCTTCTTTCTTTTCCCTTAGCTCCCCGAAAGAAATGAAACTTCCTCGATTGGGCATAGTAGATATATTTTAGAGGAAGTGAAAGATAATTTCATTAGTAAGCATTGTTTAGTGGATCAAGCCAATGTAACCATCATAATTAGCTGCCTTCATAAGGTAGATGCTCTTACATTCTTTATTTGATTTCAGGGTTACCAACTGCTATTGCTACATTCCTCTTAGAAGTGGAATAGTCTATACTGAGATATGCTATCAGGAAGTCTTCGATTCAATCAAGCGTACCACTAAGCACAATAAAGGTCTGGATTAAAGGCCCATGCCACTAGTAGGCTACTCTTATTTGGTTTGTTCCCAAGGAATGAATATAATCGATTGAGCGGACGCGGACGTCCGGGAGAAGACTTTGTCGTGAAGATCGGAAGACGCCGATATTCTCCTGTTCAATCTTTTGGCGGGAGCGGAAAAACTTCATAAGAGGAAAAAGCCAAAGAATAAGGCCAACGGCCTTGAAAAGGATACTATCTCTCTATCTGAAACGTCCGAAAATGTCTATGTTACATCATACGAAGTACTGCGGTGGGTACAGTTGAGCAGTCAATGTGGTGTGTACATGGACCAACAACTTAGCTAGTTGCGTGCGTTCATCAAAGTCTACCCCATCACATAAAGGGAAGTCGACGACAAAGTAACAAAGTATCAAATGCTAAACCAGGGGGAGATCTATGACCAGGAATTGGGCTTTTTCATACAGAAAAAGAAAGAAGAGAAAGAACTGGGGGTTGGCACCTACTTAACTGGTTGCTTGCTTCCGAAGCCATACTGGCAAGCTCATCTAGTTCAATTATTATTCTTGACTTGACTTATTATTATAAAAACTACTCACTATCAAGATGAAAGACGATCGATTTTCTACCCAACAAGATAGAGAGTCCCACATACGAAAAAATGTCACAAATAGAGTTAAACCAAGTAACATTGCGAAGGCATAATGATAGTAGGGTCGGGATATACCCGTCCTCAGAACCGAACTTGAAGGTCTCCCCTCATCCGGCTCTCTGTAGGGGAATCTACACTCACTGCCTCCCCTAATATCCTTCCTTTTCCACATCATGTGGGTTTACAGGAGAACCAAGAGGCTCACTCGAAAAGGCTGCTATACCATACCTTTTACACAACTCTACTCTAGTAGTCACTAGACTCACTATAGTAGTCCGTCCGCCTACTCTTGCTGAAATCATTACTCTTCATTCTCCCGTGCTTTAGAAATTGCACACCCTATACCACACCACTACCATGTAGTTAGGTAGGGAAAATTAATCCGGAATCTAGAAATGAATGGGGATCCCTATCAATATAAAAATGAAGAATATATAATTAGAGTTTTATCCCTTTCTCTCACTTAATAGATGTATTTGGTCTGATACGATACAGTACATTACGAGTCGATGGAACGCAATGGGATGGATGGTAGAGGGTTGCCCGCGCCCAAAAGCGATGATTCACTTGTCCTCTTTTCCATAGGGACCCCGTGGCATACAACCGAAACGACTCATACTAGATAGCCGTCCCTTTCTCTCTTTTTACAGCCTTGTGGACGGACGAAAGAGGGGAAGTTACAGAACGGGATAGTGAAGGCTCGCGAAGTAGACAGCAAGCTCTTCTCAGCACCCTAACCTTTCTATTATATTATTAATGTGCTAGCGCTCCCCTGGGGAGGGGATTCATTCACTTGCATTCCTTCTAGCACTACAAAAAGCTCCGGTCTTAATGCCCTTACTACTGCTGTGCAGCCTTTCCTCGGGTTCGTAGAGTCGAGTTTCCCATTTACCCACAATGGAGGAGCCGCCCTCACCAGGCAGGATGCCAAGGGTCATAACGCGTTCCTCGCACAATAAATCCACTTTGAAGTTGACTTATTCGCTCGGCCAATCATCGGAATGTGTACGAGATACGATAAGGGCCCAATATCTCAATAGCACCTTCGTCTAAAGCGCTTCGTCGGCAGTCCGGCGCCCCCTACTCACTTAAAGGATCCTGCTTAATTATGAAAGAAATACTTTCTCAAGGTAAGAAGTTCCCTTTCGTTAAGCAGTTCGAGCCAAGAGTGGACATCATTGTCTGCAGACAAATCCAGATCCTGTTTCATCATTAGCTTAGCTAAAGTGGAATAATATGACTAGCTTTCCAAAAAATTAGATGAAACCTGCTTTTATCGATATGAAAAATATGCGCTCAAAAAGATCCCCCTTCGCCAAGTGAACGATTTTTGTCTGAATTAGCTGTAGAAGTTGCTCCCGCTCCAAACTTACTTCAAGGAAAGATAGGATTGGGCAATTCCGCCGGTTCTGGAGCTTGCCTTATTATTATGAAAAAGTAGTTTACTTGCTCGACCATAGGGAAAGGGAGAGCGAGCTTGGTTACTTAGTGCTTGCACAAAGGGGAAAGGGCTTTTTTTTTTATAGAAAGAGAGTAAGGGTGGCGGAGCTTGTGGCTTCTCAACTAGGGAGGAATTCTCCAAAAATGGAATTAGTTCACAATTACTACCACAAGAAAGCCACCCTCTCATCACTTACCGCAATTTTTTCTTGGGGGTGTTCACAACATGTTTTTCTGATGTTCCTTTCTATTGACGAAGTGGTGACCTCGTGCTCATCAAGAAATGAAGGCAAAGGAACCTCGAGCCTGAGTTTACTGTGGGGATCTTAGGGGGGGCACCAAATCAAGGCCGCCAACCCTCGCCCTTTAGAGAAAGGGGCGCAACAAAAAGTCTTAAAAAAGGCGTCGGAGGCCTCTCCCAATGGCCGAGCAAGTAAACTACCTCCGAAGTTGGAGGAAAAAAAAACTTTCTCAATAGGAATGCATCAAAAAAATGGCCCTTCCATATAGATCGTCGTCGCATGAACTTTGTCAAAAAATCACTAGCCTTCTTATTGATCTTGATTAGTTCCAGCTTATTGAGAGTTCTCTTTTCTTTCTAGAACGGGCTCAATTTTAGATCGTCTCCAGAAACGCCTACTATCCCGCTTGTGCTTTTGAAGCCCCCACCCATTCAATCACTTGCTTGTGATTGCATCCATTTCCCGAAAAGGCAAAGAAGAGGGAATCGTCCGCTCCCGTTCATGTCACGAACCAAACATCGTTAGGTCCCGAATTCTACGAACCGTTGGTTCTAGACCAAGATCTCCATTTTTTCGTACCATATATTGATCCGAAGAACTTACTTTCTATTGTAAGTCATCGATTATGCTCCTACCTAAAGTGATGCTAGGCTACTTCACACACGTGCGCTTCGCTCGGCCACATGATGAACATGTTTTGAGCTAACTGCATGTCGAGCGCTTAAGCAGAGCTTGTGATCTCTCATTCCTCACTTGTTCCAATCCCAGTAAAGAGCTTCAAATCTGATTATACACTACATACGATATTCCATTCCGAGCCTCACTTGATCTTCGCTTGGTTATACAAGGAGCATGCCCGAAGGGTCAACTACGCTCACCGCGCACTTGCATCACCATCTGAGCTTCGTTACCGGTTCACCAGCTCCTACGCCTACCACAAACTTGAATCATCATGTGGCTGCTAAAGCAAGCTAAGATTCACACAGCCCTGAGGAAGCCAAATGACCCTCCCCTCTCACGGCCGAATGCTCCGAAATACATTGGAGAGCTTTACGATCCCGCCCTAAAACGCCCATTCTTCTAGAGTTCTGAAGTGATCCTCATTCTCACTACAGCCTTCTTAAGCCGAAAGAAAGCCAGGCAAGAATCTCATTTTTTTGGGGGAGCAGAATGGGTCATTGTTTCTTGGAATTGTTGACAGATTCTCGTCGCCATTGTTTGTCTTCGACTCTCGTTGACCTCTCTTGTTCTCCTCCCCATGGGTGGACAACTAATGAAAACTTATTCATGCGAACCGAACAAAGATCGTGTCTATTTATGCTCAAACAATCCATATAAATGGAAAGCTGGAAGCTTCAATAGTTCCCTGCTGAACCGTAGAGTGCTATGATGGGGTAATTAAGTCCGTCCCTACTAAGCGGCTTGCTTAGGCATCACAGGCATCAAGGTTGAAATCCTTCGAAGAGAGTCATATTAACCACTCTATTTCTGGCTTTCTGCATCCTAAGGGGGCTGCTCGGACGAAGAACCAGCAAATTGAGTATGGAATTAGAGCTCGGGCAGGGTATCAACCACAGCACAGGTTGCGGACCTATCGAGATGCTTCCTTGCAGAACCCAACAAGGGGTGTAACACAATAGAGTGAGTGGGAACCCTTGTAAACGTGAGCAGGAGAATAGTGATCAGTCTGACTTGTCTTAGACCAGCCCTACTCCATCCATCTTGGCTATCTTGAGCTTATTCATAAGCTTGGGGTAACTTTAAATTTTTTGCTTACTACTAGCGCTTCCAGCACTAATTCCTACGTCGGGTCTCATAGCCCCTGTGACCTTCACTTCACAGCCTGATTAATGCGCTTTTAAAGCGCACTTCTATGGCCGTTCGTCAAGCATTTTTTTTAGAGTTTCTTTCTCAGGATGTGCCTTTATCTTCACTGGTGGATTGGCAGACTTATTGTGAACTTTTGTATGCGATTCCTGCTGTACTAGTGAGTGTAGCATTGATTAGTTATATAGTCTTGAGAAATGGTTGAGCATCTTGTATAATAATATAAAATAATGTCGAGCATATTTTCGCTATGCTAAGCTAGCTTCGTTGATTCAGAGCTAGTTTCAAACTGTAGGGTAGGGGCTCTTCCCGCGCTATTGCGTACGTACTTAGCTTAGCTAGTTTAGGGCTTCTATCGCGCTATTATAGTGGTGAAAAACATGGGATTTTAAAGTCAGAGACGTTCAATTCATGCTTTTTTATGATAGCTATTAAATCTTGTTAGTTAATCCATGCCCCCCGTCACAAAGTTGCTAACGGCTTTCGGTATGCCATGCGCACGAAAGGACCTCAAATGGTGTAGGTATCTCATCCCACAGACCCCATTTTGGTGCCATTGCAGTGGGCTCATTCGGCCCCCTAGTTTTTTTTATCGCTCTTCTTGCGCGCGAAGTGCAACAAGCTATAGCCCCTTTGCTTCCAAGCTCTAATCAGGTTGAGAGATCATCCCTGACGTCGAGCAGGTTATCTCCCTAAGCGCGTCGGTGAGCGCAAAGGTTTTGTGGGCCCTTGATCCGATCCCTCTCTTGAATCATAAGACGCGGTTTACTCACTAGAATAGACCGAGGAAGCAACCATTGCCTGCTTGTCAGCCTAGATTTCATCTGATCTTGTTTGACTGCTTATATACATAATTAGTTAACCCTTCAAAATAGCACAGAAAATGACAGCCATCAAAAGGCCTAAGCCCATATAGCCTCGGCCTGTCCAAATGATGTTCAACGGTCTCTACCCAACTAGTTCTGGCCCATGATCCAAAGGACCGACAACCAGTCAATTATGCTATCCTTCCTTACCTTCCAACCAACCGGCCAATCACGCTATCCTTACCTTTCAACCAACCCCTTCGATTCCGCTACTGCACCACTATATAATCTCAGCCCCTTACCTTGATGCCTACAGCTCCATTTGTTTTCCAATGATGGCAAGAATCTACGAAATACTGCTTTTTATTTTTCTTTTTCTTGTGTGAATGACATTATAGCTACAGGAGGGAAAGTGATGTTGCCCACTCTGCCGCGAAAGGGGGCCGTTTTCTTCCCCCAAAAAATGCATGTTCCACCATCAGGGCCCAGCAAGAAGCATAATTCTGTTCCGAGGCTGCGTTTCATTCCAAAAACAGTAGTATATGGTTCAAAACACCTTGTTCCATCCGGCGCGAATCCCCTCCATCACTAATATGTTGGAGGTGTTATTTGTATTGCAATAATGAATAAACGTACGAACACAAATAATGAGCAGACAAGCCCACTTTTATATGTGGGTTCATTTCAAAATGTATTTTTGTTTTGAATAAAGAAGCGCGCTCTTGTTTGTGTAACGTAGGTGTCTTTCTCAGTTGATGGATGGAATAAATGCCTATATCGCTTTGTAATGTTATTGTCATGTTGATGCTATATTAAAGAATATAATCTAAAAAAGTTGCTCAAGACTTAGTCGTATTCTTTATAATTGTCTTTCTCTGTACTATGTAAACGAACTTCAAGTCTTAATTGTGTACTCAACAGGAAGCGTCACAGCCTAGGTTTGGGCCACCTCCGATGTCGATCTACACAGGAATACTTTTCGAAAGTAGTTTTCCGAGGTAGGTTCTATTTTAACGTAGAGTGATTTGCCTGCTTCTATCTAGGCTATAGTTTACCTGTATCCTGCAAATGTCCAACACTTAGGTGCTTTCTAAGATCTTCCTATATGAAAGATATATGACATGTGTGGATAATGAATGACTTTCATGGTATGTAATCTGAATGTCCACAGAGTACAAAAGGTAAGACCTAATAAGAGAAATGAGCTTTGCACAACACGGGATAGAAACCTAATCCTAAAAGGAGAAAACCCATCACTGAACAATCATAGGAATAGAAGAAATAGGTTCAGACCAAGTGGAAGAACTCTCTATGAGTTGAGCTACATAAAAGATCCTATTAAAAAATGGATGTAGCTTAACTAAAACCCAATGCCAAGCAAAGCCCTAGACTACAAGTGAAGAAATTGGGTTCAACTAAGCCCTTAACCCAACATGAGGTGGAGCCTTAACCCGACACAAGATGGGACCTTATTAGGATAGTCGGCTTAGTCAGCCCAACATAGGTTGTCAACCAAAAAGGAGAAGTTCCTGTGATTTAAGGTTTATGGATATCCTACCCTAAGACGAGAGGATTGGACTTAGAACAAGACCCATCGGTGGATGAGATCACATCTTCATGACAAGAGGTGTACAAGTTAGGCCTCACTCAAGGTAATGGGCCAAACCTAACGAGTCCAAACAAATTGGACCTTATTGTATGAGAAAACCACAGATTGGGCTTAATTCAAGGCCCATAAAAGATGGGATGGGTTGAATCCAAAAAGCGCTCCGTGGGGTCTAATGACTCACAGAATAGCTTCGAATTGCACACAATTGCTTTAAGTTGGGTCTAGTCATAATCCTTATGGGCCCAAGTCGTATTGGATCCTAAGTCTCACACATGGGGCTTAATTCAAAGCCCTTCCCTATTTATTCTAAAGGTCCATCATAGGGCCCAGAAACTTAGCCTATAAGTAAATTTTCCTAAGGTATTTCAGAGTGGGCCCAAGATAGAATGCCAAGAAATCTAAGAAGCGCATGCAGTCATACGGGTGGGAAATTTCTAAGCTTTCTAGTGTGGCTAAGTCTCTCCTTATAACTCCGGGGGAGGAAGCTCCCCTCTCAAGATGGGCTATTTAAGGCCTTGGTCATCAGCGCCCTTTGACGTATCTCATGGTCTGGAATGGGCCATGGGTACTGGTCCGTGGGGTGACAGAAACTGGTCGCGATCACAGTATAGGGCAAGTAGGCCAGGCGCCCGAAACTAGATTCTGCCGGGCAAAAAAAGTGCAAGTTGGTGCAAGTCAAGCTCATTGAATTGGGTCTTTGTTTGGAAATACCCATCGACACATTGGAGTCTTTTCTATCCCTAGTGGAGTCGCCACTGTGGGCACTTGCACTTTCATCTCTCCACATCACTCGAATCCCTAAGAGTTATGTGGAGAGATGAAAGGTTCAAGGAAGTTGACGGGTGATCCTTCGAAAGAATAAGTACAACGAGGGTGATCAAAATGTCAATTCGGAGATAGGAAGATCGACTAGCCAACCAAAGTAGAGGGCCCCTGGGATATAGTTTGACCATGTAAAAGAATGTTATTCAATATCGCACAAAATGCGCACACTAAAGCAGTGCACCCGGAAAGAAAGAGGAGCATAGGGGGTTAATTTACAATTTAAAACCTGAAAAGCACAAAAATAAAATGGAAGGTCTTGTCTTCAAAGGGGACCAGGTAAGCCATAGCTTCTTTGATCATGCCGGAATAGGGAAGAAAAGAATGTCGATCGTTAGCGAGAAGAAAAAGCGGGAGCCCTCACTCTCTCCACAATATCCTTAAAGACCTCTCTCGTCAGGGGTTTATCAGCCCTATCTATCAACAAATGATATAGGATTGGAATAAACTATTCCTTCCGGAAGATTGTAAAAATATTAAAAGAGTAAAGGGGGATCTATATTGCTTGCCACAACTCTATTCCCGACTCAAAATCAATAAAGGACTTTAAGAGAGGATGAACATTATTAGGACCCTTCCCGAATTTCCCCTCGAAACCCGGGAAGAACCCTGTCCCATCTGACAACCTAAGGAAAAGTTCCCAAAATACCCTTCAATCCTTACAAATAAAATATGAGATTTCTGCCAAAAGCTCGGCAGACTCTCCTCTTAGGAATTAAATAACTGGTTTCCACCTGTCAGACAAGGGATCAAAAGCACTACAAATTCCAACAGATAACAACCATCCAAAATTTATTATCAGAGCATCTAGGTAGGATAAATAATACAAAATTAGATATTCTACTCGAAGTTTAGGTACAACGCCCAACTAAAATACTACTAATGTCTCCGCCTCAGAAAGTGCCCACGTCAACTCAACAGCCTGGAGGGGATTTAAAACACAAAAGTTGTGAGTGAACAAAAATAATCATTTATAAAACCTTTTCCGAGGAAATCTTACCTTTTTCCCCTCCACGAATAAAACCATGCATGCATCACATAAAACAGTTTATGATAATAAAACATCATCTGAAAACCAACGGAATTTCCATTTCTCTTTAAAACCACTTGGTTGGAATCACACAAAATCTATAATATGAAAACCCATCGTGGTCCACAGTTTGGTTTGAAAACCCTCCTCAAAGGAGTTTAAAATCATTTAATTCGCCCTGGACACATAATATATCAAAACCACTGTTCCCGAATAAAATCCCGAGCCGTAGCTCAAAACCCTCCACACACTCGATATACCTTGAGCTGTGCAGAAACCATGTACTATGCATAGACAGCCTCAACGACCCGGTGGAGAACACCCTCGACACCAGCATCGGAGAACCCTCAACAACCAGCGGAGCAAAACCCCTCAACGTCAGTCGGAGAACCCTTTTTTCATCGGGATAGAAAACCAGTGAAAACCACAATCCGTGTTTTGAAATCTTTGTTTCTTGGCCTCAGCCTCTTTCTTTGAAAGCTCATTTATGGCCAAGCCAGAAAAATCATAATTTCGGGTCAAAACCCAAATCACGGACTCAAATAATTACCACATCAAAACGATATCAAAATCGAGTCCAAAAATACCAATCCATTTTCCAAAACACACTTTCACTGAAATATTGGAAAACTTGTGTCCAGTAATCATTTCTTAATTCTATAAACAACCAAGGATAAAATCGTCTTTTTACAAAAATAATTTACAGAAATTTAATAATTAAATTTCCGGGTTGTTACAAACATTCTCGTTCTATAGGTAGCACTGCCCCTATTATAGAAGGGTGAGGGCCGACTTCCGTACTTCTAATCTGCTCGCACTGTGAATTACCTTATACCTACGCAACAGGAACGATATGGAGCACCTACTCTACTGGTCGTCTGCTCTCTCAAGGACGTCCTTCTCTAGGCACAAAAAGGAATTTATGGGATATCTCCTAAATTCGATGTACTTCTTCAAGTGTGGGACACATCTCATGGTTGCCGAATCTAAAAACCATCGTCTTTGCATCCCAACACTTCACTGCGGTCATGATAAGATCCCAGTGTTGGTTCGCTTATCATCTTCTAATCTCTTGTTCACAATGATGTTAAGCAGCTCCTGATCGCAGCAATCATGCCTTCGAAGGTACGCTTTTTCATTCGGGGTCCCCTTGGGGATAAGCGATGGACCTGCCATTCCACACAATGCTGCATTTTGAAAGAAAATTCCATCAAAGGAGTGGAGCTGACATCTCTTGAAACCCTTACTTTTGGGGGCCTTGCCTCATTCTTTTCTTGGTAAGCATTTGGATGTTGACGTGTCCTCCGCACGCACTCGAATGACCTTCTTCAACAATGTGCCCTCCTTCTTCCGTAAGGATCGAAGAGCTTAGTGTGAAAGGCTAAGGTAGCTTGTTGACTTAGTGCTTGCCCCACGGTTCAGAAAGAAAAACTAAGCAAGGTATGCCATTAAGCAAGAAAGAAAAGGGAAATATTTAATGCAGAGTTTGAATCCTACTCAAGATTAAGAGCGCCAGAGCTAGAAGCGACAACCATTAAGTGGAGAATTTCCATCTATTTGCTGTCTTGTTCGCTACCTCTGGTCATAATTAGGATCAGTTGGAGTTCTAACTATAGCATCAACCTATCTCATATTGGGTAGAAGTCTATGGCCCTCGATCAAAGTCTGAATTTCATAAGAGAAGAAGTCTCATAGCGTAGAAAAGAAAGGATAAATCGTTTTGATTCGAGGCTGGTCCCTTTTTCCATTTACAATTTGAGTAAAGAAAAAAAAAGCTTTCTCCTTATTTATGGTCATAAGACTAATGGCAAAGCATCTGTTCACGGGTCTTTTTCTTCTTTTTTGAATCTAGATTGGGTTGGTGTTCAGTGTACCTTAGTACACGATGGAAAAGAATGCATTGGATGGATGCCCGGGCATTGAGAAGGAAGGACACTTTCAGAGGCAAAAAGCCATGGGGAGATACCATCTGTGATCCATGGACCACCGATCGGGAAATCGTATCCAAGCTCCGCGGCTAGTCTGCGCTCTTTGGACTTTTAACACTTAGTGAACTGAAACATCTGAGTAGCTAAAGGAAGGGAAATCAACCGATAACCCGTTAGTAGTGACGAGCGAAAGCAGATTGGGGGTTTGAAGAAAAACAAACATGAAGCTTCGTTCCTCAGCAAAGTGTTCACTTCTTTTTTGCCAAGTTTCATTCGATTAGTTATGGATTGGATGATGGAAAAACCAGCAAGCCAATCTCCTTGATTCTCAATTCGAGGGCGCAGTGAACTGTAATTGTGAAAATGTTGGAAGATCTAGCCAAAGAAGGTGATAGCCCTGTAGATTCGTTCCCATGGTTCGATCCTTCCCAGTAAAACGCGGCGTGTTCGAATGCTGTGAGGGAAAGGTGAAAAGAACCCTATTTAGGGAGTGCAATAGAGAACCTGAGATCCGATGCAAACAATCAGTCGAAGGAGC
The DNA here is from genome assembly GCA_037349345.1 of Oemleria cerasiformis. Taxonomy (NCBI): domain Eukaryota; kingdom Viridiplantae; phylum Streptophyta; class Magnoliopsida; order Rosales; family Rosaceae; genus Oemleria; species Oemleria cerasiformis. The sequence continues at coordinate 1,250,544 of JAZGTL010000017.1, read as the reverse complement.
GGAGCTTAGAGTCTTTAATTTATATTAGTAAAGTGGGCTCACTCTAACGGCATACTTTTGCATGATGGGTCAACGAGAAAATGGGAACAACGACTTAAGCCATTAGGTGTAGGCACTTTCCAGAGGTGGAATCTTCTAGTTCTTCCTATTTGGCCCGAAACCGAACATTCTAGCCATAAGTAGGTTGAAGAGAGCTCTAACAAGCCTTGGAAGACCGAATCCACGTATGTGGCAAAATACGGGGATGACTTGTGGCTAGGGGTGAAAGGCCAACCAAGATCAAATATAGTTGGTTTTCCGTGAAATCTATTTCGGTAGAGCGTATGGTGTCGATGGCCCGAGGTAGAGCACTCAATGGGCTAAGGTGGCCTCATTTCGCCTTACCAACCCTTGGGAAACTTCGAATACAGGCCTAGATCGTTTGTATAGACAGAATTTTGGGGTGCTAAGATCCAAAGTTGAGAGGGAAACAACCCAGATTGTGTGCTAAGGTCCCTAATCAATCACTTAGTGGCAAAGGAAGTGATTGAGCGATGACAACCAGAAGGTGGGCTTGGAAGCAGCCATCCTTTGAAGAAAGCGTAATAGCTCACTAGTCTAGTTCCATGGCACCGAAAATGTATCAGGGCTCAAGTTATTCACCGAAGCGACGAGACCTTGAAAGCTTCTTTTTCAAGTGTTAGTAGCGGAACATTCTGTCAATCGGGGAAGGTTTTTGGAGAAAACACTTGGAGATATCAGAAGTGAGAATGCTGATATAAGTAACGAAAAATCGTATGAAAAACATGATCGCCTGCCAGTGGAAGGCTTTATGCATTCAATTAATCTACGTAGAGTGAGTCGGTCCCTAAGGAACCCCCGAAAGGGCTACCTGTCAGGACCCGTCCCGAATTTCCCCTCGAAACCCGAGAAGAACCCTGATCCCGTCTGACAACCTAAGGAAAGGTTCCCAAAATACCCTTCAATCCTTACAAATTATAATAACAATAATAAATACTTCCTCTTGTCAGACAAGGGACTTAAGCACTCAATAATTCCCGTAATTAACGACCAATCAAATACAATATAATATCAGAGCGTCTAAGTAGGATCAAGAGTAAAATTTAGATATCCTACTCAAATATAATTACACAGCGCAGTCGAAGTACTAATGCCTCTGCCTCGAGATCAGTGTTCGCGTCAACTCTACTCAACTGCCTGAAGGGGGTTTAAACACAAAAGTTGTGAGTGGACAAAAATAATCATTTATAAATTCCTTTTCGAGAAAATACCTTTCTCCCCCTCCATTTATAAAATCATGCATGCGTAACATAAAACAGTTTATAATATAAAAACATCATATGTACATCACCAAAAATTCTCATTTCTCTTTAAAACCACTTAGTTGGACTCACATAAAATATGTATAATAAAAATACCTCGTGATCCACAATTTGGTTTGAAAACTCTCTTCAAATGAGTTTAAAATCATTTAAATCAATCTGGACACAAAATATCTCAAATTCAAATCATTTCGTTCAATCCGACACATAATATCTCAAATTTCACTGTTCCCGACATATCCATAACACACCAGGGTATCCCTTGAGATGTGTTCAAATTTGTACAACTCTGTGTACCATCTGTACTATATGTACAATCTGTACTATGTATAGACAGCTTCGCAACCTGGCGGAGCAAGGCCCCTCAACACCAAGGTCCGAACCCTCAACAACTGGTAGAGCAAGGCCCCTCAACACCAGTCAGAGCAACAATAACCATCGGGACGGGAACCAGTGAATCAAATCCATACTTCGAAATCTTTGTTTCGCGGCCTAAGCCAAATTCTTTGAAATACCATTTTATGGCCAAAATCGGTAAAATCACAATTATGAGTCTAAACCCAAATCACATACTCAAATAGTTACCACGTCAAAACGATATCAAAATCGAGTACAAAAAACCAAGCCATTTCTCAAAACATACTTTCACTGAAATATTGTAAAACATGTGTCCAGCATCATTTCTAAAATTCAGAAATTCATTGCACCCATACATAATAGTATTTAAATCAAAGATACATTTATGCATGCATTACTGTTTATAAATCAAAGTCCACTCACAAACCTGTTCAAGCAAGCTCAATCCCGAACTGTACGCTCCCCTGAAGTTCCTGGAGCAGTATCGCCTGTCCAAATTAATAATCGGGATTACCAGCTAATAATAAGAACTTTAAATATAAACCCCCTAAACCCCGGGAGTCTAACTATGATGGCCTAGAAAACGCAGCAACTTTAAAACGTCTGAAACAACCCCTAAACGACGTCCGATCGACTCAAAACCTGCGCCAACAGATCCGAAATGTCAAAAACTACTTGTCACGCGCCACCGTGACCTCAGACTCGGCCCCACGCGCCGCCACGCGCCGACGGAAGGTCGGAACACGCGCCCACGCGCCGCCACGCGCCCTCACGCGTCGGCCACTCGCCTGCTACAGTGTTCACGCGCCTGAACCGATCCAACCCAGTTCGGCTCAACCTGACCCGATCCAACTCGACCCGACCGGTTCAACTCGACCCGACTGGTTCAACTCGACCCGACCGGTTCACTCAACCCGACCGGTTCAACTCGACCCGACCGGTCACCGGCGACTCGCCGGAGAAGACGACCGGCTGCCGTCGCAGTCGCCGGAAGCTGGCCGGAGAAGATGACCGGCAGCGCCGTCGCCGCCGTCTGGTTTCGCCGGAATCCTCCATTTCCGGCCGAAACTTCAAGCTTTCCTAACTTCCTCAAAACTCAACCATTTTTCATAAAATTTATGTCTAAATCTATCTACTCGAACCCAGGAATCCAAATATGACCTCAAAACCACAAACACGTACCTGTGCTAGCCGGAAAATCGATCGGAAGGTCCGAAACTTTCTATCCACGGTTCGGCTTCCTCTGTGGTCCTCTCCTTCGATGGTTGGTACGGTTGTGATCGTGGGAAGGAGTAGAATATGATTAGTTGATCAAAACTGGAAGTTGGAGCCTTGAAATCAAAGTTGACTTTGTGGGTTTTTGGATGATTTTCGCACGGGTTGGTGGTTTGTGTTTGTTTATCACGGAGAGGATGAGTGAGAGGATAATGATAAGGATGAAATGAAGATGGATCAGATTACACTGATTTGGGGGTTAAAAATATCTACCCCAAGTCAAAAATTACCAAAATGCCCTTGCACATCTAGACCCATAACTTCCGTACACGAACTCCGTTTTCTGCGTGCCGCCTGTCTACGAACTCGTGAGTTCGAGACCTACGCAACGGTATCCAAAATACCACAAAAAGTGTCTCGAAATAAAATTTGACTTTCATGCCCTTTACCGACCAAGGGTAAAATCGTCATTTTTCATAAATAATTTAGTTAATTCCAATAATTGAAATTCCGGCTTGTTACAATCTACCCCCCTTAAGAAATTTCGTCCTCGAAATTCAACTCTACCCTTGGAACAAATAAGGATACTGCGCCCGCATTAGTTCCTCGGTTTCCCACGTGGCTTTCTCCACGTTATGATTCCTCCACAACACTTTAACTAGAGGAATACTCTTTCTGCGCAATACCTTCTCTTTCCAATCCAAAATTTGCACCGGTTGCTCCTCAAAGGTCAAATCATCCTTCAGCTCAAGTGGCTGCTCTCCCAATACGTGAGATTCATCAACCAGATATTTCCGGAGCAAGGATACATGAAAAACATTATGAACTCTGGATAATTCCGATGGTAAAGCAAGACGATATGCCACTGGTCCTATCCTCTCCAGAATCTCATGCGGACCAATGTAGCGAGGACTCAGTTTTCCTCGTCTACCAAAATGTACCACTCCCTTCCAAGGAGATAGTTTCAAGAACACCCAGTCACCTACCTCAAACTCAAGGTCTCTGGTTCTACGGTCTACATAGCTCTTCTGGCGATCCTGAGCTGTCTTCAACCTTTCTCTGATGATCCTTATTTTTTCCTCAGTCGTATCAACCAACTCTGGTGTTAACAGTTTCCTTTCACCCACTTCGTTCCAACATAATGGTGTCCTGCACTGCCTCCCATACAGCGCCTCGAAAGGAGACATCCCAATACTCGACTGATAACTATTATTATAAGCAAATTCCATCAGAGCCAGGTGTGAATCCCAATTTCCTTTAAACTGTAGTACACAAGCTCTCATCATATCCTCCAAAATCTGGATTGTCCTCTTAGACTGACCATCCGTCTGAGGATGAAAAGCTGTACTAAAATGCAAGGTAGTGCCAAAAGCCTTCTGCAAACTCCGCCAAAACCTGGAGGTAAATCTAGGATCCCTGTCTGACACAATCGACTCTGGAGTCCCATGTAGCCGTATGATCTCATCAATGAACAATTTGGCATACCGACTCATCCGAAAATCTTCCCGTACTGGCAAGAAATGTGCAGACTTCGTGAGTCTATCAACAATTACCCATATCCCATCATGTCCATGCTGTGTCCTTGGAAGTTTATACACAAAATCCATCGTAATGTGATCCCACTTCCATTCCAGAATAGGTAATGGTTGAAGTGCCCCATATGGTTTATGCCTCTCTGCTTTCACTTGCTGACACGTCAGGCATCTACTCACAAACTCAGCAATTTCCCTTTTCATCCCAGTCCACCAACAAGTACTTTAAACTCTTATGGTCGGTGAAGATCCGACACGTCTCCCCATACAAATAATGTCGCCAGATTTTCAATGCATGCACCACTGCAGCTAACTCCAAATCATGTGTGGGGTAATTCAACTCATGGGGTTTAAGTTGTCTAGAAGCATACGCTATCACCTTCCCATGCTGCATCAACACACAGCCTATACCCCGCAATGAGGCATCACTATACACCTCGAATCCCCCAGTATCATCAGGAAGAGTCAATACTGGAGCAGAAGTCAACCTCCTCTTCAGCTCCTGAAATCCCTGTTCACAATCAGCTCCCCAGTCAAACTTGACTCCTTTCCTCGTCAACCGAGTCAACGGCCCTGCTATCGTAGAAAATCCTTCTACAAACCGTCGATAATATCCTGCCAAACCCAGAAAACTCCACACCTCTGTCACTGTCCTCGGTTGCTCCCAGTTTGCCACTGCCTCAACCTTTTGGGGATCTACGCTGATACCCTCAGCCGAAATCACATGACCCAAGAATCCAACTTCGGTCAACCAAAACTGGCATTTACTGAACTTGGCAAACAAATGCTTTTTCCTAAGCATATTCAGCACCAACCTTAAGTGTTTCTCATGTGCCTTAGCACTCCTCGAATACACCAAGATGTCATCGATGAACACAATCACAAACCGATCCAAATACTTTTGGAACACCCTGTTCATCAAATCCATAAATGCTGCTGGGGCATTAGTCAACCCGAAAGGCATCACCAGGAACTCATAATGACCAAAACGAGTCCTGAAAGCTGTTTACTCAACATCCCCTTCTCTGATCCTCAACTGATGGTACCCGGATCGAAGGTCAATTTTCGAAAAATATCTTGCCCCCTTAAGTTGATCAAACAAATCATCTATCCTTGGCAAAGGATACTTATTCCGCACCGTAGCCCTGTTTAGCTTCCGGTAGTCGATACACAATCTCAGACCACCATCCTTTTTCCTCACAAATAACACTGGTGCACCCCAAGGTGAAACACTTGGGCGAATAAATCCCATATTCACCAAATCCTGCAACTGAGTCTTTAACTCTCGCAATTCTGCCGGTGCCATTCTATACGGTGCTTGTGAGATAGGTTGAGTACCTGGTAAAAGCTCTATGGTGAACTCAATCTCCCGGTGAGGTGGCAATCCCGGAAGATCATCTGGAAACACATCAGAGAACTCACTCACCACTGGAATATCCTCCACTCTCATCGGAGTATCCCGAGAATCAAACACATGAGCCAAATAACCCTCACAACCTTTCCTCAGCAATTTCTCAGCGATTAAAGCTGATATCACTCCACAGGGTAGTACCCTACGATCTCCCCTGAATGTAAGTTCCGGTAAACCTGGACTCCGGAAATCCACTCTCTTGTCATAACAATCAATAGAGGCATGATGCATAGTCAACCAATCCATCCCCAGAATCACATCAAAATCAAAAATATCTAAGGGGATTAAATCTGCCTCTAATGCATGACCTTCCACTAACACTAGACAACTACGAATCACGAGATTCGCCACTAACATATTCCCAGTAGGAGTACTAATACCCATGTCCCCCTGAGGACATCTCATAACCGAGAACACTCGCTCTAAACGAGTAATCCATTCTATTGCATCATCTGGGCTAGAGTTGCCCATAAATATTGTAGCCCCTAATCTCTGGGCTCTCTCAATGTCTGAACCTTCAGTAGCAGTCCTACTCTGAAGTACAGAAGTCAACGTATGACCCAATTGTTCCAGTGTTTGCCTCATATCAGGCTCCACTGCAGGTTCATGCGTGTCCCCAATATTTTCCGACTGTTGACGGAACTCGCGTCTCGGAGGCATTACGCTGTTAAGAACTATACCACAATAATTGTACACATAGTGTACAGTCTATAGGAATTTAACCTAGTGCTCTGATACCAATTGTCAGGACCCGTCCCGAATTTCCCCTCGAAACCCGAGAAGAACCCTGATCCCGTCTGACAACCTAAGGAAAGGTTCCCAAAATACCCTTCAATCCTTACAAATTATAATAACAATAATAAATACTTCCTCTTATCAGACAAGGGACTTAAGCACTCAATAATTCCCGTAATTAACGACCAATCAAATACAATATAATATCAGAGCGTCTAAGTAGGATCAAGAGTAAAATTTAGATATCCTACTCAAATATAATTACACAGCGCAGTCGAAGTACTAATGCCTCTGCCTCGAGATCAGTGTTCGCGTCAACTCTACTCAACTGCCTGAAGGGGGTTTAAACACAAAAGTTGTGAGTGGACAAAAATAATCATTTATAAATTCCTTTTCGAGAAAATACCTTTCTCCCCCTCCATTTATAAAATCATGCATGCATAACATAAAACAGTTTATAATATAAAAACATCATATGTACATCACCAAAAATTCTCATTTCTCTTTAAAACCATTTAGTTGGACTCACATAAAATATGTATAATAAAAATACCTCGTGATCCACAATTTGGTTTGAAAACTCTCTTCAAAGGAGTTTAAAATCATTTAAATCAATCTGGACACAAAATATCTCAAATTCAAATCATTTCGTTCAATTCGACACATAATATCTCAAATTTCACTGTTCCCGACATATCCATAACACACCAGGGTATCCCTTGATGTCAGGACCCGTCCCGAATTTCCCCTCGAAACCCGGGAAGAACCCTGATCCCGTCTGACAACCTAAGGAAAGGTTCCCAAATACCATTCAATCCTTAGCATAATATAATAACAATAAATAATTTCTCTTGTCAGACAAGGGATCAGGGTTCTTCCCGGGTTTCGAGGGGAAATTCGGGACGGGTCCTGACAATTGGTATCAGAGCACTAGGTTAAATTCCTGTAGACCGTACATCTAGTGTACAGGTGAAATTTTGGTATTAATGGTTTACAACTTCTTTCAGCGTATAATGCCTCCGAGACGAGAGTTCCGTCAACGGTCAGGGAATGGTGGAGATGACCATGAACCTGCAGTGGAGCCTGATTTGAGGCAGACACTGGAACAGCTGGGTCAGACATTAGCTTCTGTACTCCAGGATAGAGCTTCTCACGAAGTCTCTGATATTGAGAGAACCCAGAGACTGGGGGCGACGATATTCATGGGTGACTCTAGCCCAGAGGAAGCTGAGGAGTGGATTACTCGCATGGAGCGGGTGTTTATGATTATGAGGTGTCCTCTAGAGGAGAGAGTTCTACTGGCCACATTTTTACTAGGTGGTTCTGCCTACCACTGGTGGCACTCATTGGAGGTGTCAGGCTGGAATGTCCATACGGTTACTTGGCAGATTTTCCGGGAACGTTTCTTGGAGCAGTTTTACCCTCGCTCACACCGGAGTGTTAAGGAGGCCGAGTTCTTGCATTTACAGCAAGGAGACATGACGGTGGCCCAGTATGAACAAAGATTCATAGCGCTGAGTCGCTTTGCACCGACGTTGGTAGCGACCGAGTCAGACAAGTGCCACAGATTTGAGAGTGGACTGCGGAGTGAGATTCGGTCAGCAGTTACGTCTATGGACCACACTTCGTTGAGGACTTTGGCTGATGCTGCAGCTCGAGTAGAGTTGAGTTTGGGTTTCCCAATGCCACAGCAGTACAGTGGGAACAGGAGACGTCGAGATCACTGGACTGCCGGATCCTCTAGTCAGGGACCATCAAAAAGAGGCAGTCATAGTTCTGGATCTTCTGGGAGATCTAGTACAGGCAGTGGCGGAGCTGGTCAGACACGACAATCTTTTGCACAGTCTCGGGGTGCCTCAGTGCAGTTCAACAGGAGACAGGGTGGCAGATCTAGTGGCTTCAGTGATGCCGGTTGTTATTTCTGTGGGGAGCCTGGTCACATCAAGAGATTCTGTCCAGAACGACGTCCGGGCAGTAGTTCCTTTAGTCGTGGTGCGACTGATCCTAGCCTGAGTGCAGGACAGAAGTATGATACTGCAGCTGAGAGGCAGACCTATTACGGTGGGACTGGTAGAGCTAGTGGGACCAGCAGTGCTAGAGGCAGGTATGGGGATCGTGGTCGATCTTCAGGTACACCAGCTCGAGTGTTTGCCATGACGCAACAGGAAGCTCGAGTAGCACCGGATGTGGTCACGGGTACGTTACCTATTTTTAACCGCAATGCTTGTGTTTTATTAGATCCGGGAGCAACTCATTCTTTTATTTCTCGGGGTTTTGCATTGTTTGCGGATAGAGAATTGTCTCCAATTGGTTGGGACATGGGTATTAGTACTCCTACCGGAGATATGTTAGTGGCGAACCAAGTGATTCGCAGTTGTCCGGTGATGGTTGAAGGCCATGGTTTGGAGGTAGATTTAATCCCCTTAGATATCTTTGAGTTTGATGTGATTTTGGGGATGGATTGGTTGTCCATGCACCATGCATCCATAGACTGTTATAATAAGACAGTAGTTTTTCGGAGTCCAGGATTCCCTGAACTTACATTTCGGGGAGATCGTAGGGTATTACCCTATGGAGTGATATCAGCGTTAACAGCTGAGAGATTGTTGAGAAAAGGTTGTGAGGGTTACTTGGCTCATGTGATAGATGCTCGGAATACTTCGATGAGAGTGGAAGATATTCCTGTGGTGAGTGAATTCTCTGATGTGTTTCCAGATGATCTTCCAGGATTACCACCACACCGTGAGATTGAGTTCACAATCGAGCTTTTGCCAGGTACTCAACCTATCTCACAGGCACCGTACAGGATGGCACCGGCAGAATTGCGAGAGTTAAAGACTCAATTGCAGGACTTGGTGAATATGGGATTTATTCGCCCTAGTGTTTCACCATGGGGTGCACCGGTATTATTTGTGAGGAAAAATGATGGTGGTCTGAGATTGTGTATCGACTACCGGCAGTTAAATAAGGTGACGGTGCGAAATAAGTATCCTTTGCCAAGGATTGACGATTTATTTGATCAACTGAAAGGGGCAAAGTATTTTTCGAAAATTGACCTTCGATCCGGGTACCATCAGTTGAGAATCCGGGAAGAGGATGTTCAGAAAACAGCTTTCAGGACTCGATATGGTCATTATGAGTTCCTGGTGATGCCCTTCGGGTTGACTAATGCCCCGGCAGCGTTTATGGATTTGATGAACAGAGTGTTCCAAAAGTATTTGGATCGATTTGTAATTGTGTTCATCGACGATATCTTGGTGTATTCAAGGAGTGCCAAGGCACATGAGAAGCACTTGAGATTGGTGCTGAATATGCTTAGGAAAAAGCATTTGTTTGCCAAGTTCAGTAAATGCCAGTTTTTGTTGACCGAAGTTGGATTCTTGGGTCATGTGATTTCGGCTGAGGGTATCAGCGTAGATCTCCAAAAAGTGGAGGCAGTGGCAAACTGGGAGCAACCAAGGACAGTGACAGAGATGAGGAGTTTTCTGGGTTTGGCAGGATATTATCGGCGGTTCGTAGAAGGATTTTCTACGATAGCAGGCCCATTGACTCGGTTGACTAAGAAAGGAGTCAAGTTTGACTGGGATGCTGATTGTGAGCAGAGCTTCCAGGAGCTAAAGAGAAGATTGACTTCTGCTCCAGTATTAACCCTTCCAGATGGTAACGGGGGTTTTGAGGTATATAGTGATGCATCATTGCGGGGTATTGGCTGTGTGTTGGTGCAGCACGGGAAAGTGATAGCGTATGCTTCCAGACAACTTAAAACCCATGAGAGGAATTACCCCACACATGATTTGGAGTTGGCTGCAGTAGTGCATGCACTGAAAATATGGAGACATTATTTGTATGGGGAGACGTGTCGGATCTTCACCGACCATAAGAGTTTAAAGTACTTGTTCACCCAGAAAGACCTGAATTTGAGGCAGAGAAGGTGGCTTGAGCTGATAAAGGATTATGATTGTACTATTGAGTACCACCCAGGAAAAGCCAATGTTGTGGCAGATGCCTTGAGCAGGAAATCTATGGGATCTTTGGCCCATTTGCATACAGTCTACTTACCGTTGCTGATAGAGTTCCGTAGAGCAGGGATTGTACTGGACATGGATAGCCAGGGGGCTTTGTTGGCTAGTTTCCATGTGAGGCCTGTTCTGATTGATCGGATTATTGAGGCTCAACTCCAGGATCCTACATTGTGCATTGTCAGGATGGAGTTAGAGGCTGGAAACAGGCAGGACTATGCGATTAGGGATGATGGAGCATTGGTTAAGGATGGACGGTTGTGCGTACCGAATGAGCTGGAGCTAAAGAGGGAAATTCTTAATGAGGCTCATAGTTCGGCTTACGCTATGCATCCAGGAGGTACCAAGATGTATCATACCCTAAGGAAACACTATTGGTGGACTGGGATGAAAAGAGAAATTGCTGAGTTTGTGAGTAGATGTTTGACATGTCAACAAGTGAAAGCGGAGAGGCAGAAACCCTATGGGACACTGCAACCATTACCTATTCCGGAATGGAAGTGGGATCACATTACGATGGACTTTGTGTATAAACTTCCAAGGACACGGAAAGGACATGATGTGATATGGGTAATTGTGGATAGACTTACGAAGTCTGCACATTTCTTGCCAGTGCGAGAAGATTTTCGGATGAGTCGGTATGCCAAATTGTTCGTGGATGAGATCATACGGCTGCATGGGACTCCAAGTCTATTGTTTCGGACAGGGATCCTAGATTTACCTCCAGGTTTTGGCGGAGTTTGCAGAAGGAATTTGGCACCACATTGCATTTCAGTACAGCCTTTCATCCTCAGACGGATGGTCAATCTGAGAGAACAATCCAGGTTTTGGAGGATATGATGAGGGCTTGTGTACTACAGTTTAAAGGGAACTGGGATTCACACTTGTCTCTGATGGAATTCGCATATAATAACAGTTACCAGTCGAGCATCGGGATGTCACCTTTCGAGGCACTGTATGGGAGGCAGTGCAGAACACCTTTGTGTTGGAGTGAAATAGGTGAAAGAAGACTATTAACACCTGAGTTGGTGGATTTGACTGAGGAAAAGATTAGAATCATCAGAGAAAGGTTGAAGATAGCTCAGGATCGCCAGAAGAGCTATGCAGACCGAACCAGAGACCTTGAGTTTGAGGTTGGTGATTGGGTGTTCTTGAAACTATCTCCGTGGAAAGGAGTGGTACGTTTTGGTAGACGGGGAAAACTAAGTCCTCGCTACATTGGTCCATATGAGATTTTGGAGAGGATAGGACCAGTGGCATATCGTATTTCTTTACCCTCGGAATTATCCAGAGTTCATAATGTCTTTCATGTATCTTTGCTCCGGAAATATCTGTTTGATGAGTCTCATGTGTTGGAAGAGCAACCACTTGAGCTGAAAGACGATTTGACATTTGAGGAGCAACCAGTGCAATTTCTGGATTGGAAGGAAAAGGTACTTCGCAGAAAGACTATTCCTCTAGTTAAAGTGTTGTGGAGGAATCATAACGTGGAGGAAGCCACGTGGCAAACTGAGGAACAGGTTTGTGAGTGGACTTTGTTTTATAAACTGAATTGCATGCATCAAAATATCTTTGGTAAATACGGTTATGTATTGTGGCATTGAATTTCTGAATGTTAGAAATGATTTCTAGACATATGTTCTCCACTATTTCAGTTAAAGTATGATAGTCGAGATATGCCGACTGATATGATATGATAGTCGAGATATGCCGACTGATATGATATGATAGTCGAGATATGCCGACTGATATGATATGATAGTCGAGATATGCCGACTGATATGATATGATAGTCGAGATATGCCGACTGATATGATATGATAGTCGAGATATGCCGACTGATATGAGATGATAGTCGAGATATGCCGACTGATATGATATGATAGTCGAGATATGCCGACTGATATGATATGCTAGTCGAGAGATAGGCCGACTGATGTGATAGCATAGTACAGAGAGTTGTGATACAGTACTAGCACACCCCAAGGGATACCCTGGTGGCTAGTGGATGTGTCGATGACAGTGGATTTGAGATGTTATGTGTCTAGGTGGAAATAAATGATTTTGAACATGAAAATGCCGGTGATTTAAAGATGATGTTTTTATAACATGAATTGTTTATGTGATGCATGCATGGTTTTATAAATGGAGGGGGAAAAAGGTAATATTCCTTGGAAAGCGTTTTATAAACGATTATTTTTGTCCACTCACAACTTTTGTGTTTAAACCCCCTTCAGGCCGTAGAGTTAACGAGGACAGTATCTCGAGGCAGAGGCATTAGCACTTCCGCTACGCTGTGTAGTTGTACTTGAGTAGGATATCTAATTTGTACATTGATCCTACTTAGACGCTTTGATATTCTTGTATTTGGTTGGTTTTTACTTACGGGAATTTTAAGTGCTTAAATCCCTTGTCTGACAAGAGAAATTATTTAATGTTATTATTAAATGCTAAGGATTGAAGGGTATTTGGGAACCTTTCCTTAGGTTGTCAGACGGGATCAGGGTTCTTCCCGGGTTTCGAGGGGAAATTCGGGACGGGTCCTGACACTTGAGATGTGTTCAAATCTGTACAACTCTGTGTACCATCTGTACTATCTGTACAATCTGTACTATGCATAGACAGCTTCGCAACCTGGCGGAGCAAGGCCCCTCAACACCAAGGTCCGAACCCTCAACAACTGGTAGAGCAAGGCCCCTCAACACCAGTCAGAGCAACAATAACCATCGGGACGGGAACCAGTGAATCAAATCCATACTTCGAAATCTTTGTTTAGCGGCCTAAGCCAAATTCTTTGAAATACCATTTTATGGCCAAATTTGGTAAAATCACAATTATGAGTCTAAACCCAAATCACATACTCAAATAGTTACCACGTCAAAACGATATCAAAATCGAGTACAAAAAACCAGGCCATTTCTCAAAACATACTTTCACTGAAATATTATAAAACATGTGTCCAGCATCATTTCTAAAATTCAGAAATTCATTGCACCCATACATAACAGTATTTAAATCAAAGATACATTTATGCATGCATTACAGTTTATAAATCAAAGTCTACTCACAAACCTGTTCAAGCAAGCTCAATCCCGAACTGTACGCTCCCCTGAAGTTCCTGGAGCAGTATCGCCTGTCCAAATTAATAATCGAGATTACCAGCTAATAATAAGAACCTTAAATATAAACCCCCTAAACCCCGGGAGTCTAACTATGATGGCCTAGAAAACGCAGCGACTTTAAAACGTCCGAAACAACCCCTAAATGACGTCTGATCGACTCAAAACCTGCACCAACAGATCCGAAATGTCAAAAACTACTTGTCACGCGCCACCGTGACCTCAGACTCGGCCCCACGCGCCGCCACGCGCCGACGGAAGGTCGGAACACGCGCCCACGCGCCATCACGCGCTCTCACGCGCCGGCCACTTGCCTGGTTCACGCGCCTGAACCGGTCCAACCCGGTTCGGCTCAACCTGACCCGGTCCAACTCGACCCGACCGGTTCAACTCGACCCGACTGGTTCACTCAACCCGACCGGTTCAACTCAACCCGATCGGTCACCGGCGACTCGACGGAGAAGACGACCGGCTGCCGTCGACGTCGCCGGAAGCTGGCCGGAGAAGATGACCTGCAGCGTCGTCGCCGCCGTCTGGTTTCGCCGGAATCCTCCATTTCCGGCCGAAACTTCAAGCTTTCCTAACTTCCTCAAAACTCAACCATTTTTCACAAATTTTATGTCTAAATCTATCTACTCGAACCCAGGAATCCAAATATGACCTGAAAACCACAAACACGTACCTGTGTTAGCCGGAAAATCGATCGGAAGGTCCGAAACTTCCTATCCTCGGTTCAGCTTCCTCCGTGGTCCTCTCCTTCGATGGTTGGTACGGTTGTGATCGTGGGAAGGAGTAGAATATGATTAGTTGATCAAAACTGGAAGTTGGAGCCTTGAAATCAAAGTTGACTTTGTGGGTTTTTGGATGATTTTCGTATGGGTTGGTGGTTTGTGTATGTTTGTCACAGAGAGGATGAGTGAGATGATAATGATAAGGATGAAATGAAGATGGATCAGATTACACTGATTTGGGGGTTAAAAATATCTACCCCAAGTCAAAAATTACCAAAATGCCCTTGCACATCTAGACCCATAACTTCCGTACACGAACTCCGTTTTCTGCGTGCCGCCTGTCTATGAACTCGTGAGTTCGAGACCTATGCAACGGTATCCAAAACACCACCAAAAGTGTCTTGAAATAAAATTTGACTTTCATGCCCTTTACCGACCAAGGGTAAAATCGTCATTTTTCATAAATAATTTACTTAATTCCAATAATTGAAATTCCGGGTTGTTACACTACCGTCCGATGGGTACACTAAAGTGATAAAGTTGCTTTGACTACAGAACCAAGCCTGTCTTGTTGGAGTGAATTGGATGATCAGGCCGACGGCTGCCCCCTCTTCCCCTCACTCTCCCCTCCCTAATATGAACCTTGAGTCATCAAAGCCTTTCTGATTAGGCATGGCCCGGTCGCCCTACGCGACTGGCGCTTCAAAAGGCGACATTCTCGTCGTAGTTTGGCAAACTAAGGGGCCTTTAATCTTTTTATTAGAGTAGGGGTAGCGAGTGAGCAGAGCGTACCGCCCAGCCCTAGTCACGACTATTGTCCTAGTCAAGAAGGTTAAAACTTCCAAGAAAAAACTTCGAATTGGGAGGGCGTAATGGTATAAGCTTGCCTGACTGTGAGACCTCTTGGTCGAATAGAGACGAAAGTCGGCCATAGTGATTTGGGAGTCCTGTGTGGAAGGGCTCTCGCTCAACGGATCAAAGGTACGTCGGGGATAATAGGCTGATGACTCTCAAGAGCTCTTATCGACGGAGTCGTTTGGCGAGTATGCAGCTCCGCGAGCAAAGCAATGGATGTAAATCCAACCTAATATCATGGATATCCTTTGCCTATTATCTCCTCATCTTCCTCTATGGCTCACTTGGTGCATTCCTTTTCTATTACTTTTTTCTATCATTTTGACTTTTTTTTGGTTTCCTTGGAGAAGTGGGGAGAGCGGACGCGGAGGCCTTTGCTCTATCTGCTTCTTCCTCTTCTCGGGAATGAACAATTAGATTAAAAAAATGATTTTGTTTGGAAATGTATTAAGTTCTTTGATCCATTTCGTGGCCCGAAAATCCATCATTTGGTTACGCCATTTTGGGCTTTGCTCTAACCGAACCAACAAGCAAGAAGCAAGCAAAGTATGGCAGGAAAGGGTACAACTTGAAAGAGATAGGCCAGAGAGCTTTGTGAGAAGCAAGACGAGGAAGCTCCTTGTCGTTAGATGCCTCCCAACAGGGGAGGTTGGGGGGGGGGGTTTGGGGGCGTATGGAATCGGAGTTTCCTTAGGCAGCCACTGACTTCCAGTCTGTTGGCTTTACCCTTTTTAAAAAGTATGTAACCAAGGTGTTTCATGACGAGTCCATTTTGAAAAAGGCATTTGAGCCCAAACAAAAGGTTTTATTGTATAACTCAAGACTCCGATTGTTTCCTAGGAAGCTGAAATCAAGATGGTATGGACCATATGAAGTTGTCTTGGTAACTATGGGTCTGTTGAAATCAAGGATCTAAAATCTGGAATGCCATTCAAAGTCAATGGACACCGGTTGAAGCCATACTTGGAGAATGCTTATGCAACACATGAAGGAGTGACGCTGGTTCTTCATGATCCAATTTCTTAATAATTCAGAGTCATGTTTGGCTTAAGACAATAAACTTAGCGCTATTTGGGAGGCAAACCAATTCTCTTTCCCTTATTTTGCTTTAGTTTTGTTCATTTTTTAGTTTTGATTTTGGTGATTTTACGTTTGTGTTTTCGACGCTTTTCTATTGACTCTTACAACTCAGCCTTGCTTGATTTTTTTACCATGACATACATTTATTGAGAAAATTTTGCAGGTTCTAATTGTCGATAGAAGGAGCTCATGAGGAAGTTACTTTGCTGCAAATGGTTGCTGAACTTCAGCTGCATTACTTTCTGACTTCTTCACATTGAGGACAATGTTGCATTCCAGTGTGGAGGTATAGAAGAGTAGCTTAAATTTTCAATTTTGAATAGCTTAAAACAAAGGGTTTATGTTCCGTAAACAAGTGGTTTGAAAGTTATGGGTTAAAAACTGAATAGTGTTGAAATTGAACAAAACTGTGGTTTGGAACTTCTTTGTTTTCATGTTGTTTGAGTCTTTTTGTGTCTTTAAGTCTTATTGTTTTCTTTTAGGTAGTTTAGGAAGTAGTTTGTAAAAAAAGAAAAAAAAAAGGAAAAAGAAAAGAAGTTTCAGAAAATAACAAAAGATTTTCCTTTTCTCAAGTCATTGTTGTTGTGCATCATTCTTCTTGCTATAATAACACTTGGTACATGTGATTTTGAAATCAGGAATTTCATATTGGCATTTGAGTGGGTTGATTATGGATGTGCAATTCTCTGTATTGTCCTTTTCTAGATGAATTCTATGATGTTTTTGCTTGGAACTATAATTTTCACATATCCATGTTGATGCCATTTGTGGTGGAGGAATTTGCATAATTTGGAGAGTCATAAAAATCACCGTGGAGGCTTATATAACCTTGTTAGCCTTTGAGCCTGTCTTTTTCTTTGTGAGGGTTATACACTAATTCCATGTTTTCTTGTCAAACTCTGATTTTGGGATCTCATTATATTTGGTTTGGTCAAGTACTGAAAACGACATCAAATTTGGATCATTACACTAGATCTTCCTCCTTTATCTATTAACGGCTTTAAAATAACCACATGAGACCTAGGAATTATATAGGCAATTTTGTTTGGATCGTTTGAACCTTTCTTGCCTACCATATGTGATTATATGATCCTTAGTAACCTGTTTGAGTTTTATGTTGCTCTTTGTTAGCAAACCTTGTCCTGCCATATTTTTCCTACATTTTTCTGAGAAATTGATACAAAGATTGTTTGGTGATGCTTTTGAGCTATTTAGATCATATGATGAGAAGCTGCATTCCAATTCAAATGAAAAGTGGAAATCCTACTGTGAAAAGGGAAGAATCTGAATTTAAAAAAAATGTGGATTTCTAATTTGCAACCGGTATGAAAAACAAAAGGAACAAAATGTGGTACTCTTCAATTTGGTGTTATGCTTTGATTGCTTAACCTGTGATATTGGTGAATTTCAATTCCTATATCAATTTCTCATAAAGTTTGCATTCCATATCATTTCTTTCATTAGCCATTTCCCTACGCCCATTACAACCCTTGTAAAGACCTAATTGATCTTAGGTGTAGTGTGGTTTATATGAAGAGGGTAGGTAAAGGAGGCACTATAAAGTGTCTGGTTCAACGTTTTCAAGTATGAGGCATCATGTCCTTGAGATCAAATTGTTATTTTCGCTTGCTTTGCTAACGTAAATATATGTGAGCCATTTTAATTTTCTTATTCATTCTCACATATAGATTGAGTGAAACAGTTACCCAGTTCCTAGAGTGCTTTTGTTCCGAGTAAAATATCCAATGAGATTTGAAGTTGAAGTGAATTTTTGTATGGAAGTTCAAATTGTGTAAAAACTAAGACTAGAAGTGGTATTGATGTTGGTTATATGCAAATACACACTCTGAGCATAAATGTAATGGAATATGCCTACAACTTGGATAATGCTTAGATTGTTGCTTCTACTTACTGACTTGCTCTGATGGTAATGTGGACTCCTAATGTTTTCAAATTGTCTTCTGATCTTTTCTTTGAGTTTTACATTTGGGAAGTTGCTGCATAACTCTTTCAATCTTTTAGCTTGCTTAAAATTCTATTTTATTTTGCTTGAGGACTAGCAAAAACTAAGTTTGGGGGTATTTGATACGTTCCTTATTTGATATATTTTTATATCTCTTTTTTTTAGACTTTTGCTATGTTTTGAGTTAATTTAGTCCATTTTCACTTAGTTTTGTGTTTTAATAAGATTGAGGAATAAAAATGACAATATGAGCAATTTGGAAGATTCAAGTGCAATATGTATCCTAGGAGCAGAAATTCACAGCCATCCACTTCGCTGATTAAACTGTACTAGCTCGGGATGAATTAGCTATTGGGCCATACGTCGTTGGTAAGATACGGAAGTTAGCTTTATGAGGAATTTTACGGATTGTGATTTCTAGTTTTCTAGGAGTTATGTTTGTTTTAGTATTGGCTTCTTAGAAGAGAAAAAACTGCACGAATTTGTATAGTTGCTGATTTTAACTTGAGGGCAAAACTGTCAAAAGCTACATATAGATAATTAAAACGCACATCATCATCTGCCATCATCTGCATCGTTTCTCTTCTTCGCCAATGTGAGTTCTTCTTCGCCAAAGTCTGAGAACGAAAAGACTGCCTAAGCGTTTCCATCTTCTTATTACACCAATCCAAATTTCAGTTTTATTTTCTCAAATAAAACTGATTGGTTCAATCAATTGTGCAATTTCAAACGTTACTCTTTCTCTTTTATTAGCTATTATTTGGCCATCAATGGAGAGACCACAAGAGATGAACGACAAGGAAGAGGAAGAGCCCAGAAATTGCAAGGAGAATATGCTCTTCTCTACTTAAGGGTGCTGAGACATTTTTGAAAGTGGAGTTAGATACTTTCACAGAGCCTTCATGACTTGGGCATAGCTGGAGTTCCAAAATCTGTATAATTTTCTTTTCCTTAAATTTCTGATTTCTTTTGTGCTTTCTTCATAATTATGAATTAAGCTTTCTTTGCTAGAGCTAGGATGAAACTCTAATTTGATTATTCGAATTTTTTGAATGTTGAGTTATTGAATTCAAATTTAGTTTGATGAATTTTTATTCGTTGTTTTAATTGGGACCTATTTGCATTATTTATTGATTCGCAACTTATAAAATTTGCATTTAGATGATTCGTTGTGTGGTGGATGAATGACCGTTGTTTTGCACTACATTTAGCTTCAAGAGACTAAGAATTGCAATTGACACTTACATGACCATATACTGTGTGATTGTATGATTTCTTGTTTTCATAAAGATTAAGAGCATTCTTAGATTTAACTTTATACTAGACCAATGATAGGTTACATCTCAGAATAGTTGATTCTTTACCGGACCAAGGATTGAACTCATACACGAGGAAGGCTAGGCCTGAAACTAGACCAAGGTTTTAGGAATAGAATCTTCATGAGTTGAATTGGTTACATTTATAACTAGAATTCAAGGATTTGAATAAGACAATTAGTAGCTAATCTAATGCTCTAGTGTTAACTATAACCCAAAAAACGTTAATTTGTTTTGATCCATCAAATTGAATTGTTAAAATTATTTTTATTGTTTTGAAATTGAGTTGGTAAATTGAATTTGAACATCAGACCCTGTGGAACGAAACCTGTTTTTGCGAACTATACTACATATGAACTGTGTAATTGTAGGATAAACGAAAGATATAATAGTCTAGATTTAGGCTATCAAAATCTTACATCACATGACAAGAGCATGCCATGGTCTTGAGCTATTGGTGCTTAAACATAGTTATGGGACCCGAATGGCTTGAATTCGAGGTACTTGACCTTGGCCCTAAATAGGACGCATTGACATGACCTGGGACATGTCAAGACCCGATTTGGCTTAAGAGGACCCGAAATGGAATTTAGGATATCTCTTTCATTTGAACGTCAATTTAAGCCATTTTTTTTTCCATTATTCCTAGAATTATGTTATCTTTCCAAATCCTACATATGTCTCACAAAAACATTACTTTATACTATAAATGACATGAATCTAAGCAAACGACAAGTAAATGGGCCAAATATGATATGATTATGACTTAACAGCGCCATCGAATCTTAGTAATTCTATTTACATATCCATTAGAACTAAAGCATGGTATGTGCCGTTAATCCTAATTTAGATATGCATATTCCAATGGTGATCAAGCATCAAAACAAGCATATTCAATTTTGCACAATAAACAGAAACAAAAATCAGAATAGAACTTGAATGACTGAAAATCTTATTAACTTCAAATAATCATGCTTGGTTTCTTCACAAGCCCTAGGATGAATTACTTAGCCACTAGACATGCTCATAAAAATCACACTAGATGAATTACACATGTACGAAAAGTAAAGACTAGAAGAACCCTTGAAGAAAGCCACAACTTATTGTGGAAGGATTGAATGGGAACCTATTGGGGATTTGAATGAATTGAGAAAGGCTAAGGGGAATGGAGGGGTGTGTTTGGTATTGTGGAATGAAGAGAAAATAGTAGAAGGTAAAGGCAGGTCAAATTGTGTTTTCGGGTGTTGTGGAATGAAGAGAAAATGAGATGGACACTAGGTCAGAAATTTTTGGTTCTTTGGAGGCTAGGTCAGATTTTGAGAGCTAAGAGAGCTTTATATAGGTAGAGAACAATAAACTCATGAATAGTGTCAACGTGAACAGTAGCCATGTGAATAATGCCAACGTGAACAGTACTACTTGATTTCTTCCATGTTGCCCAAGTGTTATTTCTTACAGCAAATATTCTTTCTCAACATTATGGGATATCAAATCAATTCTAGAACCATCTTTTTCATTCCGAGCAAGTTCTCTTTGATTTTGAAACACTTTGAGTTCCATTAGCTCCAATGGCTCCTAGAGTCTATGAATTTGCACATCTAGCACAAACCAAGTAAAATGCAACCTATTTGACTCAAAAGCTTTGGAAAAGACTAGAATTGGAAGACAAGAATGTATACAAAATGTGAGTGATTCTAGAGTTATCATCTCCTTCAACGAAGTGAGACCCCATATGATATAGCAACCATATCATAGACTAGAAAATTACTTAGATAAACGACAAATATTGGTTAGATAAGAAGACAAATATCATCCAGACAGAATAGAAAATTATGCATAAGCCAAGAAAATCCCTCTTAATAGCAACCATATCTCCTCCATCTAGCTGAGATCCCATGAACAAATGAGAGCTAAAAATGCATATGCATAAAATATTACCGATGCTAGATCCCATAAACCATAAGATATAAGCGGTAAAATAATTATCCAAGAAACATCAAACCCCCTGGAAATTAGATAGACAAAACTGAAACCTTCTTTTAAGAGTTCCCCTACAGCGAAGTGCGACACTTATGCAGACGAGTTCAACTACACGAGAACCGGATCGAAGCACTAGTGTGAACTTTAGGAGAACCAGATCCAAGCACTAGAGTGTGCGTATGCATACAAAAATGTTGAACAAATAATAATGGAATATCTCATAAGAACTTAAAACTTAGAAAAATATATGATAAGGAAAGTGATCAATCATTATTTATGCATCATTTTGATGTCTTTATATGCCTCTCTTACATGTATTTTGAATGATTGCGTGCCATCAATAGTAGAAAATGATCAATCTTGTGAGACTTGTGCAGATTTGGAAAGATAGGTAAATTCTGAGAAGAACGCGAAAAGAATGACTCAAATCGGAGTTCAAATGAAGGAGATGTCCTTATTTCAATATCAGGTCCTGAACTGGGTCCTGAGTGCGCCGGTGCACCAATTTTGAGTCCTTGACCAAGTACCTCAAATCATGCCATCCGGGGTCCCAAACCTGTGTCTCATGACATCAAGTTCATGTCCTAAAAGTGCCAAGCTCATGCTAGGACATGTCGAGTACATGTCCCAAGAACTTCCCATCCGAGCACAGCCTCTGCGCCTAAACCCTAGTTCCTGTTCTGCCAATAGCGGATCAAAGTTACTCCTCTACGCTAAGCCTAACAACCTGTGCGTCTAGCCTGAGTGAAGATGCGCTTCTACTATGCTCATGGTGTGCCTCAAAAGCGTAGTCCCAGACCCCTACGATGAAGGGCCAACTTGTGTTCCCACTGGCCAATTTGCATTCACACTCCCAACTATGTTCTGATTGGTTCTAATAAATTTTAGGGACTATGTAATTAATTAAAAGTACAATAACTATTTTAGAACATTCTAGGCTACCGTTTTACCAATCCTTATAAGACAAGGTTTTACCAATTACTAATCCTTATAGGACAAGATTTTCCCTTTGTCTATAAAAGGGAGCATTTGTTCAGTATTTTGAAAAAGGATATTCTTAGGCACGTGTGGTGTCATTAAATTCTGTTAACTGATAGGTGATAGATGTTCTAAGCATATGCCCTATCTAAAACATACTAAATAAGAGAGAATGATATATGTTCAGTGTACCAACGACAAGACCTAAGCATGGACAAGACCTAAGAATGATATATGTTCAGTGTACCAATTACTAATCCTTATAGGACAACATTTTCCCTTTGTCTATAAAAGGAAGCATTTGTTCAGTATTTTGAAAAAGGATATTCTTAGGCACGTGTGGTGTCATTAAATTCTGTTAACTGGTAGGTGATAGATATTCTAAGCATATGCCCTATCTAAAACATACTAAATAAGAGAGAATGATATATGTTCAGTGTACCAACGCCAAGACCTAAGCATGGGCACCTAATTCAAAATTGCATAGTAATCAGATCAAGATAATCTGATTAAGAGGTATAATTGATTAGAATGGATAATAAACCTTAATTCGCCTTAGTTAACAAACAATCAACCTTTCATTCTTGCATTATTATTTTCTGCACTTTGATTTACATGTTTTTAATTTTCTGCACTTTGAATTTCCAAGAGAACGTCCAACACAGAAAGAAGGCACATATTATTCAATATCTAGGAACCCAATTCCATTAAAACCTATGGCAAGAGTGAGGAATGTAGATGCATCTACATAAGACATTAAAAAAATTAACCAAAACACACGAGTTACAAGTAGCAGTAGCACCAATGAAAATAAGAAACTGAATCACATGTCAAGATGCATTAAACCACCTATAAAGAGCACCACTCACATCCTTTGTAAAGAGTGAACCCAGAAAAGCCTAAAAACACAGAGAACATCGACAATATCCATTTGTCAGGATTCAGGCATGAACATAAATTACCAGGGCAAAGGACAAATTTACATCCTTACCGGAAGCCAAATTCCATCTCTCTTGGAAGCAGCATGATCCTATTAAAACAATAGAAGTTACATACTATTCCAATTTAGAGAAGTTGCAGCCTAAGCACAAATTCCAATTAAGAAAAGGTTACAACGCCAATGAAAAAAAAGAAACTAAATCAAATTTTACGATGCTTCAAACCCCCATGTGAAGAGCACTACTGCTCTTAAAAGCTGGCAGCCTTAACCCCGCAAAAATCCATAAGCAGAAAAATTATGGGATGCATCTGCAATAATAAAATTCTGAAATATTGCTTCCAGATCTCATAAACCCCAAGCCAAAAAAAACCTAAATCATAAGCCAAAACCACTGAAAACCCCTTATCAAAAACATGTTCTCCTTCAATGAAGTGAGCGTCCATATTCAAACAACAAGACGTATTTGCATACAAAAATTCTGCTTCAACAATAGTACAATATCGTAAAGACTATAAATAGAAAATAAATCACAAGCCATTAATTACCCCCTCATAAAAAGTTTAAGCAACCCATTCTCATTTAACAAAATGAGACTCCATATACAAGTGAGTTAAATCCACCTGCAATGAATATTGCTCAAAAATGGTGCCAAATCCCATTGGTTCTAAGAAATAAGAGATTAAATCAAAAGACAAAACTATCAAACCCCATCTTAGACGCAGGCAACCTTGAAGTGATTGAGATTCATATGCAGACAAAAGGTGGGATGTATCTACATTCAACATTACTTAAATAAAGGTTTTGAATCTAGTAAAACCCAAGAAAAAAGAAATCAAACGATAACCGAAGTAGCACTTAGACCCCCATCATTTAAAAGCATCCCACTCTTCTTCAACGAAGTGAGACCCCATATACCTAATCACATATATCTTTTCAAAGCAGCCCACTACCTAATCACATTGATTGAATATCAAAACGATGACACATTCTTCCACAAAAACTAACTTCCACTTCCTTTCAACTATGGCCAAAATTTTGAAACAAGGCTAGATCCAAATCTAGACCTGCTAAAAAAGGAAATCAACCAGAAAAAAAAAAGCCAAGAGCCATAAACAAACTTTAAAGACACTGTGGCAAACCCCCTTCGATCGTAATTGTCTAACAGCTTTGAAGACCACAAAGCAAGGACTTTATCGTACTATAGAAGGAGGAAGTAAAAAAGCATCAGCATCTGTAAAAAAAAAAACTCCACAACTATTATACTTCTCAAAAAGTAAAAGAGGTAATTATTAAGAAAGAATTATAATGAGTTATTGACAAAAACGTATCAATGGTCCAATATATATCCATACTAAAACATTAATGAAAAGAAGAAACTAATCATAATTATCAAACCCTTTCTCATGAACACCAATCCTCCAGACTCTTATGTGCTGGACTAAAAACCCCAAAGGTGGAAATAAACATAACACCAAAAAAAATAACGAAAAGCAACACAAGAAGGAAAATTCAATCCTTGTTTAAAAAAAAATGAAATGATGAAACACAAGAAAAAACTTCCAAGTTTAAGCAGGCATAGAAATGACGATGATAAAATGCATCTGCGCAGAAATTCCTCAAATGATGGTGCAAGATCTCAAAAACCCTAAGAAATCAAATCATTAGCTAGGAAACATCAAACCCACTTAAAAGCAGGTAACCCAGTACTCCTACAGTGCAGGGCACTGAGAGTAAATAGACTAGGAGTGAAGCAACTGCATGAAACATTTGTCAATAATGGAATTATCTCAAAAATCATAGCAGACCACAAGCAATTTAAAGAGACAAGAAGAACTCAAACCTTCTTTAAGAATTCACCTTCGGCAAAGTGCGACATGAATACAGACAAGTTCACGATAGGAGAATGGGTTTCAAGGACTAGTGTGTTAGCATCTGCATACATAAATGTAGCACAAAAAATAGTAGTAGATCTCATACAAATTCAAAGCAAAGAAAATTAAATGAAAAAAGCACTTGAACCCGCTCTTAAAACCACCCTGTTCTTCTTTAACGCAGTGGTTCTCCATATACAAACAGAAGTTGGAATATATCTGCATAAGACATTGCTAAAGATCTCATAAAACTTAATAAGAAAGAGATCGAGATAAGCCAAGAAGCATCAAATCCTACAACGAAGCTAATCCTTAAAAGATCTCTTAAAAGAAGCTAATCCTTTCAACGAAGTCATAGTCCATTTACAAACAATGGGTAGGATAAGCATGCCAAAGACCTTGTTCATGTGATGGTACTAGATACAATGAATAAACTCCAAGAAAAAGGTAGTTGAAATCATAAGCAAAGGTGCGTCAAAGAGTGGGAATTTCCAAGAAAACATCTGATACAGTAATATAACACGAATGACAACAGAGAAATTCCTAGTATTGAATAAGGGAAATAATAAACCAAGCAGGGTGAACTAGCACAACCAGCCTCCATGGTCTCCACTGCAATAATTTTCACCAACCCTACCGCATGTTAGACTTTGGAGTATGACAAGAACTAGTATCGATGTGTACAAAACATTGGTCCAAAATTTATAAAGACTTTATAAAATCTAAAAAATGGGACATTAAAACGGAAGGTAATAACCATTAGAACCCATCTAAAGTAGACGTCCACTAAAACCTGAAGAAGAGACCTTAAAAACATATGTAAACGAGAGGGACTTCAGAGTGTTATAAACTATTAACTGCAAACAACTTAGTCACCATAAGAACATCAATCACGAAAAAATGGAAAAACAAAGATAATAATCTCACGAAAACATGAAATCAAAAAGATGATAATCTAACAAGGATTACCAAGATAACAACCTGACCAGACTTCAATTTGAGAGTCTCACAATCTTGAAACAAGGCTAGATCCAACTCTAGACCTGCTGAAAGGAAATCAAACCACAAAAAATAAGCGAAGAGCAATAAAAAAAATGTTAGAAAGACACTGTCCCAAACCCCTTCAACAGTAATGATCTAATAATAGCTTAGAAGACCACAAAGCAACAACTTCATTGTACTACAGAGGGAGGGCGTAAGAAAGCTTCAGCATCTCTAATAAAAAAAAAATCCACATATAGTGCACTTCTAAAAAAAGAAAAGAATTAGAAAATATATTGAGAAGGAATGATATTGAGTTGACAAAGCATCAATAGTCCAACCTAATACAAACACATCAATGAAAAAAAGATACTCAATGATAAGTAAATATTCATCAAACCCCCTCTCAATAACATTAACCGACTACGCTGTGAAACCCGCAGTGAAGAGGTCTAGCTCTATCCTTTGTAATGATTAAACCAGAAAAAAGAAGCCTGGAAAAACAGGTTAGAATTCGGCTCTTCCAGGGTGGTATCTCATTGATGGCTCGGGTTCCAAAGAGCTAAAAAACATTATCGATGACTCTAGTAAACCAAAGTCATTGCTTAGGACATTATCATAGACTCAATATCCATTTATCAGGCATGAACATAAATAACCAGCGCAAGAGACAAACTTCCTTACAAGAAGCCAAATTCCAACTCACTTAACAGCAGCATGATCCTTTTAACGCAATAGAAGATAAAAACAACTCCAACTTGGAGAAGTTGCAGCCTAAGCACAAATTCCAATTAAGAAAATATTGACAACACCAACGATCAAATGAAACTAAATCAAATTTTAAGATGCAACAAACCCCCTTGTGAAGAGCACTACTACTCTCCTTCGTAAAAAATTAAACCCAAACAAAGAGTCCTGAAAATCACAGAACAAAATCCATTTGTAACACAAGGCAAAAATATCTTCCAATTTAGAGAAGCGTCAATGGAAAATTAAAAACAAGATTATAAGTTAGGATGCATCAGACCATATTTCACACATTTAAAGAGCTGCATGATCCTTTGTACCCCCGAGAATTGAGACAAAAACAAAAGACACCAATTCTGACTTAAACAAAGGCATATAACATGAATGCAAATAAGAAAATATTCAAATTTCAAGATGCATCAAACCCACACGTGAAGAGCACTAATATGCTTTGTAAGGATTAAAACCGGAAACAAGAATGAAAATAAGCAGAACTAACAACCATTTATAAGCCATGAGTAAAACATTCCATTACCAGAAGTTGTAAGGACAAAAAAAAAGGTAAGAAACGAAATTACAAGTCAAGATGAATGAAATCCTTTCATGTTCTTATAAGGAAGTTCGTCTCTAAAGAGCTGCATAATGCTGTATTCCTAAAGAAGTAAGCCACACATGCAAGGCACAATTTCTAAAGTAGAGTAGATAAAAACATACGAAACTAAATCAAATTTCAAGATGCATCCAACCCCTATGTGGAGAACAGAGGAAAAAATAAATAAATAAAGGTCCATCAAACCCCCTTTCACTTTTTCAGAAGAAGCCAAAGTTCCTTGATTAAAAAAAGTAGCACAATCCTTTATCCCATAAGAAAAAAGTAAACCGAAAAAAAATAGGCACAGATTCCCTTTGCAACAAGATACAAATAGAACCATTAAAAATAAGAAAGGAAGTCAAATTTCAATACCCATCAAACCCTCTGCGAAGAGAACTACTCATGTCCTTTTTAAGGACTGCCCATAGAAAAAGAGGCATGAAAACACGCAGAATCCAACAGAAAATTTTAAGATGCACTTGCATATAGAAGCCTTTACATAAATAACGGTCCAGATCCCATACAGGCTCTATAAATAGGAAATGAAGTTCGTTCTCCCTTAACGAATTAAGACACCATGTAAATATGAGCTGTAGCAGTAACCTGCATAAAACACGCTCAAATAAAGGTGTCAGATCTCATAAACTGTAAGTAATAGCAACGAAATCATAAATCATGACACATCAACCACCCTTTTTGAAAGCTGGCACCCTTCAATCCAAAAAAAATCCCTAAGAAAAATTATGGGATGTATCGTGATTAAGAAAATTCCAAAGTAATGGTTCGAAATCTCATGAAAAAAAAAAACTAAATCATAAGGCAAAACCACCCAAAAACCCTTTTCAAAATCAGACATCTGCATACAAAAATGCTTTTTAAACAATGGTTCCAGATCATACAGACTCCATGAATAGAAAATAGATAACAAGCCATTAAATCCCCCCTCTTAGACCATCCCCATGGGGGTGGTGAAGGGAGGGCCCCAATTGGTAGAAAAAAACCCGCAACCCCTTGGGTTATCCTGCACTTGGAAGAAGAAGTAGAAAAAGGAATAAATATAGTGATAATTTGATTCATCGTCGCCGTAGTAAATAGGCGAGAAAATAGAATTTGTTTCTTCTTAAAAGAAGCATGTTCTAGTTAACAAAATGAGACTCCATATACATGCAAGAGTTAAATCCACCTGCACTAAACATTGATAAAAAATGGTGCCAGATCCCATAGACTCCAAGAAATAAGAGTTCAAATCATAAGAAAAATCTATAAAACCACATCTTAGAAGCATGCAACCTCGAAGTTATTGTGATTCATAAGCAGGCTAAAGGTGGGATGTATCTGCATAAAACATTTCTTAAATAAAGGTTCTGAATCTAGTAAACCCAAGAAAAAAGAAATCAAGCAATAAGCCAAGTAGCACACTCTTCTTCAACAAAGTGAGACCCCATATAACTTCTGTCTGCATACAGAATGTGGCTCAGATAAGGTAAAAGATCTCATACAGACGCTGAGAAAAGAAAACTAAGCATAAGCCGAGAAAACCCTTCGTAATGGTAGCCCTTACTCGTCCAATGATATGAGACCCCATAACCAAATGAAAGCTAAAAGCATCAGCAAAAAAGTTTCTAGATCTCAGGAACCCTAAGAAATTAAATCAATTAGCAAGGAAACAGCAAAACCCCCTTAAAAATAGGCAACCCGGTAGCGTAGGGCAATGAGACTAAATAGACTAGGTGTTAAGCGTCTGCATGAAACATTTCTCAGTAATGGAACCATCTCATAAATCATTGGAGGTCACAAACTAATTCAAGAGACGAGAAGCACTCAAAACCCTTTTAAGAGTTCACCTTCGGCAAAGTGCTACATGTATGCAGACAAGTTCAGGATAGGGGAATGGAAACCAAGCACTAGTGTATTTGCATCTGCATACAGAAACGTAACAAAAATAATAGTAGATCTCATACAAAGTCAAAGCATAGAAAATTAAATAAAAAAAAACTCATCATAATCTCTTTAATTGTCGATGGCTATCATTATTCAGTCAGTGATTGAAAAGAAAACTGCATATACAAACAAAAGCTGGAATACAGCAGCATAAGACATTGCTAAAGATCTCATAAAATCTAACACAAAAAAAATCGAGATAAGCCAAGAAGCATCCAAGCTAATCCTTTTAAGGAAGTGAGAGTCCATTTACAAAGAAAGGGTAGGATAAGCATGCGAAGGACCTTGAAGAAAAATGAAGTTTAAATCATAAGCAAAGGAGAGTCAAACCCCTTGTTGAAGATATAATACTCACAACAATCGCAAAAGAAACCTGACAAAGGACGAAAACCACCAAATCAGATACAGAAGATGAAAGCAGAGAAACTTCTCTACGTAATCACATTGATTAAAGATCAAATCGATGACGCGTTCTTCCACAAAAACCAACATCCACTTCAACTGTTTCATAAACCTTTGAGACCAAATTCCCGTACGAGTTCACCAAACAACGAAACCTTCAACAAAAAGAAAAGAGAGGGAATTTCCAAGAGAACATCCAACACAGAAAGATAGCACAAACTGTCAAATATATAGAAAAAAAATTCAGTATGACCTACAACAAGAGTGAGAAACATGGATGCATCCCCATAAGGCATCGAAGGAAATAGATAATGGAAATAAGAAACTAAGTAGGGTAAGAATAAACAAAACCAGTACCCATTATCTCCACTGAAATAATTTTCACCAACCCTACCCCAAGTAAGACTCTGAGGTAAGGCAAGAATTAGAATGCATCTGCATAAAACATTGCTCCAAATTTAATAGACTTTAGAAACTCTAAACATCGGAAATTAAAACGGAAGCAAAAACCATTAGAACTCCTCTTAAGTCAAAATCAATTAAAACATGGAGAAGATACCAGAAAATACATTAGTAAAAGATAGAATTCACAGGGGGATAAACTATTAATTGCAAAACACTTGGTCATCATAAGCACTTCAATCACGAAAACAAGAAAAAATCACCAAGTTGATTATCTAACCAGACTTCGATTTGAGTTTCACGACCTTGAAATAAGGCTAGATCCAGCTCTAGACCTGTTAAAAAAGGAAATCAAACCAGAAAACACAATCCAAAAGCCATAAACAAACTTTACGAAGACACAGTGGCAAACCCCTTCAATAGTGATTATCTAACACCTTAGAAGAGCAAGAAGCAAGGACTTCATCGTACTAGAGCGGCAGGAAGTAAGAAACCTTCAGTATCTACGATAAAAAAAATCCACAAATGTTATACTAAAAAGAAGAGAATTGGAAAATATATTGATAAGGAATGATATTGAGTTATTGACAAAGATGTATCAATGATCCAATATATCTTAATAATAACACATTAATGAAAAGAAACTAAATCATAAGTAAAGATGCAACCACCCCACTCTCATCTGTGATGTGAGGACAGTAAATACAAGAAGTAAAATTCAATCCCAGTGTTAAAGTAAACATCTGAAATTAAAACAGATGGCAAGAGCCATTAAAACCCCTCTTAAGTAAATGTCAATTAAAACCTGGGAAAGATACCAGAAAACACAAGGCAAGAGCCATAAACAAACTTTGCAAAGAAAATGTGGCAACTCCCTTCGATAGTAATTATCTAACAGCTTAGAAGACCAAAAAGCAAGGACTTCATCGTACTAGAGAGGCAGGAAGTAAGAAAGCTTCAGCATCTACAATTAAGAAACTCCACAAATATTAAAATAAAGAGAAGGTAGATAGAAAATATTTTGAGAAGGAATGAGGTTGAGTTGTTGACAAAGATGTACCAATGGTCCAATATATCTTACTAATAACACATTAATGAAAAGAAGAGTCTAAATCATAAGTAAAGATGCAGCAAATTCCGACCCATCCTTTCCACTGCGATGTGAAGACAGTAAATACAAGAAAACAAGTAAAAACTTCCAAGTTTGAGCAGGCATAGGTAGCTACTATTGAAAGTGAAAATGAATCCAATTTCAAGATAAACACAGCCAACAATTAAACTACCAAGAAAAAAGACGAACACCCCAGCGAGAAGACAAATTCATCCCTCTAAACAGCAGCATAATCTAATTACAAACTAACGAAAATCAAGAGCAGCAGTATAGATCAAAATCTCTTCTCAAGAGCACTACAATGCATATCAAGCCTGGAAGTAATCAGAACCCACCATCCATTTTAGGACATGAACGTAAAATGTACCAAGAAAAGATAAATACTCTCATAAGAAGCCAAATTTCATCCCTACTAACAGCATAACCCCTCTTCTGTAATGAGTAATCCTCGAACGTGGTCTTGGAAGTAAACAAAATCCATCATCCGTTTAGGAAATTAACGTAAAGCCTATCAAATAAGACAAAAGAAAAGAAAAAAGCAAGAAGACATGCAGAATCCAACATCAAAATTTAAGAGATGCGCCGCCATTCTTAAGCGTTGATAAAGTCTATTCTCCCTTAACGAATTCAAACACCATCTACAGACGAGAGGTAACAGGAACCTACATAAACATGCTCATAATGGTTCTAGATATCATAAGCTATAAGAAATAAGGATTCAAAGCATAAGCCAAATCATATCAAACCCCCTTTTAAAAGCTGGTAGTCCTTAACCAAGAAAAACTCCCTAAGAAAATAAATTACGGGATGCATCTGCATTAAGAAAATAAATTACGGGATGCATCTCCATATAACTTTTGTCTTCAGAAGTATTCCTCAGAAAAGAAGAAAGATCTCATACATACACTGTGAATAGAAATGTCTGCATACAGAAATTGCTCAGATAAGAAGAAAGATCTCATACATACACTGTGAATAGAAATGTCAGCATACAGAAATTGCTCAGATAAGAAGAAAGATCTCATACATACACTGAGAATAGAAAATTAATCAAAAGACAAGAAAACCTCTCTGAATTGCAGCCCTATCTGCTCCAACAAGCTGCAACCGCATAAACAAATGAATCATCTTCATAAAAATTGTTCAAATGACAGACTCATAAACCCTAAGAAATGAGTAATCGAATCATCAGCAAAGAAACATAGATCAATAACCGAACCATCTCATAAATCACAGGAAACTGTAAACTAATTCAAGAGAAAAGAAGCACTCGAACCCTCGAACCTTTCACTGAACTGCAACACTTATACAGACGAGTTGAACTATAGGAGAACCGCATCGAGGCACTAGTGTGCTAGAACCTGCATACATTAACGTTCCACAAATAATAGAGGCATATCTCATATACACTCAAAGCATAGAGAGATAAATGATAAGCAAGGAAGCACTCAAACTCCCTCTTAAAAACACCATGTTCTTCTTTTATGTAGGGGGTCTCCATATACAAATAAAAATTGGAATGTATCTGCAAAAGACATTGCTAAGAATATCTTAAAACCTAAGAAAAAACAGATTGAGATAAGCCAAGAAACATCAAACCCCCCTCTTAAAAGAAGCCATCCTCTTCAATCAAGTCAAAGTCCATACAAATAAGAGGTAGGGCTGTAGAAGACATTTTTCATTAACGACATAGGATACAATAAACACCAAGAAACAAGAAGTTGAAGTCTTACAAAGAAGCAACAAACCCTTTGTTGAAAGCTATCATACTTGAAAAAATCAGAAAAAGAAAACTGAAGGAAGACAGAAACCACCATATCAGATACCGAAGACAAAAGCAGAGAAATCTTTGTACCTAAACACGTCCATTGCAGATAAAAAAGATACACATTTTTCCACAAAACCAACTTCCAATTCCTTTGAACTGTGGAATACAACCTTTAAGACCAAATTTCTGAAAAATTTCACAAAAAGAAGCACCCTATAAAAAAAAAAGAGGGAATTTCCAAGAGAACATCCGAGACAATAATATAGCAAGAACAATTCGATACCAAGAAAACCAATTCCATAAAGATCTTTTGCAAGAGTGAGTAATGTGGATGCAACTGCATTGGACATCGAAGGAATGACAACACAGGTTAGAGAAGTTGCAGCCTAAGAACAATTTCCAATGAAGAACAGGTTAACACCAATGAAAAAATGAAACTAAATGAAATTTTAAGATGCATCAAACCCCCATGTGAAGAGCACTACCGCTCTCCTTCGTAAAAAAATTAAACTCAGATAAAGAATCCTGAAAAATACAGAACCAAATACATTTGTTGTGGCAAACAATTTCTATTCCAATTTAGAGAAGTTGCAAGGGTGAATCAGAAACAATATTATAAGTTAGGATGCATCAAACCACATATTACACCTTTAAAGAGCTGCACATTCCTTTATTCCCCAGAGAAAAGAGAGCACAAAATCAAAGGCATATAGCATGAATGCAATTAAGAAAATACTCAAATTTCAAGATGCATTAAACCCACAGGTAAAGAGCACTAATATGCTTTGTAAGGATTAAAACCGGAAACAAGACTGAAAATAAGCAGAACTAACGTCCATTTTTAAGCCATGAGAAAACCATTCCATTGGCACAAGTTGTAATGACAAAAAAAAGAATAAAAAAACAAAATTATAAGTCAAGATGCATGAAGCTTTATTCCAAAAGAAGCAAGCTACACATGCAAGGCAAACTAAATCAAATTTCAAGATGCATCCAACCCCTATGTAAAGAACAGAGAAAATAGATAACAAGTCATTAAATCCCCCTCTTGAAAAAAGCCTCTTATAGTTGACAAAATGAGATTCCATAAAAAAGAAGACAGCAAATACAGGTTAGAATTCGGCACGTACACAGTGGTATCTCACTAATAGCTCGGGTTCCACCGAGCTAAAAAATTTGTCGATGTCTTTAGTAAACCAAAGTCATTGCTTAATTACTTAATAACTATTTTCCTTCAATTTCCCTAATACAAATTCAAAATCAGAGACTCAATATCCATTTATCAGGCATGAACATAAATTACCAGAGCAAGCGACGAATTTCCTTACAAGAAGCCAAATTCTATCTCTCTTAACAGCAACATGATCATTTTAACACAATAGAATTTGCAAACAATTCCAATTTAGAGAAGTTGCAGCATAAGCACAAATTCCAATTAAGAAAAGGTAGACAACACCAACGAAAAAATGAAACTAAATAAAATTTTAAGATGCATCAAACCCCCATGTGAAGAGCACCACTCTTGTCCTTCGTAAAAAATTAAAATCCG
This sequence comes from Oemleria cerasiformis, assembly GCA_037349345.1. Classification (NCBI taxonomy): domain Eukaryota; kingdom Viridiplantae; phylum Streptophyta; class Magnoliopsida; order Rosales; family Rosaceae; genus Oemleria; species Oemleria cerasiformis. The sequence continues at coordinate 1,215,627 of JAZGTL010000017.1, read as the reverse complement.
ACAGAACCATGAATATCACAGAACCAAATCCATTTGTAACATAAAGCAAACAATTTCTCTGCCAATTTAGAGAAGTTGCAACGACATACTAGAAACAAAATTATAAATTAAGATGCATCAAACCACAGATTACACCGTTAAAGGGCTAAAAAATCATTTATTCCGAAGAGAAAGAGAGCACAAAAACAAACGGCACCAATTCTGACTTAAACAAAGGCATATAGCATGAACGCAAATAAGAGCATACTCAAATTTCAAGGTTCATCAAACCCACAGGTGAAGAGCACTAATATGCTTTGTAAGGATCAAAACTGGAAACAAGACTGAAAAAAAGAACGAACGTCGATTTTTAAACTATGAGTAAACGAATCATTGCCAGAAGCTGTAAGGACATAAAAAAAGGTAAGAAACGAAACTAAGTCAAGATGCATGAAATCCTTTCACATTTTTATAAGGAAGTTTGCATAATGCTTTAATCCTAAAGAAGTAAACCACACATGTAAGGCACAATTTAGAATAAGTACAAAACATAAGAAACAAAATCAAATTTCAAGATGCATCCAACCCCAATGTGAAGAACAAAGAAAATAAAAACAAAGTCAAGGTACATCAAACCCCCTTTCACTTTTTTATCAGAAGCCAAAGTTCCTTGATCCTAAAAAGCTGAACAATGCTTTAACCAATAAGAAAAAAGTAAACTGAAAAACAAGATGCACAAATTCCATTTACAACAAGGTACAAATTGCACCATTATAAGAAACCAAGTCAAATTTCAAGATAAGTCAAACCCGCTGTGAACAGAACTACTCCTGTCCATTGTAAGGACTGCCCATAAAAAAAGAAGTAGGGTAAGAATAAACCAAACCAGTATCTATGATCTCCACAGATATAATTTTCACCAACCCTAACTCCCGTGAGACTTTGAGGTAAGACAAGAATTAGGATGCATCTGCATAAAACATTGCTCCAAATTAAATACAGACTGAAGAAACTCTAAACATCGGAAATTTAAACAGAAGGCAAGAACCAATACAACCCTTCTTAAGTCAAATGTCAATTAAAACGTAGAGAAGATACCAGAAAATACGTAAGTAAAAGAGAGACTTCACAGGGGGATAAACTATTAACTGCAAAACACTAGGTCATCATGAGCACTTGAACCACGAAAACAAGAGAAAATCACCAAGATAATAATCACACCAGACTACAATTTGAGTTTCATGACCTTGAAATAAGGCTAGATCCAACTCTAGACCTGCTTTAAAACGAAATCAAACCAGAAAACACAAGCCAAGACCCATAAACAAACTTTACAAAGACACTTCGGCAAACCCCTTTGATAGCAATTATCTAAATGCTTAGAACCCAAAAAGGACCGACATCATCGTACTAGAGAGGCAGGAAGTAAGAAACCTTCACAATCTACAATAGAAAAAAACCAACAAATGTTATAATAAAAAGAAGAGAGATAGAAAATATATTGAGAAGGAATGATATTGAGTTATTGACAAAGATGTATTAGTGGTCCAATATATCTTAGTAATTACACATTAATGAAAAGAAGAAACTAAATCATAAGTAAAGACGCATCAAATTCCCTCTCATCCTTTCCACTGTGATGTGAGGACAATAAAAAACATTGCTACGAATATCTTAAAACCTAAAAAAAAACGAGACTGAGATAAGCCAAGAAGCATCAAACTACCCTCCTAAAAGAAGCCATCCTTTTTAATGAAGTCAAAGTGCATTTACAAATAAGAGGTAGGGCTGCAGAAGACATTGTTCATTAATAATAACATATACAATAAACACCAAGAAACAAGAAGTTGAAATCTTACAAAGAAGCATCAAAACCCTTGTTGAAAGCCATCATACTAAAAAAAATCGCAAAAGAAAACAGAAGGATGACAAAAGCAGAGAAATTTTTGTACCTAAACATCTCGATTGCTGATAAAAATGATACACATTCATCCACAAAACGAACTTCCAACACCTTTCCACTGTGGCATGAACCTTTAAGAAAAAATTCCTGAAAAATTTCACCTTACAAGGCACAGTGTAACAAAAAGAAAAAAAGAGGGAATTTCCAAGAGAACATCTGACACACTAATATAGCACGAACAATTCGATACCTAGAAAACCAATTCCATTAAACTAATCCTAATAAACTAATACGAAAGACCAAAACTTGAAGTTTCTAGCAATGAAATCAGGCAAAAAAAAGCTCTAACCTTTTTCATGCCCGTCCATTACCAATTGCTTGATCAAGGCCTCTTCCTCCTCATCCTCCTTAACCGCAACGACAGCAGCAGCGGCGGATCCCATAGACATCCGAAAGCTAACTCCACCTGCACTAAACATTGTTCAAAAATGGTGTTAGATCCCATAGACTCCAAGAAATAAGAGATGAAATCATAAAAAAAAACTATCAAAGCAAGCAACCTCGAACTGATTGAGATTCATAAGCAAACTAAAGGTGGGGTGTAAGCAGAGAAACTTTTCAACCTAATCACATTGATTGAAGATCAAAACACTGATGCATTCTTCCACAAAAACCCTTAAGACCAAACTCCTGTACAAGTTCACCAAACTCCTATACAAGTTCACCAAACAAGGCACTCTTCAACAAGAAGAATAGAGAGGGAATTTCCAAGAGAACATCCAACACAGAAAGATAGCACACACTGACCAATATATAGAAAAAACAATTCCATAAAACAAACAGCAAGAGTGAGAAACATGGATGCATCCCCATAAGGCATGGAAGGAAATAAGTAACGGAAATAAGAAATTAAGTAGGCTAAGAACAAACAAAACCAGTATCCATGATCTCCGTTGAAATAATTTTCACCAACCCTAACGTAAGACAAAAATTAGGAGGCATCTGCATAAAAAAGAAATTAAATCATAAGTAAAGATGCATCAAACCCCCTCTCAAGAACATTAATCCACTACGACGTGAAACCCACAATGAAGTGCACTAGCCCTATCCTTTGTAATGAGTAAACCAGAAAAAAGAAGACAGCAAATACAGGTTAGAATTTGGCACGTACAAAGTGGTATCTCACTGATATCACGGGTTCCACCGTGCTAAAAAATTTGTCGATGTCTTAGTAAACCAAAGTCATTGCTTAATTACTTAATAGCTATTTTCCTTCAATTTCCCTAATACAAATTCAAAATCACATACTCAATATCCATTTATCAGGCATGAACATAAATTACCAGAGAAAGCGACTAATTTCCTTACAAGAAGCCAAATTCGATATCTCTTAACAGCAGCATGATCCTTTTAACACAATAGAATTTGCAAACAATTCCAATTTAGAGAAGTTGCAGCATAAGCACAAATTTCCATTAAGAAAAGGTAGCCAACACCAACGAAAAAATGAAACTAAATCAAATTTTAAGACGCATCAAACCCCCATGTGAAGAGCACTACTCCTGGCCTTCGTAAAAAATTAAAATCAGACAAAGAATCTTGAATATCACAGAACCAAATCCATTTGTAACATAAGGCAAACAATTTCTCTTCCAATTTAGAGAAGTTGCAACGACATACTAGAAACAAAACTATAAATTAAGATGCATCAAACCACATATTACACCGTTAAAGGGCTACAAAATCATTTATTCCGAAGAGAAAGAGAGCACAAAAACAAACGGCACCAATTCTGACTTAAACAAAGGCATATAGCATGAACGCAAATAAGGGCATACTCAAATTTCAAGGTTCATCAAACCCACAAGTGAAGAGCACAAATATGCTTTGTAAGGATCAAAACTGGAAACAAGACTGAAAAAAAAAGAACTAACGTTGATTTTTAAGCTATGAGTAAACCATTCCATTGCCAGAAGTTGTAAGGACAAAAAAAAAGGTAAGAAACAAAACTAAGTCAAGATGCATGAAATCCTTTCACATTTTTATAAGGAAGTTTGCATAATGCTTTAATCCTAAAGAAGTAAACCACACATGTAAGGCACAAATTCTAAAGTAGAATAAGTACAAAACATATGAAACAAAATCAAATTTCAACATGCATCCAACTCCCTTTCACTTTTTTATCAGAAGCCAAAGTTCCTTGATCCTAAAAAGCAGAACAATGCTTTAACCTATAAGAAAAAAGTAAACTGAAAAACAAGATGCACAAATTCCATTTACAACACGGTACAAATTGCACCATTATAAGAAACGAAGTCAAATTTCAAGATGCGTCAAACCCGCTGTGAACAGAACTACTCCTGTCCACTGTAAGCACTGCCTATAAAAAAAGAAGTATGAAAACACGCAAAATCCAACTCCAAAATTTAGGATGCACCTGCATACAGAATCCCTTACTTATATAACAGTCTAGATCCCATATAGACTCCATAAATAGAAAATAAAACGCAAGTCCAAAAAACTCCTTCGTAAGTAAATAAAGTTTGTTCACCCTGAATAAATTAAGACACCATATACATATGAGCGGTAAAGAGAACCTCCATAAACATGCTAAAAATGGTGACAGATCATATAAACCTTAAGAAATAAGAACAAAAGCATAAATAAAGACGCATCAAACCCTCTCTTAAAACTGGCAGCCTTTAACCAAGAAAAACTCCCTAAGAAAAATTATGGGATGTATCTTGACTAAGAAAATTCCAAAGTAGTGGTTCCAAATCTCATGAACCCCAAGAAAAAAAACACAAAATCAAAAGGCAAAACCATCCAAAAACCCTTCTCATAAACAGAATGTTCTCCTTCGACGACGTGAGGCTCCATATTCAAACAATAGAACGCATCTGCATACAAAAATTCTTCTTAAACAATGTTTCCAGATCATTCAGACTAAATGAATAGAAAATAGATAACAAGCCATTAAATCCACCCTCTTAAAAGCAGCCTGTTCCTGTTTACAAAATGAGACTCCATATACATGCGAGAGTTAAGTCCACCTGCACTAAACATTCCCCAAAAATGATGCCAGATCCCATATACTTTTAAGACATGAGAGATCAAATCATAAGATAAAACTATCAAACCCCATCTTATAAGCAGGAAACCTCAAACTGATTGAGATTTTTTAGCAGACTTTGGTGGGATGTATCGGCACAAAACATTGCTTAAATAAAGGTTCTGAATCTAGTAAACCCAAGAAAAAAGAAATCAAGCAGTAAGCGAAATAGCACTTGGACCCCCAACCTTTAAAAGCAGCACAGTATTCTTTAACGAAGGGAGAACCCATATAACTTCTATCTGCGTACAGAAAGTTGCTCAGATCAGGCAAAAAAATCTCATAGACACTAACAATAGAAAACTAAGCATACGCCAAAAAAACCACTTTTAATGGAGCCCTTTCTCGTCCAATGAGCTGAGACCCCATAAACAAATGACAGCTAAAATGCACCCGCACAAAAACAACAGGAAATCAAATCATTAGCCAGGAAACATCAAACCTCCATAAAAGCAGGCAACAGTACTCCTGTAGAGTAGGGTACTTAGACTAAAAAGACAAAGACCAAATTCAACCGTTTCATAATCCTCTAAGACCAAATTCCTGTACAAGTTCACCAAACAAGGCAACCTTAAAAAAAAAAAGAGAAGGAATTTCCCACAGAACATCCAACACAGAAAGATAGCACAAACTGTCCAATATATAGTAAGGCAATTCACAAATAGGGAATTGAAGGAAATAAGTGACGGAAGTCAGAAACTAAGTAGGGTAAGAATTTGTTCAAAAAAAAGTAGGGTAAGACTAAACAAAATCAGTATACGTGAACTCCACTGAATAATTTTCACCAACCCTATCCCAAGTGAGACCTGACGTAGGACGAGAATTATGATGCATCTGCATAAAACATTGCTCCAAATTTAATAGACTTTAGAAGCTCTAAACTTCGGAAATTAAATAAGAAGGAGCCATTAGTGTACTTCTAAAAAATTAAAAGAATTAGAAAATATATTGAGCATGAATGATATTGAGTTGACAAAGGTGCATCAATAGTCCAACCTAATACTAAATCATAAGTAAAGATGCTTCAAGCTCCCTCTCAAGAACATCAATCCACTACGCTGTGAAACCCGCAATGAAGAGCGCTAGCTCTATCCTTTGTAATGATTAGACCAGAAAAAAGAAGACTGGAAATATAGGTTTGAATTCGGCTATTCCAGAGTGGTATCTCATTGATGGCTCGGGTTCCAATGAGCTCAAAAAAATGGTCGATGTCTCTAGTAAACTAAAGTCATTGTTTAGGTCATTATCAGAGACTCAATATCCACTTATCATCGATGAACAAAAATTACCAGCGCAAGAGACGAACTTCCTTACAAGAAGCCAAACTCCATCTCTCTTAACAATAGTATGGTCCTTTTAACGTAATAGAAGTTACGAACAATTCCAATTTAGAGAAATTGCAGCCTAAGAACAAATTCCAAAGAAGAACAGGTTAACACCAATGAAAAAAGGAAACAAAATCAAATTTTAAGATCAAACCCCCATGTGAAGAGCAGTACTCCTCTCCTTCTTAAAAAATAAAACTCAGACAAAGAATCCTGAAAATCACAGAACCAAAAATCCAAGTGTAACATAAGGAAAACAAATTCTATTCCAATTTAGAAATGTTGCAACGGCAAATCAGAAACGAGATTATAAGTAAGGATGCATCAAAACACATATTACCACATTAAAGAGCTGCACAACCCATTATTCCCCAGAGAAAAGAGAGAACAAAAACAAAAGGCACCAATTCAGACTTAAACAAAGGCATAAAGCATGAATGCAATTAAGAAAATACTCAAATTTCAAGATACATCAAACCCACACATGAAGGGCATTAATATGCTTTGAAAGGATTCAAACCAGAAACAAGACTGAAAATAAGCAGAACTAACGTCCTTTTTTAAGCCATGAGTATACCATTCCAATGCCAGAAGTTGTAATGACAAAAAAAAAGGGTAAAAACAAATATTCTTCTTAAACAATGTTTCCAGATCATTCAGACCCTATGAATAGAAAATAGATAACAAGCCATGAAATCCACCCCGTTAAAAGTAGCATGTTCCTGTTTACAAAATGAGTCTCCATATACACGCGAGACTTAAATCCACCTGCACTAAACATTCCCCAAAAGTGATGCTAGATCCCATATACTTTAAGACATGAGAGATCAAATCATAAGAGAAAACTATCAAACCCCATCTTATAAGCAGGAAACCTCGAACTGTTTGAGATTTTAATGCAGACAAAAGGTGGGATGTATCTGCACAAAACATTGCTTAAATAAAGGTTCTGAATCTAGTAAACCCAAGAAAAAAGAAATCAAGCAATAAGCGAAGTAGCACTTGAACCCCCAACCATTAAAAGCAGCACACTTTTCTTTAACGAAGTGAGACCCCATATAACTTCTATCTGCGTACAGAAAGTTGATCAGATCAGGCAAAAAAATCTCATAGACACTAACAATAGAAAACTAAGCATACGCCAAAAAAACCACTTTTAATGGAGCCCTTTCTCGTCCAACAAGCTGAGACCCCCATAAACAAATGACAGCTAAAATGCACCCGCACAAAAACAACAGGAAATCAAATCATTAGCCAGGAAACATCAAACCTCCATAAAAGCAGGCAACAGTACTCCTGTAGAGTAGGGTACTTAGACTAAAAAGATTAACTGTGAAGCGTCTGCATGAAACATTTCTCAGTAATGGAACCATCTCATAAATCATAGGAGCCTAATTCGAGAGACAAGAAGTACTCAACCCATTTAAGAGTTCACCTTTGGCAAATTGTGACATGTATACAAACAAGTTCATGATGGGATCCAAGCTACAGTATGTTAGCACCTGCATACAGAAACGTAGCACAAATAATAATAGCATATCTCATACAAACTCAAAGCATGGAAAATTAAATGATAAAAGCATTCATTATGATCTCTTTAATCGTCGATGGCCAATCACTATTCAGTCGGTGATTGAAAAGAAACCTCCATATACAAACAGAAGTTGGAATACATCAGAATAAGAAATTGCTAAAGATCTCATAAAATCTAACAAAAGAGAGATCGAGATAAGAAAAGAAGCATCAAACCCCTTTCTTAAAAGAATCTAATCCTTTTGATGATGTCAGAGTCCAATTACATACAAAGGCTAGGTTAATCATACGAAATACCTTCTTCATGTGAGGGTACCAGATAGAATGAATAAACTCCAAGAAAAATGAATTTGAAATCATAAGCAAAGGAGCATCAAACCCCTGGTTGAAAGCTATAGTACTCACAAAATCACAAAAGAAACCTGAAAAAGGACAGAAACCACCAAATTGGATACAGAAGATGGAAAGGAGAGAAATATTTCTACCTAATCACAATGATTGAAGATCAAAACGATGACGCGTTCTTCCACAAAAAACCAACTTCCGCTTCCTTTCAACCGTTTCATAATCCTCTAAGACCAAATTCCTGTACAAGTCCACCAAACAAGGCAACCTTAAACAAAAAGAAAAGAAAAGGAATTTCCCACAGAACATCCAACACAGAAAGATAGCACAAACTGTCCAATATATAGTAAAGTAATTCACAAATAGAGCATTGAAGGAAATAAGTGACGGAAGTGAGGAACTAAGTAGGGTAAGAATTTGTTCAAAAAAAAGGAGGGTAAGAATTTGTTCAAAAAAAAGGAGGGTAAGAATAAACAAAATTAGTATCTGTGAACTCCACTGAATAATATTCACCAACCCTACCACAAGTGAGGCCTGACGTAAGACAAGAATTATGATGAATCTGCATAAAACATTGCTCCAAATTTAATAGACTTTAGAAGCTCTAAACTACGGAAATTAAATCAGAAGGAAAGAGCCATCAGTATACTTCTAAAAAATTAAATGAATTAGAAAATATATTGAGCATGAATGATATTGAGTTGACAAAGGTGCATCAATAGTCCAACCTAATACTAAATCATAAGTAAAGATGCATCAAGCCCCCTCTCAAGAACATCAATCCACTACGCTGAGAAACCCGCAATGAAGAGCGCTAGCTCTATCCATTGTAATGATTAAACCAGAAAAAAAAGCCTGGAAATATAGGTTTGAATTCAGCTCTTCCATAGTGGTATCTCATTGATGGCTCTGGTTCCAATGAGCTCAAAAAAATGGTCGATGTCTCTAGTAAACTAAAAGTCATAGTTTAGGTCGTTATCAGAGACTCAATATCCACTTATCAGCGATGAACAAAACTTACCAGCGCAAGAGACGAACTTCCTTATAAGAAGCCAAATTCCATCTCTCTTAACAATAGTATGATCCTTTTAACACAAAAGAAGTTACGAACAATTCCAATTTAGAGAAATTGCAGTCTAAGCACAAATTCCAATGAAGAACAGGTTAACACCAATCAAAATAGGAAACAAAATCAAATTTTAAGATCAATCAAACCCCCATGTGAAGAGCAGTACTCCTCTCCTTCTTTAAAAATTAAAATCAGACAAAGAATCCTGAAAATCACAGAACCAAATACATGTGTAACATAAGGCAAACAATTTCTATTCCAATTTAGACAAGTTGCAACGGAAAATCAGAAACAAGATTATAAGTAAGGATGCATCAAACCACATATTACAAATTTAAAGAGCTGCACAACCCTTTATTCCCCAGAGAAAAGAGAGCACCAAAACAAAAGGCACCAATTCAGACAAAAACAAAGGCATAAAGCATGAATGCAATTAAGAAAATACTCAAATTTCAAGATACCTCAAACCCACACATGAAGGGCATTAATATGCTTTGTAAGGATTAAAACCGGAAACAAGACTTAAAATAAGCAGAACTAAAGTCCTTTTTTAAGCCATGAGTAAACCATTCCAATGCCAGAAGTTGAAATGACAAAAAAAAAGGTAAAAAACAAAATTATAAGTCGAGATGAATGAAATCCTTTCACATTGTTATAAGGAAGTTCGTCTCTAAAGAGCTGCATAATGCTTTATGCCAAAAGAAGCAAGCCACACATGCAAGGCACAAACTCTAAAGTAGAGTAGATACAAAAATACGAAACTAAATCAAATTTCAGGATGCATCCAACCCCAATGTAAAGAACAGAGAAAATATAAAACAAAGTCAAGGTCCATCAAACCCCTGTTCACTTTTTCAGAAGAAGCCAAAGTTCCTTGATCCAAAAAAGCAGGACAATCCTCTATTCCGTAAGAAAAAAGTAAACTGAAAACAATAGGCACAAATTCAATTTACAACAAGGTACAAGTAGCACCATTAAAAATAAGAAAAGAAGTCAATTTTCAAGATGCATCAAACGCTCTGTGAAGAGAACTACTCCTGTCCTTTCTAAGGACTGCCCATAGAAAAAGAAGCATGAAAACACGCAGAATCCAACATCAAATTTTAAGAAGCACCTGCATACAGAAGCCCTTGTTTAAATAACGGTCCACACCCCATATAGACTCTATAAATTGAAAATAAAACACAAGTCGATAAAACTCCCTTATGTCAATAAAGTTTGTTCTCCCTTAACGAATTAAGATACCATGTACATATAAGTGGTAACAGGAACCTGCATAAACAGGCTCAAATAATGGTGCCAGATCTCATGAACTGTAAGAAATAATCACGAAATTGTAAATCAAGACACATCAAATCCCCTCTTAAAAACTGGCAGCCTTCAACCTAGCAAAACTGGCTAGGAAATGTGATTGGATGTATCTAGATTAAGAAAAAGCGAAAGTAATGGATCCAAATCTCATGTACCCAACAAAAAAAAATCTAAATCATAAGGCAAAACCACCCAAAAACCCTTCTCAAAAACTGAATGTTCTCCTCAACAAAGTGTGGCTCCATATTCGAACAATAGGACGCATCTGCATACAAAAATGCTTCTAAAACAATGGTTCCAGATCATACAAACTCTATGAAAAGAAAATAGATAACAAGCCATTAAATCCCCTCTCTAAAAAAAAGCCTCTTATAGTTAACAAAATGAGACTCCATATAAATCCGAAAGTTAACTCCACCTGCACTAAACTTTGTTCAAAAATGGTGTCAGATCCCATAGACTCCAAGAAACAAGAGATGAAATCATAAGAAAAAACTATCAAACCCCATCTTCAAAGCACGCAACCTCAAACTGTTTGAGATTCGTAAGCAGACTAAAGGTGGGATGTATCTACATAAAACATTGCTTAAATAAAGTTTCTGAATCTAGTAAACCCAAGATAAAATAAAACAAGCAATAAGCAAAGTAGCACCCCATCTTTTAAAAACATCACACTCTTCTTCAACGAAGTGAGACCCAGTGTAACTTCCGTCTGCATACAGAATGCTGCTCAGATAAGGCGAAAGATCTCATAGAGACACAGAGAATAGAAAACTAAGCATAACCCAAGAAAACCACTTTTAATGGTAGCCCTTTCTCGTCGAACGAACTGAGACCCCATAAAAAAATGAAAACCAAAATGCATCTGCAAAAAAATTTCTCAAATGACGATGCTACGTCTCAGAACCATAAGAAATCAAATCATTTGCTAGGAAACATCAAACCCGTTAAAAGCAGGCAACCCAGTACCCCTGTAGGAGAGCACAAACTAATTTCTCGAATGCGAAAAAATTTCTCAAATGACGATGCTACATCCCAGAAGCCCAAAGAAATCAAATCATTTGCCAGGAAGCGTCTGCATAAAACATTTCGCAGTAATGGTACCAACCCATAAATCATAGGAGACCACAAACTAATTCCAGAGACGAGAAGAACTCAGACGCCCTTTAAGAGTTCACCTTCGGTAAAGTGTGACATGTATGCAGACAAGCTCAGGATAGGAGAATGGGTTCCAAGCACTAGTGTGTCAGCATCTGCGTACAGAAATGTAGCAATAATAATACAAGCAGATCTCGAACAAACTCAAAGCATAGAAAATTAAATCACAAAAGCACTCATCATAATCTCTTTAATTATCAGTGTCCTATTATTATTGTCAGTGATAAAAAAGAAACCTCCAAATACAAATACAAGTTGGAATACAGCTGCATAAGTCATTGCCAAAGATCTCATAAAACCAACTAAAAAAAGATGAAGATAAGCCAAGAAGCATCAAAGCCCCCTTCTAAAAGAAGCTAGTCCTTCTAATGAAGTCAGAGTACAATTACAAACAAAGGGTATGATAAGCATGTGAAGGACCCGGTTCATGTAATGGTACCAGATACAATGCATAAACTCCAAGAAAAATGAAGTTGAAATCATAAGCAAAAGAGAGTTAAACCCCTTGTTGAAAGCTATCATACTCGCAAAAATCGAAAAAGAAACCTGAAAAAGGACAGAAACCACCAAATCCGATACAGAAGATGAAAGCAGATAAACTTTTCTACCTAATCACATTGATTGAAGATTAAAACGATGAAGCATTCTTCCACAAAAAACCAAATTCCAATTCCTTTCAACTGTTTCATAAACCCTTAAGACCAAATTCCTGTACAAGTTCACCAAACAAAGCAATCTTCACCAAAACGAATAGAGAGGGAATTTCCAAGAGAACATCCAACACAGAGAGATAGAACAAACTGACCAAATATGTAGAAAAAACAATTCCATAAGACCTACAGCAAGAGTGAGAAACATGGATGCATCCGCACAGGGCATCGAATAAGTAACGGAAATAAGAAACTAAGTAGGGTAAGAATAAACCAACCCAGTATCTATGATCACCACAGATATAATTTTCACCAACCCTAACTCCCGTGAGACTTTGACGTAAGACAAGAATTAGGATGCATCTGCATAAAACATTGCTCCAAATTAAATACAGACTGAAGAAACTCTAAACATCGGAAATTAAAACAGAAGGCAAGAACCAATACAACCCTTCTTAAGTCAAATGTCAATTAAAACGTAGAGAAGATACCAGAAAATACATAAGTAAAAGAGAGAGAATTCATAGGGGGATAAACTATTAATTGCAAAACACTTGGTCATCATGAGCACTTGAACCACGAAAACAGGAAAAAATCACCAAGATAATAATCAAACTAGACTTCAATTTGAGTTTCACGACCTTGAAATAAGGCTAGATCCAACTCTAGATCTGCTTTAAAACGAAATCAAACCAGAAAACACAAGCCAAGAGCCATAAACAAACTTTACAAAGACACTTCGGCAAACCCCTTTGATAGTTGTTATCTAAATGCTTAGAACCCAAAAAGGACCGACCTCATCGTACTAGAGAGGCAGGATGTAAAAAACCTTCACAATCTACAATAGAAAAAAATCCACAAATGTTATAATAAAAAGAAGAGAGATAGAAAATACATTGAGAAGGAATGATAATGAGTTATTGACAAAGTTGTATTAGTAGTCCAATATATCTTAGTAATAACACATTAATGAAAAGAAGAAACTAAATCATAAGTAAAGACGCATCAAATTCCCTCCCATCCTTTCGACAGTGATGTGAGGACAGTAAATACAAGAAATAAAATTCAATCCCTCTTTAAAAAAAAAAATTAAGCGAAAACTTCCAAGTTTGAGCAGGCATACATAGCTGCTACTGAAAGTGAAAATGAATCCAATTTCAAGATAAACAGAGCCAATGATTAAACTACCAAGAAAAAAGACGAATACTCCTGCAAGAAGACAAATTCATCCCTCTAAACAGCAGTATAATCCAATTACAAACTAAAGAAAGACACTCAAGTCAAAATCTTCAAGGTCAGGGTAGTTTAAGGTAATAACCAACAAAATCAAGAAAGTAAATCATAAGTCAGGATTCATCAAAACCTCTTCTCAAGAGCATTATTGTCCTCACCACTATAATAAGTGTACCCCGTGAATCAAGCTTGGAAATAATCCGAACCCATCAACCATTTTAGGACGTGAACATAAAAAGTCCCAAGAAAAGGCAAACACTCTCATAAGAAACCAAATTAAATTTAATTACACACAACATCAATGCAACTGAAAAAGATACACATTCTTCCACAAAATCAACTTCCAATTCCTTTCAACTGTTGCATAAACCTTTAAGACCAAATTCCTGAAAATTTTTACCAAACAAAGCACCCTTTAACAAAAAGAAAAAGAGAGGGAATTTCCAAGGGAACATCCGACACATTAATTTAGCATGAACAAATCGATACCTGGAAAACCAATTCCATAAAGACCTTTGGCAAGAGTTAGGAATGTGGATGCATCTGCATAGGACATCGAAGGAATGACAATAGAGAAATTCCTGGTATCAAATAAATAAGGGAAATAATAAACTAAGCAGGGTGAATAAACAAAACCAGCCTCCATGACTCCACTGAAATAATTTTCACCAACCCTACCGCACGTTAGACTCTGGTCTAAGACAAGAATTAGTATCCATCTACATAGAACATTGCTCCAAATTTTATACAAAAGGTAAAAACCCTTAAAGCCCCTCTAACGTGGACATCCACTAAAACCTGGAGAAGAGAGGGACTTCACAGTTTCATAAACTATTAATTGCAAACAATTTAGTCACCATAAGAACTTCAATCACGAAAACATGAAATCACAAAGATGATAAACTCATGAAAACATGAAATCACAAAGAAGATAATCTAACAAGGAAATTACCAAGATAATGACAACCAGACTTCAATTTGAGAGTCTCAAAATCCTGAAAAAAGGCTAGATCCAACTCTAGACATGCTGAGAGGAAACCAAACCACAAAAAATAAGCCAAGAGCCATTAACAAATGTTAGAAAGACAATGTGCCAAACCCTTTAACAGAAATGATCTAATAATAGCTTAGAAGACCACAACAAAACAACTTCATTGTACTACAGAAGGAAGAAGTAAGAAAGCTTCAGCATCTGTAATAAAAAAAATCCACATATAGTGTACTTCTTAAAAAAAGAAAAGAATTAGAAAATATATTCAGAAGGATTGATATTGAGTTGAAAAAGGTGCATCAATAGTCCAACCTAATACTAACACATAAACGAATAAAAGATACTAAATCATAAGTAAAGATGCATCAAACCCCCTCTCAAGAACATTAATCCACCACGCTATGAAACCCACAGTGAAGAGCACTAGCTCTATCCTTTGCAGTGATTAAACCAGAAAAAAGAAGGAATTCGGCTCCTCCAAAGTGGTATCTCATTGATGGCTCAAGAAATCCTTTGGTTCGGGTTCCAACGAGCTAAAGTGGTATCTTATTGCAAATGAATTTTCCAAACATATCACATATATACAAAGTTTGTCAACGTGATACAGCTTTTGGCATGAGGAACTTACTCTGACATCTAGGAAAGGAGGAAGTAGACTTTTTTCTTTATTTTATTTTTTTAGAAAGAAACGTGCTTTCTTTTAAACGAAGCATCTTGCAGCACTACCCACATAAGCTAGTAAAGGTAAAACTAATAGTTCTCTTTACAGAAAAAAGAAAAAGGATATTCTCAAGGTAGGATATCTTATTGAAAATTCTAAAGAGGCCAAAACTCAAGTGCATGGGGATCGAATATGTTTCCTAGAACCCCAATGCAGAAATGCATAACGGACTGTTAAAGAAGATTGGAAAGACAAAACACCTCTAAGAGTAAAGCAAACTTAAATGCGAAGGTTCCACATTAATCTTGTGATCAAATGTGTTGTTTAAAAAACAATTTTTGAATTAAAAGAACCACATGCTGCATTCAGAGAACAGCCATGAGATATGAACAACGCAAAAAATCAAAATTTGCTTCATCAACCCTGTCTCTGAAAATAAATGAGATACGATAGAGAACAATTGCAGTTCAACCCTTCACTAGATATACAAAATTAAATTTCCTTCGGCAGAAAGTTAGATTGCTCATACATCTGTAACACTAAATTGGAAAAGTTCCAATTTGGTATCTGCAGCTTTGACATGAGATATGCGATAATGAGGAGCAATCATACTCCCATTGATAAATATAACGTCGCATATAGCTAATAACAGACAGAAATATGAGTAATGTGCACCAATCATACCCAATATGATAAACCCACCAATTAAACAAACAAAATCCTAATAAACTAATACGAAAGACCAAAAATTGAAGTTTCTAGCAATGAAATCAGGCAAAAAAAATGCTCTAACCGTTTTCATCCCCGTCCTTTACCAATGGATAGATCAAGGCCTCTTCCTCCTCATCCTCCTTAACCGCAACGACAGCAGCAGCGGCAGCTGGAGCGGAACAAGCCCCACCACCAACACCTCCAGCATTGTCATCCTCCGGAAATCGTATTACAACAACAGGACAAACACAGTGATAAACACAATAATCGCTGACACTACCAAGCCTACCGTCATTCCCACGCTTCGCGGCGCCAACCCCTCGGCTCCCCATGATCACAGCACTGAGCCCTAGCCTCTCAACCTCCAAGCACAGTTTTTCCTTCATGTCATGATCCTTGACGATGTGGATCGTGTAAGGAATCTGAGCCTCCTTAAAGGGCTTGGCCAGATCGGCCACCTTGGATGCGGTGAAGGCGTAAAGTCTTTCGCAAGCTTCTTCTGCTTGGCAGAGTCGTGCAAGGCGTGGTTGTCGACGAAATCGACATTATCGTTGGTGTTGATGGAGAGGTCGACAGAGCCGCAATCAGCGCCGAAGAGGACAGAGGTAGGGCTGACGTGGAGGAGGATGACGGCATCGCCGGGGCCGATGTAGTGGTCGACGGCCCAGCGGACGGCGTGGGCGCTCTCTTCTGAGAGGCCAACGGCGACACTGAGTTTGCGGCGGGCACCAGCGGTAGGGGTGGGTGTGGCGGCGGAGCCAGCGACAGAGTGGTACGAGGAGAGTTGGGGTGATGGCGAGGAGAGTTGGGATGGTGGATTCTGATGTGAGGGAGTTGGGGGTCCGACGGGTTCATTTGGGTTTTTGCAGAGGTTTCAGGTTGATTATTTTTGTTGTGTTTTGTTTGGGTCGTCGGAAAATGGAAATTAAAATGGATGGGAAAGTGAAAGTGAAAGTGAAAGTGAAAGTGAGAGTGATCTGAGAGTGGCGAATGGGCTAATTCTAACGAAATCAATCCCTTATGCGCATATGGCAGACTCCAACACAGAATGACTCATGTTTCTTCCTCCTTCTTTCTTTATTATTTTTTTTTCCCTTCTATAACTAACGTAGAAAATGTTTCACAAAACGGGCTTGGATTTGGGCTATTTGGGAGATGGTACATAGCCCAATTTTACAACGTGATTACTTGAAAGTAAAAACTAGGTGTGGTCAACTGAATCTAAAAATTTGAACCAACTTGAAATTCAACTTGATTCGATTGGATCTGATCCGAATTTATTTGGTATTTGGTCAATCAAGTTAAAAAAATGAACTGATTATTAGGTTTGATTCGTTATTAGCAAAAGTAGAACCCGTAAAAATCCGACTTGAACTGAATATAAATAAAATATGTGAATGTATTTATTTTCGTCATGTTTACTTATTATTAATTTTGATAACATGTTTACTTAGTTAAGTTATAAGACTGGATCAAATAAATAATTTTCTTAAATAAGTTAAGAGGATATATTTAATTTTATATTCTTTTTTTTGCTGTTTTATTTGTAACAACCCAGAAATTTAATTAGTGAATTTTAGTAAATTAATTTGGGAAAGGAGGAGTGTTTACCCTTGGTTTTATATGGGGATCAAAGATCACTTTTTGTTTTGAGACATATTTGGTAGTTTTTCGTGGACCATTGCGTAGGTCTCGAACTCACGAGTTCGTAGACAGACGGCACGAGGGAAACAAATATCGTATGAGAGAGTTGTGGGTCTAGAATGTTCAGGGGCATTTTTGTAATTTGTCCTGGGTAGATATTTTAACCCAAATTTCTCCAGATTCTTCTCATTTTCTCTCTCTCTCTCTCTCTCTCTCTCTCTCTTCGCGATCTTCATCTAACCTGTGCGACCGAACACAAAACCCCGTGGGGCCGGTCCTTGGATCACGGCGATGCGTGTCAACATGTTTTCGACGTTCCGGACCTTTTGGCTCAGGTTTCGGGTTAATTGGACATCGTTTAGGAGTAGTTTTGGGCGTCTGAAGTGGCTATATTTTTAGTGGGATGCGTGTGGACCTCCCGGGTTTTAGGGAGTTTGAATGTAGAGCTTTTACTTATCGTTGGTAACCCCGATTGTTACTTTTGACCGGCGATACTACTCTGGGAACTTCATAGGAGCGTACGACTGGGGATTGAGCTTAATTGGACATTAGGTGAGTGGACTTTGGTTTAGTAAATTATAATGCATGCATAAAGGTGTGTTTGAACTAATTTCTTGTGACGTATTGTTTGGCAAATTTCCGGAATTGAGAAAATTATTCTAATAAATTATTACTGGACACGGGTTCTCAATAATAATTGGAAATGACGTTTTGGGTTGTGGCCTGGTTTTTGGACTCTGCTTTTATGCTGTTTTGACTTTATAGATTTCTAGTTCGGTTGAGTCCATAATTTTTGGGTTTAGATCCGGATTTGTGATTTTATTGGATTTGGGCATAAACCCGGTTTTTCAATGAATTTGGCTTATGCCAAGAAACAAGAATTTCAAAACATGGATTTTGGTTTTCACTTAATTACTGTCCCCGAGGGTCAAGGTTTTCTCCGATGCTGGCTTCGACGATCTTTCTCCGCCAGATCATTGAGGGTTCTTCACAACTCGAGATATATCGGGTGTGTGAAGGGTTGGACCCAGGTCAGTCAGCTCGGATATCGAGCTACGGCTCTATATTCCATTCGGGGAGCGGTGAGACATGTTTCTGATATTTTTGTGTCCAGGTCTATTTACATGATCTTTTTTTAAACTCCTTTAAGGAGGGTTTTCAAAGCAGGGTTGTGGACCACGAAATATTTTTATTTTTCGGGATTTCGTGGGTCCCACCGAGTGTTTTAACAAAAGATGAATTTTCCAGTGAGTTTTCGGATTATCTATATATATATATATATATATATTAATTGTGTAAAAAGAAATTTAATATTATGCATGCATTGTTTTGCTCATGGAGGGGGAAAATGTATGTTTTCCTCAGAAATTGTTTTAAACGATTATTTGGTCCACTCACATTTTTCATGTTTTAAATCCCCTCCAGGGCGTTGAGTTGACGAGGGCACATCCAGAGGTAGAGGCATTAAATTCCGGTTGTCAACATGGTATCAGAGCTCTAGGTTTAAGTTCATGTAGACCGTACACCTAGTGTACATCTAATTGTGGTACAGACGAATTATGGTTCTTTTCAGCGTGATGCCTCCGAGACGCAAGCCCCGTCTGCGGCCTGGAAACGGTGATGAAGCTGATAACTTTAGGGGTACACATGATCTCGTATTAGACCCTGATTTGAGACAGACCCTGGATCAATTGGGTCGGGCATTGACGACTGTCCTTTAGGGTAGGGCTACTTCTGAAGTTTCTGACATTAAGCGCGCCCAGAGGCTTGGGGCGATAGTGTTTCCGGGCGAGTTAGGCCCAGATGATGCTGATGAGTGGATTACTCATTTAGAACGAGTGTTTGCTGTTATGAGGTGCCCTTCGGAGGATAGGGTGCGACTAGCCACATTTCTTCTGGGTGGTTATGCGTACCGTTGGTGGCATGCCTTGCAACTAATAGGATGGGATGTCCGTACCCTTACTTAGGAAGTTTTCCGAGAGCGCTTGCTCGAGCAGTTTTATCCTCACTTATACCGAGATGCCAGAGAGGCTGAGTTCTTGCAGTTACAGCAGGGGGACATGACGGTGGCACAATATGAGCAGAAGTTTCTTAAGTTATCACGATTTGTACCGATTCTAGTGGCAAATGGGATGGATAAGTACCGAAGGTTTGAGAATGGACTGAGAGATGAGGTTCAAGTAGTAGTAAATGTTGTGGCCCATACTTCTTTGAGAGCTTTATCCGACGCTGCTGCCAGAGTAAAGATGAGTTTGCCAGCTCAGCATCAGCTTAGTGGTTCCTGGCGACGCCGGGATCGCCTGAATTTCGGGGCTTCTAGTCAGGTATCATCTAAGAGAGGCAGTTTCAATTCTGGATCTTCTGGGGGTTCAAGATTCGGATCAGGCAGTGGCAGAGCCGGTCAGGGACAACAGACATCATCTCAATCTAGTGGGGCTTCAATGCAGTCGACTGGGAGACAGAGTGGTAGACCCGCACAGATTGTTACTTTTGTGGGGAGATGGGTCATTTTAAGAGAGAATGTCCACATCGTTCGGGCGGTAGTTCTTCCGGGCGAGATGCTGCTGAACTGAATTAGAGAGCAGCACAGACATCTAGTACTGCAGTAGGGAGCCAGAACCAATCCAGTGGGGCTAGCAGGGCCAGTGGGAGACAGAGGGGTCGTGGTCGATCTTCTGGTACTCAAGCCCGAGTTTTTGCGATGACTCAGCAGGAGGCTCGAGCTGCACCAGAGGTGGTTACTGGTATGTTGTCTATTTTTTATCATGATGCTCGAGTTTTGATAGATCCTGTGGCTACACATTCTTTTATTTCTTGGGGTTTTACACTTTTTGCCAATAGAGAATTGTCTCCGATTGGTTGGGACATGGGCATTAGCACCCCCACTGGAGATATTATAGTGTTGAACCTCATGATTCACAGTTGTCCGGTGGTAATGAAAGGTCATGAGTTAGAGGCAGATCTAATTCCCTTGGACATTTATGATTTTGATTTGATTTTGGAGATGGATTGGTTAACCATGCATCATACCTCCATTGATTGTTTCGATAAGAGGGTGGTTTTCCAGGGTCCAGGTTTGCCGGAACTTACATTTCAGGGTGATCGTAGGGTGCTTCCCTCGGCCGTAATATCGGCTTTGACGGCTGAGAAGTTATTGAGGAAAGGTTGTGATGGATATTTAGCTCAAGTGATCAATTCTCGGGATATTCCGGTGAGAGTAGAGGATATTCCTTTGGTGGATGAGTTTCCATATGTATTTCTGGAGTATCTTCCGGGGTTTCCACCTCACCGGGAGATTGAGTTCACCATAGAGCTTCTTCCGGGTACTCAACCTATATCACAGGCACTGTACAGAATGGCACCGGCATAATTGAGGGAATTGAAGACTCAATTGCAGGACCTAGTGGATATGGGATTTATTCGACCAAGCGTATCACCTTGGGGTGCGCCGGTGTTATTTGTAAGGTAGAAAGATGGTGGTTTGAGGTTATGTATCGACTACAGGTAGTTAAACAGGGTTACGGTCCGGAATAAGTATCATTTGGCACAAATTGATGATTTCTTTGACCAATTAAAAAGGGCAAGGTATTTCTCTAAAATTGACCTTAGATCTGGGTACCATCAGTTAAGGATCAGGGAAGACGACGTTCCCAAAACGGCTTTCAGGACACGCTATGGGCATTATGAGTTCATGTGATGCCCTTCGGGTTAACCAACGCATTGACGGCATTTATGGATTTGATGAATAGGGTGTTCCGACGGTACTTGGATCGATTTGTAATTGTGTTCTTTGATGATATCTTAGTATATTCGAAGAGTGCTAAGGCACATGAGAAGCACTTGAGGTTGGTGCCGAATACGCTGAGAAAAAAACAATTGTTCGCCAAGTTTAGTAAATGTCAGTTTTGGATTACTAGTGTGGGATTCTTAGGTCATGTGATTTCTGCAGAGGGTATCAGCGTGGATCCCCAAAAAGTAGAGGGAGTGGCAAATTAGGAGCAACCGAGGACAATGTCAGAGGTGAGAAGTTTTTTGGTTTTAGCAGGATATTATAGGTGGTTCGTAAAAGGATTCTCTATGATAGCTGCCCCGTTGACCCGGTTGATGAGGAAAGGAGTCAAGTTTGACTGGGATGATGAGTGTGAACAGAGCTTTCAAGAGCTTAAGAGGAGGTTGACTTCTGCCCCAGTGTTAACCCTTCCAGATGATAGCGGAGGATTTGAGGTGTATATTGATGCATCATTACGAGGTATAGGTTGCGTGCTGATGCAGCATGGGAAGGTGATAGCATATGCTTCCAGGCAACTTAAACCTCATGAGTTGAATTACCCCACACATGATTTAGAGTTAGCTTCAATGGTACATGCATTGAAGATTTGGAGACACTATTTGTATGGGGAAACGTGCCGGATCTTTACTGACCATCAGAGCCTGAAATATTTCTTTACCCATAAATATTTGAACCTGAGACAGAGAAGGTGGCTAGAGTTGATAAAGGATTATGATTGTACCACAGAGTATCACCTAGGAAAGGCCAATGTAGTGGCGGATGCACTGAGCAGGAAGTCCATGGGTTCCTTGGCCTATTTGCACACTATTTACCTACCGTTGCTGGTGGAATTTCGAAGAACGGGAATTATACTTGGCATGGATAATCAGGGGGCTCTGTTGGCTAGCTTCCATGTGAGACCTATCTTGATTGACCGAATTATTGAAGCTTAACTCCAGGATCTTACGTTGTCTGTTATTAGGATGGAGTTGGAGGCTGGTTATAGGCAGGATTATGTGATTAGGAATGATAGGGCCTTGGTTAAGGATGGCCAGTTGTGCGTACCTACTGATCCAGAGTTGAAAAGAGAAATTCTTGAGGAAGCTCATAGTTCTACCTATGTTATGCATCCAGGTGGCACTAAGATGTATCATACTCTTAAGGAGCATTATTGGTGGACTGGGATGAAAAGGAAAATAACAGAGTTTGTGGGTAGATGTCTGACGTGTCAACAAGTAAAAGTAGAGAGGTAGAAACCATATGGGGCACTACAACCATTAGCTATACTGGAATGGAAGTGGGATCACATTATTATGGATTTTGTTTATAAACTTCCTAGGACTCAAAAAGGGTACGGTCATAATTAAGGTTACAATCTCAAGATTCTTGAGCTAAAGGGTATGGTCATAATTAAGGTTACAATCTCATATTGAGATATGGAGGTAGGAGTGGTGTAGGATATGAAAGAAAGGCTGGAGTGTTTGGCTGTGAGGGGTTGATGGAGCACACAAGGGTCGAGTTTAGAATAGGCTTTTAGGAGGCCAACACACACTAACATAATGCCTTTAATCACTTATTAATGCAATGAAGTTAGACACATGTTTTGCATTAATTAGAGAGTAAGTTCTAGCATTATGAGTTCATAACTGATGTTCATTCAATCAATTGATCAAAGTAAAGATAATGAGATCAGAAATTGGTTATGATGACAAGGAATGAGAATGGTGTTTTCTCCTCCATTGGGTTGCCTCCCAATCAGCGCTTCATCTAATGTCTGGGCAAGACAGCACAGTAGGTCAAGTGCTTGGTGTAGGCATGGTAAGGATGCAGCGTCAACATGGAACATATTGTGAGATTCCCACTGCAGAATTTTCGCTGCATCATGTGGAAAGGCATTAGCAACACAAAAAGGAGTATACCGACGAGAACGTAGTTTATTTGGAAAGAGATTGAGAAGTGATTTCAGTGAGAGCATTTTTCATCCATTTCCAAATGTCTTCCTTAGAAAATGCGTGTGGTGAAACGGCTTAGATTGTGCCATGTACGCCCGAGACGTCAGTAACCTTTTCCTTTGTCATTTCTGTCTTTTCATTCTGAACTTGAAGAGGGGTACCAAGTTGAGGGCTTCCACCACCTTTTTCTTGTTTCTGTTGTGGAGCAGAGAAGGCTCATTGTGTTCCAAAACCGTTCCCTTGTCCTTGGGTTGAGCCGTGGGTTGGGGCAGCAAGGTGGGCAGTGAATTTAGGCATCTAACATCCACCAATGCTGATTTGTTCTCAATTGTAGCCCTTTCAGATGGTTTATGGAGTTCGCTTTCAAGTGGGTCCTTGAAGCATCACTTTTCTAGCACTTGAGGCATCAAATCATCCTCTTCCAAATCTGCCAAAATGTCCTTTTTACCGTCCTCCTTCCCATTCTCTTCCTACCATTCTTCTTCCATTTTGAGTTCCTACCTATGAGTGCAAGGTAAAGAAGTACGGTTAGGCCTTGAATCAACCTCAACAACATTAGAAAATAAAGAGTATATTTGAGGGTCAGAATTGGGGTTGTCCCATTGTTCAATCTGAGCAGATTTGGGAAGCCATGTCACGTCATGGCATTGGATGGGAGCCACGACCTCTATGGCAGGCTGTTGATGTGCTAACGTGATGATATCCTTATCATGATCATCATCCACGACTTCACTTGGTAGGGAAGGTGCCATGTTTTCAATTTGACTCATGTAGAACAAAAACTACCTCTTGTGTTTGTCATGGCTCTCATCCATGCGGTCACCCATTTCTCGAATTTCTTGAGCACCAGCCGTGACTTCTTGAGTACAAACCTTAATGTTTTCTATAATGGGCAGCATCAAAGTTTGGAGTTCAGGGTTTAGGCCAGGCTTAGGAGCAGTTTGAGTGGTATTCCATGGGGCATTGGACTAATCGCACCATCCTGGATTGTATGGACTTGAGTATTCTTGATAATGGAATCCACGCTGATTGCTCCACCCTTGGTTGAATGGACTTGAGTATGGATCGTTCCAAGTTCCCATATCCATGTAAAAGTTGTTCGTATGTACAAAAAAAGTATTACAAATTGAGTTAGTATACAATCTAAATTAAATGGACACCGTTGAGGGATAAGTCCCCGGCAATGGCGCCAAAAACTTGTTGGTAAAAATAGAAGGCAAGAGTATGCAATTTATTTCTAACAGTTAAAACCTTGCAAGTGCACAAATCAATTAATATAGTATAGCAGGAAACTAAGGATTGATCCCTCAAGGACTTGTATCAATGTTTTATATACTTTATAATTTAGACTCAACTAACTCAGCTTATGACTCCAAAAACAGAAAAGAAAACAAATAAGAGACCTAGACCTAGACTCAACACTAACTAGATGTGCAAATACACAGATTTGAAGGGGTTACAATCAAAACAGAAAATAAAGACAGAATTGAAAGAACTTAAAAGTAGTAGACAAATGCAATACGATTTCTGTATTAATTTATGAACTAGAATGAATTAAGGCATGGAATCCAATCTAAACAATCATGAATCAATACTATGAATGTCTAACTTATCAATTTCAATGCACAACTAAGATGTTCACAGGTTTGCATGGCATATAACTAAACTGCATGAATTATCTCTTACTTAGCATGTTAGATGCATGGCTTGTACATCAAACTTATATCTCTAGGTGCAACCTAGCATGGCATATACTAAGATTTAGTACCTACAAACTCATTAAAAACAAAGAGAATTATGAACATCACATGAACCCTAGAACATGGCATATATCCTAGATCTTCATGAAATCAGTTTACATGACTAGTTCTTAACCTAACCACATGTTGCTAATGAATGAAAGAAGATATGGCAGTTATCCTAACATTCCCAATGACAAGCAAACATAAACAAGATAGCTAAGCTTGTAAACAAATGCTTGAAAACAATAAGAACAGAAAACTAATTCTAGTTGCAAAAAAAAATTGATAAACCAAAACTGAATCATAACATTAATTTAATCAGGTCTAGGCCTTCAAAGCAGCCCTACCAACTACAAAACTACTCCATAAACGAATTCAAAAGCTTAAAGAAATACATAGAAGGTTTTGGAAGACTAAACCCAGAAGAATGCACGAAGCCAAGGCTCTTGCTCTCTCTCTCTCTCTCTCTCTCTCTCTCTCTCTCTCTCTCTCTCTCTCTCTCTCTCCAAGCTTGGTATAGCTCCCACTTGTGTCACCAGATGTGTTTTTGTTTTTTCTGTGTTGTGTTGCAGAATTTGGCCTCTGATTATAGGTGTAGAATTCATCTTAAAACAGCCACATTCAAGTGGTTTAATGCCATTTAAGCCATGAATTGATTTCCATATATACCTCATTATAACTAGCATTTTGTATAAGTTGTGTAACAGAAAACTAGCTGTTTTGAAACTGAGCAGCATCCCTTTATGACGTGATAACTCCTTGTAGAAATGTCCAAATCAAATGCTCTCACAACCATAAGAAACTAGACTTCTAGACCTTTCCAACCATATATGGCCCATTGTCTAATTCATCCTGAACACTTTGTGGTGAAGCTCGCAAGTTGGGTGTTGTGCGGAGAACTCTTCGGGCTGAGCTTGGGCCACTTGTGGGCTAGGGACTCATCTTGAGTTTCTTGGGCTTCAAGTAATCCATTCTTAGCTCCTCAAGTCTTTATGATTCATCAAAAATACGATGATTTCTTCAAACCCATACTTTTATCCTGAAAACCTCAAAAACAACAAAATACCTTATATTGCATAGAGATTTCAGTCAAAAACTAAAGCAAAAGAGGGTGTAAAAATATATCTTTATGCACTCAACAAGTAGTGTGAGTAGGTTTAGGCATGTTCTTTGTTTTCTTTTAGTGTTTTGTGTGTTTTTAATCAAGTTAAAAGGATCTAAACTTAATTGAACATAATCATTGAAACAAGTCCTCGAGGGATCGACCTTTACTTGCCAATATATTATCATAACCGATTTTTTTATACTTGCAAAGATATAACCGTTAAAGATAGAGTACATATTCTTGTCCTTTATTTTTACTATCAAGTTTTTGGCGCCGTTGTCGGGGACTTTGTCCCTTCTTATATCTTAGATTGTTTTATTAACTCAGTTTTTTTTTTTTTAGGTACATGTCTTGCCCAGACAATAAATAAAGTGCTTATTGGGAGGCAACCCAACCTGATTCGATCTTTCCTTTCCTTTTTTGTTTTTTTCGTATTTTTGTTTGATGCCATGCCTCAACTTTACTATCTTCATTTAATCTTTGCTTTATCACATTGAGGACAATGTTCAGTTTAGGTTTGGGGGTGTGGGCTTTCATTTAAAAATTAGAGAACATTTTGGAATGGGAATTTTTGACAAATAAAAAAAATAAAAAATAAATTTTTGTTCTTTTTAATTTCGTTTTTTTTTATTTCGAAAAAAAAATTTGGAAAAAAAATTAATAAAAAAAAGATTTTGTTTTTATTAAATTCATTACTCTTTGCTTGTTAATAAGAATGAATATGTTAAGTTAATCGTTAATGTTTTATTAAGGTTATGCCATTTTTAGTTTGTATCATAACTATGCACTTCACAATGTCATACTTTATGTGATTAAGTAGACAAGATGATTATGTTTAAGTGAACTTTAGAAAATTAGTGGAGACTACCCTTGTGTGTTTTTTAGCCTAATGTCATTCTTTGAAAGGGATTTATTTTGTTTCTACTCTTAAACACTCTTCGATTTTTGTTCATAAATTGTTGATCTCATTAACATTATTTGCATTGATTATTAATGAACTAATATCTTGTGTAGGTACTCTTAATTATAAGTTTGATTTACCATAAGAAGTTATGTAGGCTATGTGTGCTTAACCTCTAAAGGCCTTATCCTACCCTATTGCATGCTCCCTAAGCCAACTTTGAAGCCAAACACTCAACCTTTTCTTTCCTCACCCAAAGTATAACCTAACCAAAGTACTTAGCCATTCATCAAAGTATAACCTCAGTTTATGCTAAGGTTGCCCTAAATGAGATTCATGGTGAGAATGAGAAGCGAAAGAAAGTGCTGCCCAAATCCAAGATTTTGGCGTCATTATCAAAAGGGGAAGTTCAAAAGTTCCAGGAGTGAAAAGCTCTACAAGTGAGAATAATGAGGAAATCATTGCATGATCTTGGTTCAATTCAATTCAAAAGAAAAAGAAAGAAAAAAAATCAAGAAAACAAGAATAAGAAAAACGCTGAAAAGAAAGAGAGAAGAAAAAAGAGAAAAAAAAAGAAGAGTTTTGAAAAACAAAGTGAATTGAGCCAAGTGAGCCAAGAATCTCAAAATAAGCAATCAAGGAAGTATAATGTCGTGGGCCCTAAGCAAGGATTCAGTTCATAAATTCTAATTTCAAGTCATGACTTCTCATGCCTTGGCACAGCTCACGTTCTTTGAATCTTATCCATCCTTTCTAAACCCTAAGCTAAGCCCCATTATAACCTAAAATGGAAGACCTAACTGATCTTATGGACAATCAT
Organism: Oemleria cerasiformis; assembly: GCA_037349345.1. NCBI lineage: Eukaryota > Viridiplantae > Streptophyta > Magnoliopsida > Rosales > Rosaceae > Oemleria > Oemleria cerasiformis. Next base: position 1,187,713 of record JAZGTL010000017.1, on the reverse strand, counting down.
GCTGAGGATTAAGGTACGTATCTATGTTCTTACTGTTCAGTTCCTTTCATGAGATCCTTATTTGCATAATGTGCAATTCTTTATTAATACTTATATGTGATTAAACTTGAATTCCATAACATAAACTCATCACATATGCTTGAAAAGAGTGACAGCCTAGGATTCTTGTGTGAATTGAGAGTTGCCTAGTGAGGATTAGAGTCAAGGTGAAATCTTTCTAAGGCACTTAGATGAAGTTGTTTTAAGCATGATCACTTGAAACTATGGCACTTATACCTACACTTGACACATGACACTCTCGGCTATGGCATCCCTGTTGAGTCTGCAAAGCATGTCTACTTACTTTGATTCCTATTAGCTTGTTAAAAGTATTGTCTCTAGCATCTTAGTGTCTAAAGTAAAATGTTTGTGGGTATCGTGTTGCTATAACCCTCAGGAGACAAAACTCATCATGCTAGGAAGACCTAAGGGTTTAAATGTTTTATCTTAACTAAGATCGAGTTTTTTTTCATTCTGTTGAGTTTGTTTTGCTCAGGGACTAGCAAAAGATAGGTTTGGGGGAATTTGTTCAGTCATTATTTATGCATCATTTTGATGTCCTTAAGTACCTCTTTTATAGGTCTTTTGAATGATTTCATGCCAAAAATAGTAGAAAATGATCAATCTTGTGAGAATTGTGCAGATTTGGAAAGATAGGTAAATTCTGAGAAGAACGCAAAAGAATGGCTCAAATCGGAGTTATAACGAAGGAGATGTCTCAAGTTGAATGTCGGATCTCAAACCGAGTACAAAACTGAGTCCAAAATCGGGTTTTGGCGCATGCCAAGACAAGCCAAGAACCAGCCCAGGACATGTCCTGTGACATGTCCAAGAGGCAACATACCGAGTCCCAATCGAATCCCAGAGGAACCCCTACCGAGGTCAAGGACATGCCCTTGACATGTCTTAGTCACGCCCCAAAGAGGACCTTGCCGCAGCCCTATGAAGGTCTTAGTCTTGCGCCAACATCATGTCTCAAGAAGATCCCAGCTGAGAGCCAAGGTCATGTACCAAGTCCCTGCGCCAAGTTCCTGTCTCAATCGAAGCCACGCCATGACATGTCCCTGTTCCGCCTGCAACTCGCCAAGCTGCGCCAACCTAGAACCTGCAATTTGATGGAACAAAGTGAGACACCACTCATATTTGGACTTCAAATGACCTATCTAAGTTAATGGAAGCCCGTGTCTCTCCTGGAAATGCCAATGACTAGTTCGTGTCCTGTTTTGCCCTAAAAGACTTCCTGAGATCCCTATTTGAGCCAAATTGGGCCATCGACTTTTCTACAAGCTTTTGAGCAGGACAAAGCCCAGAACCATACTAGATACATCATTTGGAAGTGCCTGGAATGGTTTGTCTAGATTGGATTGGTCAATGACATGTTAAGTTCTTAAAAGACCAATTCTAAAGGTTTTTGAGCACAGAATCTGGCCCAGGCACTTAGGGTTGGCCAGGCCCAGTCCTTGACGTCCTAGCAACCTCCAGAAGACTCTAGAAGCTGCCTTGGCATGCAAGAAAGCTCAGAAGACTTATCTTACAAAGTTTCTGCAATTCCTACTCCAAATCCAATAAGGATTACCTTTTTGAGTCCTTTTTCATTCCTAACTAGAATAGTAGTTTTGAGTCGGTTTTTTATTAGGATTTTGTCCTTGATTGTCTCCTACGTTGTAAAGGTGTAGAGGCTCTATTTAATGGTCCTAAAGGCTTGCAGGTGAGGACCTCTAGACACCCTGGCCGCACCTTATTATTGTAATTCAGTTTTTCAATTTAAACACTTTAATTTTCTGCTTGTGAGAGAGTTGTGCGTGAGAAGTGGAGGGACAAGCTTTGGCGTGGTCTTCTGTTGTGCTTCATCCTCAATAATCTCCTTTGTATCTTTACTTCTATTGCTTTTACTTTATGAATTCAATTATGTTTATTTCAATTTCAATCATGCGTGAGTAGTCTCTTTTAGGATTAGGGATGCTTAAAGCCCTAGCCATGTTAGTTATTTAATTAGCTTTATGGCTCTTGATTTTAATTGCTATGAATGTTGAATAAGTTGGATTACTATGCTTAATGATCTTATTTTATGCCTATAAGATTAGCTACCTAGTTTGAATATAATTATTGATGTAATTGCTTGACGGACCATCATATCATCTTGTGATTTGTTGCATCACGGGTAGGTCGATGGACACCTATTCGTAATCTAAACTCATGACAATCTAGGATTGCACATCACTTTTCTAGGGATAGTATAGTGTCATTAAATTCTCTTTGTACTTCATGCATCATCTTAAACGGTAAGTGATAGACGTTCTAGATACACATCATGCTTAGGACATGCCAAGTAAGAGAGAATAACATATGTGGAGTGGGCCAACCATCGGGACCTTGGCATGGGCACTATATTCAGAGAGTTCATAGTAATTGAATCAAGGAAATCTAGTTAATAACTATAATTGGTTAGAGTGGATAGTAAGCCTTAATTCGCCTTAGTTCTTAAAATCAATCAATCAATCAATCTTGCATTGTTATTTTCTGCATTTTAGTTACTTGTTTTACTTGGTTAGAGTGAACTTAATCGTTGAAACAAGTCCTCGAGGGATCGACCTTTGCTTGCCAATATATTATCATAACCGATTTTGTATACTTGCAAAGATATAACCGTTAAAGATAGAATACATATTATTGTCCTTTATTTTTACTATCACTAAACAAGCGATAAAAGCGTCGGCTCTCTTCTTACTAACAGCACTGCTACGTGCTGGCACTCAATTAGTAGCGTTGGCACGTCACTCGGCTCCTTGGCTCACTTCGGTTGCAAAGTCTTTCTCCTTAGGTGCATGTCTCAACAACATAAAATCAGGGTTTCGCTCGTTATAGAACTTGACCAAACATCTCACGACACGAGCTGACGACAACCATGCAACAATTGTATGAAAGTAAGTACAATCTCGTTAAGGACATGTTTTGTTGTTCATATGTCAAGGGCTAGTAGGGTTTTGCATTTTGTATCGAATTAAACCACATGCTCCACCGCTTGTGCAGGCCCCCGTCAATTCCTCTGAGTTTCGGTCTTGCGACTGTGCTCCCCAGGCGGAGTGTTTCACTCGTTAGCTGGGCCCCTGATTTACGTAGACCAAGGGCGAACACTCATCGTTTATGGCATAGACTACCAGGGTATCTAATCCCGTTCGCTCCCCATGCTTTCACACTCCAGCGTTGGTAGGGACCCAGAGTAGGCCGTGTCTCAGCCCCAGTATGGCTGATCATCCGAAAAGAACAGCTAAGCATCATTGGCATAGTCGGCCTTTACCTGATCATCCGAAAATGCCCCTGACAATCTAGACCCACATCTTTCGCACATGAACTCTGTTTCCCACATACCACCTGTCTACGAATTCTTGAGTTCGAGACCTACGCAACGGTACCCGAAACACAGCTAAAAGTGTCTCGAAACAAAAATTGACTTTCACGCCCCTTAACAACCAAGGGTAAATTCACCTTTTTGCAAAATAATTTATGAAAATTCAATAATTAAATTTCCAGTTCGTTACACTAGCACCTAGATCCTAGATCAGAGGATGTCGGTGAGTCTGATTGTTCTAACTTCTACTGTTGTCAGTTGCCTTAAGGTGCCTTCCAGTTCCAAGCCAATGAGGGAAATTTCCAGTGAGGAGGATCCTCATTTAGAAGAAGGAAGAAAAACATACGTATCTTTTCGCTTAGAGCTAGGGTCAAAGATCAGTCCAAGCTAGGATCAGCTCTCAGAAGTCAAACCTCTCCTCTGCAACTAGGTCAGTTCGGGCTACGACCCTTCGAGTATGGCAGTTCATGAGCTGCTATCTCTGACCAAGGTTAGGTCCTCTTTTGCTATGTTGCTGTTATTCTTCCTCCAACCTGTACACAAGCCATGGCTTCTTGAAGTCAAGTACATCAAAGGTTCATCTCAAGGTGGACTCAATATCTATTATCTTGCCACTTCGCTTTCTCCAAATCTTTCGTTTCAAGTATCATACGGAAAAAAATAAAAGTCATAAGAGAGTAGGCATATAAACAAGTAAACCCGACCCAGGAGGAATGTACCGAAACATCATACATATGAGACTGATAGCTTCATCTACCATGTCTCTTGTGAAAAATTCTGTATTTATCAACCTGTGTGACACCAGCCAATCAATTCATTCAATCGACGAACAGGTTGGGATGATAATCATATACTTTTCCTATTCTTGAAGCTCAATCATTAAGGCGGGCTAATTTCCGAGTCTCTCCATTTATGTAAAAAAATAATGGGGCTCCCTCCTATCCCCTACTAGTCTTCTTTCTTTTTCCTTAGCTCCCCGAAAGAAAGGAAACTTCCTCGATTGGGCATAGTAGATATATTTTAGAGGAAGTAGAAGATAATTTCATTGGTAAGCATTGTTTAATGGATCAAGCTGATGTAACCATCATAATTAGCTGTCTTCATAAGGTAGCTACTCTTACATCCTTTATTTGATTTAGGGGTTACCAACTGTTATTGCTACATTCCTCTTAGAAGTGGTGTCAGGACCCGTCCCGAATTTCCCCTCGAAACCCGGGAAGAACCCTGATCCCGTCTGACAACCTAAGAAAAGGTTCCCAAAATACCCTTCAATCCTTACAAAATATAATAATAATAAATACTTCCACTTGTCAGACAAGCGATTCAAGCACTCAATAATTCCCGTAATTAATGACCAATCAAATACAATATAATATCAGAGCGTCTAAGTAGGATCAAGAGTAAAATTTAGATATCCTACTCAAATATAATTACACAGCGCAGTCGAAGTACTAATGCCTCTGCCTCGAGATCAGTGTTCGCGTCAACTCTACTCAACTGCCTGAAGGGGGTTTAAACACAAAAGTTGTGAGTGGACAAAAATAATCATTTATAAATTGTTTTCCAAGAAATACCTTTCTTCCCCTCCATTTATAAAATCATGCATGCATAACATAAAACAATTTATGATACTAAAACATTATATGTAGATCACCAAAAATTCCTTTTCTCTTTAAAACCACTTAATTGGACTCACATAAAATCTATATAATGAAAATACCTCGTGATCCAAAGTTTGGTTTGAAAACTCTCTTCAAAAGAGTTTAAAATCATTTAAATCAATCTGGACACATAATATCTCAAATTCACAATTCAATCTGGACACATAATATCTCAAATTCATTGTTCCCGACATATCCACAACACACTAGGGTATCCCTTGAGATGTATTAAAATCTGTACAACTCTCTGTACTATCTGTACTATGCATAGACAACTTCGTAACCTGGCGGAGCAAGGCCCCTCAACACCAAGGTTCGAACCCTCAACAACCAGCGGAGCAAGACCCCTCAACACCGGTCAGAGCAACAGTAACCATCGGGACAGGAACCAGTGAACCAAATCCATACTTCGAAATCTTTGTTTCTTGGCCTAAGCCAAATTCTTTGCAATATCATTTTATGGCAAAAATCAGTAAAATCATAATTACGGGTCTAAACCCCAAATCACATACTCAAATAGTTACCACGTCAAAATGATATCAAAATCGAGTACAAAATCAGGCCATTTCTCAAAACACACTTTCACTGAAATATTGGAAAACATGTGTCCAGCATCATTTCTAAAATCCCAGAAATTCATTGCAACCATACATAACAGTATTAAAATCAAAGATACATTTATGCATGCATTATAGTTTATAAACCAAAAGTCCACTCACAAACCTGTTGAAGCAAGCTCAATCCCGAACTATACGCTCCCCTGATGTTCCTGGAGCAGTATCGCCTGTCCAAATTAATAATCGGGATTACCAGCTAATAATAAGAACCGTAAATATAAACCCCCTAAACCCCGGGAGTCTAACTATTATGGCTAGAAAACGCAGCAACTTTAAAACGCCCAAAATAACCTCTAAACGACGTCCGATCGACTCGAAACCTGCGCCAACAAATCCGAAACGTCAAAAACTACCTGTCATGCGACACCGTGACCTCAGACTCGGCCCCACGCGCCGACGGAAGGTCAGAACACGCGCCCACACGCCGCCACGCGCCCTCACGCGCCTGCTACAGTACCCACGCGCCTGGACCGGTCCAACCCGGTCCAACTCGGCCTGACCCTGTTCAACTCGACCCGACCGGTTCAACTCGACCTGACCGGTCACCGGTGACTCGCCGGAGAAGACGACCGGCTGCCGTCGCCGTCGCTGGAGGTTGGCCGGAGAAGATGACCGGACCACCACCTCCGCCGCCGTCTGGTTCGCCGGAATCCCCCATTTCCGGCCGAAACTCCAAGCTTTACAACTTACTCAAAACTCAACCATTTTTCACAAATTTTACGTCTAAATCTATCTACTCGAACCCAGGAATGCAAATATAGCCTTAAAACATCGAACACGTACCTGTGCTAGCCGGAAAATCGATCGGAAGGTTCGAAACTTCCTATCCTCGGTTCGACTTCCTCCGTGGTCCTCTCCTTCGATGGTTGGTACGGTTATGATCGTGGGAAGGAGTAGAATACGATTAGTTGATCAAAACTGGAAGCTAAATCCTTGAAATCAAAGTTGACTTTGTGGGTTTGTGGGTTAATTTTCGCACGGTTTCGGGTGGTTTGTGTTTATGTTTGTCACACAGAGAGAATGAAGATGAAGATGAAATGAAATGGATCAGATTAGTCTGATTTGGGGGTTAAAAATATCTACCCCAAATCAAAAGTTACCAAAATGCCCTTGAACATCTAGACCCCTAACTTTCGTCCACGAACTCCGTTTTCCGCGTACCGCCTGTCTACGAACTCGTGAGTTTGAGACCTACGTAACGGTATCCAAAACACCACCAAAAGTGTCTCGAAACAAAATTTGACTTCCATGCCCTTTACCGACCAAGGGTAAAATCGTCATTTTACATAAATAATTTACTTCAATCCAATAATTGAAATTCCGGGTTGTTACAATCTACCCCCCTTAAGAAATTTCGTCCTCGAAATTCAACTCTACCCTTGGAACAAATAAGGATACTGCGCCCGCATTAGTTCCTCGGTTTCCCACGTGGCTTCCTCCACGTTATGATTCCTCCATAACACTTTAACTAGAGGAATACTCTTTCTGCGCAATACCTTCTCTTTCCAATCCAAAATTTGCACCGGTTGCTCCTCAAAGGTCAAATCATCCTTCAGCTCAAGTGGCTGCTCTCCCAATACGTGAGATTCATGAAACAGATATTTCCGGAGCAAAGATACATGAAAAACATTATGAACTCTGGATAATTCCGATGGTAAAGCAAGACGATATGCCGTTGGTCCTATCCTCTCCAAAATCTCATACGGACCAATGTAGCGAGGACTCAGTTTTCCTCGTCTACCAAAACGTACCACTCCCTTCCAAGGAGATAGTTTCAAGAACACCCAATCACCTACCTCAAACTCAAGGTCTATGGTTCTACGGTCTGCATAGCTCTTCTGGCGATCTTGAGCTGTCTTCAACCTTTCTTTGATGATCCTTATCTTTTCCTCAGTCGTATCAACCAACTCTGGTGTTAACAGTTTCCTTTCACCCGCTTCGTTCCAGCATAACGGTGTCCTGCACTGCCTCCCATACAGTGCCTCGAAAGGAGACATCCCAATACTCGACTGATAACTATTATTATAAGCAAATTCCATCAGAGCCATGTGTGAATCCCAGTTCCCTTTAAACTGTAGTACACAAGCTCTCATCATATCCTCCAAAACCTAGATTGTGCTCTCAAACTGACCATCCGTCTGAGGATGAAAAGCTGTACTAAAATGCAAGGTAGTGCCAAAAGCCTTCCGCAAACTCCGCCAAAACCTGGAGGTAAATCTAGGATCCCTGTCCGAAACAATTGACTCTGGAGTCCCATGTAGTCGTATGATCTCATCAATGAACAATTTGGCATACCGACTCATCCGAAAATCTTCCCGCACTGGCAAGAAATGTGCAGACTTCGTGAGTCTATCAACAATTACCCATATCCCATCATGTCCCTTCTGTGTCCTTGGAAGTTTATACACAAAATCGATCGTAATGTGATCCCACTTCCATTCCGGAATAGGTAATGGTTGAAGTGCCCTATATGGTTTTTGCCTCTCTGCTTTCACTTGCTGACACGTCAGGCATCTACTCACAAACTCAGCAATTTCCCTTTTCATCCCAGTCCACCAATAGTATTTCCTTAGGGTATGATACATCTTGGTACCTCCTGGATGCATAGCGTAAGCCGAACTATGAGCCTCATCAAGAATTTCCCTTTTTAGCTCCAGCTCATTCGGTACGCACAATCGGCCATCCCTAACCAAGGCTCCATCATCCCTAAGCGCATAGTCCTGCCTGTTTCCAGCCTCCAACTCCATCCTGATAATGCACAATGTAGGATCCTGGAGTTGAGCCTCAATAATCCGATCAATCAGAACAGGCCTCACATGGAAACTAGCCAACAAAGCCCCCTGGCTATCCATGTCCAGTACTATCCCTGCTCTACGGAACTCTACCAGTAACGGTAGGTAGACTGTATGCAAATGGGCTAAAGAACCCATGGATTTCCTGCTTAAGGCATCCGCCACAACATTGGCTTTCCATGGATGGTACTATATAGTACAATCATAATCCTTTATTAACTCAAGCCATCTTCTCTACCTCAGATTCAGGTCCTTTTGGGTGAACAAGTACTTTAAACTCTTATGGTCGATGAAGATCCGACACGTCTCCCCGTACAAATAATGTCGCCAGATTTTCAATGCATGCACCACTGCAGCTAACTCCAAATCATGTATGGGGTAATTCAACTCATGGGGTTTAAGTTGTCTAGAAGCATACACTATCACCTTTCCATGCTGCATCAACACGCAGCCTATACCACGCAATGATGCATCACTATACACCTCGAATCCCCCAGTATCATCAGGAAGGGTCAATACTGGAGCAGAAGTCAACCTCCTCTTCAGCTCCTGAAATCCCTGTTCACAATCAGCTCCCCAGTCAAACTTGACCCCTTTCCTAGTCAACCGAGTCAACGGCCCTGCTATCGTAGAAAATCCTTCTACAAACCGTCGATAATATCCTGCCAAACCCAGAAAACTCCTCACCTCTGTCACTGTCCTCGGTTGCTCCCAGTTTGCCACTGCCTCAACCTTTTGGGGATCTACGCTGATACCCTCAGCCGAAATCACATGACCTAAGAATCCAACTTCGGTCAACCAAAACTGGCATTTACTAAACTTGGCAAACAAATGCTTTTTCCTAAGCATATTCAGCACCAACCTTAAGTGTTTCTCATGTGCTTTAGCACTCCTCGAATACACCAAGATGTCATTGATGAACACAATCACAAACCGATCCAAATACTTTTGAAACACCCTATTCATCAAATCCATAAATGCTGATGGGGCATTGGTCAACTCGAAGGGCATCACCAGGAACTCATAATGACCATAACGAGTCCTGAAAGCTGTTTTCTGAACATCCCCTTCTCTGATCCTCAAATGATGGTACCCGGATCGAAGGTCAATTTTCGAAAAATATCTTGCCCCCTTAAGTTGATCAAATAAATCATCTATCCTTGGCAAATGATACTTATTCCGCACCGTAGCCCTGTTTAGCTTCCGGTAGTCGATACACAATCTCAGACCACCATCATTTTTCCTCACAAATAACACTGGTGCACCCCAAGGTGAAACACTTGGGCGAATAAATCCCATATTCACCAAATCCTACAACTGAGTCTTCAATTCTCGCAATTCTGCCGGTGCCATTCTATACGGTGCCTGTGAGATAGGTTGAGTACCTGGTAAAAGCTCGATGGTGAACTCAATCTCCCGGTGAGGTGGCAATCCCGGAAGATCATCTGGAAACACATTAGAGAACTCACTCACCACTGGAATATCCTCCACTCTCATCGAAGTATCCCGAGAATCAAACACATGAGCCAAATAACCCTCACAACCTTTCCTCAGCAATTTCTCAGCGGTCAAAGCTGATATCACTCCACAGGGTAGTACCCTACGATCTCCCCTGAATGTAAGTTCCGGTAAACCTGGACTCCGGAAATCCACTCTCTTGTCATAACAATCAATAGAGGCATGGTGCATAGTCAACCAATCCATCCCCAGAATCACATCAAAATCAAAAATATCTAAGGCGATTAAATCTGCCTCTAATGCATGACCTTCCACTAACACTGGACAACTACGAATCACGAGATTCGCCACTAACATATTCCCAGTAGGAGTACTAATACCCATGTCCCAACCAATCGGAGACAATTCTCTATCAGCAAACAATGTAAAACCCCGAGAAATGAAAGAATGAGTCACCCCAGGATCTATTAAAACATAAGCATCACGGTTAAAAATAGATAACGTACCCGTGACCACATCTGGTGCTACTCGGGCCTCCTGTTGCGACATAGCAAACACTCGGGCTTGTGTATCCAACAATCGACCACGACCCCACTATCTGCCTCTGGCCCTGTTGGACCCACGGGCCCTGTTTGTCCAATTGGCCCGGTTGGCCCTATTGGATTGACTCTGACTTCCAGCTGCAAAATCGGGCGTCTGAAATGTCCTCTATTTAGTAGCACCACGTCCCCAGGAACTACTGGTCGGATAAAGATGTGGGCAAAATCTCTTTATGTGACCAATCTCCCCACAGAAGAAACATCCAGTGCCACCAGAGCTGCCACTCAGTCTTCTAGTTGACTGCACTGAAGCACCACTAGAACGGGCGGATGACTGGGGTGCCTGTCTGGCTCCGCCACTGCCTGATCCGGATCCCTCACCCCCAGTAGATCCAGAGCTGAAACTGCCTCTCTTGGACGGTCCCTGACTAGAGGCTCCAATATCCCAGCGATCCCGGTGTCGCCTGGAACCCCTAAACTGCTGCTGGACTGGCACACCCATGCTCAACTCTACACGAGCTCCAGCGTCAGACGCTTCTCTGAATGAAGTATGGGCTGCAGCCGTTAACGCTGACCGAAGTTCGCCCCTCAGCCCATTTTCAAATCTGCGGCGTCTGTCCCTCTCGGTTGCCACTAGAGCTGGTGCAAAATGAGCCAAATCTATGAATTTCTGCTCATACTGAGCCACTGTCATATCTCCCTGCTGTAGGTGCAAGAACTCAGCCTCCCTGGCATCTCGGTACGAGCAAGGATAAAATTACTCAAGGAACTTCTCCCGAAAGGTTGCCTGGGTAATTGTACTGACTTCCCAACCTGATACCTCTAATGCGTTCCACCAATGATAAGCGGAACCACCCAGCAGAAAAGTGGCTAACAGCACTCTGTCCCCCTGAGGACATCTCATAACCGAGAACACTCCCTCTAAACGAGTAATCCACTCTATTGCATCATCTGGGCTAGAGTCGCCCATAAATATTGTAGCCCCTAATCTTTGGGCTCTCTCAAAGTCTGAACCTTCAGTAGCAGTCCTACTCTGAAGTACAGAAGTCAAAGTGTGACCCAATTGTTCCAGTGTTTGCCTCATATCAGGCTCCACTGCAGGTTCAGGTGTGTCCCCAATATTTTCCGACTGTTGACAGAACTCGCATCTCGGAGGCATTACGCTGAAAAGAACTATACCTCATCAATACCAAAATAATTGTACACGTAGTGTACAATCTACAGGAATTTAACCTCGTGCTCTGATACCAATTGTCAGGACCCGTCCCGAATTTCCCCTCGAAACCCGGGAAGAACCCTGATCCCGTCTAACAACCTAAGAAAAGGTTCCCAAATTACCCTTCAATCCTTACAAAATATAATAATAATAAATACTTCCACTTGTCAGACAAGGGATTCAAGCACTCAATAATTCCCGTAATTAATGACCAATCAAATACAATATAATATCAGAGCGTCTAAGTAGGATTAAGAGTAAAATTTAGATATCCTACTCAAATATAATTACACAGCGCAGTCGAAGTACTAATGCCTCTGCCTCGAGATCAGTGTTCGCGTCAACTCTACTCAACTGCCTGAAGGGGGTTTAAACACAAAAGTTGTGAGTGGACAAAAATAATCATTTATAAATTGTTTTCCAAGAAATACCTTTCTTCCCCTCCATTTATAAAATCATGCATGCATAACATAAAACAATTTATGATACTAAAACATTATATGTAGATCACCAAAAATTCCTTTTCTCTTTAAAACCACTTAATTGGACTCACATAAAATCTATATAATGAAAATACCTCGTGATCCAAAGTTTGGTTTGAAAACTCTCTTCAAAAGAGTTTAAAATCATTTAAATCAATCTGGACACATAATATCTCAAATTCACAATTCAATCTGGACACATAATATCTCAAATTCATTGTTCCCGACATATCCACAACACACCAGGGTATCCCTTGAGATGTGTTAAAATCTGTACAACTCTCTGTACTATCTGTACTATGCATAGACAACTTCGTAACCTGGTGGAGCAAGGCCCCTCAACACCAAGGTTCGAACCCTCAACAACCAGCGGAGCAAGACCCCTCAACACCGGTCAGAGCAACAGTAACCATCGGGACAGGAACCAGTGAACCAAATCCATACTTCGAAATCTTTGTTTCTTGGCCTAAGCCAAATTCTTTGCAATATCATTTTATGGCAAAAATCAGTAAAATCATAATTACGGGTCTAAACCCCAAATCACATACTCAAATAGTTACCACGTCAAAACGATATCAAAATCGAGTACAAAATCAGGCCATTTCTCAAAACACACTTTCACTGAAATATTGGAAAACATGTGTCCAGCATCATTTCTAAAATCCCAGAAATTCATTGCAACCATACATAACAGTATTAAAATCAAAGATACATTTATGCATGCATTATAGTTTATAAACCAAAAGTCCACTCACAAACCTGTTGAAGCAAGCTCAATCCCGAACTGTACGCTCCCCTGAAGTTCCTGGAGCAGTATCGCCTGTCCAAATTAATAATCGGGATTACCAGCTAATAATAAGAACCGTAAATATAAACCCCCTAAACCCCAGGAGTCTAACTATTCTGGCCTAGAAAACGCAGCAACTTTAAAATGCCCAAAACAACCCCTAAACGACGTCTGATCGACTCGAAACCTGCGCCAACAAGTCCGAAACATCAAAAACTACCTGTCACGCGTCACCGTGACCTCAGACTCGGCCCCACGCGCCGCCACGCGCCGACGGAAGGTCAGAACACCCGTCCACGCGCCGCCATGCGCCCTCACGCGCCGGTCACGCGCCTGTTACAGTACCCACGCGCCTGGACCGGTCCAACCAGGTCCAACTCGGCCTGACCCGGTTCAACTCGACCCGACCGGTTCAACTCGACCTGACCGGTCACCGGCGACTCACCGGAGAAGACGACCGGCTGCCGTCGCCGTCGCCGGAGGTTGGCCGGAGAAGATGACCGGACCACCACCTCCGCCGTCGTCTGGTTCGCCGGAATACCCCATTTCCGGCCGAAACTCCAAGCTTTACAACTTACTCAAAACTCAACCATTTTTCACAAATTTTACTTCTAAATCTATCTACTCGAACCCAGGAATCCAAATATAACCTTAAAACATCGAAAACGTACCTGTGCTAGCCGAAAAATCGATCGGAAGGTCCGAAACTTCCTATCCTCGGTTCGGCTTCCTTCGTGGTCCTCTCCTTCGATGGTTGGTACGGTTATGATCGTGGGAAGGAGTAGAATACGATTAGTTGATCAAAACTGGAAGCTAAAGCCTTGAAATCAAAGTTGACTTTGTGGGTTTGTGGGTCAATTTTCGCACGGTTTCGGGTGGTTTGTGTTTATGTTTGTCACAGGGAGAGAATGAAGATGAAGATGAAATGAAGTGGATCAGATTAGTCTGATTTGGGGGTTAAAAATATCTACCCCAAGTCAAAAGTTACCAAAATGCCCTTGCACATCTAGACCCATAACTTTCGTCCACGAACTCCGTTTTCTGCGTGCCGCCTGTCTACGAACTCGTGAGTTCGAGACCTACGCAATGGTATCCAAAACACCACCAAAAGTGTCGCGAAACAAAATTTGACTTCCATGCCCTTTACCGACCAAGGGTAAAATCGTCATTTTACATAAATAATTTACTTCAATCCAATATAATCGATTGAGCGGACGCGGACTCCCGGGAGAAGACTTTGTCGTGAAGATCGAAAGATGCCGATATTCTCCAGTTCAATCTTTTGGCAGGAGCGGAAAAACTCCATAAGAGGAAAAAGCCAAAGAACAAGGCCAAGGGCCTTGAAAAGGATACTATCTCTCTATCTGAAACGTCCGAAAATGTCTCTGTTACATCATACGAAGTATTGCGGTGGGTACAGTTGAGCAGTCAATGTGGTGTGTACATGGACCAACAACTTAGCTAGTTGCGTGTGTTCATCAAAGTCTACCCCATCACATGAAGTGAAGTCGACGACAAAGTAACAAAGTATCAAATGCTAAACCAGGGGGAGATCTATGACCAGGAATTGGGCTTTTTCATAATAAAAAAGAAAGAAGAGAAAGAACTGGGGTTTGCACCTACATAACTGGTTGCTTGCTTACCAAGCCATACTGACAAGCTCCTCCAGTTCAATTATTATTCTTGACTTGACTTATTATTATAAAAACTACTCACTATTAAGATGAAAGACGATCGATTTTCTACCAAATAAGATAGAGAGTCCCACATACGAAAAACTGTCACAAATAGAGTTAAACCAAGTAACATTGCGAAGGCATAATGATAGTAGGGTTGGGATATCCCCGCCAACCGAACCCGACTTGAGGGTCTCCCCTCATCCGACTCTCTGCAGGGGAATCTCCACTCACTGCCTCCCCTAATATCCTTCCTTTACCACATCATGTGGGTTTACAGGAGATCCCAGAGGCTCACTCGAAAAGGCTGCTATACCATACCTTTTGACACAACTCTACTCTAGTAGTCACTGGACTCACTATAGTAGTCCGTCCGGCTACTCTTGCTGAAATCAATCCTCTTCATTCTCCCATGCTCTAGAAATTGCACTCCCTATACCACTACCATGTAGTTAGGTAGGGAAAATCAATCCGGAATCTAGAAATGAATGGGGATCCCTATCAATATAAAAATGAAGAATATATAATTAGAGTTTTATCCCTTTCTCTCACTCAGTAGATGTATTTGGTCTGATACGATACAGTACATTACGTGACGATGGAACGCAATGGGATGGATGGTAGAGGGTTGCCCGCGCCCAAAAGCGATGATTCACTTGTCCTCTTTTCCATAGGGACCCCGTGGCATACAATTGAAACGACTCATACTAGATATTCGTCCCTTTCTCTCTTGTTACAGCCTTGTGGACGGACGAAAGAGGGAAAGTTACAGAACGGGATAGTGAAGGCTCGTGAAGTAGACATCAAGCTCTTCTCAGCACCCTAACCTTTCTATTATATTATTAATGCGCTAGCGCACCCTTGGGGAGGGGATTCTTGCATTCCTGCTAGCACTACAAAAAGCTCTGGTCTTAATGCCCTTACTACTGCTGTGCAGCCTTTCCTCGGGTTCGTAGAGTCGAGTTTCCCGTTTACCTACAATGGAGGAGCCGCCCTCACCAGGCTGGCGGCCACGGGTCATAACTCGTTCTTCGCACAATAAATCCACTTTGAAGTTGACTTATTCGCTCGGCCAATCGTCGGAATGTGTACGAGATACCATAAGGGTCTAATATCTCAATAGCACCTTCGTCTAAAGCGCTTTGTCGGCGGTCCGGTGCCCCCTACTCACTTAAAGGATCCTGCGTAATTATGAAAGAAATTCTTTCTCAAGGTAAGAAGTTCCCTTTCGTTAAGCACTTCGAGCCAGGAGTGGACATCATTGTCTGCAGACAAATCCAGATCCTGTTTCATCATTAGCTTAGCTAAAGTGGAATAATATGACTAGCTTTCCGGAAAATTAGATGAAACCTGCTTTTAACGATATGAAAAATATGCGCTCAAAAAGACCCCCCCTCGCCAAATGAACAAGTTTAGTCTGAATTAGATGTAGAAGTTGCTCCCGCTCCGGACTTACTTCAAGGAAAGATAGGATTGGGCAATTCCGCCGGTTCTGAAGCTTGCCTTATTATTATGAAAAGGTAGTTTACTTGCTCGACCATAGGGAAAGGGAGAGCGAGCTTGCTTACTTAGTGCTTGCACTAAGGGGAAAGGGCTTTTTTATAGAGAGAGAGTGAGGGTGGCGGAGCTTGAGGCTTCTCAACTAGGGAGGAATTCTCCAAAAATGGAATTAGTTCACAATTACTACTACAAGAAAGCCGCCCTCTCATCACTTACCGCAATTTTTTCTTGGGGGTGTTCACAACATGTTTTTCTGATGTTCCTTTCTATTGATGAAGTGGTGACCTCGTGCTCATCAAGAAATGAAGGCAAAGGCCCCCGATCCCGAGTTTACCGTGGGGATCTTAGGGGGGCACCAAATCAAGGCCGCCAACCCTCGCCCTTTAGAGATAGGGGCGCAACAAAAAGTCTTAAAAAAGGCGTCGGAGGCCTCTCCCTATGGCCGAGCAAGTAAACTACCTCCGAAGTTGGAGAAGAAAAAAAACTTTCTCAATAGGAATGCATCAAAAAAATGGCCCTTCCGTATAGATCGTCGTCGCATGAACTTTGTCAAAAAATCACTAGCCTTCTTATTGATCTTGATTAGTTCCAGCTTATTGAGAGTTCTCTTTTCTTTCTAGAACGGGCCCATTTTTAGATCGTCTCGTGAAACACTTACTATCCCGCTTTTGCTTTTGAAGCCCCCACCCATTCAATCACTTGCTTGTGATTGCAACCATTTCCCGAAAAGGCAAAGACGAGGGAATTGTCCGCTCCCATTCATGTCACGAACCAAACATCGTTCTGTCCCGAATTCTTGAACCGTTGGTTCTAGACCAAGATCTCCATTTTGTCGTACCATATATCGATCCGAAGAACTTACTTTCTATTGTAAGTCATCCATTATGCTCCTACCTAAAGTGATGCTAGGCTGTTTCACACACGTGCGCTTCGCTCGGCCACATGATGAACATTTTTTGAGCTAACTGCATGTCGAGCGCTTAAGCAGAGCTTGTGATCTCTCATTCCTCGCTTGTTCCAATCCCAGTAAAGAGCTTCAAATCTGATTCTACACTACATACGATATTCCATTCTGTGCCTCACTTGATCTTCACTTGGTTATACAAAGAGCATGCCCGAAGGGTCAACTACGCTCACCGCGCACTTGCATCACCATCTGAGCTTCGCTACCGCTTCGCCAGCTCCTACACCTACCACAAACTTGAATCATCATGTGGCTGCTAAAGCAAGCTAAGATTCACATAGCCCTGAGGAAGCCAAATGACCCTCCCCTCTCACGGCCGAATGCTCCGAAACACGTTGGAGAGCTTTACGATCCCGCCCTAAAACGCCCATTCTTCTAGAGTTCCTATGTGATCCTCATTCTCACTGCAGCCTTCTTAAGCCGAAAGAAAGCCAGGCAAGAATCTCATTTTTTTGGGGGAGCAGAATGGGTCTTTGTTTCTTGGGATTGTTGATAGATTCTCGTCGCCATCGTTTGTCTTCGACTCCTGTTGACCTCTCTTGTTCTCCTCCCCCTGGGTGGACGGCTAATGTAAACTTATTCCTGTAAGTCCCCATTCAGGAAGGCATTTTTAACATATAATTGTAACAGAGGCCAATCCCGATTGTCAGCAATAGAGAGCAGGAGACGAAGAGACTTCATCTTGTCTACTAGGTCAAAGGCTTCCTCGTAATCTATTCCATATGTTTGAGTAAAGCCCTTAGCTACTCGCCTGGCCTTTTCCTCCTTTCTCCCATAAAGCTTCTCCTCCCCCAATCTCATATCGAATTAGTAGAGATCAAGATGGGGAGACTCAAAATGAGACTCCTCTCTGAATCGAGAGGTATCAGATCGAAGTAATTGACTAAAAGACCGCACAAAAGCTGTATTTCCTTAAAAGATAAGGGCTCCTAGTTTGAAATTTTAATCTTTTAGCAGCCTCGGAGCGCAGTCTTAAGGTTGTAGTTGTTGAACGCGCAGCTCGAAAGGAGAGCTATAGGAGCAACAATGTGTTTGGACTGGATGTGTACCGAACGAAGATCGTGTCTATTTATGCTCAAACAATCCATATAAATGGAAATCTGGAAGCTTCAATTGTTCCCTGCTGAACCATAGAGTGCTATGATGGGGTAATTAAGTCCGTCCCTATTAAGCGGCTTAGGCGTCGCGGGCATGAAGTTTGAAATCCTTCGAAGAGAGTCCAGTTAACCACTCCTATTACTGGCTTTCCACATTCTAAGGGGGCCGCTCGGACGAAGAACCAGTAAATTGAGTATGGAATTAGTGCTCAGGCGGGGTTATCAACCACATCACAGGTTGCAGACCTATCGGGATGCTTCCTTGCAGAACCCAACAAGGGGTGTAACACAATAGAGTGAGTGGGAACCCTTGTAAACGTGAGCAGGAGAATAGTGATCAGTCTGACTTGTCTTAGACCAGCCCTACTCCATCCACCTTGGCTATCATGAGCTTATTCATAAGCTTGGGGCAACTTTAAATTTTTTGCTTACTACTAGCGCTTCCAGCACTAATTCCTACGTCGGGTCACATAGCCCCTGTGACCTTCACTTCACAGCCTGATTAATGCGCTTTTAAAGTGCACTTCTATGGCCGTTCGTCAAGCATTTTTTTTAGAGTTTCTTTCTCAGGATGTGCCTTTATCTTCACTGGTGGATTGGCATACTTATTGTGAACTTTTGTATGCGATTCCTGCTGTACTAGTGAGTGTAGCATTGATTAGTTATATAGTCTTGAGAAATGGTTGAGCATCTTGTATAATAATATAAAATAATATCGAGCATATTTTCGCTATGCTATGCTAGCTTCTTTGATTCAGAGCTAGTTTCAAACTATAGGGTAGGGGCTCTTCCCGCGCTATTGCGTACGTACTTAGCTTAGCTAGTTTAGGGCTTCTATCGCGCTATTATAGTGTTGAAAAACATGGGGTTTTAAAGCTAGAGACGTTCAATTCATGCTTTTTTATGATAGCTATTAAATCTTGTTAGTTAATCCATGCCCCCCGTCACAAAGTTGCTAATGGCTTTCGGTATGCCATGCGCACAAAAGGATCTCAACTGGTGTAGGGTTCTCATCCCACATACCCCATTTCGGTGCCATTGCAGTGGGCTCATTGGGCCCTCTAGTTTTTTCGATCGCTCTTCTTGCACACGAAGTGCAGCAAGCTATAACCCCTTTGCTTCCAAGCTCTAATCAGGTTGAGAGAGCATCCCTGACGTCGAGTAGGTTGTCTCCCTAGGCGTGTCGGTGAGCGCAAAGGTTTTGTGGGCCCTTGATCCGATCCCTCTCTTGAATCATAAGACGCGCTTTACTCACCAGAATAGACCGAGGAAGAAACCATTGCCTGCTTGTTTGGCTAGATTTCATCTGATCTTGTTTGACTGCTTATATACATAATTAGTTAACCCTTCAAAATAGCACAAAAAATGACAGCCATCAAAAGGCCTAAGCCCATATAGCCTCAGCTTGTCCAAATGATGTTCAACGGTCTCTACCCAACTAGTTGTGGCCCATAATCCAAAGGACCGACAACCAGTCAATTATCCTATCCTTCCTTACCTTCCAACCAACCGGCCAATCACGCTATCCTTACCTTTCAACCAACCCCTTCGATTCTACTACTACACCACTATATAATCTTAGTCCCTTACCTTGATGCCTACAACTCCATTTTTTTTCCAATGATGGCAAGAATCCGCGAAATACTGCTTTTTCTTTTTCTTGTGTGATTGACATCATAGCTACTGGAGGGAAAGTGATGTTGCCCACTCTGCCACGAAAGGGGGCCATTTTCTTCCACCAAAAAATGCATGTTCCACCATCATGGCCCAGCAAGAAGCATAATTCTGTTCCGAGGCTGCATTTCATTCCAGCAACAGTAGTATATAGTTCAAAACACCTTGTTCCATCCGGCGTGAATCCCCTCGATCACTAATATGTTGGAGGTGTTATTTGTATTGCAATAATGAATAAATGTACGAACACAAATAATGAGCAGACAAGCCCACTTTTATATGTGGGTTCATTTCAAAATGTATTTTTGTTTTGAATAAAGAAGCGCGCTCTTGTTTGTGTAACGTAGGTGTCTTTCTCGGTTGATGGATGGGATAAATGCCTATATCGCTTTGTAATGTTATTGTCATGTTGATGCTATGTTAAAGAATATAATCTTAAAAAGTTGCTCAAGACTTAGTCGTATTCTTTATAATTGTCTTTCTCGTACTACGTAAACGAACTTCAAGTCTTAATTGTGTACTCAACAGGAAGCGTCACAGCCTAGGTTTGGGCCACCTCCGATGTCGATCTACACAGGAATACTTTTCGAAAGTAGTTTTCCGAGGTAGGTTCTATTTTAACGTAGAGTGATTTGCCTGCTTCTATCTAGGCTATAGTTTACCTGTATCCTGCAAATGTCCAACACTTAGGTGCTTTCTAAGATCATCCTATATGAAAGATGTATGACATGTGTGGATAATGAATGACTTTCATGGTATGCAATCTGAACGTCCACAGAGTACAAAAGGTAAGACCTAATAAGAGAAATGAGCTTTGCACAACACGGGATAGAAACCTAATCCTAAAAGCAGAAAACTCATCACTGAACAATCATAGGAATAGAAGAAATAGGTTCAGACCAAGTGGCAGAACTCTCTATGAGTTGAGCTACATAAAAGATCCTATTAAAAAATGGATGTAGCTTAACTAAAACCCAATGCCAAGCAAAGCCCTAGACTACAAGTGAAGAAATTGGGTTCAACTAAGCCCTTAACCCAACATGAGGTGGAGCCTTAACCCGACACAAGATGGGACCTTATTAGGATAGTCAGCTTAGTCAGCCCAACATAGGTTGTCAACCAAAAAGGAGAAGTTCCTGTGGATTAAGGTTTATGGATATCCTACCCTAAGACGAGAGGATTGGACTTAGAACAAGACCCATCGGTGGATGAGATCACATCTTCATGACAAGAGGTGTACAAGTTAGGCCTCACTCAAGGTAATGGACCAAACCTAACGAGTCCAAACAAATTGGATCTTATTGTATGACAAAACCACATATTGGGCTTAATTCAAGGCCCATAAAAGATGGGATGGGTTGAATCCATAAAGCGCTCCATGGGGTCAAATGACTCTCAGAATAGCTTCGAATTGCACACAATTGCTTTAACTTGGGTCTAGTCACAATCCTTATGGGCCCAAGTCGTATTGGATCCTAAGTCCCACACATGGGGCTTATTTCAAAGCCCTTCCCTATTTATTCTAAAGGTCCATCATATGGCCCAAAAACACAGCCTATAAGTAAATTTTCCTAAGGTATTTCTGAGTGGGCCCAAGATAGAATGCCAAGAAATCTAAGAAGCGCACGCAGTCAAACGGGTGGGAAATTTCTAAGCTTTCTAGTGTGGCTAAGTCTCTCCTTATAACTCTGGGGGAGGAAGCTCCCCTCTCAAGATGGGCTATTTAAGGCCTTGGTCATCAGCACCCTTTGTTGTATCTCTTGGTCTGGAATGGTCCATGGGTACTGGTATGTGGGGTGGTAGAAACTGGTCGCGATCACAGCATAGGCCGAGTGGAACAGGCGCTCGAAACTAGATTCTGCCGGGCAAAAAAAGTGCAAGTTCGTGCAAGTCAAGCTCATTGAATTGGGTCTTTGTTTGGAAATAGCCATCGACACATTGGAGTCTTTTCTATCCCTAGTGGAGTCGCCATTGTGGGCACTTACACTTTCATCTCACCACATCACTCGAATCCTTAAGAGTTATGTAGAGAGATGAAAGGTTCAAGGAAGTTGACGGGTGATCATTCGAAAGAATAAGTACAACGAGGGTGATCAAAATGTCAATTCGGAGAGAGGAAGATCGACTGGCCAACCAAAGTAGAGGAACCCCGGGAGATAGTTTGACCACTTATAAGAATGTTATTAAATAGCGCACCAAATGCACGCAGTAAAGCAGTGCACCCGGAAAGAAAGAGGAGCATAGGGGGGTTGATTTACAATTTAAAAGCTGAAAAGCACAAAAAGAAAATGGAAGGTCTTGTCTTCAAAGGGGACCAGGTCAACCATAGCATCTTTGATCATGCTGGAATGGGGAAGAAAAGAATGTCGATCGTTAGCGAGAAGAAAAAGCAGGAGCCCTCACTCTCTCCACAATATCCTTAAAGACCTCTCTCATCAGGGGGCTATCAGCCCTATTTATCAACAAATGATATAGGATTGGAATAAACTATTCCTTCCGGAAGATTGTAAAAATATTAAAAGAGTAAGGGGGGATCTATATTTCTTGCCACAACTCTATTCCTGACTCAAAATCAATAAAGGACTTTAAGAGAGGATCAACATTGTCAGGACCCTTCCCGAATTTCCCCTCGAAACCCGGGAGGAACCCTGTCCCGTCTGACAACCTAAGGAAAAGTTCCCAAAATACCCTTCAATCCTTACAAATAAAATATGAGATTTCTGCCAAAAGCTCGGCCGACTCTCTTCTTAGGAATTAAATAATTGGTTTCCACCTGTCAGCCATGGGATCAAAAGCACTCCAAATTCCAACAGATAACAACCATCCAAAATTTATTATCAGATCATCTAGGTAGGATAAATAATACAAAATTAGATATCCTACTCGAAGTTTAGGTACAACGCGCAGCTAAAATACTACTAATGCCTCCGCCTCAGAAAGTGCCCACGTCAACTCAACAGCTTGGAGGGGATTTAAAACACAAAAGTTGTGAGTGGACAAAAATAATCATTTATAAAACCTTTTCCGAGGAAATCTTACCTTTTTCCCCTCTACGAATAAAACCATGCATGCATCACATAAAACAATTTATGATAATAAAACATCATCTGAAAACCAACGGAATTTCCATTTCTCTTTAAAACCACTTGGTTGGAATCACGCAAAATCTATAATATGAAAACCCATCGTGGTCCACAGTTTGGTTTGAAAACCCTCCTCAAAGGAGTTTAAAATCATTTAATTCGCCCTAGACACATAATATATCAAAACCAGTGTTCCCGAATAAAATCTCGAGTCGTAGCTCAAAACCCTCCACACACTCGATATACCTTGAGCTGTGCAGAAACCCTGTACTATGCATAGACAGCCTCAACAACCCGACGGAGAACACCCTCGACACTAGCATCGGAGAACCCTCAACAACCAGCCGAACAAAAGCCCTCAATGCCAGTCGGAGAACCCTTTTTTCCATCGGGACAGAAAACCAGTGAAAACCACAATCCGTGTTTTGAAATCTTTGTTTCTTTGCCTCAACCTCTTTCTTTGAAAACTCATTTATGGCCAAGCCAGAAAAATCATAATTTCTGGTCAAAACCCAAATCACAGACTCAAATAATTACCACATCAAAACGATATCAAAATCGAGTCCAAAAATACCAATCCATTTTCCAAAACACACTTTCACTGAAATATTGGAAAACTTGTATCCAGTAATCATTTCTTAATTCTAGAAATTCATTGCAACAATACATAACAGTATTAAATCCAAGATACATTTATGCATGCATTACAGTTTATAAATCAAAAGTCCACTCACCACACGTCCAAGCAAGCTCAATCCCGAATCGTACGTTCCCCTGAAGTTCCTGGAGCAGTATCGCATGTCCAAATTAATAATCAGGATTACCGGCTAATAATAAAAACCTTATATATAAACTCACTAAACCCCGGGAGATCCGCATACGTTGTCCTAAAAATGCAGCAACTTCAGACACCCAAAACTACCTCTAAACGACGTCTGATCAACCCGAAACTTGCACCAACATATCCGAAACGTCGAAAACTAATTACCTCGCGACGCTGTGACCTCAGATTCGGCCCCATGCACCGTCACGCGCGCTTATGCGTCGAAAACTATTCTCGGGAATGAACGATTGGATTAAAAAAAGGATTTTTTTTTGGAAACGTATTCAGTTCTTTGATCCATTCCGTGGCCCGAAATCCATCATTGGCTAAGCAATCATTTGGTTACGTCATTTTGGGCTTGGCTCTAACCGAACCAACAAGCAAGAAGCAAGCAAAGTACGGCAGGAAAGGGTACGACATGAAAGAGATAGGCCAGAGAAGTATGTAACCAAGGTGTTTCATGACGAGTCCATTTTGAGAAAGGCATTTGAGCCCAAACAAAAGGTTTTATTGTATAACTCAAGACTCCGATTGTTTCCTGGGAAGCTGAAATCAAGATGGTATGGACCATATGAAGTTGTCTTGGTAACTTCCTTTGGGTATGTTGAAATCAAGGATTTAAAATCTGGAATGCCATTCAAAGTCAATGGACACCGGTTGAAGCCTTACTTGGAGAGTGCTTATGTAACACATGGAGGAGTGACGCTGGTTCTTCATGATCCAATTTCTTAATAATTCAGAGTCATGTTTGGCTTAAGACAATGAACTTAGCGCTATTTGGGAGGCAAACCAATTCTCTTTCCCTTCTTTTGCTTTAGTTTTGTTCATTTTTTAGTTTTGATTTTGGTGATTTTACGTTTGTGTTTTCGATGCTTTTCTATTGACTCTTACAACTCAGCCTTGCTTGATTTTTTTACCATGACATACATTTATTGAGATAATTTTGCAGGTTCTAATTGTCAATAGAATGAGCTCTTGAGGAAGTTACTTTGCTGCAAATGGTTGCTGAACTTCAGCTGCATTACTTTCTGACTT
Organism: Oemleria cerasiformis; assembly: GCA_037349345.1. Classification (NCBI taxonomy): domain Eukaryota; kingdom Viridiplantae; phylum Streptophyta; class Magnoliopsida; order Rosales; family Rosaceae; genus Oemleria; species Oemleria cerasiformis. The sequence goes on along the minus strand of JAZGTL010000017.1, from coordinate 1,162,921 downwards.
ATTCACATTGAGGACAATGTTGCATTCAAGTGTGGGGGTATAGAAGAGTAGCTTAAATTTTCGATTTTGAATAGCTTAAAACAAAGGGTTTCTGTTCCGTAAACAAGTGGTTTGAAAGTTATGGGTTAAAAACTGAATAGTGTTGAAATTGAACAAAACTGTGGTTTGGAACTTCTTTGTTTTCATGTTGTTTGAGTCTTTTTGTGTCTTTAAGTCTTATTGTTTTCTTTTAGGTAGTTTAGGAAGTAGTTTGTAAAAAAAGAAAAAAAAAAGGAAAAAGAAAAGAAGTTTAAGAAAATAACAAAAGATTTTCCTTTTCTCAAGTCATTATTGTTGTGCATCATTCTTCTTGCTATAATAAGACTTGGTACATGTGATTTTGAAATCAGGAATTTCATATTGGCATTTGAGTGGGTTGATTATGGATTTGCAATTCTCTGTATTGTCCTTTTCTGGATGAATTCTATGATTTTTTTGCTTGGAACTATAATTTTCACATATCCATGTTGATGCCATTTGTGGTGGAGGAATTTGCATAATTTGGAGAGTCATAAAAATCACCGTGGAGGCTTATATAACCTTGTTAGCCTTTCAGCCTGTCCTTTTCTTTGTGAGGGTTATACACTAATTCCATGTTTTCTTGTCAAACCCTAATTTTGGGATCTCATTAAATTTGGTTTGGTCAAGTACTAAAAAAGACATCAAATTTGGATCATTACACTAGATCTTCCTCCTTTATCTATTAACGGCTTTAAAATAACCACATGAGACCTAGGAAATGATATAGGCAATTTTGTTTGGATCGTTTGAACCTTTCTTGCCTACCATATGTGATTATCTGATCCTTAGTAACCTGTTTGAGCTTTATGTTGCTCTTTGTTAGCAAAACTTGTCCTCCCATATTCCAATACTAGAGTTAGCCTTCATTCAAGAATTTCCTACATTTTTTTTTGAGAAATTGATACAAAGATTGTTTGGTGATGCTTTTGAGCTATTTAGACCATATGATGAGAAGCTGCATTCCAAAAGCAAATGAAAAGTGGAAATCCTACTGTGAAAAGGGAAGAATCTGAATTTAAAAAAAATGGGGATTTCTAATTTGCAACCGGTATGAAAAAAAAAAGGAACAAAATGTGGTACTCTTCAATTTGGTGTTATGCTTTGATTGCATGAAAAACAAAAGGAACAAAATGTGGTACTCTTCAATTTGGTGTTATGCTTTGATTGCTTAACCTGTGATATTGGTGAATTTCAATTCCTATATCAATTTCTCAAAAAGTTTGCATTCCATATCATTTCTTTCATTAGCCATTTCCCTAAGCCCATTACAACCCTTGTAAAGACCTAATTGATCTTAGGTGTAGTGTGGTTTATATGAAGAGGGTAGGTAGAGGAGGCACTATAAAGTGTCTTGTTCAATGTTTTCAAGTATGAGGCATCATGTCCTTGAGATCAAATTGTTATTTTTGCTTGCTTTGCTAACATAAATATATGTGAGCCATTTTAATTTTCTTATTCATTCTCACATATAGATTGAGTGAAACAGTTACCCAGTTCCTAGAGTGCTTTTGTTCCGGGTAAAATATCCCATGAGATTTGAAGTTGAAGTGAATTTTTGTATGGAAGTTGAAATTGTGTAAAAAATGAGACTAGAAGTGGTATTGATGTTGGTTATACGCACATACACACTCTGAGCATAAATGTTAATGGAATATGCCTACGACTTGGATAATGCTTAGACTGTTGCTTCTACTTACTGACATGCTCTGATGGTAATGTGGACTCCTAATGTTTTCGAATTGTCTTCTGATCTTTTCTTGGAGCTTTACATTTGGGAAGTTGCTGCATAACTCTTTCAAGCTTTTAGCTTGCTTAAAATTCTATTTTATTTTGCTTGAGGATTAGCAAAAACTAAGTTTGGGGGTATTTGATACGTTCCTTATTTGATATATTTTTATATCTCTTTTCTTTAGACTTTTGCTACATTTTGAGTTAATTTAGTCCATTTTCACTTAGTTTTGTGTTTTAATAAGATTGAGGAATAAACATGACAATATGAGCAATTTGGAAGATTCAAGTGCAATATGTATCCTAGGAGCAGAAATTCACAGCCATCCACTTCGCTGATTAAACAGTACTAGCTCGGGATGAATTAGCTATTGGGCCATATGTCGTTGGTAAGATACGAAAGTTAGCTTTCTGAGGAATTTTACGGATTGTGATTTGTAGTTTTCTAGGAGTTATGTTCGTTTTAGTACTGACTGCTCAGAAGAGACAAAACTGCACGAATTTGTACAGTTGCAGATTTTAACTTGAGGGCAAACCTGTCAAAAGCTACATATAGATAATTAAAACGCACATCATCATCTGCCATCATTTGCATCGTTTCTCTTCTTCGTCAATGTGAGTTCTTCTTCGCCAAAGTCTGAGAACGAAAAGACTGCCTAAGTGTTTTCATCTTCTTGTTACACCAATCCAAATTTCAATTTTATTTTCTCAAATAAAACTGATGGGTTCAATCAATTGTGCAATTTCAAACGTTACTCTTTCTCTTTTATTAGCTATTATTTGGCCATCAATGGAGAGACCATAAGAGATGAACGGCAAGGAAGAGGAAGAGCCCAGAAATTGCAAGGAGAATATGCTCTTCTCTACTTAAGGGTGCTGAGACATTTTGGAAAGTGGAGTTAGATATTTTCACAGAGCCTTCAAGACTTGGGCATAGTTGGAGTTCCAAAATCTGTATCATTTTCTTTTCCTTAAATTTTCTGATTTCTTTTGTGCTTTCTTCATAATTATGAATTAAGCTTTCTTTGCTAGAGCTAGGATGAAACTCTAATTTGATTATTCGAATTTTTTGAATGTTGAGTTATTGAATTCAAATTTAGCTTGATGAATTTTTATTCTTTGTTTTAATTGGGATCTATTTGCATTATTTTATTGATTCGCAACTTATAAAATTTGCATTTAGATGATTCGTTGTGTGGTGGATGAATGACCGTTGTTTTGCACTACATTTAGCTTCAAGAGACTAAGAATTGCAATTGACACTTACATGACCATATATTGTGTGATTGTATGATTTCTTGTTTTCATAAAGATTAAGGGCATTCTAAGATTTAACTTTATACTAGACCAATGATAGGTTACATCTCAGAATAGTTGATTCTTTACTGGACCAAGGATTGAACTCATACACGAGGAAGGCTAGGCCTAAAACTAGAACATTGAGGCTAGGGTTTTACCAATCCTTAGAAGACAAGGTTTTACCAATCCTTATAGGACAAGGTTTTCCCTTTGTCTATAAAAGAGAGCCTTTGTTCAGTATTTTGAAAAAGGAGATTCTTAGGCAAGATATTTTTAGAGATAATATTTTACACACAGATTATTAAGCGTAGAGCTTGGAGAAGAAGGCTATGCCGTGGCTCTATTGTGCCTGTTCTTCAACAATCTCTTATGTACCCTTATTTTTATTATTGCAATTTACTTATGAATTCAATTATATTTGTTTCAATTTCAGTTATGAGTGAATAGTTCCTTTCAGAATTAGGGCTGTTTGAAATCCTAGCCATGTTAGCTCGTTAAGTAGATTTTTATTCTTGTTCTTAATTGCTATGCATGCTGAATAACTCTGATTACTGCTTTAACTACCATTCTTTTATGTTTATAAGATTAGATACCTTGTTTGCATAAATTATTAATGAAATTACTTAAGCGACCGCCATATCATCCTGTGATTCATTCGCTTCAAGAGATTGAGGTTAAGAAACAATCTTGTAATTGGAATTCATAACAACCTAGGAATGCATCCCACTCTTCTAGGCTAGTGTGGTGTCATTAAATTCTATTAGTACTTCATACGTCATCTTAACTGGTAAGTGATAGACGTTCTAGTCATATGCCCTATCTAAAACATACTAAGTAAGAGAGAATGATATATGTTCAATGTACCAACGCCTAAGCATGAGCACCTAATTCAGAATTGCATAGTAATTAGATCAAGATAATCTGATTAAAAGCTATAATTGATTAGAGTGGATAGTAAGCCTTAATTCGCCTTAGTTAACAAACAATCAACCTTTCATTCTTGCATTGTTATTTTCTACACTTTGATTTACTTGTCTTTAATTTTCAATTCTCAAATCATAAACACTTGGATTGCATCTGCAGAAGACATTGCTAAAATCTCATACAAGCTAAAAACAAAAGAGATCGAGATCAGCCAAGAAGCATTAAAGCCCCCTCTTACAAGAAGCCAACACCTTTAATGAAGTCAAAGTCCGTTTCTGCACAAGACATTGCTCCTTTAAAGGTAGCAGATAAAATAAACTTCCACATACAAGAAGTTGAAATCATAAGCAATGAAGCATCAAACCCCAAGTTGAAAGCTATTATACTCGCAAAAATCACAAAGAAAACTGAAAAAAGGATCAAAACCAAAATATCGTTTACAGAAGACGAAAGCAGAGAAATTTTCTACCTAAACACATTGTTGAAGATCAAAATGATGACACAAAATAATTCTTCCACAAAACCAACTTCCACAACACTAACTTCCACTTCCTTTCAACTATGGCATAAACGTCAAGACCAAATTAGTGTACAATTTCACCAAACAAGGCACCCTTTACCAAAAAGAAAAATAGATTGAATTTCCAAGAGAACGTCCAACACAGAAAGAAGGCACAGATTATTCAATATCTAGGAACCCAATTCCATTAAGACCTACAGCAAGAGTGAGGAATGTAGGTGCATCTACATAAGACATTGAAGGACAACAGAGAAATTCCTGATACCAAATAAGTGAGGCAAACAAGAAACTAAAGCAGGGTGAATAAACAAAACCAGCCTCCATGAAGCCCACTGAAATAATTTTCACCAGCCCTGAAAAAACAAACTGAAAAACACAAGGCACAAATTCCAGTGTAAGTAACATGTAGCATAATTTAAAATTTGATACTATGTAAAATTTCAAAATGCAACTGACCGCCTGTGAAGAGCAATACTCCTACCCTTCTTAAAATTTCAAAATGCAACTAGACCCGGAAAAATAAGCCTGAGAATACATAAAACTCAACATCCATTTTTTGGACATGAACATGATAAAACCAAGATCCGGAAAAATCAACCCCAATTCATATCACTCAGCCCTGTAGGTAAGGATAATAAAAATGGAAATTAAATTACAAGTTTAGATGCATCAAGGCCCATATACGTTCTCATCAATCCCAATTCAAAATTCCTTGCCTCTAAAGGGCAGCAAATCGTTTACTCCCTAGATAACAGTAAAACACAACACAAATTCCAATTAGAGAAGGTACAAGTAGTGCCAATGAAAATAAGAAACCAAATTAAATTTAAAGAAGCATATTTTTAGCAAAATGCACAGAAAATAGACGTCGTCCTTAATATAACTCAAATCCCATCTCTCAATAACAAAACAATACGTTTAGCCCTATAAAAGTTAAAGAATTTAGAGGTAACAACACATAGCATGCAAGTTAGGATGGATTAAACCACTTTTGGTGTTTCCTAAGAACCAACTTCCTTGCCACAAAAATTCAACATAATCTTTTATAGCCTAAAAAAATTAACAAAAACACACGAGTTACAAGTAGCAGTAGCACCAATGAAAAAAAGAAACTGAATCATATGTCAGGATGCATTAAACCCCCTATGAAGAGAACACTCACATCCTTTGTAGGGAGTGAATCCAGAAAAGCCTAAAAACACAGAGAACATCGACAATATCCATTTGTCAGGATTCAGGCATGAACATAAATTACCAGGGCAAAGGAAAAATTTACATCCTTACAGGAGGCCAAATTCCATCTCTCTTGGAAGCAGCATGATCCTATTAAAACAATAGAAGTTACATACTATTCCAATTTAGAGAAGTTGCAGCCTAAGCACAAATTCCAATTAAGAAAAGGTTACAATGCCAATGAAAAAAAAGAAACTAAATCAAATTTTACGATGCTTCAAACCCCCATGTGAAGAGCACTACTCCTCTTAAGAGCTGGCAGCCTTAACCCAGCAAAAATCCATAAGCAGAAAAATTATGGGATGCATCTGCAATAATAAAATTCTGAAATAATGCTTCCAGATCTCATAAACCCCAAGCTAAAAAAAAACCTAAATCATAAGCCAAAACCCCTTATCAAAAACAACATGTTCTCCTTCAACGAAGTGAGCCTCCATATTCGAACAATAAGACGTATCTGCATACAAAAATTCTGCTTCAAAAATAGTACAATATCGTAAAGAATCTATAAATAGAAAATAAATCCTATTAAAACAATAGAAGTTACATACTATTCCAATTTAGAGAAGTTGCAGCCTAAGCACAAATTCCAATTAAGAAAAGGTTACAATGCCAATGAAAAAAAAGAAACTAAATCAAATTTTACGATGCTTCAAACCCCCATGTGAAGAGCACTACTCCTCTTAAAAGCTGGCAGCCTTAACCCAGCAAAAATCCATAAGCAGAAAAATTATGGGATGCATCTGCAATAATAAAATTCTGAAATAATGCTTCCAGATCTCATAAACCCCAAGCTAAAAAAAAACCTAAATCATAAGCCAAAACCCCTTATCAAAAACAACATGTTCTCCTTCAACGAAGTGAGCCTCCATATTCGAACAATAAGACGTATCTGCATACAAAAATTCTGCTTCAACAATAGTACAATATCGTAAAGAATCTATAAATAGAAAATAAATCACAAGCCATTGATTCCCCCCTCATAAAAAGTTTAAGCAACCCATTCTCATTTAACAAAATGAGACTCCATATACATGTGAGAGTTAAATCCACCTGCAATGAATATTGCTCAGAAATGGTGCCAAATCCCATAGATTCTAACAAATAAGAGATTAAATCAAAAGACAAAACTATCAAACCCCATCTTAGACGCAGACAACCTTGAAGTGATTGAGATTCATATGCAGACAAAAGGTGGTATGTATCTACATTCAACATTACTTAAATAAAGGTTCTGAATCTAGTAAACCCATGAAAAAAGAAATCAAACGATAACCGAAGTAGCACTTAGACCCCCATCATTTAAAAGCAACCCACTCTTCTCAACGAAGTGAGACCCCATATACCTAATCACATATATCTTTTCAAAGCAGCCCACTACCTAATCACATTGATTGAAGATCAAAACGATGACACATTCTTCCACAAAAACAAACTTCCACTTCCTTTCAACTATGGCCCAAATCTTGAAACAAGGCTAGATCCAAATCTAGACCTGCTAAAAAAGGAAATCAACCAGAAAAAAAAAAGGCAAGAGCCATAAACAAACTTTAAAGACACTGTGGCAAACCCCCTTCGATAGTAATTGTCTAACAGCTTTGAAGACCACAAAGCAAGGACTTTATCGTACTATAGAAGGAGGAAGTAAGAAAGCTTCAGCATCTGTAAAAAAAAAAACTCCACAACTATTATACTTCTCAAAAAGTAAAAGAGGTAATTATTAAGAAAGAATTATAATGAGTTATTGACAAAGAAGTATCAATGGTCCAATATATATTCATACTAAAACATTAATGAAAAGAAGAAACTAATCATAATTATCAAACCCTTTCTCAAGAACACCAATCCTCCAAACTCTTATGTGCTGGACTAAAAACCCCAAAGGTGGAACTAAACATAACACCAAAAAAAAAAACGAAAAGCAACACAAGAAGGAAAATTCAATCCCTGTTTAAAAAAAAATGAAATGATGAAACACAAGAAAAAACTTCCAAGTTTGAGCAGTCATAGAAATGACGATGATAAAATGAATCTGCACAGAAATTCCTCAAATGATGGTGCAAGATCTCAAAAACCCTAAGAAATCAAATCATTAGCTAGGAAACATCAAACCCACTTAAAAGCTGGTAACCCAGTACTCCTATAGTGCAGGGCACTGAGAGTAAATAGACTAGGAGTGAAGCATCTGCATGAAACATTTGTCAGTAATGGAATTATCTCAAAAATCATAGCAGACCACAAACAATTTAAAGAGACAAGAAGAACTCAAACCTTCTTTAAGAATTCACCTTCGGCAAAGTGCGACATGAATACAGACAAGTTCACGATAGGAGAATGGGTTTCAAGCACTAGTGTGTTAGCATCTGCATACATAAATGTAGCACAAAAAATAGTAGTAGATCTCATACAAATTCAAAGCAAAGAAAATTAAATGATAAAAGCACTCGAACCCGCTCTTAAAACCACCCTGTTCTTCTTTAACGCAGTGGTTCTCCATATACAAACAGAAGTTGGAATATATCTGCATAAGACATTGCTAAAGATCTCATAAAACTGAATAAGAAAGAGATCGAGATAAGCCAAGAAGCATCAAACCCTACAACGAAGCTAATCCTTAAAAGATGTCTTAAAAGAAGCTAATCCTTTCAACGAAGTCATAGTCCATTTACAAACAAAGGGTAGGATAAGCATGCCAAAGACCTTGTTCATGTGATGGTACAAGATACAATGAATAAACTCCAAGAAAAATGAAGTTGAAATCATACGCAAAGGTGCGTCAAAGAGTGGGAATTTCCAAGAGAAAATCTGATACAGTAATATAACACGAACAATTAGATACCTAGAAAACCAATTCGATAAAGACCTATTGGCAAGTGTGAGGAATGTGGATGCATCTGCATAGGGTATCAAAGGAATGACAACAGAGAAATTCCTAGTATTGAATAAGGGAAATAATAAACCAAGCAGGGTGAACTAGCAAAACCAGCCTCCATGGTCTCCACTGCAATAATTTTCACCAACCCTACCGCATGTTAGACTTTGGAGTATGACAAGAACTAGTATCGATGTGTACAAAACATTGGTCCAAATTTTATAAAGACTTTATAAAATCTAAAACATGGGACATTAAAACGGAAGGTAATAACCATTAGAACCCATCTAAAGTAGACGTCCACTAAAACCTGAAGAAGAGACCTTAAAAACATAAGTAAACGAGAGGGACTTCAGAGTGTTATAAACTATTAACTGCAAACAACTTAGTCACCATATGAACATCAATCACGAAAAAATGGAAAAACAATGATAATAATCTCACGAAAACATGAAATCAAAAAGATGATAATCTAACAAGGATTACCAAGATAACAACCTGACCAGACTTCAATTTGAGAGTCTCACAATCTTGAAACAAGGCTAGATCCAACTCTAGACCTGCCGAAAGGAAATCAAACCACAAAAAATAAGCGAAGAGCAATAAAAATGTTAGAAAGACACTGTCCCAAACCCCTTCAACAGTAATGATCTAATAATAGCTTAAAAGACCACAAAGCAACAGCTTCATTGTACTACAGAGGGAGGGCGTAAGAAAGCTTCGGCATCTCTAATAAAAAAATATCCACATATAGTGCACTTCTAAAAAAAGAAAAGAATTAGAAAATATATTGAGAAGGAATGATATTGAGTTGACAAAGGTGCATCAATAGTCCAACCTAATGCTAACACATCAATGAAAAAAAGATACTCAATCATAAGTAAATATTCATCAAACCCCCTCTCAATAACATTAACCCACTCCGCTGTGAAACCCGCAGTGAAGAGGTCTAGCTCTATCCTTTGTAATGATTAAACCAGAAAAAAGAAGCCTGGAAAAACAGGTTAGAATTCGGCTCTTCCAGGGTGGTATCTCATTGATGGCTCGGGTTCCAACGAGCTAAAAAACATTATCGATGACTCTAGTAAACCAAAGTCATTGCTTAGGACATTACCATAGACTCAATATCCATTTATCAGGCATGAACATAAATAACCAGCGCAAGAGACAAACTTCCTTACAAGAAGCCAAATTCCAACTCACTTAATAGCAGCATGATCCTTTTAACGCAATAGAAGATAAAAACAACTCCAACTTAGAGAAGTTGCAGCATAAGCACAAACTCCAATTAAGAAAATATTGACAACACCAATGATCAAATGAAACTAAATCAAATTTTAAGATGCAACAAACCCCCTTGTGAAGAGCACTACTACTCTCCTTCGTAAAAAATTAAACCCAAACAAAGAGTCCTGAAAATCACAGAACAAATGAGTGGTAACAGGAACCTGCATAAACAGGCTCAAATAATGGTGCCAGATCTCATGAACTGTAAAAAATTATCATGAAATCGTAAATCAAGACACATCAAATCCCCTCTTAAAAACTGGCAGCCTTCAACCTAGCAAAACTGGCTAGGAAATGTTATTGGATGTGTCTTGATTAAGAAAAAGCGAAAGTAATGGATCCAAATCTCATGTACCCAACCAAAAAAAAACAAAATCATAAGGCAAAACCACCCAAAAACACTTCTCAAAAACTGAATGTTCTCCCCAACAAAGTGAGGCTCCATATTCGAACAGTAGGACGCATCTGAATACACAAATGCTTCTAAAACAATGGTTCCAGATCATACAAACTCTATGAAAAGAAAATAGATAACAAGCCATTAAATCACCCCCCCCCCCCCCCCCCCCCCCCCCCCCCCCCCCCCCCCCCCCCCCCTTAAAAGAAGCCTCTTATAGTTAACAAAATGAGACTCCATATACATCCGAAAGTTAACTCCACCTGCACTAAACTTTGTTCAAAAACGGTGTCAGATCCCATAGACTCCAAGAAACAAGAGATGAAATCATAAGAAAAAACTATCAAACCCCATCTTCAAAGCACGCAACCTCAAACTGTTTGAGATTCGTAAGCAGACTAAAGGTGGGATGTATCTACATAAAACATTGCTTAAATAAAGTTTCTGAATCTAGTAAACCCAAGAAAAAATAAAACAAGCAATAAGCAAAGTAGAACCCCATCTTTTAAAAGCAGCGCACCCTTCTTCAGCGAAGTGAGACCCAATGTAACTTCTGTCTGCATACAGAATGCTGCTCAGATAAGGCGAAAGATCTCATACAGACACAGAATAGAAAACAATGCATAACCCAAGAAAACCACTCTTAATGGTTGCCCTTTCTCGTCGAATGAACTGAGACCCCATGAAAAAATGAAAACTAAAATGCATCTGCAAAAAAATTTCTCAAACGACGATGCTACATCTCAGAAACCATAAGAAATCAAATCATTTGCTAGGAAACATTAAACCCCCTTAAAAGCAGGCAACCCAGTGCCCCCTGTAGGAGAGCACAAACTAATTTCTCGAATGCGAAAAAATTTCTCAAATGACGATGCTACATCCTAGAATCCCTAAGAAATCAAATCATTTGCCAGGAAGCGTCTTCATAAAACATTTCGCAGTAATGGAACCAACCCATAAATCATATGAGACCACAAACTAATTCAAGAGACGAGAAGCACTCAGACGCCCTTTAAGAGTTCACCTTCGGTAAAGTGTGACACGTATGCAGATAAGTTCATGATAGGAGAATGGGTTCCAAGCACTGTGTCAGCATCTGCATACAGAAATGTAGCACAAATAATACTAGCAGATCTCGAAGAAACTCAAAGCGCCTTCCAAGTTTGAGCAGGCATAGACAGCTGCTACTGAAAGTGAAAATGAATCCAATTTCAAGATAAACAGAGCCAATGATTAAACTACCAAGAAAAAAGACGAATACCCCTGCAAGAAGACAAATTCATCCCTCTAAACAGCAGTATAATCCAATTACAAACTAAAGAAAGACACTCAAGTCAAAATCTTCAAGGTCAGGGTAGTTATAGGTAATAATCCAATTACATCTCAGACACCATCTACATCCGAGAGGATATATTTAATTTTATATTCTTTTTTTTGCTGCTTTATTTGTAACAACCCAGAAATTTAATTAGTGAATTTTAGTAAATTAATTTGGGAAAGGAGGAGTGTTTGCCCTTGGTTTTATATGGGGTTCAAATATCACTTTTTGTTTTGAGACATATTTGGTAGTTTTTCGTGGACCATTGCGTAGGTCTCGAACTCACGAGTTCGTTGACAGACGGCACGCGGGAAACGAAGATCGTATGAGAGAGTTGTGGGTCTAGAATGTTCAGGGGCATTTTTGTAATTTGTCCTGGGTAGATATTTTAACCCAGATTTCTCTAGATTCTTCTCATTTTTTTTTTCTCTCTCTCTCTCTCTCTCTCTCTCTCTCTCTCTCTCTCTCTTCGCGATCTTCATCTAACCTGTGCGACCGAACACAAAACCCCGTGGGGCCGGTCCTTGGATCACGGCGATGTGTGTCAACATGTTTTCGACGTTCTGGACCTTTTGGCTCAGGTTTCGTGTTAATTGGACATCGTTTAGGGGTAGTTTTGGGCATCTGAAGTGGCTGTATTTTTAGTGGAATGCGTGTGGACCTCCCGGGTTTTAAGGAGTTTGAATGTAGAGCTTTTACTTATCGTTGGTAACTCCGATTGTTACTTTTGACAGGCGATACTACTCTGGGAACTTCAGAGGAGCGTACGACAGGGGATTGAGCTTAATTGGACGTTAGGTGAGTGGACTTTGGTTTTGTAAATTATAATGCATGCATAAAGGTATGTTTGAACTAATTTCTTGTGACGTTTTGTTTGGCAAATTTCCGGAATTGAGAAAATTATTCTAATAAATTATTACTGGACACGGGTTCTCAATAATAATTGGAAATGACGTTTTGGGTTGTGGCCTGGTTTTTGGACTCTGCTTTTATGTCGTTTTGACTTTATAGATTTCGGGTTCGGTCGAGTCCATAATTTTTGGGTTTAGACCTGGATTTGTGATTTTATTGGATTTGGGCATAAACCCGGTTTTTCAATGAATTTGGCTTATGCCAAGAAACAAGAATTTCAAAACATGGATTTTAGTTTTCACTTAATTATTGTCCCCGAGGTTCAAGGTTTTCTCCGATGCTGGCTTCGACGGTCTTTCTCCGCTAGATCGTTGAGGGTTCTTCACAACTCGAGATATATCGGGTGTGTGGAGGGTTGGACCCAGGTCAGTCAGCTCGGATATCGAGCTACGGCTCTAGATTCCATTCGGGGAGCGGTGAGACATGTTTCTGATATTTTTGTGTCCAGGTCTATTTACATGATCTTTTTTTAAACTCCTTTAAGGAGGGTTTTCAAAGCAGGGTTGTGGACCACAGAATATTTTCATTTTCGGGTTTTCGTGGGTCCCACTGAGTGTTTTAACAAAAGATAAATTTTCCGGTGAGTTTTCGGATTATCTATATATATATATATATATATATTAATTGTGTAAAAAGAAATTTAATATTATGCATGCATTGTTTTGCTCATGGAGGGGGAATATGTATGTTTTCCTCAGAAATTATTTTAAACGATTATTTGGTCCATTCACACTTTTCATGTTTTAAATCCCCTCTAGGGCGTTGAGTTGACGAGGGCACATCTAGAGGTGGAGACATTAAATTCCAGTTGTCAACATGGTATCAGAGCTCTAGGTTTAAGTTCATGTAGTGTAACAACCCGGACTTTTCATAATTGATTTTATGCAATTATTTTTATTAAATGACGATTTTACCCTTGGTCAGTGAAGGGCTTGGAAATCAAGTTTTGTTTCGAGACACTTTTGGTGGTGTTTCGGGTACCGTTGCGTAGGTCTCGAACTCACGAGTTCGTAGACAGGCGGCACGCAGGAAACGGAGTTCGTATACGGAAGTTGTGGGTCTAGATGTGTAAGGGCATTTTGGTAATTTACCATGGAGGGGAGATATTTTAACCTCAATTATTTTACATCTTCATTTCATCTTCATCTCCTTATCATCTTCACTCACTCACTCTCTCTGTAACAAAGAAAACACAAACACACCCACCCAACCCGTGCGAAACTTACCCGAAAAGAAACCAAAAGTCAACGTTGGATTCAAGGCTTTAACTTCCCATTTGGATCAACTAATCGTATTCTACTCTTTCCCACGATCACAACCGTACCAACCATCGAAGGAGAGGACCACGGTGGAAGCCGAGCCGAGTAAAGGAAGTTTCGGATCTTTGGATCGATTTTCCGGCTTATACAGGTACGTGTTTGATGTTTTGAGGTTATATTTGGATTCCTGGGTTTGAGTAGATAGATTTAGACGTAAAATTTGTGTAAAACAGTTGAGTTTTGAGGAAGTTGTAAAGCTTGGAATTTCGGTCGGAAATGGCGGATTCCGGTGAACCAGACGGCGGCGGAGGTGGCGGTCAGGTCATCTTCTCCGGCCAGCTTCCGGCGACGGCGACGACAGTCCGGTCGTCTTCTCCGGCGAGTCATCGGTGACTGGTCGGGTCGAGTTGAACCGGTCGAGCTGAGTGAACCGGTCGGGTCGAGTTGGACCGGGTCAGGTTGAGCCGAACCGGGTTGGACCGGTTCAGGCGCGTGAACACTGTAGCAGGCGCGTGACCGGCGCGTGTGCCGACCTTCCGACGGCGCGTGGGGTCGAGGCTGACGTCACGGCGGCGCATGGTAACTAGTTTCGGACGTTCTAAATCTGTTGGTACAGGTTTCAGGTTGATCGGACATCGTTTAGAGGTCATTTTAAGTGTCCGAAGTTGCTGTGATTTTAGGAACAGCAAGGGTAGACTTCCCGAGGTTTAGGAAGTTGTTATATACGAGTCTTATTACTAGCCGGTAATCCCGATTGTTGTTTTTGACAGGCGATATCGTTCCGGGAACCTCAGAGGAACGAGCGAGACGGGATTGAGCTAGCTTGAACAGGTTTGTGAGTGGACTTTGTTTTATAAACTGAATTGCATGCATCAAAATATCTTTGTTAAATATGGTTATGTATTGTGGCATTGAATTTCTGAATGTTAGAAATGATTTCTAGACACATGTTTTCCACTATTTCAGTTAAAGTATGATTTGAGAAATATCATGGTTTTGGACTCGATTTTGATAACGTTTTGACGTAGAAATTATTGAATCAATGAATTGGGTTTTGACCTTGTTGTATGTGGTTATCGGATTTTGTCATAATTGAGGGAGGCCAGGACTCGGGATGAGGATCCGTTATTAACGGTGAACCCGATGAACCTCCAAGATAAACATTGAATTTTGGGAGGCCAGGACTCGGGATGAGGATCCGTTATTAGCGGTGAACCCGATGAACCTCCAGGATAAACACTGATATGATATGATAGTCGAGATATACCGACTGATATGATATGATAGTCGAGATATGCCGACTGATATGATATGATAGTCGAGATATGCCGACTGATATGATATGATAGTCGAGATATGCCGACTGATATGATATGATTGTCGAGATATGCCGACTGATATGATATGCTAGTCGAGAGATAGGCCGACTAATCCAATATAATGATATGATATGCTAGTCGAGAGATAGGCCGACTAATCCAATAAAATGATATGATATGCTAGTCGAGAGATAGGCCGACTGATGTGATAGCATAGTACAGAGAGTTGTGATACAGTACTAGCACACCCCAAGGGATACCCTGGTGGCTAGTGGATGTGTCGATGACAGTGGATTTGAGATGTTATGTGTCTAGGTGGAAATAAATGATTTTGAACATGAAAATGCCGGTGATTTAAAGATGATGTTTTTATAACATGAATTGTTTATGTGATGCATGCATGGTTTTATAAATGGAGGGGGAAAAGGTAATATTCCTTGGAAAGCGTTTTATAAACGATTATTTTTGTCCACTCACAACTTTTGTGTTTAAACCCCCTTCAGGCCGTAGAGTTGACGCGGACAGTATCTCGAGGCAGAGGCATTTGCACTTCCGCTACGCTGTGTAGTTGTACTTGAGTAGGATATCTAATTTGTACATTGATCCTACTTAGACGCTCTGATATTCTTGTATTTGGTTGGTATTTACTTACGGGAATTTTAAGTGCTTAAATCCCTTGTCTGACAAGAGAAATTATTTATTGTTATTATCATATGCTAAGGATTGAAGGGTATTTGGGAACCTTTCCTTAGGTTGTCAGACGGGATCAGGGTTCTTCCCGGGTTTCGAGGGGAAATTCGGGACGGGTCCTGACATGTAGACCGTACACCTAGTGTACATCTAATTGTGGTACTGACGAATTATGGTTCTTTTCAACGTGATGCCTTCGAGACGCAAGCCCCGTCCGCGGCCTGGAAACGATGATGAAGCTAATAACGTTAGGGGTACACATGATCTCGTATTAGACCCTAATTTGAGACAGACCCTGGATCAATTGGGTCGGGCATTGACGACTGTCCTTTAGGGTAGGGCTACTTCTGAAGTTTCTGACATTGAGCGCGCCCAGAGGCTTGGGGCGATAGTGGTTCAGGGTGAGTTTGGCCCAAATGATGTTGATGAGTGGATTACTCATTTGGAACGAGTGTTTTCTGTGATGAGGTGCCCTCCGGAGGATAGGGTGCGACTAGCCACATTTCTTCTTAAGTTATCACGATTTGTACTGACTCTACTGGCAAATGGGATGGATAAGTGCCGAAGGTTTGAGAATGGACTGAGAGACGAGGTTCAAGTAGTAGTAAATGTTATGTCCCATACTTCTTTGAGGGCTTTATCCGACGTTGCTGCCAGAGTAGAGATGAGTTTGCCAGCTCAGCATTAGCTTAGTGGTTCCTGGCGACGCCGGGATCGCCTGAATTTCGGGGCCTCTAGTCTAGTATCATCTAAGAGAGGCAGTTTCAATTCTGGATCTTCTTGGGGTGCAAGATCCGGATCAGGCAGTGGCAGAGCCGGTCAGGGACATCAGACATCATCTCAATCTAGTGGGGCTTCAATGCAGTCGACCGGGAAACAGAGTGGCAGACCCGCACATATGGGTGACACCGATTGTTACTTTTGTGGGGAGATGGGTCATTTTAAGAGAGAATGTCCACATCGTCCGGGCGGTAGTTCTTCGGGGTGAGATGCTACTGAACTGAGTTAAAGAGCAGCGCAGACATCTGGTACTGCAATAGGAAGCCAGAACCAATCCAGTGGGGCTAGTAGGGCCAGTGGGAGACAGAGGGGTCGTGGTCGATCTTCTGGTACTCAAGCCCGACTTTTTGCGATGACTCAGCAGGAGGCTCGAGCTACACCAGAGGTGGTTACTAGTATGTTGTCTATTTTTTATCATGATGCTCGAGTTTTGATAGATCCTGTGGCTACACATTCTTTTATTTCTCGGAGTTTTACACTTTTTGCCAAGAGAGAATTGTCTTCGATTGGTTGGGACATGGGCATTAGCACCCCCACCGGAGATATTATAGTGTTGAACCTCATGATTCGCAGTTGTCCGGTGGTAATGGAAGGTCATGAGTTGGAGGCAGATCTAATTCCCTTGGACATTTATGATTTTGATTTGATTTTGGAGATGGATTGGTTAACCATGCATCATACCTCCATTCATTGTTTCGATAAGAGGGTGGTTTTTCAGGGTCTAGGTTTGCTGGAACTTACATTTCAGGGTGATCGTAGGGTGCTTCCCTCGGTCGTAATATCGGCTTTGACGGCTGAGAAGTTATTGAGGGAAGGTTATGAGGGATATTTAGCTCAAGTGATCAATTCTCGGGATACTCTGGTGAGAGTAGAGGATATTCCTATGGTGGATGAGTTTCCATATGTATTTCCAGAGTATCTTCCGAGGTTGCCACCTCACCGGGAGATTGAGTTCACCATAGAGCTTCTTCCGGGTACTCAACCTATATCACAGGCACCGTACAGAATGGCACCGGACGAATTGAGGGAATTGAAGACTCAATTGCAGGACCTAGTGGATATGGGATTTATTCGACCAAGCGTATCACCTTGGGGTGCGCCGGTGTTATTTGTAAGGTAGAAAGATGGTGGTTTGAGGTTATGTATCGACTACAAGTAGTTAAATAGGGTTACGGTCCAGAATAAGTATCATTTGGCACAAATTGATGATTTGTTTGACCAATTAAAAAGGGCAAGGTATTTCTCTAAAATTGGCCTTAGATCCGAGTACCATCAGTTAAGGATCAGGGAAGATGAAGTTCCCAAAACGGCTTTCAGGACACGCTATGGGCATTATGAGTTCATGTGATGCCCTTCGGGTTAACCAACGCATGGACGGCATTTATGGATTTGATGAATAGGGTGTTCCGACGGTACTTGGTGCGACTGATCCTAGCCCGAGTACAGGACAGATGTATGATACTGCAGCTGAGAGGCAGACCTATTTAGGTGGGGCTAGTAGAGCTAGTGGGACCAGCAGTGCTAGAGGCAGGTATGGGGATCGTGGTCGATCTTCAGGTACACCAGCTCGAGTGTTTGCCATGACGCAACAGGAAGCTCGAGTAGCACCGGATGTGGTCACTGGTACGTTATCTATTTTTAACCGCAATGCTTGTGTTTTATTAGATCCGGGAGCAACTCATTCTTTTATTTCTCGGGGTTTTGCATTGTTTGCGGATAGAGAATTGTCTCCAATTGGTTGGGACATGGGTATTAGTACTCCTACCGGAGATATGTTAGTGGCGAACCTAGTGATTCGCAGTTATCCGGTGATGGTTGAAGGCCATGGTTTGGAGGTAGATTTAATCCCCTTAGATATCTTTGAGTTTGATGTGATTTTGGGGATGGATTGGTTGTCCATGCACCATGCCTCCATAGACTGTTACGACAAGACAGTAGTTTTTCGGAGTCCAGGATTTCCTGAACTTACATTTCGGGGAGATCGTAGGGTATTACCCTATGGAGTGATATCAGCGTTAACAGCTGAGAGATTGTTGAGAAAAGGTTGTGAGGGTTACTTGGCTCATGTGATAGATGCTCGGAATACTCCGATGAGAGTGGAAGATATTCCTGTGGTGAGTGAATTCTCTGATGTGTTTCCAGATGATCTTCCAGGATTACCACCACACTGTGAGATTGAGTTCACAATCGAGCTTTTGCCAGGTACTCAACCTATCTCACAGGCACCGTACAGGATGGCACCGGCAGAATTACGAGAGTTAAAGACTCAATTGCAGGACTTGGTGAATATGGGATTTATTCGCCCAAGTGTTTCACCATGGGGTGCACCGGTATTATTTGTGAGGAAAAAGGATGGTGGTCTGAGATTGTGTATCGACTACCGGCAGTTAAATAAAGTGACGGTGCGAAATAAGTATCCTCTGCCAAGGATAGACGATCTATTTGATCAATTAAAGGGGGCAAAGTATTTTTCAAAAATTGACCTTCGATCCGGGTACCATCAGTTGAGAATCCGGGAAGAGGATGTTCAGAAAACAGCTTTTAGGACTCGGTATGGTCATTATGAGTTCCTGGTGATGCCCTTCGGGTTGACTAATGCCCCGGCAGCGTTTATGGATTTGATGAACAGAGTGTTCCAAAAGTATTTGGATCGATTTGTAATAGTGTTCATCGACGATATCTTGGTGTATTCAAGGAGTGCCAAGGCACATGAGAAGCACTTGAGGTTGGTGCTGAATATGCTTAGGAAAAAGCATTTGTTTGCCAAGTTCAGTAAATGCCAGTTTTGGTTGACCGAAGTTGGATTCTTGGGTCATGTGATTTCGGCTGACGGTATCAGCGTAGATCTCCAAAAAGTGGAGGCAGTGGCAAACTGGGAGCAACCGAGGACAGTGACAGAGATGAGGAGTTTTCTGGGTTTGGCAGGATATTATCGGCGGTTCGTAGAAGGATTTTCTACGATAGCAGGCCCATTGACTTAGTTGACTAAGAAAGGAGTCAAGTTTGACTGGGATGCTGATTGTGAGTAGAGCTTTCAGGAGCTAAAGAGAAGATTGACTTCTGCTCCAGTATTAACCCTTCCAGATGGTAATGTGGGTTTTGAGGTATATAGTGATGCATCATTGCGGGGTATTGGCTGTGTGCTGATGCAGCATGGGAAAGTGATAGCATATGCTTCCAGACAACTTAAAACCCATGAGAGGAATTACCCCACGCATGATTTGGAGTTGGCTGCAGTAGTGCATGCACTGAAAATATGGAGACATTATTTGTATGGGGAGACGTGTCGGATCTTCACCGACCATCAGAGTTTAAAGTACTTGTCATCCAGAAAGACCTGAATTTGAGGCAGAGAAGGTGGCTTGAGCTGATAAAGGATTATGATTGTACTATTGAGTACCACCCAGGAAAAGCCAATGTTGTGGCAGATGCCTTGAGCAGGAAATCTATAGGTTCTTTGGCCCATTTGCATACAGTCTACCTACCGTTATTGGTAGAGTTCCGTAGAGTAGGGATTGTACTGGACATGGATAGCCAGGGGGCTTTGTTGGCTAGTTTCCATGTGAGGCCTGTTCTGATTGATTGGATTATTGAGGCTCAACTCCAGGATCCTACGTTGTGCATTATCAGGATGGAGTTAGAGGCTGGAAATAGGCAGGACTATGCGGTTAGGGATGATGGAGCATTGCTTAAGGATGGACGGTTGTGCGTACCGAATGAGCTGGAGCTAAAGAGGGAAATTCTTAATGAGGCTCATAGTTCGGCTTATGCTATGCATCCAAGAGGTACCAAGATGTATCATACCCTAAGGAAACACTATTGGTGGACTGGGATGAAAAGAGAAATTGCTGAGTTTGTGAGTAGATGTTTGACATGTCAGCAAGTGAAAGCGGAGAGGCAGAAACCCTATGGGACACTGCAGCCATTACCTATTCCGGAATGGAAGTGGGATCACATTACGATGGATTTTGTGTATAAACTTCCAAGGACACGGAAAGGACATGATGGGATATGGGTAATTGTGGATAGACTTACGAAGTCTGCACATTTCTTGCCAGTGCGAGAAGATTTTCGGATGAGTCGGTATGCCAAATTATTCGTGGATGAGATCATACGGCTGCATGGGACTCCAGAGTCTATTGTTTCGGACAGGGATCCTAGATTTACCTCCAAGTTTTGGCGGAGTTTGCAGAAGGAATTTGGCACCACATTGCATTTCAGTACAGCCTTTCATCCTCCGACGGATGGTCAATCTGAGAGAACAATCCAGGTTTTGGAGGATATGATGAGGGCTTGTGTACTACAGTTTAAAGGGAACTGGGATTCACACTTGTCTCTGATGGAATTTGCATATAATAACAGTTACCAGTCGAGTATCGGCATGTCACCTTTCGAGGCACTGTATGGGAGGCAGTGCAGAACACCTTTGTGTTGGAGTGAAATAGGTGAAAGAAGACTGTTAACACCCAAGTTGGTGGATTTGACTGAGGAAAAGATTAGAATCATCAGAGAAAGGTTGAAGATAGCTCAGGATCGCCAGAAGAGCTATGCAGACCATCGAACCAGAGACCTTGAGTTTGAGGTTGGTGATTGGGTGTTCTTGAAACTATCTCCATGGAAAGGAGTGGTACGTTTTGGTAGACGGGGAAAACTGAGTCCTCGCTACATTGGTCCATATGAGATTTTGGAAAGGATAGGACCAGTGGCATATCGTATTTCTTTACCCTCGGAATTATCCAGAGTTCATGATGTCTTTCATGTATCTTTGCTCCGGAAATATCTGTTTGATGAGTCTCATGTGTTGGAAGAGCAACCACTTGAGCTGAAAGACGATTTGACATTTGAGGAGCAACCAGTCCAAATTCTGGATTGGAAGGAAAAGGTACGGTCATCTTCTCCGGCCAACTTCCGGCGACGGCGACGACAGTCCGGTCGTCTTCTCCGGCGAGTCATCGGTGACCGGTCGGGTCGAGTTGAACCGGTCAAGCTGAGTGAACTGGTCGGGTCGAGTTGGACCGGGTCAGGTTGAGCCGAACCGGGTTGGACCGGTTCAGGCACGTGAACACTGTAGCAGGCGCGTGACCGGCGCGTGGGCGCATGTGTCGACCTTCCGGCGGCGCGTGGCGGCGCGTGGGGTCGAGGCTGACGTCACGGCGGCGCGTGGTAACTAGTTTCGGACGTTCTGAATCTGTTGGTACAGGTTTCAGGTTGATCGGACATCGTTTAGAGGTCGTTTTAAGTGTCCGAAGTTGCTGTGATTTTAGGAACAGCAAGGGTAGACTTCCCGAGGTTTAGGAAGTTGTTATATACGAGTCTTATTACTAGCCGGTAATCCCGATTGTTGTTTTTGACAGGCGATATCGTTCCGGGAACCTCAGAGGAACGAGCGAGACGGGATTGAGCTAGCTTGAACAGGTTTGTGAGTGGACTTTGTTTTATAAACTGAAATGCATGCATCAAAATATCTTTGTTAAATACGGTTATGTATTGTGGCATTGAATTTCTGAATGTTAGAAATGATTTCTAGACACATGTTTTCCACTATTTCAGTTAAAGTATGATTTGAGAAATATCATGGTTTTGGACTCGATTTTGATAACGTTTTGACGTAGAAATTATTGAGTCAATGAATCTGGTTTTGACCTTGTTGTTTGTGGTTATTGGATTTTGTCTTAATTGAGGGAGGCCAGGACTCGGGATGAGGATCCGTTATTAACGGTGAACCCAATGAACCTCCAAGATAAACATTGAATTTAGGGAGGCCAGGACTCGGGATGAGGATCCGTTATTAGCGGTGAACCCGATGAACCTCCAGGATAAACACTGATATGATATGATAGTCGAGATATGCCGACTGATATGATATGATAGTCGAGATATGCCGACTGATATGATATGATAGTCGAGATATGCCGACTGATATGATATGATAGTCGAGATATGCCGACTGATATGATATGATAGTCGAGAAATGCCGACTGATATGATATGCTAGTCGAGAGATAGGCCGACTAATCCAATATAATGATATGATATGCTAGTCGAGAGATAGGCCGACTAATCCAAGAAAATGATATGATATGCTAGTCGAGAGATAGGCCGACTGATGTGATAGCATAGTACAGAGAGTTGTGATACAGTACTAGCACACCCCAAGGGATACCCTGGTGGCTAGTGGATGTGTCGATGACAGTGGATTTGAGATGTTATGTGTCTAGGTGGAAATAAATGATTTTGAACATGAAAATGCCGGTGATTTAAAGATGATGTTTTTATAACATGAATTGTTTATGTGATGCATGCATGGTTTTATAAATGGAGGGGAAAAAGGTAATATTCCTTGGAAAGTGTTTTATAAACGATTATTTTTGTCCACTCACAACTTTTGTGTTTAAACCCCCTTCAGGCCGTAGAGTTGACGCGGACAGTATCTCGAGGCAGAGGCATTTGCACTTCCGCTACGCTGTGTAGTTGTACTTGAGTAGGATATCTAATTTGTACATTGATCCTACTTAGACGCTCTGATATTCTTGTATTTGGTTGGTATTTACTTACGGGAATTTTAAGTGCTTAAATCCCTTGTCTGACAAGAGAAATTATTTATTGTTATTATCATATGCTAAGGATTGAAGGGTATTTGGGAACCTTTCCTTAGGTTGTCAGACGGGATCAGGGTTCTTCCCGGGTTTCGAGGGGAAATTCGGGACGGGTCCTGACATGTAGACCGTACACCTAGTGTACATCTAATTGTGGTACTGACGAATTATGGTTCTTTTCAACGTGATGCCTCCGAGACGCAAGCCCCGTCCGCGGCCTGGAAACGGTAATGAAGCTAATAACGTTAGGGGTACACCTGATCTCGTATTAGACCCTAATTTGAGACAGACCCTGGATCAATTGGGTCGGGCATTGACGACTGTCCTTTAGGGTAGGGCTACTTCTGAAGTTTCTGACATTGAGCGTGCCCAGAGGCTTGGGGCGATAGTGGTTCAGGGTGAGTTAGGCCCAAATGATGTTGATGAGTGGATTACTCATTTGAAACGAGTGTTTTCTGTGATGAGGTACCCTCCGGAGGATAGGGTGCGACTAGCCACATTTCTTCTGGGTGGTTATGCGTACCGTTGGTGGCATGCTTTGCAACTAACGGGATGGGATGTCTGTACCTTTACTTAGGAAGCTTTCCGGGAGCGCTTGCTCGAGCAGTTTTATCCTCGCTTATACCGAGATGCCAGAGAGGTTGAGTTCTTGCAGTTACAGCAGGGGGACATCACGGTGGCACAATATGAGAAAAAGTTTCTTAAGTTATCACGATTTGTACTGACTCTACTGGCAAATGGGATGGATAAGTGCCGAAGGTTTGAGAATGGACTGAGAGACGAGGTTCTAGTAGTAGTAAATGTTGTGGCCCATACTTCTTTGAGGGCTTTATCCGACGTTGCTGCCAGAGTAGAGATGAGTTTGCCAGCTCAGCATTAGCTTAGTGGTTCCTGGCGACGCCGGGATCGCCTGAATTTCGGGGCCTCTAGTCAAGTATCATCTAAGAGAGGCAGTTTCAATTCTGGATCTACTTGGGGTGCAAGATCCGGATCAGGCAGTGGCAGAGCCGGTCAGGGACATCAGACATCATCTCAATCTAGTGGGGCTTCAATGCAGTCGACCGGGAGACAGAGTGGCAGACCCGCACAGATGGGTGACACCGATTGTTACTTTTGTGGGGAGATGGGTCATTTTAAGAGAGAATGTCCACATCGTCCGGGCGGTAGTTCTTCGGGGTGAGATGCTACTGAACTGAGTTAAAGAGCAGCGCAGACATCTGGTACTGCAATAGGAAGCCAGAACCAATCCAGTGGGGCTAGTAGGGCCAGTGGGAGACAGAGGGGTCGTGGTCGATCTTCTGGTACTCAAGCCCGACTTTTTGCGATGACTCAGCAGGAGGCTCGAGCTACACCAGAGGTGGTTACTGGTATGTTGTCTATTTTTTATCATGATGCTCGAGTTTTGATAGATCCTGTGGCTACACATTCTTTTATTTCTCGGAGTTTTACACTTTTTGCCAAGAGAGAATTGTCTCCGATTGGTTGGGACATGGGCATTAGCACCCCCACCGGAGATATTATAGTGTTGAACCTCATGATTCGCAGTTGTCCGGTGGTAATGGAAGGTCATGAGTTGGAGGCAGATCTAATTCCCTTGGACATTTATGATTTTGATTTGATTTTGGAGATGGATTGGTTAACCATGCATCATACCTCCATTGATTGTTTCGATAAGAGGGTGGTTTTCCAGGGTCTAGGTTTGCTGGAACTTACATTTCAGGGTGATCGTAGGGTGCTTCCCTCGGTCGTAATATCGGCTTTGACGGCTGAGAAGTTATTGAGGGAAGGTTATGAGGGATATTTAGCTCAAGTGATCAATTCTCGGGATACTCTGGTGAGAGTAGAGGATATTCCTATGGTGGATGAGTTTCCATATGTATTTCCAGAGTATCTTCCGAGGTTGCCACCTAACCGGGAGATTGAGTTCACCATAGAGCTTCTTCCGGGTACTCAACCTATATCACAGGCACCGTACAGAATGGCACCGGACGAATTGAGGGAATTGAAGACTCAATTGTAGGACCTAGTGGATATGGGATTTATTCGACCAAGCGTATCACCTTGGGGTGCGCCGGTGTTTTTTGTAAGGTAGAAAGATGGTGGTTTGAGGTTATGTATCGACTACAAGTAGTTAAATAGGGTTACGGTCCAGAATAAGTATCATTTGGCACAAATTGATGATTTGTTTGACCAATTAAAAAGGGCAAGGTATTTCTCTAAAATTGACCTTAGATCCGAGTACCATCAGTTAAGGATCAGGGAAGATGAAGTTCCCAAAACGGCTTTCAGGACACGCTATGGGCATTATGAGTTCATGTGATGCCCTTTGGGTTAACCAACACATTGACGGCATTTATGGATTTGATGAATAGTGTGTTCCGACGGTACTTGGATCGATTTGTAATCGTGTTCTTTGATGATATCTTAGTATATTCGAAGAGTGCTAAGGCACATGAGAAGCACTTGAGGTTGATGCCGAATACGCTGAGAAAAAAACAATTGTTCGCCAAGTTTAGTAAATGTCAGTTTTGGTTTACCAATGTGGGATTCTTAGGTCATGTGATTTCTGCAGAGGGTATCAGCGTGGATCCCTAAAAAGTAGAGGCAGTGGAAAATTGGGAGCAACCGAGGACAGTGTCAGAGGTTAGACATTTTTTGGTTTTAGCAGGATATTATAGGTGGTTCATAAAAGGATTCTCTACGATAGCTGCCTCGTTGACCCGGTTGATGAGGAAAGGAGTCAAGTTTTACTGGGATGATGAGTGTGAACAGAGCTTTCAAGAGCTTAAGAGGAGGTTGACTTCTGCTCCAGTGTTAACCCTTCCAAATGATAGGGGAGGATTTGAGGTGTATATTGATGCATCATTACGAGGTATAGGTTGCGTGCTGATGCAGCATGGGAAGGTGATAGCATATGCTTCCAGGCAACTTAAACCTCATGAGTTGAATTACCCCACACATGATTTAGAGTTAGCTTCAGTGGTACATGCATTGAAGATTTGGAGACACTATTTGTATGGGGAAACGTGCCGGATCTTTACTGACCATCATAGCCTGAAATATTTCTTTACCCAGAAAGATTTGAACCTGAGACAGAGAAGGTGGCTAGAGTTGATAAAGGATTATGATTGTACCATAGAGTATCACCTAGGAAAGGCCAATGTAGTGGCGGATGCACTGAGCAAGAAGTCCATGGGTTCCTTAGCATATTTGCACACTGTTTACCTACCGTTGTTGATGGAATTTCGAAGAGCGGGAATTATACTTGGCATGGATAATCAGGGGGCTCTGTTGGCTAGCTTCCATGTGAGACCTGTCTTGATTGACCGAATTATTGAAGCTTAACTCCAGGATCTTACGTTGTGTGTTATTAGGATGGAGTTGGAGGCTGGGAATAGGCAGGATTATGTGTTTAGGAATGATAGGGCCTTGGTTAAGGATGGCCAGTTGTGCGTACCTACTGATCCAGAGTTGAAAAGAGAAATTCTTGAGGAAGCTCATAGTTCTACCTATGCTATGCATCCAGGTGGCACTAAGATGTATCATACTCTTAAGAAGCACTATTGGTGGTGTCAGGACCCGTCCCGAATTTCCCCTCGAAACCCGGGAAGAACCCTGATCCCGTCTGACAACCTAAGAAAAGGTTCCCAAAATACCCTTCAATCCATACAAAATATAATAATAATAATAAATACTTCATCTTATCAGACAATGGACTTAAGCACTCAATAATTCCCGTAATTAACAACCAATCAAATACAATATAATATCTGAGCGTCTAAGTAGTAGGATCAAGAGTAAAATTTAGATATCCTACTCAAATATACTACATAGCGCAGTCGAAATACTAATGCCTCTGCCTCGAGATCAGTGTTCGCGTCAACTCTACTCAATTGCCTGAAGGGGGTTTAAACACAAAAGTTGTGAGTGGACAAAAATAATCATTTATAAATTCCTTTTCGAGAAAATACGTTTCTTCCCCTCCATTTATAAAATCATGCATGCATAACATAAAACAATTTATCATACCTCGTGATCCACAATTTGGTTTGAAAACTCTCTTCAAAGGAGTTTAAAATCATTTAATTTAATCTGGACACAAAATTTCTCAAATTCAAATCATTTCGTTCAATCCGACACATAATATCTCAAATTCACTGTTCCCGACATATCCACAACACACCAGGGTATCCCTTGAGATGTGTTAAAATCTGTACAACTCTGTGTACCATCTGTACTGTCTGTACTATCTGTACTATGCATAGACAGTCTCGCGACCCGACGGAGCAAGGCCCCTCAACACCTAAGGTCCGAACCCTCAACAACTGGCAGAGCAAGGCCCCTCAACACCAGTCAGAGCAACAATAACCATCGGGACGGGAACCAGTGAATCAAATCCATACTTCGAAATCTTTGTTTCGCAGCCTAAGCCAAATTCTTTAAAATATCATTTTATGGCCAAAATCAATAAATCATAATTATGGGTCTCAACCCAAATCACATACTCAAATAGTTACCACTTCAAAACGATATCAAAATCAAGTACAAAAACCAGGCCATTTCTCAAAACATACTTTCACTGAAATATTGTAAAACATGTGTCCAGCATCATTTCTAAAATCTAGAAATTCATTGCACCCATACTCAACAGTATTTAAAATCAAAGATACATTTATGCATGCATTACAGTTTATAAATCAAAGTCCACTCACAAACCTGTTCAAGCAAGCTCAATCCCGAACTGTACGCTCCCCTGAAGTTCCTAGAGCAGTATCGCCTGTCCAAATTAATAATCGGGATTACCAGCTAATCATAAGAACCTTAAATATAAACCCCCATAAACCCCGGGAGTCTAACTATGCTGGCCTAGAAAACGCAGCAACTTTAAAACGTCCGAAACAACCCCTAAACGACGTCTGATCGACTCAAAACCTGTGCCAACAGGTCCGAAACGTCAAAAACTACTTGTCACGCGCCACCGTGACCTCAGACTCGGCCCCACGTGCCGCCACGGGCCGACGGAAGGTCAGAACAAGCGCCCACGCGCCGCCACGCGCCCTCACGCGCCGGCCACGCGCCTGCTACAGTGCCCACGCGCCTAGACCGGTTCAACCCGATTCGGCTCAACCTGACCCGGTCCAACTCGACCCGACTGGTTCAACTCGACCTGATCGGTCATCCGACCCGACCGGTTTACTCGACCCGACCGGTCACCTGCGACTCGCCGGAGAAGACGGGCTGCCGGCGCCGCCGTCTGGTTTCCGCCGGAATCCTCCATTTCCGGCCGAAACTTCAAGCTTTCCTAACTTCCTCAAAACTCAATCATTTTTCACAAATTTTATGTCTAAATCTATCTACTCGAACCCAGGAATCCAAATATGACCTCAAAACCACAAACAAGTACCTGTACTAGCCGGAAAATCGATCGGAAGATCCGAAACTTCCTATCCTCGGTTCGGCTTCCTCCGTGGTCCTCTCCTTCGATGGTTGGTACGGTTGTGATCGTGGGAAGGAGTAGAATATGATTAGTTGATCAAAACTGGAAGTTAAAGACTTGAAATCAAAGTTGACTTTTGGTTTCTCTTCGGTGAGTTTTCGCACGGGTTGGGTTCGAAGTGGTTTTGTGTTTGTTTGTCCCAGAGAGAAAGAAGGAGATGAAGATGAAATGAAGATGAGGATGAAATGAATCAGATAAGTCTGATTTAGTTAACAAAATATCTCCCCTCCATGGAAAATTACCAAAATGCCCTTGCACATCTAGACCCATAACTTTCGTCCACGAACTCCGTTTTCCGCGTGTCGCCTGTCTACGAACTCGTGAGTTCGAGACCTACGCAATGGTATCCAAAACACCACCAAAAGTGTCTCGAAACAAAATTTGACTTCCATGCCCTTTACCGACCAAGGGTAAAATCGTCATTTTACATAAATAATTTACTTAAATCCAATAATTAAAATTCCGGGTTGTTACAGGTGGACTGGGATGAAAAGGAAAATAGTAGAGTTTGTGAGTTGATGTCTGACGTGTCAACAAGTAAAAGTAGAGAGGTAGAAACCAAATGGGGCACTACAACCATTAGCTATACTGGAATGGAAGTGGGATCACATTATTATGGATTTTGTTTATAAACTTCCTAGGACTCAAAAAGGGTATGGTCATAATTAAGGTTACAATCTCAAGATTCTTGAGCTAAAGGGTATGGTCATAATTAAGGTTACAATCCCATATTGAGATATGGAGGTGGGAGTGGTGTAGGATATGAAAGAAAGGCTAGAGTGTTTGGCTGTGAGGGGGTTGATGGAGCACACAAGGGTCGGGTTTAGAACAGGCTTTTAGGAGGCCAACACACACAAACCTAATCCCTTTAATCACTTATTAATGCAATGAAGTTAGACACATGTTTTGCATTAATTAGAGAGTAAGTTCTAGCATTATGAGTTCATAACTGATGTTCATTCAATCAATTGATCAAAGTAAAGATAATGAGATCAGAAATTGGTTATGATGACAAGGAAAGCAAGAATTAGTGTATACACTCGTGATAAAATCAGCAATGGGCTCAAATAACTCACAGGTATACAAGCTAACATGTTTTTATATTTTGAAAATTTTTCAATTTTTTTGAATTTTTTTTTATGGATTTTTGATTTTGAAAAGCAATAAATTCCCCACCCCCCCCCTCCCCCCCCCCCCCCCCCCCCCCCCCACACACACACACACCCAAAACTTAAATCGAACATTGTCCTCAATGCGAAACAAATGCACAAGATAGGAAAGCAATGAACTATCTAAGCATGGGAAGAGATTGACTAAAGGAAAAACCGCAAACAAAAAGAAAGGGAAGAGAAAACATAGCTATTGAAGAATGAGAATGGTGTTTTCTCCTCCATTGGGTTGCCTCCCAATCAGCGCTTCATCTAATGTCTGGGCAAGACGGCACAGTAGGTCAAGTGCTTGGTGTAGGCATGGTAAGGATGGCAGCGTCAACATGGAACATATTGTGAGATTCCCACTGCAGAATTTTCGTTGCATCATGTGGAAAGGCATTAGAAACACAAAAAGGAGTATACCGACGAGAACGTAATTTATCTGGAAAGAGATTGAGAAGTGATTTCAGTGAGAGCATTTTTTGACCATTTCCAAATCTCTTCCTTAGAAAATGCATGTGGTGAAACGGCTTAGATTGTGCCATGTACGTCCGAGACGTCAGTAACCTTTTCCTTTGTCATTTCCGTCTTTTCATTCTGAACTTGAAGAGGGGTACCAAGCTGAGGGCTTCCACCACCTTCTTCTTGTTTCCGTTGTGGAGCAGAGAAGGCTCCTTGTGTCCCAAAACTGTTCCCTTGTCCTTGGGTTGAGCTGTGGGTTGGGGCAGCAAGGTGGGCAGTGAATTTAGGCATCCAACATCCTCCAATGCTGATTTGTTCTCAATTGTAGCCCTTTGAGATGGTTTGGGGAGTTCGCCTTCAAGTGGGTCCTTGAAGCATCACTTTTCTAGCACTTGAGGCATCAAATCATCCTCTTCCAAATCTGCCAAAATGTCCTTTTTACCGTCCTCCTTCCCGTTCTCTTCCTGGCATTCTTCTTCCATTTTGAGTTCCCACCTATGAGTGCAAGGTAAAGAAGTACGGTTAGGCATTGAATCAACCTCAACAACATTAGAAAATAAAGAGTATATTTGAGGGTCAGAATTGGGGTTGTCCCATTGTTCAATCTGAGCAGATTTGGGAAGCCATGTCACGTCATGGCATTGGATGGGAGCCACGGCCTCTATGGCAGGTTGTTGATGTGCTAATGTGATGATATCCTTATCCTGATCATCATCCACGACTTCAGTTGGTAGGGAAGGTGCCATGTCTTCAATTTGAGTCATGTAGAACAAAAACTACCTCTTGTGTTTGTCATGCCTCTCATCCATGCGGTCACCCATTTCTCGAATTTCTTGAGCACCAGCCGTGACTTCTTGAGTACAAACCTTAATGTTTTCTATAATGGGCAGCATCAAATTTTGGAGTTCAGGGTTTAGGCCAGGCTTAGGAGCAGTTTGAGTGGTATTCATGGCATGTACATCAAACTTATATCTCTAGGTGCAACCTAGCATGTCATATACTCAGATTTAGTACCTAGAAACTCATTAAGAACAAAGAGAATTATGAACATCACATGAACCCTAGAACATGGCATCTATCCTAGATCTTCATGAAATCAGTTTACATGACTAGTTCTTAACGTAACCACATGTTGCTAATGAATGAAAGAAGATATGGCAGTTATCCTAACATTCCCAATGACAAACAAACATAAACAAGGTAGCTAAGCTTGTAAACAATTAGAACATAAAACTGATTCTAGTTGCAAAAAGAAATTGATAAACCAAAACTGAATCATAACATTAATTTAATCAGGTCTAGGGCTTCAAAGCAGCCCTACCAACTACAAAACTACTCCATAAACGAATTCAAAAGCTTAAAGAAATACATAGAAGGTTTTGGAAGACTAAACCCAGAAGAATGCACGAAGCCAAGGATCTTGCTCTCTCTCTCTCTCTCTCTCTCTCTCTCTCTCTCTCTCTCTCTCTCTCTCTCTCTCTCTCTCTCTCTCTCCAAGCTTGGTATAGCTCCCACTTGTGTCACCATATGTGTTTTTGTTTTTTCTGTGTTGTGTTGCAGAATTTGGCCTCTAATTATAGGTGTAGAATTCATCTTAAAACAGCCACATTCAAGTGGTTTAATGCCATTTAAGCCATGAATTGATTTCCTTATATACCTCATTATAACTAGCATTTTGTATAAGTTGTGTAACAGAAAACTGGCTGTTTTGAAACTGAGCAGCATCCCTTTATGACGTGATAACTCCTTGTAGAAATGTCCAAATCAAATGCTCTCACAACCATAAGAAACTAGACTTCTAGACCTTTCCAACCATATATGGCCCATTGTCTAATTCATCCTGAGAACTTTGGGACGAAGCTCGCAAGTTGGGTGTTATGCGGAGAACTCTTCGGGCTGAGCTTGGGCCACTTGTGGGCTAGGTACTCATCTTGAGTTTCTTGGGCTTCAAGTAATCCATTCTTAGCTCCTCAAGTCTTTATTATTCATAAAAAATATGATGATTTCTTAAAACTCATACTTTTATCCTGAAAACATCAAAAATAACAAAATACCTTATATTGCATAGAGATTTCAGTAAAAAACTAAAGTAAAAGAGGGTGTAAAAATATATCTTTATGCACTCAACAAGTAGTGTGAGTCTAGGTTTAGGCATGTTCTTTGTTTTCTTTTAGTGTTTTGTGTGTTTTAAAGCAAGTTAATAAGATCTAAACTTAATTGAACTTAATCATTGAAACAAGTCCTCGAGGGATCGGCCTTTACTTGCCAATATATTATCATAACCGATTTTTTTATACTTGCAAAGATATAACCATTAAAGATAGAGTACATATTCTTGTCCTTTATTTTTACTATCAAGTTTTTGGCATCGTTGCTGGGCACTTTGTCCCTTAACGGTGTCCTTATATCTTAGATTGTTTTATTAACTCAGTTTTTTTTTAAGGTACATGTCTTGCCTAGACAATAAATAAAGTGCTTATTGGGAGGCAACCCAACCTGATTCGATCTTTCCTTTCCTTTTTTGTTTTTTTCGTATTTTTGTTTGATGCCATGCCTCAACTTTACTATCTTCATTTAATCTTTGCTTTATCACATTGAGGACAATGTTCTATTTAGGTTTTGGGGGTGTGGACTTTCATTTAAAAATTAGAGAACTTTTTGGAATGGGATTTTTTGACAAATAAAAAATAATAAAAATAATTTTTTTTTCTTTTTAATTTCGAAAACAAAATTCGGAAAAAAAAAAACTAATAAAAAAAAAGATTTTGTTTTTATTAAATTCATTACTCTTTTCTTGTTAATAAGGATGAATATGTTATGTTAATCGTTAATGTTTTATTAAGGTTATGCCATTTTTAGTTTATATCATAACTATGCACTTCACAATGTCATACTTTATGTGATTAAGTAGACAAGATGATTATGTTTAAGTGAACTTTAGAAAATTAGTGGAGACTACCCTTGTGTGTTTTTTAGCCTAATGTCATTCTTTGAGAGTGATTTATTTTGTTTGTACTCTTAAACACTCTTCGATTTTTGTTCATAAATTGTTGATCTCATTAACATTATTTGCATTGATTATTAAAGAACTAATATCTTATGTAGGTACTCTTAATTATAAGTTTGATTTACCATAAGAAGTTATGTAGGCTATGTGTGCTTAACATCTAAAGGCCTTATCCTACCCTATTGCATGCCCCCTAAGCCAACTTTGAAGCCAAACACTCAACCTTTTCTTTCATCACCCAAAGAATAACCTAACCAAAATACTTAGCCATTCATCAAAGTCATGCACTATAACCTCAGTTTATGCTAAGGTTGCCCTAAATGAGATTCATGGTGAGAATGAGAAGTGAAAGAAAGTGCTGCCCAAATCCAAGATTTTGGCGTCATTATCAAAAGGGGAAGTTCAAAAGTTCCAGGAGTGAAAAGCTCGACAAGTGAAAATAATGAGGAAATCATTGCATGATCTTGGTTCAATTCAATTCAAAAGAAAAAGAAAGAAAACAAATCAAGAAAACAAGAACAAGAAAAACGCTCAAAAGAAAGAGAGAAAAAAAAAGAGAAAAAAAAAAGAGTTTTGAAAAACAAAGTGAATTGAGCCAAGTGAGCCAAGAACCTCAAAATAAGCGATCAAGGAAGTATAATGTCGTGGGCCCTAAGCAAGGATCCAGTTCATAAATTCTAAGTTCAAGTCATGACTTCTCATGCCTTGGCACAGCTCAGGTTCTTTGAATCTTATCCATCATTTCTAAACCCTAAGCTAAGCCCCATTACAACCTAAAATGGAAGACCTAACTGATCTTATGGACAATTATGTTGAGGATTAAGGTACGTATCTATGTTCTTAAAGTTCAATTCCTTTCATGAGATCCTTATTTCCATAATGTGCTATTCTTTATTAATACTCATATGTGATTAAACTTGAATTCCATAACATAAACTCATCACATATGCTTGAAAAGAGTGAAGGCCTAGGATTCTTGTGTGAATTGAGAGTTGCCTAGTGAGGATTTGAGTCAAGGAGAAATTTTTCTAAGGCACTTAGATGAAGTTGTCTTTAAGCATGATCACTTGAAACTATGGCACTTATACCTACACTTGACACATGAGACTCTCGGCTATGGCATCCCTGTTGAGTCTGCAAAGCATGTCTACTTACTTTGATTCCTATTAGCTTGTGAAAGGTATTGTCTCTAGCATCTTAGTGTCTAAGTAAAACGTTTGTGGGTATCGTGTTGCTATAACCCTCAGGAGACAAAACTCCTCATACTTGGAAGAAGGGGTTTAAATGTTCTATCTTAACTAAGATCAAGTTTTTTCATTCTGTTGAGTTTGTTTTCCTCAGGGACTAGCAAAAGATAGGTTTGGGGGAATTTGTTCAGTCATTATTTATGCATCATTTTGATGTCCTTAAGTACCTCTTTTACAGGTATTTTGAATGATTTCATGCCAACAATAGTAGAAAATAATCAATCTTGTGAGACTTGTACAGATTTGGAAAGATAGGTAAATTCTGAGAAGAACGCAAAAAGAATGGCTCAAATCGGAGTTATAACGAAGGAGATGTCTCAAGTTGAATAACGGATCTCAAATCGAGTCCAAAACTGAGTCCAAAATTGGGTCCGGGCGCATGGCAAGACAAGCCAAGAACCAGCCTAGGACATGTCCCGTGACATGTCCAAGAGGCATCCTACCGAGTCCCTATCGAGTCCCAAAAGAACCCCTACCGAGGTCAAGGACATGCCCTTGACATGTCCTAGTCACGCCCCAAAGAGGACCTTGCCGCAGCCCTATGAAGGTCTTAGTCTTACGCCAACATCATGTCTCAAGAAGATCCCAGCCGAGAGCCAAGGTCATGTACCAAGTCCTTGCGCTAAGTTCCTGTCTCAATCGAAGCCACGCCATGACATGTCCCCGTTCCGCCTGCAACTCGCCAAGCTGCGCCAACCTAGAACCTTCAATTCGATGGAACAAAGTGAGACACCACTCATATTTGGACTTCAAATGACCTATCTAAGTTAATGGAAGCATGTGTCTCGCCTGGAAATGCCAATGACTCGTTCGTGTCCTGTTTTGCCCTAAAAGACTTCCTGAGATCCCTATTTGAGCGAAATTGGGCCATCGACTTTTCTACATGCTTTTGAGCATGACAAAGCCCAGAATCATACTAGATACATCATTTGGAAGTGCCTGTAATGGTTTGTCTCGATTTGATTGGTCAATGACATGTTAAGTTCTTAAAAGACCAATTCTGAAGGTTTTTGAGCCCAGAATCTGGCCCAGGCACTTAGGGTTGGCTAGGCCCAGTCCTTGACGTCCTAGCAACCTCCAGAAGACTCTAGAAGCTGCCTTGGCATGCAAGAAAGCTCAGAAGACTTATCTTACAAAGTTTCCGCAATTCCTACTCCAAATCCAATAAGGATTACCTTTTGAGTCCTTTTTCATTCCTAACTAGGATAGCAATTTTGAGTCGGTTTTTTATTAGGATTTTGTCCTTAATTGTCTCCTACATTGTAAATGTGTAGAGGCTCTATTTAATGGTCCTAAAGGCTTGAAGGTGAGGACCTCTAGACACCCTGGCCGCACTTTATTATTGTAATTTAGTTTTTCAATTTAAACACTTTAATTTTCTGCTTCTGAGAGAGTTGTGCGGGAGAAGTGGAGGGACAAGCTTTGGCCTGGTCTTCTGCTGTGCTTTGTCCTCAATAATCTCCTTTGTATCTTTACTTTTATTGCTTTTACTTTATGAATTCAATTATGTTTATTTCAATTTCAATCATGCGTGAGTAGTCTCTTTTAGGATTAGGGATGCTTGAAGCCCTAGCCATGTTAGTTATTTAATTAGCTTTCTGGCTCTTGATTTTAATAGCTATGAATGCTGAATAAGTTGGATTACTATGCTTAATGATCTTATTTTATGCCTATAAGATTAGCTACCTAGTTTGAATATAATTATTGTTGTAATTGCTTGACGGACCATCATATCATCTTGTGATTTGTTGCATCACGGGTAGGTATATGGACACCTATTCGTAATCTAAACTCATGACAACCTAGGATTGCACATCACTTTTCAAGGGATAATATAGTGTCATTAAATTCTCTTTGTACTTCATGCATCATCTTAAACGGTAGGTGATAGACGTTCTAGATACACATCATGCTTAGGACATGCCAAGTAATAGAGAATAACATATGTGGAGTGGGCCAACCATCGGGACCTTGGCATGGGCACTATATTCAGAGAGTACATAGTAATTGAATCAAGGAAATCTAGTTAATAACTATAATTGGTTAGAGTGGATAGTAAGCCTTAATTCGCCTTAGTTCTTAAAATCAATCAATCAATCAATCAATCAATCTTGCATTGTTATTTTCTGCACTTTAGTTACTTGTTTTACTTGGTTAGAGTGAACTTAATCGTTGAAACAAGTCCTCGAGGGATCGACCTTTGCTTGCCAATATATTATCATAACCGATTTTGTATACTTGCAAATATATAACCGTTAAAGATAGAATACATATTCTTGTCCTTTATTTTTACTATCACTAAACAAGCGATAAAAGCGTCGGCTCTCTTCTTACTAACAGCACTGCTACGTGTTGGCACTCAATTAATAGCGTTGGCACGTCACTCGGCTCCTTAATTCAGTTCAGTTGCAAAGACTTTCTCCTTAGGTGCATGTCTCAACAACATAAAATCAAGGTTTTGCTCTTTATAGAACTTGACCAAACTTCTCACGACACGAGCTTACGACAGCCATGCAGCAACTGTATGAAAGTAAGTACAATCCCGTTAAGGACTTGTTTTGTTGTTCATATGTCAAGGGCTACTAGGGTTTTGCATTTTGTATCGAATTAAACCACAGGCTCCACCGCTTGTGCAGGCCCCCGTCAATTCCTCTGAGTTTCGGTCTTGCGACCGTGCTCCCCAGGTGGAGTGTTTCACGCGTTAGCTGGGCCCCTGATCTGCGTAGACCAAGGGTGAACACTCATCGTTTACGGCATGGACTACCAGGGTATCTAATCCCATTCGCTCCCCATGCTTTCACACTCCAGCGTCGGTAGGGACCCAGAGTAGGCCGTGTCTCAGTCCCAGTATGGCTGATCATCCGAAAGGAACAGCTAAGCATCATTGGCATAGTCGGCCTTTACCTGACCACCTACCTAATACTATGCAGGCTCATAAAACAGCGTTTTTTTAACTTTCTTCAGGATTTGGGCCCGGACTATTCGGCAGATTCCAACGCGTTACCCACCCGTTCGCCACTTTGTTCTCAATTGTTCCCACCTCCTGGGCGAGACGAGCTACCTTTAGCTAGGAGCCTTTTTTCCTTCTGCCCAGCCCCCTGAAAACAACGTTCGACTTGCATGTGGGAAGCATATAGCTAGCATTCCTTCTGAGCCATGATCAAACTCTTCTTTTGAGTATGATTAGGCCCCGTAGTGGTAGAAACTGGTGAATTGGGCGTACTACTTCCCAACCTTCTGTGGACCATGCTTCTCTTATGATTTTAGCTACTCTACTTTATTTTAGAAAAGTGATTGATATCAAAGAGAGTCTAAGTCTACTCACTCAACTAACTGAGATTGATACCATATAGTTATAGAGTGACTGTTTACACGCCTTCGCGGGCCAGTGTAGTGTTCCCAGTGAACAAAAAAATGCCGATTAGAAAGGCCGATGCTTTACTAATAAGGGCTAGCCTTGCTTCTCCAGCTCCACCAGAGCATTTAAAAAGAGCTCTCGGGAATAAAGCCCAATCAAAGCGAGCAAACAGAAAGATCGTGTAACTTGACAGGTGCAACCACCTTCTTTCTCAACCGAAATAAATAAGTCTTGTTCTGCTTCCTTCTCAGAGGTCGAGTCAGCCGCTTCAGTGATCTCCATGGTTAGTCTTTGTATTGCAGGTTCTAATCGTAAAAGAAATTCTTGTGGGTGGAGGGATAGCTTCGCTTATGGGTTCCAGGGATGGTTCCATCTCGGTTGTGGATGTAATCAGCTCCATCAGACCGCCTGCCTCCACAGTGAAGCTTCCGGCCGCTGCTTCCATAGTAAGACAGGAGTAGAAGTGAGTGCTTCACAGGGCTTAGATGCTTTCAACCTAGTTTGGTTGACTATGGCTCCGCATTTTTTACAATCATAAGTTTGATCACGAGGGTACAAATATGGGCCTCCACCTCGCCTTTTTAAAATGGACAGACTCCAGTCATAGGTTTACTGGAAGACTTGCGGAAAAGCTTAGTGCAAGGGAGACCGAGTTAGTGGGAATAAGTTCTTCCAACTCTGGAGTTTACCTATAAAAATTATGTGAACCGGCCAATGTTAAGTAAGGAGGGAAGTAACCATTCGAAGTGATGTTTGGTAAGATGACTAACAATAAAGGCAAAGCGTTGCGATCAAAGTTTTGGTTTAGGGCCCACTTGGTTTAAACCATAGAAGAGATATTTATAGCGATTGAGTTCTGAGAGGGGTCCAAACGTAGCCTTCCCATATGAGAGCGAGACAAACAAGCCTGAACCCATCCAATGAAGGAAGTGACGTTTGCTATGATTAATATACGAGCAAGACCTTGACTTTGAATCTAGATGGTGGTGGGCTGTTAAGCCCCCTCCCTCCCTCGCGTTTTGATCTCTCTCCCGTTTGACGAGTCGCACTATCATCCCGATTGGAATAGATATACACAGACCCTCTACCTCCTACTCTAGTCTACTTTCTATCTCTTTCTCCAACCTTCGATGATCCTCCTGCAGGTAAATCTACGAAGTCAAGAAGAAGTGATGGGCCTGATATTCCCATATCGATATCAGATCCATAAGCTAGCTCTTGGTTAAGAAAATCCTCAATATGTTGACCCAGGTGCAGTAAAGGAACTTATATTCTATTACCTACCCTCTATTCCCCTTACATAAAAGGCGAATAACAAAGCCTTTACCGGGGCACCGGGCGATCATACAACTAGTCCACGTGGGCCTTAATCTGCGTATACGAAGTAATAAAAACATGTTTTCAAAGACCTTTGGAAATGCCCGTTTTGGCTACTTAAGATATGGGACGAGCTAAGCCATATACCGGCTTGGAGCCTTCTTTACTAGTTCCCATAGCCTCTTCTCTTCCATCTTTTCCTGAAGAAAGGTTGGCGTGGATAAGGCTTATGTGTAGCATAAGGGCTGGCTTTTTGTCCTTCTTTCCATCCAGAAAGAAGTAAGATGATTCAACACCGACCGAGAAAATTACCCTACCCGTCCTCCCCTTTCAAAACTTCTACTACTTGCCTTATCTATGAAATGACGTAGAAGTTCAGTGTGATTCACTTTTCAAGTCTTCCTCTCTTCTTCGAACCGAATTCATGACCTACATAAGGAAGACCTGAAACTAGAGGTCATGCGTATGCTCAGTGTTTCCCTTGTGAGCTCAGATAGCGAACTAAACGGCCTAGAATGGGAATTTGACATCGATGGGGGTTTCCACTTGATCAGGAGCGGGATCCCCACTCTCTGGGTGGGCAAACAAAAGAAAAAAAGCACACTCGTCAACTATCCACCCTGCCCGTAAGCCAGATCGATCTATTCATAAAAGAAAACATATATATCATCTTTCTATGCCTTCATTAACTTAACCAGTGGGGCTTCCCAACATCCAACATTAGCGTTAGTTGATCGGTGTACTAAACTTGGCTTTTGAACTCGTCATTCCGGTTGCACTCGATTGACTTTAGCTTATGGTCTAGGCTTCACATTCGTCTCCGTCTTTGGCTCCCCGTCGAAAGTCAACACAGCATAAGGGCGAATAAAACAAGATAAAGAATCCCCTTCATTCTATGAACTTCTTTATTGAATTGAATGTTTGGTGTCAAAGCTTGTGAAGGAAGAGTCACTCGCTCGTAAACCATCATGAGACAAGGGAACAAGAAGCACAATAGCAACCCCATAAGCTTGACTAATAGGACCATTCCATTGATAACAATAGAAAGAGCGATCCACAGAAGCCATTGAAACCAAGCTTGATAGGATAAGAGCACTCTAACAGGAACAAGACCTGGTCAGACATCACCCTACTAGATAGAAATGGTGAGGGCATATGATTGATCTAAAGATTAAAGGGAGTTGGACCTTTGAAAGCCTACCAGCTAGCCTTCAGAATCACAAGAATAGCGAACTGGAGCGAGCTTATATAATTGAAATAAAGCAAATTGTTATGTCAAATACCCAACATCGATCATCAGAGGCATAGTAGCGTACGAGACAAGCTCCTGCGTCTACAACTGATCTTGCAGTTTCAGCTTTGACACCGGTGGCTACTTAAGTGGAAGCTCCTGTTCAAGGGAAGGATTCCAAAGCCTTACTAGATAGGGCAGGTCCCAATTTCTCCCTCTCCTCGTTTCACTTCACTCGCTTACAAGTGGCCTCACTCTCTTTAGAGAGTCAGCCTCTTTGTTGCTAATAGGAAAAAGAATCACCTAGAAAGGTGGTCTGCTCTTTAGGGCTTCTTGCCAGGAGGAGGAAGATGCGTCCACTATCGTTATTAAAGTAGTATGTACCTTCTATCCTCAGTACCAGAGATGAACCCTGAGCAATGAGAGAGAACTAATTCAAGTCAGTGTGCCTTGTGTTAAGCATATAGCTAGCGTCCTGTACATGATCTGCTCGTGACTCCCAAAGGCTTATTTGTAGCTCGTGGACTCAGCTTCCATTGCATTACTTCACTGATCACTTCGAAACATGAACCCCTCGGTCGACTAATATGAATTGGAACTGGTTATGGAGGAAACCAACCCGTCACTCCAACACTTATTTCTTGTGATTCCGAGGGCTAATATTCAAATTCAAGCGGGAGGTTGTAGACTATATCTATTGACTTTTCTTATGTTGTCTCAGCAGCAGCTCCAATAAGTTCAGATTCTTATTTCCAACACTCAAGCCAAGAAGGGAAAGGCTTTACTGCGTATTTTGGGGATGCCAACGAGGTTCTCAAGAATTATGGTGGGAAGCCAGAGTTTCTCTATTAAAGTATCTGGACCTGAGGGATTTTTAGGACGAAGGACAACTTACACAAGAGGCTTTTCGATTTGCCTGTATCCAGCGAGTACTTTGTTTGTGGCTCTAAAAGAGTTGCTAATGCGCCAGTAAGGAGTTCGGGGAGTACAGAAGTATATGTATGTGAATGAAAGGAGGGCTTTCTTTATAATCAAAGGAGAAACTATCTTACTTTCCTGGTAGTGTGCCTTCTGGTTTTGGTGAGGAGTGAGGCAGAAGGATTAGAACAGATGTTCTTGAAACAAGCTTCTTCTTCATTCAACAAAGGATCCATAACTGTCCAATCACGTTTTATTTGTTCGCCCATATGGCTACTTACGCTAGTTCTATGGCACCAAGGGCAGATTCCGTTTACTGATCAAAAGGTCATATAGTCTACTTCGTTTATCTTGAAGCAATCCTGAAACAGTGTAGCAAGACCTTTTATCCCTCCATTGAGGTCAAGCCTCTCCATTTACCCATTGTTTGTCGGACCTGATTTTGTAGACAAATGTATGTCTGCCATTTCACAAAGGAACTCTGCCATCTCGTGACGCTTGCTGACAACCCGCTTTCTATCCCCCGAGCACTTAGTGGAAGAAGAGGAATCAAGTCATGCAGTCTCCAATCCAATCCTTGCTCCCACAGTTAGTCCTTGGTTGATCCCCAGGTTCTGATTATGGCTTATCTGATAATAGAAGTGCCTTAGTAAGGACTCCATCTCAACATCAATTCGCATTTGATGGCTATTTTTCTTGAAGATTTTCATTAATGCCTTCCGCTTGTAGACAGACAGAAAGTAGAAAGAGAGCCCGGGGTGTTAACCAGCAGCGGGGCAAGCCCATCTATCCCGATCGGGATGATAAAGACTTGTCCTTACTCGAACGAAAGGGGGAAATATCAATAAAAAGAGTATCGGTTCACTCTTCTTGCCCGAGCTTGGCTTTCAGACTTGACACCTTTCTTGTCGGAGTGAACGGGGTTGCCTCGTTTCGAGGTGATCTTGTTGAATGTTCGTTGAATCGTATATAACATATTGTCTAACTAAAGACGTTGAGAAAGACCTCCATACCTACCGATCTGAGTACAGAAATGCTTGTGTAAGAAAATGGAGCGTTCTTGTACATGTCCACTAATTCATATATCCCCAAGGAACTCTCATTAGAAGGTCATATCCGAGTTCATAACTTATTTTGTAATAGAATAGCCCTTTAACCCAAAGAAAGAAGTTTGATCTTCCATTTCTTAGGAGGAGCGCCCCTATGTTAGTAGGATATTTCGTGCAAGAACTCGGGTTGAGTTAGTGGACAAACTAGGTTGTTTTTTCTCCCCTAATGGCTCTATCTCTGAGGTACACCAGACTAGTAGCAACTGATCCTAATAAGATATTATTTCATAGAATTAGTTGTTCTTTCTCTCTCCTTTCTTCTAGAGGAATTGAGTTGTTCATTTTGGTCTAACTTCATTACTGTACCCCGGTCTCACTCCGACAGCGTACTATCCTAGACCTCTGTCTATCCCGACATTAATAGAAATTCATATTTAGGTTAGCTAGCCCGGTAACCCTGAAAAGTGGAAGGGTCCGCGCTTTCCCTATCATACGATTCTGCCACACAATTCTATTTCATTCATTCTCCATTCAAAATTGTCTACTCCGGGAACCCATAATCTGACGATTCCATCATATGATTTTTTTGTGAATTCGACATCAGTGATCTACGACCATCCTTTCTTCTTTCCATTCCAAAAATGAATGGTTGGTATGCGGTCCGTCCTTAGAAATACCCAGGGAATCCCCTTTTGTGATTGTTCCAAAGTGTGCTTCCGTTTCTTGTTCTTCGAGCTTAACCGGTCATGCTTCTTTCTCAGTTGCGCGATTCCTAGCTATAAGGACCCTTCCCGAATTTCACCTCGAAATCCGCAAAAAGCCCTTATCCCGACTGACAGCTCTTTTTCCATAAAATTTAATACCAAGAATACCCTTTATCCTTAAATATATTAAATAAACCTTATAGGGTTTCCGACAGAACCTTTATGTACTTACTAACCACACCCACCTGTCAGACGCATGATAGCTTACAGGTCACCGCAGAAACCTCGGGATAGTGGTGGTCCGAAAAGGTAACACGCTCTGACATCAATTATCAGTAGGTCAGACACTACTGAAACCTCTACTGTAATAACATAAGACAACTAACTTGTCAGCCTCTTGTGAACCTTCAATAACCTGTCAATCTGGGTCACCGCACACACCAACCCACTGACCCGGATGACGAAGGAACCAGACTTGGTTGATTTGAGTCTCACTAACTTACCCAGAGTCAAATTCGATATCCCTGATCCTCTAGAGCATCCTGAGTGGCAACTCGATATCCCGGCTCGTCCTGAGCACCTAGAGTGATAACTCGATATCCCGGCTCATCCTGAGCACTTCGTGTGATAACTCGATATTCCGGCTAATCCTAAGCACCCCGAGTGATAACTCGATAACCCTACTCCTCCAGAGCTACCTTAGACCTCAACGATATGGCGGAGAAAGATCCCACGAACGCCAACATTTGAGAACCCCTCGATGATCTAGTGGAGACATACCCTCTAACGCCAATCGGAGAACCCTCAACAATGTAGCAGAGAAAGACACCCTCCACACCAATCATCGGAGAATCCCATGGTATACCCCAATACCTTGAAGTATGCATACCATGCAATCTCGGAACCCTAGTCTGTTCACAGCGCAATTAAAATACCAAAATCATAGACGCCCTAGCCCTAAGGAACTCTTGACACATTATTGATCCAACTCCCTTGACCTCCCGAGCTCAAAACCCACTCCATGGTCAACCGTTACCGCTGGGATTACCCAATCGGGGCTCTAAATGAACTCCTACGGCCTCGAAACTGCCGTAATCCAATCCTGAATGTCCCAAAACCCTAGCCACGTGCCGCTGTGACCCTGAAATCAGTCCTACGCGCTGCCACACATCGGTAGACGGCCGGACCACCTGCCACGCGCCCTCATGCGCCACCACGCACTGTTCACGAGGGAATATTCCGTCAACCCTGACTAAATATTTTGTCAACCCTGACGGAATCTTCAGTTGACCCTGACGGAATCTTCCGTCAACCCTAATAGAATCTTCTGACGGAATGGGAATATTTCGTTAACCCTGATGGCATTAGGGTTCCATTAACCGCGGTTAACCTTTTACGGAATATGCTAACGCCGTCAGCATATTCCGTCAAACTCTTAACGGCGTCAATTGACTCAACGGTCAACTGACGACTAACGTTAGTAACTGCTGGCCGAACCAGTCGCCTGAGGTTGCCAGAGAAAATGGTTGCACCATCGTCTATCGTCACTGGAGTCTCATCGGTGACTTGCCAAAGAAGACTACATCACTACCGTCCGTGGTGGCCGGAAAACTCCATTTTCGGCCGACCTTGAAGTTTTTCTAACTTCTTCAAAACTCAAACGTTTTTCACGAATTTTACGTCTAAATCTATCTACTCCCAGGAATTCAAAAATGACCTCAAAACACTAAACCTGTACCTGTACTAGCCGAAAAATCGATTTGGACTTTTGGGTTTTCCTTTC
Source organism: Oemleria cerasiformis (assembly GCA_037349345.1). Classification (NCBI taxonomy): domain Eukaryota; kingdom Viridiplantae; phylum Streptophyta; class Magnoliopsida; order Rosales; family Rosaceae; genus Oemleria; species Oemleria cerasiformis. Next base: position 1,118,003 of record JAZGTL010000017.1, on the reverse strand, counting down.
CTCGGTTCGGCGTCTCCAATGGGTGCCTCCTCCGATGGTTTGTACGGTTGTGCTCGTGGGAAGGAGGAGATTCCGATTAGTTCCACCAAAATGAGAGACATGGCCTTGGAATAAAAGTCCACTTTCATGGGTTTTGTGAGTTTTGAGTCACACGGGTTCGGGAGGGGGGTGGAAGGGGGGTGTTCTAGAGAGAGAGAGTGAAAACTAAAGAGGACGATTATATCAAATGGTTTTTAGGCGTTAAAAATATCTACCCCTACCAAATTACCAAAATGCCCCTGAAAATCTAGACCCTCATCTTTCGCACACGAACTCCGTTTCCCGCGTGCTACTTGTCTACGAACTCGTAAGTTCGAGACCTACGCAACAGTACCCGAAACATAGCTAAAAGTGTCTCGAAAAAAAAATTGACTTTCACACCCCTTAACAACCAAGGGTTAATTCGTCGTTTTGTAAAATAATTTACGAAAATTCAATAAATAAATTTTCGGGTCATTACACTAGCAACTAGATCCTAGATCAGAGGATGTTGGTGAGTCTGATTGTTCTAACTTCTACTGTTGTTAGTTGCTTTAAGGCACCTTCCAGTTCCAGTCCAATGGGGGAACTTTCCAGTGATAAGGATCCCCATTTAGAAGAAGGAAGAGAGCTAGGGTCAAAGATCAGTCCAAGCTAGGATCAGCTCTCGGAAGTCAAACCTCTCCTCTGCAACTAGGTCAGTTCGGGCTACGGCCCTTCGAGCTGCGCAGTTCATGAGTTGCTATCTCTGTCCAAGGTTAGGTGTTCCTTTGCTCTGCCGCTGTTATTCTTCCTCCAACCTGTACACAAGCCATGGCTTCTCGAAGTCAAGTACATCAAAGGTAGGGGAAGAAAGGGTCCTCTAAGGATGGACTCAATATCTATTATCTTGCCACTTCGCTTTCTCCAAATCTTTCGTTTCAAGCATCAAACGGAAAAAAATAAAAGTCATAAGAGAGTAGGCGTAAAAACAAGTAAACCCGACCCAGGAGGAATGTACCGAAACAAAATACATATGAGACTGATAGCTTCGTCTACCATGTCTCTTGTGAAAAAATCTGTATTTATCAACCTGTGTGACACCAGCTAATAAATTCATTCAATCGACGAACAGGTTGGGAGGATAATCAGATGCTTTTCCTATTCTTGAAGCTCAATCACTAAGCCGGGCTGATTTCCGAGTCTCTCCGTTTCCCACATGCCGCTTGTGTACGAACTCGTAAGTTCGAGACCTATGCAACGGTACCCGAATCATAGCTAAAAGTGTCTCGAAACAAAAATTGACTTTCACGCCCTTTAACAATCAAGGGTAAGTTCGTCGTTTTGTAAAATAATTTACGAAAATTCAATAATTAAATTTCTGGGTCGTTACACTAGCAACTAGATCCTAGATCAGAGGATGTCGGTGAGTCTGATTGTTCTAACTTCTACTGTTGTTAGTTGCCTTAAGGCACCTTCCACTTCCAGTCTAATGGGGGAACTTTCCGATGATAAGGATCCCCATTTAGAAGAAGGAAGAAAAACCTATGTATCCTTTCGCTTAGAGCTAGGGTCAAAGATCAGTCCAAGCTAGGATCAACTCTCGGAAGTCAAACCTCTCCTCTGCAACAAGGTCAGTTCGAGCTACGGCCCTTCGAGCTGGGCAGTTCATGAGCTGCTATCTCTGACCAAGGTTAGGTCTTCCTTTGCTCTGCTACTGTTATTCTTCCTCCAACCTGTACACAAGCCATGGCTTCTCGAAGTTAAGTTCATCAAAGGTAGGGGAAGAAAGGGTCCTCTAAGGATGGACTCAATATCTATTATCTTGCCACTTCGCTTTCTCCAAATCTTTCATTTCAAGCATCAAACGGAAAAAAATAAAAGTCATAAGAGAGTAGGCATAAAAACAAGTAAACCCGACCCAGGAGGAATGTACCGAAACATAATACATATGAGACTGATAGCTTAATCTACCATGTCTCTTGTGAAAAAATCTGTATTTATCAACTTGTGTGACACCAGCCAATCAATTCATTCAATCGACGAATAGGTTGGAATGATAATCAGATACTTTTCCTGTTGTTGAATCTCAATCACTAAGGCGGGCTGATTTCAGAGTCTCTCCATTTCTGTAAAAAACTAATGGGGCTCCCTCCTATCTCCTGCTAGTCTTTTTTCTTTTCCCTTAGCTCCCCGAAAGAAAGGAAACTTCCTCGATTAAGCATAGTAGATATAGTTTAGAGGAAGGGGAAGATAATTCATTGGTATGCATCGTTTAGTGGATCAAGCAGATGTAGCCATCATAATTAGCTGCCTTCATAAGGTAGCTGCTCTTACATCCTTTATTTGATTTCGGGGTTACCAACTGCTAATGCTACATTCCTCTTAGAAGTGGAATAGTCTGTACTAAGATATGGTATCAGGAAGTCTTCGATTCAATCAAGCGTGCTACTAAGCACAATAAAGGTCAGGATTAAAGGCCCATGCCGCTAGCAGACTACTCTTATTTGTTTTGTTCCCAAGGAATGAATATAATCGATTGAGCGGACGCGGACGGCAGGGAGAAGACTTTTTCGTGAACATCCAAAGACGCCGATATTCTCCTGTTCAATCTTTTGGCAGGAGCGGAAAAACTCCATAAGAGGAAAAAGCCAAAGGCTAAGGCCAAGGGCCGTGTAAAGGATCTTATCTCTCTATCTGAAACGTCCAAAAATGTCTCTGTTACATAATACGAAGTACTGCGGTGGGTACAGTTGACCAGTCGATGTGGTGTGTACATGGACCAACAACTTAGCTAGTTGAGTGCATTCATCAAAGTCTACCCCATCACATGAAGTGAAGTCGACGACAAAGTAACAAAGTATCAAATGCTAAACCAGGGGGAGATCTATGACTCGGAATTGGGCTTTTTCATACAAAAAAAGAAAGAAGAGAAAGAACTGGGGGTTGGCACCTACATAACTGGTTGCTTGCTTACCAAGGCATTCTGGCAAGCTCCTCCAGTTCAATTATTATTCTTGACTTGACTTATTATTATAAAAACTACTCACTATCAAGATGAAAGACGATCGATTTTCTACCCAAGAAGATAGAGAGTCCCACATACGAGAAAATGTCACAAATAAAGTTAAACCAAGTAACATTGCAAAGGCATAATGATAGTAGGATCGGGATATCCCCACCCTCCGAACTGAAATTGAGGGTCTCCCCTCATCCGGCTCTCTGCAGGGGAATCTCCACTCACTGCCTCCCCTAATATCCTTCATTTACCACATCATGTGGGTTTACAAGAGATCCCAGAGGCTCACTCGAAAAGGCTGCTATGCCATACCTTTTGACTCAACTCTACTCTAGTAGTCACTAGACTCACTATAGTAGTTTGTCCGGCTACTCTTGCTGAAATCATTACTCTTTATTCTCCCGTGCTCTAGAAATTGCACTCCCTATACCACCTCCAAATATTTAGGTAGGGACAATCAATCCGGAATATAGAAATGAATGGGAAACCCTATCAATATAAAAATGAAGAATATATAATTAGAGTTTTATCCCTTTCTCTCACTCAATAGATGTATTTGGTCTGATACGATACATTAAATTACGAGACGATGGAACACAATGGGATGGATGATAGAGGGTTGCCCGTGCCCAAAAGCGAAGATTCACTTGTCCCCTTTTCCATAGGGACCCCATGGCATACTACCGAAACGACTCCTACAAGATAGTCGTCCCTTTCTCTCTTTTTACAGCCTCGTGGACGAACGAATGAGGGGAAGTTACAGAACGGGATAGTGAAGGCACGCGAAGTAGACATCAAGCTCTTCTCAGCCCCCTAACCTTTCTATTATATTATTAATGCGCTAGCGCGCCCCTAGGGAGGGGATTCATTCACTTGCATTCCTGCTAGCACTACAAAAAGCTCTGGTCTTAACGCCCCTACTACTGCTGTGCAGCCTTTCCTCGGGTTCGTAGAATCGAGTTTCCCGTTTACCCACAATGGAGGAGCCGCCCCCACCAGGCAGGCGGCCACGGGTCATAACCTGCTCTTTGCACAATAAACCCACTTTGAAGTTTACTTATTCACTCGGCCAATCGTCAGAATGTGCACGAGATATCATAAGGGCCCAATATCTTAATAGCACCTTCATCTAAAGCGCTTCGTCGGTGGTCCAGCGCACCCCTACTCACTTAAAGGATGCTGTTTAATTATGAAAGAAATTCTTTCGCAAGGTAAGAAGTTCCCTTTCATTAAGCGCTTCGAGCCAGGAGTGGACATCATTGTCTGCAGACAAATCCAGATCCTGTTTCATCATTAGCTTAGCTAAAGTGGAATAGTATGACTAGCTTTCTGAAAAATTAGATGAAACCTTCTTTATCGATATGAGAAATATGCGCTCAAAAAGACCCCCCTCGCCAAGTGAACGAGTTTAGTCTGAATTAGCTGTAGAAGTTGCTCCCGCTCCGGACTTACTTCAAGGAATGATAGGATTGGGCAATTCTGCCGGTTTTGGAGCTTGCCTTATTATTATGAAAAGGTAGTTTACTTGCTCGACCATAGGGAAAGGGGGAGCGAGCTTGCTTACTTAGTTCTTGCACTAAGGGGAAAGGGTTTTTTTTTATAGAGAGAGAGTAAGGGTGTGGAGCTTGAGGGTTCTCAGCTAGGGAGGAATTCTCCAAAAATGGAATTAGTTCCCAATTACTACCACAAGAAAGCCGGCCTCTTATCACTTACCGCAATTTTTTCTTGGGGGTGTTCACAACATGTTTTTCTGATGTTCCTTTCTATTGATGAAGTGGTGACCTCGTGCTCATCAAGAAATGAACGTAAAGCCCCCCCGAGCCCGAGTTTACCTTGGGGATCTTGGAGGGGCACCAAATCAAGGCCGCCAACCCTCGCCCTTTAGAGATAGGGGCGCAAAAAAAAGTCTTCAAAAAAGGCGCCGGAGGCCTCTCGCTATGGTCGAGTAAGTAAACTACCTCTGGAGTTGGAGAAAAAAACTTTCTTAATAGGAATGCATCAAAAAAATAGCCCTTCCATATAGATTGTCGTCGCATGAACTTTGTCAAAAAATTACTAGCCTTCTTATTGATCTTGATTAGTTCCAGCTTATTGAGAGTTCTATTTTCTTTCTAGAATGGGCTCATTTTTAGATCGTGTCTTAAAACACCTACTATCCCGCATGTGCTTTTGAAGCCCCCACCCATTCAATCACTTGCTTGTGATTGCACCCATTTCCTGAAAAGGCAAAGACGAGGGAATCGTCCGCTCCCGTTCATGTCACGAACCAAACATCGTTAGGTCCCGAATTCTACGAACCGTCGGTTCTAGACCAAGATCTCCATTTTTAGTACTATATATCGATCCGAAGAACTTACTTTTTGTTGTAAGTCATCCATTATGCTCCTACCTAAAGTGATGCTAGGCTGCTTCACACACGTGCGCTTCGCTCGGCCACATGATGAACATGTTTTGAGCTAACTGCATGTCGAGCGCTTAAGCAGGGCTTGTGGTCTCTCGTTCCTCACTTGTTCCAATCCCAGTAAAGAGCTTCAAATCTGATTCTACACTACATACGATATTCCATTCCGAGCCTCACTTGCTCTTCGCTTGGTTATACAAGGAGCATGCCCAAAGGGGCTACTACGCTCACCATGCACTTGCATCACCACCTGAGCTTCGCTACTACTTCGCTAGCTCCTACGCCTACCATAAACTTGAATCATCACGTGGCTGCTAAAGCAAGCTAAGATTCACATGGCCCTGAGGAAGCCAAAAGACCCGCCCTTCTCACGGCCGAATGCTCCGAAACACGTTGGAGAGCTTTACGATCCCGCCCTAAAATGCCCATTATTCTAGAGTTCAAAAGTGATCCTCATTCTCACCGCAACCTTCTTAAGCCGAAAGAAAGCCATGCAAGAATCTCATTTTTTTGGGGGAGCAGAATGGGTCATTGTTTCTTGGGATTGTTGATAGATTCTCGTCGCCGTTGTTTGTCTTCGACTCCCGTTGACCTCTCTTGTTCTCCTCCCCCTAGGGGGACTACTAATGTAAACTTATTCCTGTAAGTCCCCATTTAGGAAGGCATTTTTAACATCTAATTGTAACAGAGGCCAATCTCGATTGTCAGCAATAGAGAGCAGGAGACGAAGAGACTTCATCTTGTCTATCGGGTCAAAGGCTTCCTCGTAATCTATTCCATATGTTTGAGTAAAGCCCTTAGCTACTAGTTTGGCCTTTTCCTCCTTTCTCCCATAAAGCTTCTCCTCCCCCAGTCTCATATCGAATTAGTAGAGATCAAGATGGGGAGACTCAAAATGAGACTCCTCTCTGAATCGAGAGGTATCATATCGAAGTAATTGACTAAAAGACCGCACGAAAGCCATTTTTCCTAAAAAGATAAGGGCTCCTAGTTTGAAACTTTAATCTTTTAGTAGCATGTGGAGGCCTACCTAACTTTATGGCGAAGCAGCGAGGGTTGTCCGGAGCAGTGTCAGCATCAAAAGCGCCCTCGGAGCGCAGTCTTAAGGTTGTAGTTGTTGAACGTGCAACCAGAGAGGAGAGCTATAGGAGCAACACTGTGTTTGGACTGGATGCGTACCGAATGAAGATCGTGTCTATTTATGCTCAAACAATCCATATAAATGGAAAGCTAGAAGCTTCAATAGTTCCCTGTTGAACAGTAGAGTGCTATGATGGGGTAATTAAGTCCGTCCCTACTAAGCGGCTTAGGCATCGCAGGCATCAAGGTTGAAATCCTTCGAAGAGAGTCCTGCTAACCACTCCTATTACTGGCTTTCAGCATCCTAACGGGGCCGCTCAGACGAAGATCCAGCAAATTGAGTATGGAATTAGACCTCGAGCGGGGCATCAACCACAACACAGGTTGCGGACCTATCGGGATGCTTCCTTGCAGAACCCAACAAGGGGTGTAACACAATAGAGTGAGTGGGAACACTTGTAAACGCGAGCAGGAGAATAGAGATCGGTCTGACTTGTCTTAGACCAGCCTTACTCCATCCATCTTGGCTATCTTGAGCTTATTCATAAGCTTGGGGCAACTTTAAATTTTTTGCTTACTGCTAGCGCTTCCAGCACTAATTCCTACGTCGGGTCTCATAGCCCCTGTGACCTTCACTTCACAGCCTGATTAATGCACTTTTAAAGCACACTTTTATGGCCATTCGTCAAGCATTTTTTTTAGAGTTTCTTTCTCAGGATGTGCCTTTATCTTCACCGGTGGATTGGCATACTTATTGTGAACTTTTGTATACGCTTCCTGCTGTACTAGTGAGTGTAGCATTGATTAGTTATATAGTCTTGAGAAATGGTTGAGCATCTTGTATAATAATATAAAATAATGTCGAGCATATTTTCGCTATGCTATGCTAGCTTCTTTGATTCAAAGCTAGTTTCAAACTATAGGGTAGGGGCTCTTCCCACGCTATTGCATACGTACTTAGCTTAGCTAGTTTAGGGCTTCTATCTTGCTATTATAGTGGTGAAAAACACAGGGTTTTAAAGCTAGAGACGTTCAATTCATGCTTTTTTATGATAGCTATTAAATCTTGTTAGTTAATCCATGCCCCCGTCACAAAGTTGCTAATGGATTTCGTTATGCCATGCGCACTAAAGGATCTCAACTGGTGTAGGGTTCTCATCCCACATACCCCATTTCGGTCCCATTGCAGTGGGCTCACTAGGCCCTCTAGTTTTTTCGATCGCTCTTCTTATGCGTGAAGTGCAGCAAGCTATAGCCCCTTTGCTTCCAAGCGGTAATCAAGTTGAGAGATCAGTCTTGACGTCGAGCAGGTTGTCTCCCTAGGCGCGTCGGTGATCACAAAGGTTTTGTGGGCCCTTGATCCAATCCCTCTCTTGAATCGTAAGACGCGCTTTACTCACCAGAATAGACCGAGGAAGCAACCATTGCCTACTTGTCAGTCTAGATTTCATCTGATCTTATTTGACTGCTTATATACATAATTAGTTAACCCTTCAAAATAGCCCAGAAAATGACAACCATCAAAAGGCCTAAGCCCATATAGCCTCAGCCTGTCCAAATGATGTTCAACGGTCGCTACCCAACTAGTTGTGGCCCATGATCCAAAGGACCGACAACCAGTCAATTATGCTATCCTTACCTTCCAACCAACCGGCCAATCATGCTATCTTTACCTTTCTACCAACCCTTTCGATTCCTCTTCTACACCACTATATAATCTCGGCCCCTTACCTTGATGCCTACAACTCCATTTCTTTTCCAATGACGGCAAGAATCTGCGAAATACTGCTTTTTCTTTTTCTTCTTCTTGTGTGAATGACATCATAGCTATATGAGGAAAAGTGATGCTACCACTCTGTCGCAAAAGGGGGCCGTTTTCTTCCCCCAAAAAATGCATGTTCCACCATCAGGGCTCAACAAGAAGCATAATTTTGTTCCGAGGTTGCGTTTCATTCCAGCAACAATTGTATATGGTTCAAAACACCTTGTTCCATCCGGCGTGATTCCCCTCCATCACTAGTATATTTGAGGTGTTATTTGTATTGCAATAATGAATAAATGTACGAACACAAATAATGAGCAGACAAGCCCACTTTTATATGTGGGTTCATTTCAAAATGTATTTTTGTTTTGAATAAAGAAGCGCGCTCCTGTTAGTGTAACGTAGGTGTCTTTCTCGATTGATGGATGGGATAAATGCCTATATCGCTTTGTACTGTTATTGTCATGTTGATGCTATATTAAAGAATATAATCTAAAAAAGTTGCTCAAGACTTAGTCCCATTCTTTATAATTGTCTTTCTCGTACTATGTAAACGAACTTCAAGTCTTAATTGTGTACTCAACAGGAAGCGTCACAGCCTAGGTTTGGGCCACCTCCTATGTCGATCTACACATGAATACTTTTCGAAAGTAGTTTTCTGAGGTAGGTTCTATTTTAACCTAGGGTGATTTGCCTGCTTCTTTCTAAGCTATAGTTTACCTGTATCCTGCAAATGTCCAACACTTAGGTGCTTTCTAAGATCATCCTATATGAAAGATGTATGACATGTGTGGATAATGAATGACTTTCATGGTATGCAATCTGAACGTCCATAGAGTACAAAATGTAAGACCTAATAAGAGAAATGAGCTTTGCACAACATGGGATAGAAACCTAATCCTAAAAGGAGAAAACCCATCACTGTACAATCATAGGAATAGAAGAAATAGGTTCAGACCAAGTGGCAGAACTCTCTATGAGTTGGGCTACATAAAAGATCCTGTTAAAAAATGGATGTAGCTTAACTAAAACCCAATGCCAAGCAAAGCCCTAGACTACAAGTGAAGAAATTGGGTTCAACTAAGCCCTTAACCCAATATGAAGTGGAGCCTTAACCCGACACAAGATGGGACCTTATTAGGATAGTCGGATTAGTCAACCCAACATAGGTTGTCAACCAAAAAGGAGAAGTTCCTGTGATTTAAGGTTTATGGATATCCTACCCTAAGACGTGAGGATTGGACTTAGAACAAGACCCATCGGTGGATGAGATCACATCTTCATGACAAGAGGTGTACAAGTTAGGCCTCACTCAAGGTAATGGGCCAAACCTAAAGAGTCCAAACAAATTGGACCTTATTGTATGACAAAACCACATATTGGGCTTAATTCAAGGCCCAGGAAAGATGGGATGGGTTGAATCCATAAAGCGCTCCATGGGGTCCAATGACTCTCAGAATGGCTTCGAATTGCACACAATTGCTATAACTTGGGTCTAGTCATAATCCTTATGGGCTCAAGTCATATTTGATCCTAAGTCTCACACATGGGGCTTAATTCAAAGCCCTTCCCTATTTATTCTAAAGGTCTATCATACGGCCCAGAAACACAGCCTATAAATAAATTTTCCTAAGGTATTTCAGAGTGGGCCCAAGATAGAACGCAAAGTAATCTAAGAAGCGCACGCAGTCATATGGGTGGGAAATTTCTAAGCTTTCTAGTGTGGCTAAGTCTCTCCTTATAACTTCGGGGGAGGAAGCTCCCCTCTCAAGATGGGCTATTTAAGGCCTTGGTCATCAGCGCCCTTTGACGTATCTCATGGTCTGGAATGGGCCATGGGTACTGGTTCATGGGGTGGCAGAAACTGGTCGCGATCACAGCATAGGCCGAGTGGGCCAGGCGCCCGAAACTAGATTCTTCCGGGCAAAAAAAGTGCAAGTTCGTGCAAGTCAAGCTCATTGAATTGGGTCTTTGTTTGGAAATAGCTATCGACACATTGGAGTCTTTTCTATCCCTAGTGGAGTCGCCACTGTGGGCACTTACACTTTCATCTCTCCACATCACTCGAATCCCTAAGAGTTATGTGGAGAGATGAAAGGTTCAAGGAAGTTGACGGGTGATCCTTCGAAAGAATAAGTACAACGAGGGTGATCAAAATGTCAATTCGGAGAGTGGAAGATCGACTAGCCAACCAAAGTAGAGGACCCCCGGGAGATAGTTTGACCACTTATAAGAATGTTATTCAATAGCGCACCAAATGCGCACACTAAAGCAGTGCACCTGGAAAGAAAGAGGAGCATGGGGAGGTTGATTTACAATTTAAAAGCTGAAAAGCACAAAAAGAAAATGGAAGGTCTTGTCTTCAAAGGGGACTAGGTCAGCCATAGCTTCTTTGATCATGCCGGAATGGGGAAGAAAGAATGTCGATCGTTAGCGAGAAGAAAAAGCGGGAGCCCTCACTCTCTCCACAATATCCTTAAAGACCTCTCTCGTCAGGGGGCTATCAGCCCTATCTATCAACAAATGATATAGGATTGGAATAAACTATTCCTTCCGGAAGATTGTAAAAATATTAAAAGAGTAAGGGGGGGATCTATATTGCTTGCCACAACTCTATTCCCGACTCAAAATCAATAAAGAACTTTAAGAGAGGATGAACATTCTCATTCTATAGGTAGCACTGCCCCTATTATAGAAGGGTGAGGGCCGACTTTCGTACTTCTGATCTGTTAGCACTGTGAATTACCTTATACCTACGCAGCATGAACGATATGGAGCACCTACTCTATTGGTCGTCTGCTATCTCAAGGTTGTCCTTCTCTAGGCACAAAAAGGAATTTACGGGATATCTCCTAAATTCGATGTACTTCTTCAAGTGTGGGACACATCTCAATTCTCTTTCGCTTCTTTTGCTTTAGTTTTGTTCATTTTTTATTTCTGATTTTGGTGATTTTGCATCTGTGTTTTCGATGCTTTTCTATTGACTCTTACAACTCAGCCTTGCTTGATTCTTTTTACCATGACATACATTTATTGAGATCATTTTGCAGGTTCTAATTGTCGATAGAAGGAGCTCATAAGGAAGTTACTTTTCTGCAAATGGTTGCTGAACTTCAGCTGCATTACTTTCTGACTTCTTCACATTGAGGACAATGTTGCATTCAAGTGTTAGAAGAGCAGCTTAAATTTTTGATTTGAATAGGTTAAAAAAAGGGGTTCTGTTCCGTAAATAGAGTACCAATCTGTTGCTGTGTTTTAATTTTGGTCCACGCTGTCTTCTTTGTTTTTTCATGCTGATTCCAACCATATAAAGAACGCGGAATTTGGATAAGTGGTTTGAAAGTTATGGGTTAAAAGCTGAACAATGTTGAAATTGAACAAAACTGTGGTTTGGAACTTCTTTGTTTTCATGTTGTTCGAGTGTTTTTGTGTCTTTAAGTCTTATTGTTTGCTTTTAGGTAGTTTAGGAAGTAGTTTGTAAAAAAAGAAAAAAAAAAGGAAAAAGAAAAGAAGTTTCAGAAAACAACAAAAGATTTTCCTTTTCTCAAGTCATTGTTGTTGTGCATCATTCTTCTTGCTATAATAAGGCTTGGTACATGTGGTTTTGAAATCAGAAATTTCATATTGGCATTTGAGTGGGTTGATTATGGATTTGCAGTTCTCTGTATTGTCCTTTTCTGGATGAATTCTATGATTTTTTTGCTTGGAACTATAATTTTCACATATCCATGTTGATGCCATTTGTGGTGGAGGAATTTGCGTAATTTGGAGAGTCATAAAAATCACCGTGGAGGCTTATATAACCTTGTTAGCCTTTGAGCATGTCCTTTTCTTTGTGAGGGTTATACACTAATTCCATGTTTTCTTGTCAAACTCTGATTTTGTGATCTCAATATATTTGGTTTGGTCAAGTACTGAAAACGACATCAAATTTGGACTATTACACTAGATCTTCCTCCTTTATCTATTAACCGCTTTAAAATAACCACATGAGACCTAGGAAATGATATAGGCAATTTTGTTGGGATTGTTTGAACCTTTTTTGCCTACCATATGTGATTATCCGATCCTTAGTAACCCTTTGTGAGCTTTATGTTGCTCTTTGTTAGCAAAACTTGTGGCAATCCTACTGTGAAAATGGAAGAATCTGGATTTAAAAAAAAATGGGGATTTCTAATTTGCAACAGGTATGAAAAACAAAAGGAACAAAATGTGGTACTCTTCAATTTGCTGTTATGCTTTGATTGTTTAACCTGTGATATTGGTGAATTTCAATACCTATATCAATTTCTCAGAAAGTTCGCATTCCCTATCATTTCTTTCATTAGCCATTTCCCTAAGCCCATTACAACCCTTGTAAAGACCTAATTGATCTTTGGTGTAGTGTGGTTTATATGAAAAGGGTAGGTAGAGGAGGCACTAAAGTGTCTGGTTCAACGTTTTCAAGTATGAGGCATCATGTCCTTGAGATCAAATTGTTATTTTTGCTTACTTTGCTAACGTAAATATATGTGAGCCATTTTAATTTTCTTATTCATTCTCACATATAGATTGAGTGAAACAGTTACCCAGTTCCTAGAGTGCTTTTGTTCCGAGTAAAATATCCAATGAGATTTGAAGTTGAAGTGAATTTTTGTAAGGAAGTTCAAATTGTGTAAAAACTGAGACTAGAAGTGGTATTGATGTTGGTTATACGCACATACACACTCTGAGCATAAATGTTAATGGAATATGCCTACGACTTGGATAATGCTTAGAACTGTTGCATCTACTCACTGACTTGCTCGGATGGTAATGTGGACTCTTAATGTTTTCGAATTGTCTTCTGATCTTTTCTTTGAGCTTTACATTTGGGAAGTTGCTGCATGACTCTTTCAATCTTTTAGCTTGCTTAAAATTCTATTTTATTTTGCTTGAGGACTAGCAAAAACTAAGTTTGGGGGTATTTGATACGTTCCTTATTTGATATATTTTTATATCTCTTTTCTTTAGACTTTCGCTATGTTTTGGGTTAATTTAGTCCATTTTCACTTAGTTTTGTGTTTTAATAAGATTGAGGAATAAAAATGACAATATGAGCAATTTGGAAGATTCAAGTGCAATATGTGTCCTAGGAGCATAAATTACCTCCACACAGCCATCCACTTCGCTAATTAAACTGTACTAGCTCGGGATGAATTAGCTATTGGGCCATACGTCGTTGGTAAGATACGGAAGTTAGCTTTCCGACGAATTTTACGGATCGTGATTTGTAGTTTTCTAGGAGTTATGTTCGTTTTAGTACTGGCTGCTTAGAAGAGAAAAAACTGCATGAATTTGTACAGTTGCTGATTTTAACTTGAGGAGGGCAAAACTGTCAAAAGCTATATACAAATAATTAAAACGTACATCATCATCTGCCATCATCTGCATTGTTTATCTTCTTCGCCAATGTGCGTTCTTCTTCGCCGAAGTCTGAGAACGGAAAGACTACCTAAGCGTTTCCATCTTCTTGTTACACCAATCCAAATTTCAGTTTTATTTTCTCAAATAAAACTTACGGGTTCAATCAATTGTGCAATTTCAAAAGTTACTCTTCCTCTTTTATTAGCTATTATCTGGCCATCAATGGAGAGACCACAAGAGATGAACGACAAGGAAGAGGAAGAGCCCAGAAATTGCTAGGAGAATATGCTCTTCTCTACTTAAGGGTGCTGAGACATTTTTGAAAGTGGAGTTAGATATTTTCACAAAGCCTTCAAGACTTGGGCATAGCTGGAGTTCCAAAATCTGTATCATTTCCTTTTTCTTAAATTTCAGATTTCTTTTGTGCTTTCTTCCTAATTATGAATTAAGCTTGCTTTGCTAGAGCTAGGATGAAACTCTAATTTGATTATTCAATTTTTTTGAATGTTGAGTTACTGAATTCCAATTTAGTTTGATGAATTTTTATTCTTTGTTTTAATTGGGATCTATTTGTATTATTTTATTGATTCAAAACTTATAAAATTTGCATTTAGATGATTCGTTGTGTGGTGGATGAATGACCGTTGTTCTGCACTACATTTAGCTTCAAGAGACTAAGAATTGCAATTGATACTTACATGACCATATATTGTGTGATTGTATGATTTCTTGCTTTCATAAAGATTAAGGGAATTCTTAGATTTAACTTTATACTAGACCAATGATAGGTTACATCTAGGAATAGTTGATTCTTTACCAAACCAAGGATTGAACTCATACACGATGAAGGCTAGGCCTTAAACTAGACCAAGGTTTTAGGAATAGAATCTTCATGAGTTCGATTTGTTAAATTTATAACTTGCATTGAAGGATTTGAATAAGACAATTAGTAGCCAATCCGTGCTCTAGTGTTAACTATAACCTAACAAACGTTAATTTGTTTTGATCCATCAAATTGAATTGTTAAAATTATTTTTATTGTTTTGAAATCTAGTTTGGTGCTTTATCAATAATTCTTTCACTTACTTCAACCCTTTATCTTAAACTAGTGTTTATTAACTTAGAAAAGAGTCATAGGTTGAGTTGGTAAATTGAATTTGAACATCAGTCCCTGTGGAACGAAACCTGTTTTTGCGAACTATACTACATATGAACTGTGTAATTGTAGGATAAACGAAATATATAATAGTTTAGATTTAGGCTAATCAAAATCTTACATCACATGACAAGAGCATGCCATGGCCTTGAGCTACTGGTGCTTAAACATAGTTCTGGGACCCGGATGGCTTGAATTCGAGGTACTTGACCTTCGCCCTAAATAGGACGCAATGACATGACCTGGGACATATCAAGACCCGAGATGGCTTTAGAGGACCCGATTTGGCAAAATATGATATGATTATGACTTAACAGCGCCATCGAATCTTAGCCATTCTATTTACATATCCATTAGAACTAAAGCATGGTATGTGCCCTTAATCCTAATTTAGATATGTATATTCCAATGGTGATCAAGCATCAAAACAAGCATATTCAATTTTGCACAATAAACAAAAACAAAAATTGGAATAGAACTTGAATGACTGAAAATCTTATTAACTTCAAATAATCATGTTTGGTTTCTTCACAAGCCCTAGGATGAATTACTTAGCCATTAGACATGCTCATAAAAATCACAATAGATGAATTACACATGGACGAAAAGTAAAGATTAGAAGAACCCTTGAAGAAAGCCACAACCAAACTTTGACTTGTACTCCAAATAGCTTCTATTCTCCAATGAGGAGGATGATTTGTGCAAGGATTGAATGGGAACCCATTGGGAATTTGAATGAATTGAGAAAGGCTAAGGGGAATAGAGGGATGTGTTTAGTATTGTGGAATGAAGAGAAAATGGAAGAAGGTAGAGGCAGGTCAGATTGTGTTTTTGGGTGTTGTGGAATGAAGAGAAAATGAGATGGACACTAGGTCAGAAATTTTTGGTTCTTTGGAGGCTAGGTCAGATTTTTAGAGCTAAGAGAGCTTTATATAGGTAGAGAACAATAAACTCATGAATAGTGTCAATGTGAACAGTAGCCCCGTGAATAGTGCCAACGTGAACAATACTACTTGATTTCTTCCATGCTGCCCAAGTGTTATTTCTTGCAACAAATATTCTTTCTTGGCATTATGGGATATCAAATCAGTTCTAGACCCATCCTTTTCATTCCGAGCAAGTTCTCTTTGATTTTGAAACACTTTGAGTTCCATTAGTTCCAATGGCTCCTAGAGTCTATGAATTTCACAATCTAGCACAAACCAAGTAAAATGCAAGCTATTTGACTCAAAAGGTTTGGAAAAGACTAGAATTGGAAGACAAGAATGTATACAAAATGTGGCTGATTCTAGAGTTATCATCTCCTTCAACGAAGTGAGACCCCATATGATATAGCAACCATATCATAGACTAGAAATTACTTAGATAAGAAGACAAATATTGCTTAGATAAAAAAGACAAATATCATCTAGACAGAGAATAGAAAATTACACATAAGCCAAGAAAACCCCTCTTAATAGCAACCATATCTCCTCCATCAAGTTGAGACCCCATGAACAAATGAGAGCTAAAAATGCATATGCATAAAACATTACCGATGCTAGATCCCAAAAACCATAAGATATAAGCGGTAAAATAATTAGCCAAGAAACATCAAACCCCCTGCATGGAACTGAGACTCCATATATAGACGAGGTGTAATGCAACTGCATCAAACAAAGCTAAATAATGCAACCATCCCATAAATCAAGGGAAACAATAAACTATTTCGAGAGACAAAACTGAAACCTTCTTTTAAGAGTTCCCCTACAGCGAAGTGCGACACTAATGCAGACGATTTCAAAACTGAAACCTTCTTTTAGGATGGATTAAACCACTTTTGGTGTTTCCCAAGAACCAACTTCCTTGCCACAAAAATTCAACATAATCTTTTATAGCCTAAAAAAATTAACCAAAACACACGAGTTACAAGTAGCAGTAGCACAAATGAAAATAAGAAACTGAATCACATGTCAGGATGCATTAAACCCCCTATGAAGAGCACCACTCACATCCTTTGTAAGGAGTGAACCCATAAAAGCCTAAAAACACCGAGAACATCGACAATATCCATTTTTCAGGATTCAGGCATGAACATAAATTACCAGGGCAAGAGACAAATTTACATCCTTACAGGAAGCCAAATTCCATCTTTCTTGGAAGCAGCATGATCCTATTAAAACAATAGAAATTACATACTATTCCAATTTAGAGAAGTTGCAGCCTAAGCACAAATTCCAATTACGAAACTAAATCAAATTTTACGATGCTTCAAACACCCATGTGAAGAGCACTACTCCTCTTAAAAGCTGGCAGCCGTAACCCAGCAAAAATCCATAAGCAGAAAAATTATGGGATGCATATGCAATAATAAAATTCTGAAATAATGCTTCCAGATCTCATAAACCCCAAGCCAAAAAAAAAAAACCTAAATCATAAGCCAAAACCACTGAAAACCCCTTATAAAAAACAACATGTTCTCCTTCAACGAAGTGAGCCTCCATATTCGAACAATAAGACGTATTTGCATACAAAAATTATGCTTCAACAATAGTACAATATTTAAAGACTCTATAAATAGAAAATAAATCACAAGCCATTAATTCCCCCGTGATAAAAAGTTTAAACAACCCATTCTCATTTAACAAAATGAGACTCCATATACATGTGAGAGTTAAATCCACCTGCAATGAATATTGCTAAAAAATGGTGCCGAATCCCATAGATTCTAAGAAATAAGAGATTAAATCAAAAGAAAAAACTGTCAAACCCCATCTTAGACGCATGCAACCTTGAAGTGATTGAGATTCATATGCAGACAAAAGGTGGGATGTATCTACATTCAGCATTACTTAAATAAAGGTTCTGAATCTAGTAAACCCAAGAAAAAAGAAATCAAACGATAACCGAAATAGCACTTAGACCCCCATCTTTTAAAAGGAGCCCACTCTTCTTCAACGAAGTGAGACCCCATATACCTAATCACATATATCTTTTCAAAGCAGCCCACTACCTAATCACATTCATTGAAGATCAAAACGATGACACATTCTTCCTAAAAAACTAACTTCCACTTCCTTTCAACTATGGCCCAAATCTTGAAACAAGGCTAGATCCAAATCTAGACCTGCTAAAAAAGGAAATCAACCAGAAAAAAAAAAGCCAAGAGCCATAAACAAACTTTAAAGACATTGTGGCAAACCCCCTTCGATAGTAATTGTCTGACAGCTTTGAAGACCACAAAGCAAGGACTTTATCGTACTATAGAAGGAGGAAGTAAGAAAGCTTCAGCATCCGAAAAAAAAATAAACTCCACAACTATTATACTTCTCAAAAAGTAAAAGAGGTAATTATTAAGAAGGAATTATAATGAGTTATTGACAAAGACGTATCAATGGTCCAATATATAATCATACTAAAACATTAATGAAAAGATGAAACTAATCATAATTATCAAACCCTTTCTCAAGAACACCAATCCTCCCGACTCTTATCAAACCCGAAAGGTGGAAATAAACATAACACCAAAAAAAATAACGAAAAGCAACACAAGAAGGAAAATTCAATCCCTGTATAAAAACAAAATGAAATGATGAAACACAAAAAAAAAAAAAAGTTTAAGCAGGCAGAGAAATGACGATGATAAAATGCCTATGCACAGAAATTCCTCAAATGATGGTGCATGATCCCAAAAACCCTAAGAAATCAAATCATTAGCTACGAAACATCAAACCCACTTAAAAGCAGGTAACCCAATACTCCTATAGTGCAGGGCACTGAGAGTAAATAAACTAGGAGTGAAGCATCTGCATGAAACATTTGTCAGTAATGGAATTATCTCAAAAATCATAGCAGACCCCAAGCAATTTAAAGAGACAAGAAGAACTCAAACCTTCTTTAAGAATTCACCTTCAGCAAAGTGCGACATGAATACAGATATGTCAGGACCCGTCCCGAATTTCCCCTCGAAACCCGGGAAGAACCCTGATTCCGTTTGACAACCTAAGGAAAGTTTCCCAAAATGCCCTTCAATCCTTACAAAATAATAATAATAATTACTTTCACTTGTCAGACAAGAGATTCAAGCACTCAATAATTCCCGTAAATAATGACCAACCAAATAAAATATAATATCAGAGCGTCTAAGTAGGATCAAGGGTATAATTTAGATATCCTACTCAAGTTTAACTACACAGTGCAGCCGAAAGTACTAATGCCTCTACCTCGAGAGAAGTGTCCGTGTCAACTCAACTCAACAGCCTGAAGGGGGTTTAAACACAAAAGTTGTGAATGGACAAAAATAATCGTTTATAAATCGTTTTCCAAGGAAATATTACCTTTTCCCCGTCCATTTATAAAACCATGCATGCATCAGATAAAACAGTTCATGATATAAAACAGCATCTGCAAATCACCGGAATTTCCATTTCTCTTTAAAACCACTTAATAGGACCCACACAAAATCCATATAAGGAAAACAATTTGTGGTCCACAGTCTGGTTTGAAAATCATCCTCAAAAGAGTTCAAAATCATTTAATTCAACCTGGACACATAATATCTCAAATCCACTGTTCCCGACACATCCACTAGCCACCAGGGTATCCCTTGGGGTGTACTAGTCCTATATCACAACTCTCTGTACTATGCATAGACAACCTCGCGACCCGACGGAGCCAAAACTCGTAGATGCCAGAGTCTGAGCACTCAACGAACCAGCGGAGCAAAACTCTCCACGCTAGTCGGAGAAACAGTAACAAATTATATTGGAGGTTCACCGGGTTCACCTCCAACAGCGGATCCTAGTCCCATATCCTGGTCCTCCTCAAATATGTTTATCTTGAAGGTTCATCGGGTTCACCGTCCTATATCACAACTCTCTGTACTATGCATAGACAACCTCGCGACCCGACGGAGCCAAAACTCGTCGATGCCAGAGTCTGAGCACTCAACGAACCAGCGGAGCAAAACTCTCCACGCTAGTCGGAGAAACAGTAACAAATTATATTGGAGGTTCACCGGGTTCACCGCCAACAGCGGATCCTAGTCCCATATCCTGGTCCTCCTCAAATATGTTTATCTTGAAGGTTCATCGGGTTCACCGTCACTAGCGGATCCTAGTCCCGGGTCCTGGCCTCCCCTAAATCAATGTTTACCTTGGAGGTTCACCGGGTTCACCGCTAATAACGGATCCTGGCCTCGGGTCTTGGCCTCCCTCAAATATGGCCAAATCCGATAAACTCATACATACGGGTCAAAACCCAAATCATGGACTCAATAATTTCCACGTCAAAACGATATCAAAACCGAATCCAAAAACCATGATATTTCTCAAATCACACTTTAACTGAAATAGTGGAAAACATGTGTCCAACAATCATTTCTCAATTTCGGAAATTCAATGCCACAATACATAATAGTATTTAAACAAAGATACATTGATGCATGCATTTCAGTTTATAAAACAAAAGTCCACTCACAAACCTGTTCAAGCAAGCTCAATCCCATCTTGTTCGTTCCTCTGAGGTTCTCGGAACAATATCGCCTGTCAAAAACAACAATCGGGATTACCGGTTAGTAATAAGACTCTTATATAACAACTCCCTAAACCTCGGGAGGTCTACCCATGCTGTTCTAGAAAACACAGCAACTTCGGACGCCCAAAATGACCTCTAAAAGAGGTCTGATCAACCCGAAACTTGTACCAACAGATCCGGAACGTTTAACACTGGTTACCATGCGTCGCCGTGACCTCAGACTCGGCCCCACGCGCCGCCGTAAGGTCAGAACACGCACCCACGCACCGCCAAGGCCCTCACACGCCGGTCATGCGCCTGCTACAGTGTTCACGGGCCTGGATCGGTCTAACCCGGCCCGATTGGACCTGACCCGATCCTACTCGACCCGACCGGTTGACTCAACCCGACCGGTTCAACTCGACCCGATCGGTTCACTAAACCCAACTAGTTCACTCAACCCGACCAGTTCACTCAACCCGACCGGTTCACTCAACTCGACCGGTTCACTCGACCCGACCGGTCACCGGTGACTCACCGGAGAAGACGACCGGTTGCCGGCACCACCGTCTGGTTTCGCCGGAATCCCCTATTTCCGGCTGAAACTTCAAGCTTTTATAACTTCCTCAAAACTCAACCATTTTTCACAAATTTTATGTCTAAAACTATCTACTCAAACCCAAGAATCCAAATATGACATAAAAACCACAAACACGTACATGTGTAAGCCGAAAAATCAATCGGAAGATCCGAAACTTCCTATACTCGGTTCGGCTTCCCCCGTGGTCCTCTCCTTCGATGGTTAGTACGGTTGTGATCGTGGGAAGGAGTAGAATACGATTAGTGGATCAAAAATGGAAGTTAAAGCCTTGAATCAAAAGTTGACTTTGTGGGTTTTGGGGTGTTTTCTCACGGGTTCGATGGTGTGTTTGTTTCAGAGAGAGATGAGTGATAAAGAGATGAAGATGAAAATGAAGTGAAGATGTAAATGAAGATGTAAAATGATTGGGGTTAAAATATCTTCTCCCAAACCAAAAATTACCAAAATGCCCTTGAACATCTAGACCCATAACTTTCGTACACGAACTCCATTTTCTGCGTGCCGCCTGTCTACGAACTCGTGAGTTCGAGACCTACGCAACGGTACCCGAAACACTGCCTAAAATGTTCCAAAACAAAACTTGATTTTCATGCCCTTAACCGACCAAGGGTAAAATTGTCCTTTTACAAAAATAATTGCGTAAACCCAATAATTAAAATTCCGGGTTGTTACAAGACAAGTTCACGATAAGAGAATGGGTTTCAAGCACTAGTCTGTTAGCATCCTCATACATAAATGTAGCACAAAAAATAGTAGTAGATCTCATACAAACTCAAAGCAAAGAAAATTAAATGACAAAAGCACTCGAACCCGCTCTAAAAACCAACTTGTTATTCTTTAATGCAGTGGTTCTCCATATACAAACAGAAGTTGGAATATATATGCATAAGACATTGCTAAAGATCTCATAAAACCTAATAAGAAAGAGATCAATATAAGCCAAGAAGCATCAAACCCTACAACGAAGCTAATCCTTAAAAGATCTCTTAAAAGAAGCTAATCCTTTCAACGAAGTCATAGTCCATTTACAAACAAAGGGTAGGATAAGCATGCCAAAGACCTTGTTCATGTGATGGTACCAGATACAATGAATAAACTCCAAGAAAAATGAAGTTGAAATCATAAGCAAAGGTGCGTCAAAGAGTGGGAATTTCCAAGAGAACATCTGATACAGTAATATAACACGAACAATTAGATACCTAGAAAGCCAATTCCATGAAGACCTATTGGCCAGTGTGAGGAATGTGGATGCATCTGCATAGGGTATCGAAGGAATCACAACAGAGAAATTCCTGGTATTGAATAAGGGAAATAATAAACCACGCAGGGTGAATTAGCAAAACCAGCCTCCATGGCCTCCACTGAAATAATTTTCACCAACCTTACCCCATGTTAGACTTCGGAGTATGACAAGAACTAGTATCGATGTGCACAAAACATTGGTCCAAATTTTATACAGACTTTATAAAATCTAAAACATGGGACATTAAAACGGAAGGTAATAACCATTAGAACCCATCTAAAGTAGACGTCCACTAAAACCTGAAGAAGAGACCTTAAAAACATAACTAAACGAGAGGGACTTCAGAGTGTTATAAACTATTAACTGCAAACAACTTAGTCACCATAAGAACATCAATCACGAAAAAATGGAAAAACAAAGATAATAATCTCACGAAAACATGAAATCAAAAAGATGATAATCTAACAAGGATTACCAAGATAACAACTTGACCAGACTTCAATTTGAGAGTCTCACAATCTTGAAACAAGGCTAGATCCAACTCTAGACCTGCTGAAAGGAAATCAAACCACAAAAAATAAGCGAAGAGCAATAAAAAAAATGTTAGAAAGATACTGTCCAAAACCCCTTCAATAGTAATGATCTAATAATAGCTTAGAAGACCACAAAGCAACAACTTCATTGTACTACAGAGGGAGGGCGTAAGAAATCTTCGGCATCTCTAATAAAAAAAAAATCCACATATAGTGCACTTCTAAAAAAGAAAAGAATTAGAAAATATATTGAGAAGGAATGATATTGAGTTGACATAGGTGCATCAATAGTCCAACCTAATACTAACACATCAATGAAAAAAAGATACTCAATGATAAGTAAATATTCATCAAACCCCCTCTCAATAACAATAACCCACTACGCTGTGAAACCCGCAGTGAAGAGGTCTAGCTCTATCCTTTGTAATGATTAAACTAGAAAAAAGAAGCCTGGAAAAATAGGTTAGAATTCGGCTCTTCCAGGGTGGTATCTCATTGATGGCTCGGGTTCCAACGAGCTAAAAAACATTATCGATGACTCTAGTAAACCAAAGTCATTGCTTAGGACATTATCATAGACTCAATATCCATTTATCATGCGTGAACATAAATAACCAGCGCAAGAGACAAACTTCCTTACAAGAAGCAAAATTCCAACTCACTTAACAGCAGCATGATCCTTTTAATGCAATAGAAGATAAAAACAACTCCAACTTAGAGAAGTTGCAGCCTAAGCACAAATTCCAATTAAGAAAATATTGACAACAACAACGATCAAATGAAACTAAATCAAATTTTAAGATGCAACAAACCCCCTTGTGAAGAGCACTACTACTCTCCTTCGTAAGAAATTAAACCCAAACAAAGAGTCCTGAAAATCACAGAACAAAATCCATTTGTAACACAAGGCAAACAATTTATCTTCCAATTTAGAGAAGCGTCAATGGAAAATTAAAAACAAGACTATAAGTTAGGATGCATCAGACCATATTTTACACATTTAAAGAGCTGCATGATCCTTTGTACCCCCGAGAATCGAGACAAACACAAAAGACACCAATTCTGACTTAAACAAAGGCATATAACATGAATGCAAATAAGAAAATATTCAAATTTCAAGATGCATCAAACCCACACGTGAAGAGCACTAATATTCTTTGTAAGGATTAAAACTGAAAACAAGAATGAAAATAGTGTCAACGTGAACAGTAGCCACGTGAATTGTGCCAACGTGAACAATACTACTTGATTTCTTCCATGCTGCCCAAGTGTTATTTCTTGCAGCAAATATTCTTTCTTGGCATTATGGGATATCAAATTAGTTCTAGAACCATCTTTTTCATTTCAAGCAAGTTCTCTTTGATTTTGAAACACTTTGAGTTCCATTAGTTCCAATGGCTCCTAGAGTCTATGAATTTGCACATCTAGCACAAACCAAGTAAAATGCAACCTAATTGACTCAAAAGCTTTGGAAAAGACTAGAATTGGAAGACAAGAATGTATACAAAATGTGAGTGATTCTAGAGTTATCATCTCCTTCAACGAAGTGAGACCCCATATGATAGACTTGAAAATTACCTAGATAAGAAGACAAATATTGCTTAGATAAGAAGACAAATATCATCCAGACACAGAATAGAAAATTACGCATAAGCCAAGAAAACCCCTCTTAATAGCAACCATATCTCCTCCATCAAGCTGAGACCCCATGAACAAATGAGAGCTAAAAATGCATATGCATAAAACATTACCAATGCTAGATCCCATAAACCCTACCATATAAGCGGTAAAATAATTAGCCAAGAAACATCAAACCCCCTGCATGGAACTGAGACTCCATATATAGACGAGGTGTGATGCAACTGCATCAAACATAGCTAAATAATGCAACCATCTCATAAATCACGGGAAACAATAAACTATTTCGAGAGACAAAACTGAAACCTTCTTTTAAGAGTTTCCCTACAGCGAAGTGCGATACTTATGCAGACCAGTTCAACTACACGATAACCGGATCTAAGCACTAGTGTGAAGTTTAGGAGAACCGTATCCAAGCACTAGTGTGTTAGCGTCTGCATACAGAAGTGTTGAACAAATAATAATGGAATATCTCATAAGAACTTAAAACTTAGAAAAATATATGATAAGGAAAGCAGCACTCAAAATCCCACAAACAAAAACTGGATTGCATCTGCAGAAGACATTGCTAAAATCTCATACAAGCTAAGACAAAAGAGATCGAGATCAGCCAAGAAGCATTAAAGCCCCCTCTTAAAAGAAGGCATCACCTTTAATGAAGTCAAACTCCATTTTTGCACAAGACATTGCTCATTTAAAGGTAGCAGATAAAATAAACTTCCACATACAAGAAGTTGAAATCATAAGCAATGAAGCATTAAACCCCAAGTTGAAAGCTATTATACTCGCAAAAGTCGCAAAGAAAACTGAAAAAAGGGTCAAAACCAACATATCGTCTACAGAAGATGAAAGCAGAGAAATTTTCTACCTAAACACATTGTCGAAGATCAAAATGATGACACAAAATAATTCTTCCACAAAACCAACTTCCACAACACTAACTTCCACTTCCTTTCAACTATGGCATAAACGTCAAGACCAAATTAGTGTACAATTTCACCAAACAAGGCACCCTTTACCAAAAAGAAAATAGATTGAATATCCAAGAGAACATCCAACACAGAAAGAAGGCACGAATTATTCAATATCTAGAAAACCAATTCCATTATGACCTATGGCAAGAGTGAAGAATGTAGATGCATCTGCATAAGACAATGAAGGACAACAGAGAAATTCCTGATACCAAATAAGTGAGGCAAACAAGAAACTAAAGCAGGGTGAATAAACAAAACCAGCCTCTATGAAGCCCACTGAAATAATTTTCACCAACCCTGAAAAAACAAACTAAAAAACACAAGGCACAAATTCCAGTTTAGGTACATGTAGCATAATATAAAATTTGATACTATGTAAAATTTCAAAATGCAACTGACCGCCTATGAAGAGCATTACTCCTACCCTTTGTGAGGACTAGACCCGGAAAAATAAGCCTAAGAATACATAAAACTCAGCATCCATTTTTTGGACATGAACATGATAAAACCAAGACCCGGAAAAATCAATCCCAATTCATATCACTCAGCCCTGTAGGTAAGGATAACAAAAATGGAAATTAAATTAGAAGTTCAGATACATCAAGCCCCATGTACGTTCTCATCAATCCCAATTCAAAATTCCTTGCCTCTAAAGAGCAGCAAATCGTTTACTCCCTAGATAATAGTAAAACACAACACAAATTCCAATTAGAGAAGGTACAAGTAGTGCCAATGAAAATAAGAAACAAAATTCAATTTCAAGAAGCATATTTTTAGCAAAATGCACAGAAAAATAGACGTCGTCCTTAATATAACTCAAATCCCATCTCTCAATAACAAAATAATACGTTTAGCCCTATAAAAGTTAAAGAATTTAGAGGTAACAACACATTGCATGCAAGTTAGGATGGATTAAACCACTTTTGGTGTTTCCTAAGAACCAACTTCCTTGCCACAAAAATTCAACATAATCTTTTATAGCCTAAAAAAATTAACCAAAACACCCGAGTTACAAGTAGCAGTAGCACCAATGAAAATAAGAAACTGAATCACATCTCAGGATGCATTAAACCCCCTATGAAGAGCACCACTCACATCCTTTGTAAGGAGTGAACCCAGAAAAGCCTAAAAACACCGAGAACATCGACAATATCCATTTGTCAGGATTCAGGCATGAACATAAATTACCAGGGCATGAGACAAATTTAAATCCTTACAGGAAGCCAAATTCCATCTCTCTTGGAAGCAGCATGATCCTATTAAAACAATAGAAGTTACTTTGCTGCAAATGGTTGCTGAACTTCAGCTGTATTACTTTCTGACTTCTTCACATTGAGGATAATGTTGCATTCAAGTGTGTGGGTATAGAAGAGTAGCTTAAATTTTCGATTTTGAATAGCTTAAAACAAAGGGTTTCTGTTCCATAAATAGAGTACCAATTTGTTGCTGTATTTTAATTTTGGTCCACGATGTCTTCTTTGTTTTTTCATGCTGATTCCAACCATATAAAGAATGCTGAATTTGGACAAGTGGTTTGAAAGTTATGGGTTAAAAGCTGAACACTGTTGAAATTGAACAAACCTGTGGTTTGGAACATCTTTGTTTTCATGTTGTTTGAGTCTTTTTGTGTCTTTATGTCTTATTGTTTGCTTTTAGGTAGTTTAGGAAGTAGTTTGTAAAAAAAGAAAAAAAAAAGGAAAAAGAACAGAAGTTTCAGAAAATAACAAAAGATTTTCCTTTTCTCAAGTCGTTGTTGTTGTGCATGATTCTTCTTGCTATAATAAGGCTTGGTACATGTGATTTTGAAATCAGGAAATTCATATTGGCATTTGAGTGGGTTGATTATGGATGTGCAATTCTCTGTATTGTCCTTTTCTGGATGAATTCTATGATGTTTTTTCTTGGAACTATAATTTTCACATATCCATGTTGATGCCATTTGTGTTGGAGGAATTTGCATAATTTGGAGAGTCATAAAAATCACTGTGGAGGCTTATATAACCTTGTTAGCCTTTGAGCCTGTCCTTTTCTTTGTGAGGGTTATACACTAATTCCATGTTATCTTGTCAAACTCTGATTTTGTGATCTCATTATATTTGGTTTGGTCAAGTATTGAAAACGACATCAAATTTGGACCATTACACTATATCTTCCTCCTTTATCTATTAACGGCTTTAAAATAACCACATGAGACCTAGGAAATGATATAGGCAATTTTGTTTGGATCATTTGAACCTTTCTTGCCTACCATATGTGATTATCAGATCCTTAGTAACTCGTTTGAGCTTTATGATGCTCTTTGTTAGCAAAACTTGTCCTGCCATATTACAATACCAGAGTCAGCCTTCATTCAAGAATTTCCTACATTTTTTTCAGAGAAATTGATACAAAGATTGTTTGGTGATGCTTTTGAGCTATTGAGACCATATGATGAGAAGCTGCATTCCAAAAGCAAATGAAAAGTGGAAATCCTACTGTGAAAAGGGAAGAATCTGAATTTAAAAAGAATGGGGATTTCGAATTTGCAACCGGTATGAAAAACAAAAGGAAAAAAATGTGGTACTCTTCAATTTGGTGTTATGCTTTGATTGTTTAACCTGTGATATTGGTGAATTTCAATTCCTATATCAATTTCTCAGAAAGTTTGCATTCCATATCATTTATTTCATTAGCCATTTCCCTAAGCCCATTACAACCCTTGTAAAGACCTAATTGATCTTAGGTGTAGTGTGGTTTATATGAAGAGGGTAGGTAGAGGAGGCACTAAAGTGTCTGGTTCAACGTTTTCAAGTATAAGGCATCATGTCCTTGAGATCAAATTGTTATTTTTGCTTGCTTTGCTAACGTAAATATATGTGAGCCATTTTAATTTTCTTATTCATTCTCACATATAGATTGAATGAAACAGTTACCCAGTTCCTAGAGTGCTTTTGTTCCGAGTAAAATATCCAATGAGATTTGAAGTTGAAGTGAATTTTTGCATGGAAGTGGACGTTCAAATTGTGTAAAAACTGAGACTAGAAGTGGTATTGATGTTGGTTATACCCACATACACACTCTGAGCATAAATGTTAATGGAATATGCCTACGACTTGGATAATGCTTAGAACTGTTGCTTCTACTTGCTGACTTGCTCTGATGGTAATGTGGACTCCTGATGTTTTCGAATTGTCTTCTGATCTTTTCTTTGAGCTTTACATTTAGGAAGCTGCTGCATAACTCTTTTAATCTTTTAGCTTGCTTAAAATTCTATTTTATTTTGCTTGAGGACTAGCAAAAACTAAGTTTGGGGGTATTTGATACGTTCCTTATTTGATATATTTTTATATCTCTTTTCTTTAGACTTTTGCTATGTTTTGAGTTAATTTAGTCCATTTTCACTTAGTTTTGTGTTTTAATAAGATTGAGGAATAAAAATGACAATATGAGCAATTTGGAAGATTCAAGTGCAATATGTGTCCTAGGAGCAGAAATTGCCTCTACATAGCCATCCACTTCGCTGATTAAACTGTACTAGCTCAGGATGAATTAGCTATTGGGCCATACGTCATTGGTAATATACGGAAGTTAGCTTTCCGAGGAATTTTACGGATCGTGATTTGTAGTTTTCTAGGAGTTATGTTCGTTTTAGTACTAGCTGCTCAGAAGAGAAAAAACTGCACGAATTTGTACAGTTGCTGATTTTATGCGTTCAAAGGCTACATAAAGATAATTAAAACGCACATCATCACCTGCCATCATCTGCATCGTTTCTCTTCTTCGCCAATGTGCGTTCTTCTTCGCCAAGTCTGAGAACGGAAAGACTGCCTAAGCGTTTCCATCTTCTTGTTACACCAATCCAAATTTCAGTTTTATTTTCTCAAATAAAACTGATGGGTTCAATCAATTGTGCAATTTCAAAAGTTACTCTTTCTCTTTTATTAGCTATTATTTAGCCATCAATGGAGAGACCACAAGAGATGAACGGCAAGGAAGAGGAAAAGCCCAGAAATTGCAAGGAGAATATGCTCTTCTCTACTTAAGGGCGCTGAGACATTTTTGAAAGTGGAGTTAGATATTTTCACAGAGCCTTCAAGACTTGGGCATAGTTGTAGTTCCGAAATCTATATCATTTTCTTTTCCTTAAATTTCTGATTTCTTTTGTGCTTTCTTCATAATTATGAATTAAGCTTTCTTTGCTAGAGCTAGGATGAAACTCTAATTTGATTATTCGAATTTTTTGAGTGTTGAGTTATTGAATTCCAATTTAGTTTGATAAATTTTTATTCTTTGTTTTAATTGGGATCTATTTGTATTATTTTATTGATTCACAACTTATAAAATTTGCATTTAGATGATTCGTTGTGTGGTGGATGAATGACCATTGTTTTGCACTACATTTAGCTTCAAGAGACTAAGAATTGCAATTGACACTTACATGACCATATATTGTGTGATTGTATGATTTCTTGCTTTCAAAAAGATTAAGGGCATTCTTAGATTTAACTTTTTACTAGACCAATGATAGGTTACATCTAGGAATAGTTGATTCTTTACCGGACCAAGGATTGAACTCATACATGAGGAAGGCTAGGCCTGAAACTAGACCAAGGTTTTAGGAATAGAATCTTCATGAGTTGAATTGGTTAAATTTATAACTTGCATTCAAGGATTTGAATAAGACAATTAGTAGCCAATCCAATGATCTAGTGTTAACTATAACCCAACAAACGTTAATTTGTTTTGATCCATCAAATTGAATTGTTAAAATTATTTTTATTGTTTTGAAATCTGGTCTGGTGCTTTATCAATAATTCTTTCACTTACTTCAACCCTTTATCTTAAACTAGTGTTTGTTAACTTAGAAAAGAGTCATAGGTTGAGTTGGTAAATTGAATTTGAACACTAGTCCCTGTGGAACAAAATCTGTTTTTGCGGACTATACTACATATGAACTGTGTAATTGTAGAATAAATGAAAGATAGAATATTCTAGATTTAGGCTAATCAAAATCTTACATCACATGACAAGAGCATGCCATGGTCTTGAGCTACTGGTGTTTAAACATAGTTATGGGACCCGAATGGCTTGAATTCGAGGTACTTGACCTTGGCCCTAAATAGGATGCATTGACATGACCTGGGACATGTCAAGACTCGATTTGGCTTTAGAGGACCCGAGATGGAATTTAAGATATCTCCTTCATTTGAACTTCAATTTGAGCCATTTTTTTTCCATTATTCCTAGAATTATGTTATCTTTCTGAATCCTGCATATGTCTCACAAAAACATTACTTTATACTATAAATGACATGAATCTAAGCAAACGACAAGTAAATGGGCCAAATATGATATGATTATGACTTAACAGCGCCATCGACTCTTAGTCATTCTATTTACATATCCATTAGAACTAAAGCATGGTATGTTCCCTTAATCCTAATTTAGATATGCAAATTCCAATGGTGATCAGGCATCAAAACAAGCATATTCAATTTTGCACAATAAACAAAAACAAAAATTAGAATAGAACTTGAATGACTGAAAATCTTATTAACTTCAAATAATCATGCTTGGTTTCTTCACACCCTAGGATGAATTACTTAGCCACTAGACATGCTCATAAAAATCACAATAGATGAATTACACATGGACGAAAAGTAAAGATTAGAAGAACCCTTGAAGAAAGCCACAACCAAACTTTGACTTGTACTCCACATAGCTTATATTCTCCAACGAGGAGGATGATTTGTGCAAGGATTGAATGGGAACCTATTGGGGATTTGAATGAATTGAGAAAGGCTAAGGGGAATGGAGGGATGTGTTTAGTATGGTGGAATGAAGAGAAAATAGTAGAAGTTAGAGGCAGGTCAGATTGTGTTTTTGGGTGTTGTGGAATGAAGAGAAAATGAGATGGACACTAGGTCAGAAATTTTTGGTTCTTTGGAGGCTAGGTCAGATTTTGAGAGCTAAGAGAGCTTTATATAGGTAGAGAACAATAAACTCATGAATAGTGTCAATGTGAACAGTAGCACGTGAATAGTGCCAACATGAACAGTACTACTTGATTTCTTCCATGCTGCCCACGTCTTATTTCTTGCAACAAATATTCTTTCTCGACATTATGGGATATCAAATCAATTATAGAATCATCTTTTTCATTTCGAGCAAGTTCTCTTTGATTTTGAAACACTTTGAGTTCCATTAGCTCCAATGGCCCCTAGAGTCTATGAATTTGCACATCTTGCACAAACCAAGTAAAATGCAACCTATTTGACTCAAAAGCTTTGGAAAAGACTAGAATTGGAAGACAAGAATGTACACAAAATGTGAGTGATTCTAGAGTTATCATCTCCTTCAACGAAGTGAGACCCCATATGATATAGCAACCATATCATACACTAGAAAATTATTTAGATAAGAAGACAAATATTGCTTAGATAAGATGACAAATATCATCCAGACAGAATAGAAAATTACGCATAAGCCAAGAAAACCCCTCTTAATAGCATCCATATCTCCTCCATCTAGCTGAGACCGCATGAACAAATGAGAGCTAAAAATGCATCTGCATAAAACATTACTGATGCTAGATCCCATAAACCCTAAGATATAAGCGGTAAAATAATTAGCCAAGAAACATCAAACCCCTTGGAAATTAGATAGCCTGATACTCCTGCATGGAACTGAGACTCCATATATAGACGAGGTATGATGCAACTGCATCAAACATAGCTAAATAATGCAACCATCTCATAAATTACGGGAAACAATAAACTATTTCGAGAGACAAAACTGAAACCTTCTTTTAAGAGTTCCCCTACAGCGAAGTACGACACTAATGCAGACGAGTTCAACTACACAAGTACCGGATCAAAGCACTAGTGTGAACTTTAGGAGAACCGGATCCAAGCACTAGTGTGTTAGCGTCTTCATACAGAAGTGTTGAACAAATAATAATGGAATATCTCATAAGAACTTAAAACTTAGAAAAATATATGATAAGGAAAGCAGCACTCAAAATTCCGGATACAAAAACTGGATTGCATCTACAGAAGACATTGCTAAAATCTCAAACAAGCTAAGACAAAAGAGAACGAGATCAGCCAAGAAGCATTAAAGCCCCCTCTTACAAGAAGCCATCACCTTTAATGATGTCAAAGTCCATTTCTTCACAAGACCTTGCTCATTTAAAGGTAGCAGATAAAATAAACTTCCACATACGAGAAGTTGAAAACATAAGCAATGAAGCATCAAACCCCAAGTTGAAAGCTATTATACTCGCAAATATCGCAAAGAAAACTGAAAAAAGGATCAAAACCAACATATCGTATACAGAAGACGAAAGCAGAGAAATTTTCTACCTAAACACATTGTTGAAGATCAAAATGATGACACAAAATAATTCTTCCACAAAACCAACTTCCACAACAATAACTTCCACTTCATTTCGACTCTGGCATAAACGTCAAGACCAAATTAGTGTACAATTTCACCAAACATGGCACCCTTTACCAAAAAAAAAATAGATTGAATTTCCAACAGAACGTCAAACACAGAAAGAAGGCACATATTATTCAATATCTAGAAACCCAATTCCATTATGACCTATGGCAAGAGTGAGGAATGTAGATGCATCTGCATAAGACATTGAAGGACAACAGAGAAATTCTTGATACCAAATATGTGAGGCAAACAAGAAACTAAAGCAGGGTGAATAAACAAAACTAGCCTCCATGAAGCCCACTGAAATAATTTTCACCAGCCCGGAAAAGACAAATTGAAAAACACAAGGCACAAATACCAGTGTAGGTACATGTAGCATAATTTAAAATTTGATACTATGTAAAACTTCAAAATGCAACTGACCGCCTGTGAAGAGCAATACTCCTACCCTTTGTAAAATTTCAAAATGCAACTAGACCCGGAAAAATAAGCCTGAGAGTACATAAAACTCAACATCCATTTTTTGGACAAGAACATGATACAACCAAGACCTGGAAAAATCAACCCCAATTCATATCACTCAGCCCTGTAGGTAAGGATAACAAAAATGGAAATTAAATTACAAGCTCAGATGCATCAAGGCCCATATACGTTCTCATCAATCCCAATTCAAAATTCCTTGCCTCTAAAGAGCAGCAAATCGTTTACTCCCTAGTTAATGGTAAAACACAACACAAATTCCAATTAGAGAAGGTACAAGTAGTGCCAATGAAAATAAGAAACCAAATTAAATTTCAAGAAGCATATTTTTAGCAAAATGCACAGAAAAATAGACGTCGTCCTTAATATAACTCAAATCCCATCTCTCAATAACAAAATAACACGTTTAGCCCTATAAAAGTTAAAGAATTTAGAGGTAACAACACATTGCATGCAAGTTAGGATGGATTAAACCACTTCTGGTGTTTCCTAAGAACCAACTTCCTTGCCACAAAAATTCAACATAATCTTTTATAGCCTAAAAAAATTAACCAAAACACACGAGTTACAAGTAGCAGTAGCACCAATGAAAATAAGAAATTGAATCACATGTCAGGATGCATTAAACCCCCTATGAAGAGCACCACTCACATCCTTTGTAAGGAGTGAACCCAAAAAAGCCTAAAAACACAGAGAACATCGACAATATCCATTTGTCAGGATTCAGGCATGAACATAAATTAACAGGGCAAGAGACAAATTCACATCCTTACAGGAAGCCAAATTCCATCTCTCTTGGAAGCAACATGATCCTATTAAAACAATAGAAGTTACATACTATTCCAATTTAGAGAAGTTGCAGCCTAAGCACAAATTCCAATTAAGAAAAGGTTACAACGCCAATGAAAAAAAAGAAACTAAATCAAATTTTACGATGCTTCAAACTCCCATGTGAAGAGCACTACTCCTCTTAAAAGCTGGCAACCTTAACCCAACAAAAATCCGTAAGCAGAAAAATTATGGGATGCATCTGCAATAATAAAATTCTGAAATAATTCTTCCAGATCTCATAAACCCCAAGCCAAAAAAAAACGTAAATCGTAAGCCAAAACCACTGAAAACCCCTTATAAAAAACAACATGTTCTCCTTCAATGAAGTGAGCGTCCATATTAGAACAATAAGACGTATCTGCATACAAAAATTTTGCTTCAACAATAGTACAATATCGTAAAGACTCTATAAATAGAAAATAAATCACAAGCCATTAATTCCCCCCTCATAAAAAGTTTAAGCAACCCATTCTCATTTAACAAAATGAGACTCCATATACATGTGAGAGTTAAATCCACCTGCAATGAATATTGCTAACAAATGGTGCCAAATCCCATAGATTCTAAGAAATAAGAGATTAAATCAAAAGACAAAACTATCAAACCCCATCTTAGACGCAGGCAACCTTGAAGTGATTGAGATTCATATGCAGACAAAAGGTGGGATCTATCTACATTCAACATTACTTAAATAATGGTTCTGAATATAGTAAACCCAAGAAAAAAGAAATCAAACAATAACTGAAGTAGCACTTAGACCCCCATCATTTAAAAGCAGCCCACTCGTCTTCAACGAGTGAGACCCCATATACCTAATCACATATATCTTTTCAAAGAACCCCACTATCTAATCACATTGATTGAAGATCAGAACGATGACACATTCTTCCACAAAAACTAACTTCCACTTCCTTTCAACTATGGCCCAAATCTTGAAACAAGGCTAGATCATATAGACCTGCTAAAAAAGGAAATCAACCAGAAAAAAAAAAGCCAAGAGCCATAAACAAACTTTAAAGGCACTGTGGCAAACCCCTTTCGATAGTAATTGTCTAACAGCTTTGAAGACCACAAAGCAAGGACTTTATCGTACTATAGAAGGAGGAAGTAAGAAAGCTTCTGCATCTGTAAAAAAAAAAATTTCCACAACTATTATACTTCTCAAAAAGTAAAAGAGGAAATTATTAAGAAAGAATTATAATGAGTTATTGACAAAGACGTATCAATCGTCCAATATATATTCATACTAAAACATTAATGAAAAGAAGAAACTAATCATAATTATCAAACCCTTTCTCAAGAACACCAATCCTCCAGACTCTTATGTGCTGGACTAAAAACCCCAAAGGTGAAAATAAACATAACACCAGAAAAAATAACGAAAAGCAACACAAGGAGGAAAATTCAATCCCTATTAAAAAAAAATGAAATGATGAAACACAAGAAAAAACTTCCAAGTTTAAGCAGGCATAGAAATGACGATGATCAAATGCATCTGCACAGAAATTCCTCAAATGATGGTGCAAGATCTCAAAAACCATAGCAGACCACAAGCAATTTAAAGAGACAAGAAGAACACAAACCTGCTTTAAGAATTCACCTTCAGCAAAGTGTGACATGAATACAGACAAGTTCACGATATGAGAATGGGTTTCAAGCACTAGTGTGTTAGAATCTGCATACATAAATCTAGCACAAATAATAGTAGTAGATCTCATACAAACTCAAAGCAAAGAAAATTAAATGACAAAAGCACTCAAACCCGCTCTTAAAACCACCATGTTCTTCTTTAACGCAGTGGTTCTCCATATACAAACAGAAGTTGGAATATATCCACATAAGACATTGCTAAAGATCTCATAAAACCTAATAAGAAACAGATCGAGATAAGCCAAGAAGCATCAAACCTTACAACGAAGCTAATCCTTAAAAGAAGCTAATCTTTTCAACGAAGTCATAGTCCATTTACAAACAAAGGGTAGGATAAGCATGCCAAAGACCTTGACCATGTGATGGTACCAGATACAATGAATAAACTCCAAGAAAAATGAAGTTCAAATCATAAGCAAAGGTGCGTCAAACCCCTGGTTGAAAGTTATTATACTTACAAAAATCGGAAAGGAAACTTGAAAAAGGACAGAAACCACCAAATCGGATACAAAAGATGAAAGCTGAGAAATTTTTTACCAAATCACATTGATTGAAGATCAGAATGAGGACACATTCTCCCACAAAAAACCAACTTCCACTTCCTTTCAACTGTTTCATAAACCTTTAAGACCAAATTCCGGTACAAGTTAACCAAACAAGGCAACCTTTGAAAAAAGAAAAGAGAGGGAATTTCCAAGAGAACATCGAACACAGAAAGATAACAAAACCTATCCAACACATAGAAAAACAATTCAATAAGACCTATAGCAAGTGTGAGAAAAGTAGATGTATCCACATAAGGCATCGAAGGAAATAAGTAACGGAAACAAGAAACTAAGTAGGGTATGAATAAACAAAAACTAGTATCCATGATATCCACTGAAATAATTTTCACCAACCCTACCCCAAATGAGACTCTGACGTACGACAAGAATTGGGATGCATATGCATTAAACTTTGCTCCAAATTTAATAAAGACTATAGAAACTCTAAACATTGGAAATTAAAACAAAAGGCAAGAACTATTAGAACCCCTTTAAGTCAAATATCAATTAAATCCTTTACAAGATACCCGAAAATACATAAGTAAAAGAGAGAGACTTCACAGGGGGGTAAACTATTAACTGCAAAACAATTGGCCATCACGAAAACAAGAAAAAATCACCAACACTTGAGTTTCATGACCCTAAAATTAAGGCTAGATACAACTCTAGACCTGCTAAAAATGAAAAATAGATACCAGGTACAATAAACACCAGAAACATGAGGTTGAAATCTTACAAAGAAGGATCAAACCCTTCGTTGAAAGCTATCATACTTGCAAAAATCGCAAAAGAAAACTGAAGGAATATAGAAACCACCATATTAGATACAGATGACGAACGCAGAGATATCTTTCTACCTAAAAACATTGATTGCAGATAAAAAAGATACACATTCTTGCACAAAACAAACATCCAATTCCTTTCTACTGTGGCACAAACCTTTAAGACCAAATTCTTGAAAAATTTCACCTAACAAAGCACCCTTTCACAGATAGAAAAAGAGTGGGAAACCCCTTGAATAGTAATTATCTAACACCTTAGAAGAGCAAGAAGCAAGGACTTCATCATACTAGAGCGGCAGGAAGTAAAAAACCTTCAATATCTACGATAAAAAAAATCCACAAATGTTATACTACAAAGAAGAGAATTGGAAAATATATTGAGAAGGACTGATATTGAGTTATTGACAAAGATGTATCAATGGTCCAATATATCTTAATAATAACACATTAATGAAAAAAAGAAACTAAATCATAAGTAAAGATGCAACCAACCCACTCTCATCTGTGATGTGAGGACAGTAAATACAAGAAGTAAAATTCAATCCCGGTTTTAAAATAAACATCTGAAATTAAAACAGAAGGCAAGAGCCATTAAAACCCCTCGTAAGTAAATGTCAATTAAAACCTAGAAAAGATACCAGAAAACACAAGGCAAGATCCATAAACAAACTTTGCAAAGAAAATGTGGCAACTCCCTTCGATAGTAATTATCTAACAGCTTAGAAGACCAAAAAGCAAGGACTTCATCTTACTAGAGAGGCAGGAAGTAAGAAAGCTTCAGCATCTACAATTAAGAAAATCCACAAATGTTAAAATAAAGAAAAGGTAGATAGAAAATATATTGAGAAGGAATGACGTTGAGTTGTTGACAAAGATGTACCAATGGTCCAATATATCTTACTAATAACACATTAATGAAAAGAAGAGTCTAAATCATAAGTAAAGATGCAGCAAATTCCGACTCATCCATTCCACTGTGATCTGAGGATAGTAAATACAAGAAAACAAGCAAAAACTTCCACAGCAGGCATAGGTAGCTACTATGGAAAGTGAAAACGAATCCAATTTCAAGATAAACACAGTCAAAAATTAAAATACCAAGAAAAAAGACGAACACCCCGGCTAGAAGACAAATTCATCCCTATAAACAGCAGCATAATCTAATTACAAACTAACGAAAAAACACTCAAGGCAACATCAAGTTCAGGGCGGTCACAGGTAGTAACAAAAAAATCAAGAAACTAAATCATAAGTCAGTATAGATCAAAATCTCTTCTCAAGAGCACTACAATGTATACCCCGCAAATAAAGCCTAGAAGTAATCAGAACCCATCATCCATTTTCGGACATGAACGTAAAATGTACCAAGAAAAGATAAATACTCTCATAAGAAGCCAAATTTCATCCCTACTAACAGCGGAAAAAATCTTGAAAGTTTGAGACCCCGCATTCAGAGCATAACCCCTCTTCTATAATGAGTAAGCCTCGAACGTGGTCTTGGAAGTAAACAAAATCCATCATCCGTTTGGGAAATTAATGTAAAGCCTATCAAATAAGACAACAGAAAAGAAAAAAAGCAAGAAGACATGCAGAATCCAACGTCAAAATTTAAGATGAGCCACCATTCGTAAGCGTTGATAAAGTCTATTCTCCCTTAACGAATTCAAACACCATATACAGACGAGAGGTAATAGGAACCTACATAAACATGCTCATAATGGTTCTAGATCTCATAAGCTATAAGAAATAAGGATTCAAAGCATAAGCCAAATTATATCAAACCCCATTTTAAAAGCTGGTAGTCCTTAACCAAGAAAAACTCCCTAAGAAAATAAATTACGGGATGCATCTCCGTATAACTTTTGTCTGCAGAAGTATTCCTCAGAAAAGAAGAAAGATCTCATACATACACTGTGAATAGAAATGTCTGCATACAGAAATTGCTCAGATAAGAAGAAAGATCTCATACATACACTGAGATTAGAAAATTAATCAAAAGACAAGAAAACCTCTCTAAATTGCAGCCCTATCTGCTCCAACAAGCTGCAACCGCATAAACAAATGAATCATCTGCATAAAATTGTTCAAATGACTGACTCATAAACCCTAAGAAATGAGTAATCGAATCATTAGATAAGAAACATAGATCAATAACGGAACCATCTCATAAATCACAGGAAACTGTAAACTAATTCAAGAGAAAAGAAGCACTCATACCCTCGAACCTTTCACCGAACTGCAACACTTATACAGACGAGTTGAACTATAGGAGAACCACATTGAGGCACTAGTGTGCTAGAACCTGCATACATTAATGTTCCACAAATAATAGAGGCATATCTCATATACACTCAAAGCATAGAAAGAAAACTGATAAGCAAGAAAGCACTCAAACTCCCTCTTAAAAACACCATGTTCTTCTTTTTTGTGGGGGGTCTCCATATACAAATAAAAATTGGAATGTACCTGCAAAAGACATTGCTAAGAATATCTTAAAACCTAAGAAAAAACAGATTGGGATAAGCCAAGAAGCATCAAAACCCCCCCCCCCCCCCCCCCCCCCCCCCCCCCTCTTAAAAGAAGCCATCCTATTCAATCAAGTCAAAGTCCATACAAATAAGAGGTAGGGCTGTACCTAAACACATCCATTGCAGATAAAAAAGATAAACATTTTTTCCACAAAATCAACTTCCAATTCCATTGAACTGTGGAATAGAACCTTAAAGACCAAATTTCTGAAAAATTCCACAAAAAGAAGCACCCTATAAAAAAAAAAAGTGGCAATTTCCAAGAGAACATCCGAGACAATAATATAGCAAGAACAATTCGATACCAAGAAAACCAATTGCATAAAGACCTTTTGCAAGAGTGAGTAATGTGGATGCAACAGCATTGGACATCGAAGGAATGGCAACACAGGTTAGAGAAGTTCCTGTAAAACTCCTATAAAAGTTCACCAAACCCTTGAGACCAAACTAGCAACCTTGATAGTTTAGTTCACCCAAAACTATCAAAGCATGCAACCTCGAACTGATAGAGATTCATAAGCAAACTAAAGGTGGGATGAAGGGAAACTTTTCTACCTAATCACATTGATTGAAGATCAAAACAATGATGCATTCTTCCACGAAAACCCTTAAGACCAAACTCATGTACAAGTTCACCAAACAAGGCACTGTTCAACA
Organism: Oemleria cerasiformis; assembly: GCA_037349345.1. NCBI lineage: Eukaryota > Viridiplantae > Streptophyta > Magnoliopsida > Rosales > Rosaceae > Oemleria > Oemleria cerasiformis. The sequence continues at coordinate 1,077,823 of JAZGTL010000017.1, read as the reverse complement.
AAAAGAATAGAGAGGGAATTTCCAAGAGAACATCTACCACAGAAAGGTAGCACACACTGACCAATATATAGAAAAAACAATTCCATAAAACAAACAGCAAGAGTGAGAAACATAGATGCATCCCCATAAGGCATCGAAGGAAATAACTAACGGAAATAAGAAATTAAGTAGGCTAAGAACAAACAAAACCAGTATCCAAGATCTCTGTTGAAATAATTTTCACCAACCCTAACCCCATTAGACTCTAACATAAGACAAGAATTAGGATGCATATGCATAAAAAAGAAATTAAATCATAAGTAAAGATGCATCAAACCCCCTCTCAGGAACATTAATCCACTACGACGTGATACCCACAGTGAAGAGAGCACGCCCTATCCTTTGTAATGAGTAAACCAGAAAAAAGAAGACAGCAAATACAGGTTAGAATTCAGCACGTACACAATGGTATCTCACTGATAGCTCGAGTTCCACCGAGAAAAAAAATTTGTCGATGTCTTTAGTAAACCAAAGTCATTGCTTAATTACTTAATAGCTATTTTCCTTCAATTTCCCTAATACAAATTCAAAATCACATACTCAATATCCATGTATCAGGCATGAACATAAATTACCAGAGCAAGCGACGAATTTCCTTACAAGAAGCCAAATTCTATCTCTCTTAACAGTAGCATGATCAATTTAACACAAATTCCAATTAAGAAAAGCTAGACAACACCAACGAAAAAATGAAACTAAATCAAATTTTAAGATGCATCAAACTCCCATGTGAAGAGCACCACTCCTATCCTTAATAAAAAATTAAAATCAGACAAAAAATCTTGAATTCACATAACCAAATCCATTTGTAACATAAGGCAAACAATTTCTCTGCCAAAGGGCTAAAAAATCATTTATTCCGAAGAGAAAGAGAGCACAAAAACAAACGGCACCAATTCTGACTTAAACAAAGGCATATAGCATGAACACAAATAAGAGCATACTCAAATTTCAAGGTTAATCAAACCCACACGTGAAGATCACTAATATGCTTTGTAAGGATCAAAATCGGAAACAAGACTGAAAAAAAGGAGAACTAACGTCGATTTTTAAACTATGAGTAAACCATTCCATTGCCAGAAGCTGTAAGGAAAAAAAAAAGGTAAGAAATGAAACTAAGTCAAGATGCATGAAATCCTTTCACATTTTTATAAGGAAGTTTGCATAATGCTTTAATTCTAAAGAAGTAAACCACACACGTAAGGCACAATTTCTAAAGTAGAATAAGTACAAAACATATGAAACAAAATCAAATTTCAAGATGCATCCAACCCCAATGTGAAGAACAAAGAAAATAAAAACAAAGTCAAGGTCCATCAAACCCCCTTTCACTGTTTTATCAGAAGCCAAAGTTCCTTGATCCTAAAAAGCAGAACAGTGCTTTAACCTATAAGAAAAAAGTAAACTGAAAAGCAAGATGCCCAAATTCCATTTACAACAAGGTACAAATTGTACAATTATAAGAAACGAAGTCAAATTTCAAGATGCGTCAAACCCCTGTGAACAGAACTACCCCTGTCCATTGTAAGGACTGCCCATAAAAAAAGAAGTATGAAAACACGCAAAATCCAACTCCAAATTTTAGGATGCACCTGCATACAGAATCCCTTACTTAAATAACAATCTAGATCCCATATAGACTCCATATAAATAGAAAAAAAAACGCAAGTCCAAAAAACTCCTTAGTAAGTCAATAAAGTTTGTTCACCCTCAATGAATTAAGACACCATATACATATGAGCGGTAAAGAGAACCTGCATAAACTTGCTCAAAAGGGTGACAGATCATATAAACCGAAAGAAATAAGAACGAAAGCATAAATAAAGACGCATGAAACCACCTCCTAAAACTAGCAGCCTTTAACCCAGCAAAACTCCGTAAGAAAATTTTGGGATGTATCTTGACTAAGAAAATTCCAAAGTAGTTGTTCCAAATCCCATGAACCCCAAGAAAAATAACTAAATCAAAAAACAAAACCATCCAAAAACCCTTCTCATAAACAAAATGTTCTCCTTCGACGGAGTGAGGCTCCATATTCGAACAATAAGACGCATATGCATACAAAAATTCTTCTTAAACAATGTTTCCAGATCATTCAGACTCTATGAATAGAAAATAGATAACAAGCCATTAAATCCACCCTCTTAAAAGCAGCTTGTTCCTATTTATAAAATGAGACTCCATATACATGCGAGAGTTAAATCCACCTGCCCTAAACAATCCCCAAAAATGATGCCAGATCCTATGTACTTTAAGACATGAGAGATCAAATCATAAGATAAAACTATCGAACCCCATCTTATAAGCAGGAAACCTCGAACTGATTGAGATTTTTAAGCAGACAAAAGGTGGGATGTATATGCACAAAACATTGCTTAAATAAAGGTTCCGAATGTAGTAAACCCAAGAAAAAAGAATCAAGCAATAAGCGAAGTAGCACTTTTAGGAATGTGGATGCATCTGCATGGGACATCGAATGAATGACAATAGAGAAATTCCTGGTATCAAATAAATAAGGGAAATAATAAACTGAGCAGGGTGAATAAACAAAACCAGCCTCCCTGAAATCACAAAGAAGATAATCTAACAAGGAAATTACCAAGATAATGATAACCAGACTTCAATTTGAGAGTCTCAAAATCTTGAAACAAGGCTAGATCCAACTATTGACATGCTGAGAGGAAATCAAACCACAAAAAATAAGCCAAGAGCCATTAACAAATGTTAGAAAGACAATGTGCCAAACCCTTTAACATAAATGATCTAATAATAGGTTAGAAGACCACAACAAAACAACTTCATTGTACTACAGAGGGAAGAAGTAAGAAAGCTTCAGCATCTGTAATAAAAAAATCCACATATAGTGTACTTCTGAAAAAAAAGGAAAAGAATTAGAAAATATATTCAGAAGGAATGATATTCAGTTGAAAAAGGTGCATCAATAGTCCAACCTAATACTAACACATCAACGAATAAAAGATACTAAATCATAAGTAAATATGCACAAACCCCCTCTCAAGAACATTAATCCACCACGCTATGAAACCCACTGTGAAGAGCGCTAGCTCTATCCTTTGCAGTGATTAAACCAGAAAAACAAGGGAATTCGGCTCCTCCAAAGTGGTATCTCATTGATGGCTCAAGAAATCCTTTGGTTCGGGTTCCAACGAGCTAAAGTGGTATCTTATTGCAAATGAATTTTCCAAACATATCACATATATACAAAGTTTGTCAACGTGATACAGCTTTTGGCATGAGGAACTTACTCTGACATCTAGGAAAGGAGGAAGTAGACTTCTTTCTTTATTTTATTTTTTTTGAAAGATACGTGCGTTCTTTTAAACGAATCATTTTGCAGCACTACCCACTTAAGCTAATAAAGGTAAAACTAATAGTTCTCTTCACAAAAAGAAAAGAAAAAGGATATTCTCAAGGTAGGATATCTTATTGAAAATTCTAAAGAGGCCAAAACTCAAGTGCATGGGGATCGTATATGTTTCCTAGAACCCCTATGCAAAAATGCATAAAGGACTATTAAAGAAGATTGGAAAGACCAAGCACCTCTAAGAGTAAAACAAACTTAAATGCGAAGGTTCCACATTAATCTTGTGATCAAATGTGTTGTTTAAAATACAATTTTTGAATTAAAAGAACGACATGCTGCATTCAGAGAACAGCCATGAGATGTGAACAGCGCAAAAAATTAAAATTTGCTTCATCAACCATATATCTGAAAATAAATGAGATACCATAGCGAACAATTGCAGTTCAACCCTTCACTAGATATACAAAATTAAATTTCCTTTTGTAGAAAGTTAGATTGCTCATACATCTGTAACACTAAATTGAAAAGTTCCAATTTGGTATTTGTAGCTTTGAAAAGAGATATGCGATAATGTGAAGCGATCATACACCCATTGATAAATATAACATCACATATAGCTAATAACAGACAGAGATATGTGTAATGTGCACCAATCATACCCAATATGATAAATCCACCAATTAAACAAACAAAATCCTAATAAACTAATACGAAAGACCAAAAATTGAAGTTTCTAGCAATGAAATCAGGCAAAAAAAAAGCTCTAACCTTTTTCATGCCCGTCCTTTACCAATGGCTTGATCAAAGCCTCTTCCTCCTCATCCTTCTTAACCGCAACGACAGCAACATTGGCATATCCCATAGACATCCGAAAGTTAACTCCACCTGCACTCAAAAATGGTGTCAGATCCCATAGACTCCAAGAAATAAGAGATGAAATCAGAAGAAAAAACTATCAAAGCAGGCAACCTCGAACTGATTAAGATTCATAGCCAAACTAAAGGTGGGATGTAAGCAGGGAAACTTTTCTACCTAATCACATTGATTGAAGATCAAAACAATTATGCATTCCAACACAAAAACCTGTAAGACCAAACTCCTGTAAAAGTTCACCAAACCCTTAAGACCAAACTGGCAACCTTGATAGTTTAGTTCACCCTAAACTATAAAAGCAGGCAACCTCGAACTGATTGAGATTCATAAGCAAACTAAAGTTGGGATGTAAGAAAAGAAACTTTTCTACCTAATCACATTGATTGAAGATAAAAACAATGACGCATTCTTCCACAAAAACACTTAAGACCAAACTCTTGTACAAGTTCACCAAACAAGGCACTCTTCAACAAAAACAATAGAGAGGGAATTTCCAAGAGAACATCTAACACAGAAACGTAGCACACACTGACCAATATATAGAAAAAAAAATTCTATAAAACAAACAGCAAGAGTGAGAAACATGGATGCATCCCCATAAGGCATCGAAGGAAATAAGTAACCGAAATAAGAAATTAAGTAGGCTAAGAACAAACAAAACCAGTATCCATGATCTCCGTTGAAATAATTTTCACCAACTCTAACCCCATTAGACTCTAACGTAAGACAATAATTAGGATGCATCTGCATACAAAAGAAATTAAATCATAAGTAAAGATGCATCTAACCCCCTCTCAAGAACATTAATCCACTACGACGTGAAACCCACAGTGAAGAGTGCTAGCCCTATCCTTTGTAATGAGTAAACCAGAAAAAAGAAGACAGCAAATACAGGTTAGAATTCGGCACGTACACAGTGGTATCTCACTGATAGCTCGGGTTCCACAGTGCGAAAAAATTTGGCGATATCTTTAGTAAACCAAAGTCATTGCTTAATTACTTAATAGCTATTTTCCTTCAATTTCCCTAATACAAATTCAAAATCACATAATCAATATCCATTTATCAGGCATGAACATAAATTACCAAAGAAAGCGACGAATTTCCTTACAAGAAGCCAAATTCGATCTCTCTTAACAGCAGCATGATCATTTTAACACAATAGAATTTGCAAACAATTCCAATTTTGAGAAGTTGCAGCATAAGCACAAATTCCAAATAAGAAAAGGTATACAACACCAACGAAAAAATGAAACTAAATCAAATTTTAAGATGCATCAAACCCCCATGTGAAGAGCACCACTCCTGTCCTTCGTAAAAAATTAAAATCAGACAAAGAATCTTGAATATCACATAACCAAATCCATTTCTAACATAAGGCAAACAATTTTTCTTCCACTTTAGAGAAGTTGCAACGACATACTAGGAACAAAATTATAAATTAAGATGCATTAACCCACATATTACACCGTTAAAGGGCTACAAAATCATTTATTCCGTAGAGAAAGAGAGCACAAAAACAAACGGCACCAATTCTGACATAAACAAAGGCATATATCATGAACGCAAATAAGAGCATACTCAATAGAAGTTACGAACAATTCAAATTTAGAGAAATTGCAGCCTAAGCACAAAATCCGATGAAGAACAGGTGAACAACAATAAAAAGACGAAACAAAATCGAATTTTAAGATCAAACCCCCATGTCAAGAGTAGTAGTGCTCTCCTTCGTAAAAAATTAAACTCAGACAAAGAATCCTGAAAATCACATAACCAAATCCATGTGTAACATAAGGCAAACAATTTCTATTCCAATTTAGAAAAGCTGCAACGGCAAATCAGAAACAAGATTATAAATAAGGATGCATCAAAACACATATTACAACAATAAAGAGCTACACAACCCTTTATTCCCCATAGCAAAGAGAGCACAAAAACAAAAGGCACCAATTCAGACTTAAACAAAGGCATAAAGCATGAATGCAATTAAGAAAATACTCAAATTTCAAGATACATCAAACCCACACATGAAGGGCATTAATATGCTTTGTAAGGATTCAAACCAGAAACAAGAATGAAAATAAGCAGAACTAACGTCATTTTTTAAGCCATGAGTAAACCATTCCAATGCCAGAAGTTGTAATGACAAAAAAAAAGGTAAAAACAATAATTCTTCTTAAACAATGTTTCCATATTATTCAGACTCTATGAATAGAAAATAGATAACAAGCCATTAAATCCACCCTCTTAAAAGTAGCATGTTCCTGTTTACAAAATGAGACTCCATATACATGCGAGAGTTAAATCCACTTGCACTAAACATTCCCCAAAAATGATGCCAGATCCCATATACTTTAAGACATGAGAGATCAAATCATAAGATAAAACTATCAAACCCCATCTTATAAGCAGGAAACCTCGAACTGGATTGATATTTTTATGCAGAAAAAAGGTGGGATGTATTTGCACAAAACATTGCTTAAATAAAGGTTCTGAATCTAGTGAACCCAAGAAAAAAGAAATCTAGCAATAAGCGAAGTAGCACTTGAACCCCCAACCTTTAAAAGCATCACACTTTTCTTTAACGAAGTGAGACCCCATATAACTTCTATATGCATACAGAATGTTGCTCAGATCAGGCAAAAAAATCTCATAGACACTAACAATAGAAAACTAAGCACAAGCCAAAAAAACCACTTTTAATGGAGCCATTTGTCGTCCAACGAGCTGATTGTGTTAGTATATGCATACAGAAACTGAGCAGAAATAATAATAGCAGATCTCGTACAAACTCAAAGCATGGAATATTAACTGATAAAAGCATTCACTATAATCTCTTTAATTCTCAATGGCCGATCATTATTCAATTAGTGATTGAAAACAAACCTCCATGTACAAACAGAAGTTGGAATACATTTGCATAAGACATTGCTAATAGAAGTTGGAATACCTTGTTCATGTGATGGTACTAGATAGAATGAATAAAATCCAAGAATAATGAAGTTGAAATCATAAGCAAAGTAGTGTCAAATCGGGTAACCTGAAATTGAAAAAGTAACCTGAAAAAGAACAGAAACCACCAAATCAGGTACAGAAGATTAAAGGAGAGAAAACTTTCTACCCAAACACATTGATTGAAGATCAAAACGATCAAACATTCTTCCACAAATCAAGCGATAAGCGATGAAGCACTTGAATCCCCCTCTTTTAAAAGCACCCCGCTCACCTTCAACGAACCCATACAACTTTTATCTGTATACAGAAGTATTCCTCAAACAAGAAGAAAGATCTTATACATACACTGTGAATGGAAATGTCTACATACAAAAATATTGCTCAGATAAGAAGAAAGATCCCATACATACACTGAGAATAGAAAATTAAGCAAAAGGCAAGAAAACCTCTCTTAATAGCAGCCTATCTCCTCCAACAAGCTGTAACCCCAAAAACAAATGAGAGCTAAAATTCATCTGCATACAAAATTGCTCAAATGACCGAATCATAAACCCTAAGAAATGAGCAATCAAATCATTAGCAAAGAAACATCAAAGCCCTTTAAAAGTAATCAGCCCGGTACTCCATTAGGGCACTGAGATTCTCATAAATAGACAAGGTGTGATTTAATTGTTAGATTATCTAATAATAGCTTAGAAGACCACGACGAAACAACTTCATTGTACTACAGAGGGAAGAAGTAAGAAGGAATGAATACTAACACATATAGTGTACTTCTTAATAAAAAAAAGCTTCAGCATCTGTACTAACACATATAGACCACGACGAAACAAGCTTCAGCATCTGTAATAAAAAAAATCGACATATAGTGTACTTCTTAAAAAAAAAAAGAATTAGAAAATATATTCAGAAGGAATGATATTGCGTTGAAAAAGGTGTATCAATAGTCAAACCTAATACTAACACATCAACGAATAAAAGATACTAAATAATACGTAAAGATTCATCAAACCCCCTCTCAAGAACATTAATCCACCACACTATGAAACCCACAGTGAAGAGCACTAGCTCTTTCCTTTGCAGTGATTAAACCAGAAAAGAAGGAATTCGGCTCCTTCAAAGTGGTATCTCATTGATGGCTCAAGAAATCCTTTGGTTCGGGTTCCAACGAGCTAAAGTGGTATCCTATTGCAAATGAATTTTCCAAACATATCACATATATACAAAGTTTGTCAACGTGATACAACTTTTGGCATGACGAACTTATTCTGACATCTAGGAAAGGAGGAAGTAGACTTCTTTCTTTATTTTATTTTTTTAGAAAGAAACGTGCTTGCTTTTAAACGAAGCATCTTGTAGCAATACCCACATAAGCTAGTAAAGGTAAAACTAATAGTTCTCTTTACAATAGTTCACAGTTTAAGAATTGTCTCTCGAAAGGAGAGTTTTCAGTTTTTTTGGTCTGCTAGGGTTTAGGGTACTGGCACACTTAAAAATATTATGCGGGTGCCACTTGGTTCCTTGCGTTGGTGGTGATCGTGTTGGAGGGCTGCGGTTGCGGCTGTGACCTGAGGAGGACTTGAGGACTGGGCTGGTGGTGATCGTTAAGGGCAGGCAGTTGGTGTGCCTATGGTTTGTGGCAGTTCGGTTGAACGGCTTAGGGCTGGGATTCAAGTCTCACTTTCGTCTCTTTGCGGCTGTTGTTTGAGACCTTGAGTGTAGTTGATCGCGGGGGTGGGTTGCGGAGTGGTGGCTGGGAATTACGATGGACTTGACAGACTTGGAAACAAAATTTGGTTTTGACCTTCGACTCTCAAAAAAGGAGCGGCTGGGCGTTTGGGTTTTACAAGAGGAAATCGTGGACCTCCCCTTAGGGTTTCATTTCTGTCTTGTGGCAAAAGTCTTCACGGACAAGGGCATCAACAGTGACGCCTTCGTGCGGTTATTCTTGGGTCTCTGGAAGGGGAGGGAGGGGGTCTTCATCCGAGTGATTGGGGAGAAGAAGTTCATGGCGTGCTTTGTTGTTCAGCAGGATATGCAGCGGGTTTTGGACAAGGAACCGTGGAGCTTTATGGAAGCCTTGGTAATCTTGGAAGAAGGGTCAAGTACTAGAAACCCCAGGTGACTGCGGATGAACTACTCCTCATTCTGGGTGCAACTTCATGGTATCCCTCCTTTCAGTATGACGGTTGCAGTGGCCAAGAAAATTGGAGGCCTTGTGGGGTCTGTGCTGGAGGTTAACACGTCTTGGGGCAAGGAGTGTATCGGACGCTTTGTTCGTGTCCGAGTCCAAATGAGGGTGGATGACCCGTTGATGTGTGGAAAATTTGTAGAGTTCCCGGTGGAGGGACAGCACTGGATTGACTTCAAATATGAGTTGCTGCCGGCGTACTGCTTGGTGTGTGGTTCTTTGGGTCACACCACTCAGCGATGCGGAGGTTTTGAATTGGCGGGGTGGGGGAGGACCGGGGTCTGGAGTTTGGGGGTCTGGAGGCGGAGACAGACCTTAGGGAACATCCCCTACGTAGTGTTGTTCGCAGACAGGGCAGCGGTAAGGAGGCTTTGGGGATTGGCGGTGGGGGGAGAGGCCGATGGGATGGGATTGCCTCTGGTTTAGTTGCGAGTATACGTGCACAGAAGGAGGAAGAGGTGTGGCGTACAAGGGTCTTGAAGGCAGCCTTTGATGCTGGGTTGATTGGCAGAGGGGGCAAATTGACTGTGGGGGGTCCAAGTGCCGCTCGTTTGGACCATGAGGGGGGAGGACTGGGTGGCCGGGACCATGGTCCTGTAGTGCAGACTGAGGGTGAGGATACATCTGGGGCGGTTCCTCCTGTACTGACCTCAATTGGGCAGATTGGTGTTGAGAGGGAACCCTTGATTTCAGGGGCGGTTGCTGATGTGGAATCTAGTCATGGAAGGGATGCTATGCAAACCTTGGAGGTTGGAGAGGGGGACTGTACCGGGCCTAAAGTTCCTGTGTCCCAGCAGTCAGACCCTTTTCAACTTATTCTTATCATTCTAGGCGGGAGGGCCGGTGGTGTGGGCCTGGGCAAACGTCGACGGATGGTGCTGGAGGGAGCGGGACTTTCACCTTTGTTGCGTGAAGGTGTGGCTAGGCGGAGAAGGCTGGAGTGTGGAATGCAAGTATGTGTTTCTTAGGTGGTCGGGACCGACCTTAATGGGTCTCTTAAGTGAAGGGGTGTATGTTCCACCTCTTCCCAATCACAATGAGTCTCATATGCTTGAACTGTCAGGGTATCGGAGGTACGTTGACCATTCATAACCTGGTGGAGCAAACTCTGCTTCATCAACCTGATATTGTGGTACTGTTGGAGACGAAGAATAATAGTAGACGGTTTGGTTATCTAAAAAATAAGTTGAGAATGCCTTTCATGCATGCTGTTGAGCCACGGGGTTTGAATGGTGGCCTATGTATTTTTTGGAGGGATGTTCGACAAGTAGTGTTAGTTAAATTTGGTGATTTTCTTATTGAAGTTTTAATAAAGGACGCTATTTATGGTTATACTTGGCGATTTGTTTCTATTTATGGGAGTACAGATGATAGGATCTGGGCGGATCAATGGAGAAGCTTGGGGGCTCATATTTCCAGGTGTGGGGTCCCTTGCCTTCTAATGGGAGATTTCAATGATGTGCCGTCAGTCACCGAAAAAGATGGGGGCCTTGTTCGGTATGAAAATTCAATGCTTTCCTTTTCGGAATTTGTGGCTGATAATTGTTTTCTCGATTTGGGGTACCAAGGGCATCCATTTACTTGGAGAAATAAAAAGGACTCGGGGTTCATTCAAGATTGCTTGGACCGTGGCTTGGCCACAGCGGAGTGGGTGGAGTTGTACCAAGCCGCGACTCTCCACCACCTCCTTGTGGAAGGGTCCGACCATCTGATGCTCCTGCTGTGTTTAGCACCGCCTTTGCGCTGGCCAAGGAGGAGGTTTGTCTTTGACTCTATATGGGGGAATGAACAGGGTTGCCGACAGGTAATTAAAGATTGCTGGCAACATGAGACTCGGGTCTCAAAGGCCTTTCAAGTCTGTGAAAAATTGAAGGGGGTGCGGTCGGGTCTTCTTGGCTGGAGGAAGAGTAACCAGCGCAATAGCAAGGTACTTATTGAGGAATTACAGCAGCAATTACATAGTGCATATGTGCACCCCTCCTTTTATGGGGTTTGGGTGTAGCAAAAGGAGCTAGAGCTGAAGCGCCTGATTCGGGAGGAGGAGTGTTATTGGAAACAAAAGGCTCGAGTTCAGTGGTTACAGGAGGGCATTTTAATAAACTGAGGGGACTTGAAAACCGGGATGGGGTGTGGGTGAAGGAGGGAGCCCAGATGCACCAGGTGGTGGTGGACTATTTTGAATAGCTATTCACCACTACACATCCCCCATCCTGCCCGGACATTTTGGACTATATTGGGAGGCGGGTTACGCAGGAGGAAAATGAGGGTCTCTTGGCACCTTTTACTCGGGATGAAGTGAAGGCCGTGATGTTTTAGATTAACCCTTCTAAGGCCCCGGGGCCAGATGGGTTCACCAGTGGCTTTTCCCAGAAAAATTGGGAGGTGATGGATTGGGATATTTGCGAGATGGTGATGCACTTTTGGAGGTCAGGGTGGCTTCTTCGGAAAATTAACTATACTCATATGTGTTTGATTCCCAAGATCCCTAGCTCGGTCAAGATGTCTTAGTTGCACCCTATTGCACTTTGCAATGTCATTTATAAGGTCATTTCGAAACTCCTTACTAATCGTTCGAAGTTGGTGATGGATCAGATTATTAGTGTAAACCAGTCAGCTTTTGTGTCGGGACGGGAAATACAGGATAATATTCTCTTTGTCCATGAGCTTCTTCATTCTATGAAGCTTCGTAGCAAATGGGAAGATAAGGATTTGGCATTGAAGCTGGATATGGCTAAGGCCTATGATAGGGTGGAGTGGAGTTTTGTGGTCGATATGCTCAAAGGCCTTGGGGTGGCTGATCGATTTTGTGGGTTTATTTTTGAATGCATGTCTTTGGTCTCCTACAGTGTCCTGGTCAATGGGGAGGAAACTGTCTACTTTTCGCCTAGTAGGGGGCTCCGGCAGGGGGATCCTATGTCACCCTTTCTTTTCTTGAATTGGGGCTCTCTACTCTCTTTCGCCAGCGGGAGGAGGAGGGGGCTATTCAAGGGTTTCGATTGATGGAGTCCAGTACTTTGCGCTTCACTCATCTGTTCTTTGCTGATGATGCGGTTGTCTTTTGCCGTGCTATGGCTAGGGAAATTGATGCAGTGAAGAGTATCCTTGATTGTTATGTAGAGGCATCCGCCCAGCTTGTCAACCTAGAGAAAACCTCCCTGTTCTTTGGGGGGAATTGCTCAAAGAGCCTGTGGGGTAGGTTGTCTCGGAGATGCCAGATCGTGGCCCGGGACGGGTTTGGGAAGTATCTAGGTCTCCAGGTGGATTTTGGTATGTCGAAGCGAGTAATTTTTGATCAAGTTCGGAATAGAATTGTCAATAAAGTGCAAGGGTGGTCGGAGCAATTTCTCTCCCCCGCAGGCAAGGAGATATTGATAAATGCAGTGGCCATGGCCATGCCGAACTATGCGATGTCGTGCTTTAAACTTCCGTTAGGTGTGTGTCGGGATATTGAGAGGCTGATTTCCAATTATTGGTGGGGGAAACAGTATGGACAGCATGGGGTCCATTAGGTGGCATGGAAGAAGGTGTCACAGATGAAGAAGGTGGGAGGGTTGGGTTTCCGGGACTTGGAATGTTTCAACTTGGCAATGCTTGGGAAGATTGGCTGGCGTATCGTTCATGATCCCTCATTGTTACTCTCACAGGGGCTGCGTGACAAGTACTACCCCAATGGGTCCTTCCTGCAGGCGCAGGTGGGCCGTCGGTCCTCATGGGGGGGGGGGGGGGGGGGGGGGGGGGGGGGGGAAGGGCCTTCTTCAAGGTCGGAAAATCCTAGCTGCAGGATTGAGGTGGAGGATTGGTGATGGTGCACAGGTTTAACTAATGCCCCAGCAACATTTATGGATTTGATGAACAGGGTATTCCGACGATATTTGGATCGATTTGTGATTGTGTTCTTCGATGATATCTTGGTATATTCGAAGAGTGCTAAGGCACATGAGAAACACTTGAGGTTGGTACTAAATATGCTGAGGAAAAAGCAATTGTTTTCCAAGTTCAGTAAATGTCAGTTTTGGTTGACTAATGTGGGATTCTTAGGTCATGTGATTTCTGCTAAGAGTATCAGCGTGGATCCCCAAAACGTTGAGGCAGTGGCAAACTGGGAACAACCGAAGACAGTGTCAGAGGTGAGGAGTTTTTTTGGGTTTAGCGGGTTATTATCGGCGATTTGTAGACGGATTCTCTATGATAGCTGCCCTGTTAACTCAGTTGACGAGGAAAGGGGTCAAGTTTGACTGGGATGCTGAGTGTGAACAGAGCTTTCAAGAGCTTAAGGTGAGGTTAACTTTTGCCCCAGTGTTAACCCTTCCAGATGATAACGGAGGATTTGAGGTCTACAGTGATGCATCATTGCGAGGTATAGGCTGTGTGCTGATGTAGCATGGAAAGGTAATAGCTTATGCTTCCAGGCAACTTAAACCTCATGAGTTGAATTACCCCACACATGATTTAGAATTAGCAGCAGTGGTGCATGCACTGAAGATTTGGAGACATTATTGTTATGGGGAAACTTGTCAGATCTTCACCGACCATCAGAGTCTGAAATACTTCTTCACCCAGAAAGATCTGAATTTGAGACAGAGAAGGTGGCTTGAGTTAATAAAGGATTATGACTGTACGATAGAGTATCACCCAGGAAAGGCCAATGTAGTGGCGGATGCACTGAGTAGGAAGTCCATGGGTTCTTTGGCCTATTTGCATATTGTCTACCTACCGTTGTTGGTGGAATTCCGCAGAGTGGGAATAATACTGGACATGGATAACCAGAGGGCTCTGTTGGTTAGTCTCCATGTGAGACCTGTCTTGATTGACTGGATTATTGAAGCTCAATTCCAGGATCCTACTTTGTGTATTATTAGGATCGAATTGGAGGCTGGGAACAGACAGGATTACATGGTCCGGGATGATGGAGCCTTGGTTAAGGATGGCAGATTGTGCATACCTAATGATCCAGAGTTGAAAAGAGAAATTCTTGAGGAAGCTCACAGTTCTGCCTATGCTATGCATCTAGGAGGTACCAAGATGTATCGTACACTGAAGGAACACTGTTAGTGGACTGGAATGAAAAGGGAAATAGCAGAGTTCGTGAGTAGATGCCTGATGTGTCAGCAAGTGAAAGCAGAGAGGCAGAAACCATAAGGGGCACTACAACCGTTACCAATTCCGGAATGGAAGTGGGATCACATTATGATGGATTTTGTGTATAAACATCCTAGGATTCAAAAAGGACATGATGGAATCTGGGTAATTGTTGATAGACTCACAAAGTCAGCACATTTCTTTCCTGTACGAAAAGATTACGGGTTGGGCCAATATGCCAGGTTGTTTGTAGATGAGATCATACGGTTACATGGGACTCCCGAGTCGATTGTATCGGACAGGGATCCTAGGTTTACTTCGAGGTTTTAGCGGAGTTTGCAGAAATCCCTTGGAACTACCTTGCATTTCAGTATAGCTTTTCATCCTCAGACTGACGGTCAGTCGAAGAGGACAATTCAAATTTTGGAGGATATGATGAGATCTTGTGTATTGCAGTTTAAAGGAAACTGGGATTCACACCTGGCTTTAATGGAGTTTGCATACAACAACAGTTATCAGTCTAATATTGGGATGGCACCTTTTGAAGCACTATATGGGCGACAGTACAGGACACCGGTATGCTGGACTGAGGTACGTAAGAGACGATTGTTGACACCAGAGGTTGTGGAAATGAATGAGGAGAAGATTCAGATCATCAGGGAAAGGCTGAAGGCAACTCAGGTCCGCCAGAAAAGTAATGCGGACCGACGGATCAAAGACCTTGAATTTGAGGTCGGAGACTGGGTTTTCTTGAAATTATCCCCTTGGAAAGAAGTCGTACGTTTTGGTAGACGAGGCACTGTGCGGGCGCGTGAGGCGCATGGCCAGCGAGTGGCAGCGTGTGGCACGTGGTCCGGCCTTCTGCCTGCTCATGTCGGCGCGTGGGACTGGTTCGGGGTTCACGACTATGCGTGTCAACAAGGCGTCGATGTTCTGGACCTTTTAGCGCATGTTTCGAGTTATTCGAACGTCATTTCAGGGTAGTTTTGGACGTCCGAAGTGGCTACGTTTTCATGTAACGCGAGCAAATTTCCAGGGGTTTAGGGAGTTTTAATATAAGGTTTTTAATTATCGTTAGTAATCCCGATTGTTACTATTGACATGCGATACTGCTCCGGACACTATAGAGGAGCGTATGACTCAGGATTGAGCTATCGGTGAGTGGACTTTGGTTTATAAATTATAATGCATGCATAAAGGTATATTTGAATTAAATATTGTTATGTATTGTTTTTGGTACATTTCTGGCATTTAGAAATTGTGCTACTCTATGATGACTGGACATGAGTTTTCAAGCTTTCAGTGATAACAATGTTTTGGGTTGTGGCCTGGTTTTATGGACTCTGTTATTAAATGGTTTTGACTTGATAGATTTTGAGTCCATGGTTTTGGGTGTAAACTCGGATGTATGATTTCCTTGGATTTGGGCATAAACCGATTTTTCAATGAATTTGGCTTAGGCCAAGAAACAAGGATTTCAAAACATGGATTTCAGTTTTCACTGATTTACTGTCCCCAAGGATCAAGGTTTTTTCCGACTGGCGTTGAGGGGTTTTGCTCCGCTAGATCGTTGGGGGTTCTCCGACGCTGGTGTCGAGGGGTATTTTCTCCATCGGGTCATTGAGGATGTCTATGCATAGTACAAGGTTTCTGCACAGCTCGAGGTATATCGAGTGTGTGGAGGGTTTTGAGCTACGGCTCAGGATTTTATTCGGGAGTAGTGGAATATGTTTTTATATACATGTTATGTCTAGGTTGATTTCATAAGATTTGTAAACTCCTTTGAGGAGGGTTTTCAAAGCAGGGTTGTGGACCACGGGATGTTTTTCATTACACGAATTTTCGTGGGTCCCACCTTGTGTTTTAATTCAAAATGGATTTTCCGGTGAATGTTGGATTATCTATATATTTATATATAAAAAGGAATTTCATGCATGCATTGTTTTATTCGTGGAGGGGGAAAAAGTAGGTTTTCCTCATAAATAGTTTTAAATGATTATTTTTGTCCACTCACATTTTTTCGTGTTTTAAATCCCCTCTAGGCTATTGAGTTGATGCGGGCATATCCAGAGGCGGAGGCATTACATTTTAACTGCGCGTTTACCGTGAGTAGGATATTTATTTATGTTAATTATCCTACCTAGATACTCTGATAAGTCAGTTGGATTGATTGTAAATACTGGTAGTTATACTCTTGAATGGTTGGGTTGTTTGAATTTGTTGTGCTATTTAATCCCATATCTGACAGGTGGAAGACGGTTACCTAGTCCTTAAAGGGGAGATTCTGCAGGATTTTTTGTAGAATTCTCATAATTTTTTGCAAGGGCTTAAGGGTATTTTGGGAATTTGTTCAGTTGTCAGATGAAAGTAGGGCTTTTCTTGAGTTTCGAGGAGAAATTCAGGAAGGGTCCTATCAGTAATCTTCCTTATTGAACTTGTATGAACAAACATAAGAAGGTACGAAAATAGATATCCTCATCCTTTTTATTGCAATCTTCCTGATAGAACTTGTTTGAACAAACATAAGATGGTACGAACATAGATATCCCTCATCCTTTTTATTGCAATCTTCAATATAGAACTTGTTTGAAAAAATTTAAGAAAGTACGAACTTCGATATCCTCAACCTTTTGATTGAAATCTTCCGTATAGAACTTGTTTGAACAAACTTAGGAAGGTATGAACGTAGATATCCTCATCCATTTGCTTGCAATCTTCCTAATAGAACTTGTTTGAACAAACTTAACAAGGTATGAACTTAGATATCCTCATCCTTTTGATTGCAATCTTCCTTATAGAACTTGTTTGAACAAACCTAAGAAGGTTCGAACATAGATATGCTCATCCTTTTGATTGTAATCTTCCTTATAGAACTTGTTTGAACAAACTTAAGAAAGTACGAACTTAGATATCATCACCATTTTGATTTTAATATTCCTTATAGAACTTTTTTGAACAAACATAAGGAGGTATGAACTTAGATATCCTCATCCTTTTGATTGCAAACTTCCTTATAGAACTTGTTTGAAAAAACCTAAGAAGGTTCGAACATAGATATCCTCATCCTTTTGATTGCAATCTTCCTTATAGAACTTGTTTGAACAAACAAAAGAAGGTACGAACATAGATATCCTCATCCTTTTGATTGCATTCCTCCTTATAAAACTTGTTTGAACAAACTTAAGAAGGTACAAACTTAGATATCCACATCCTTTTTATTACAATCTTCTTTATAGAACTAGTTTGAACAAACAAAAGAAGGTACGAACATAGATATCCTCATCCTTTTGTTTACAATCTTCCTTATAGAACTTGTTTGAACAAACACTAAAAGGTACGAACTTAGATATGCTCATCCTTTTTATATGAATCTACCTTATTGGACTTGTTTGGAAAAACTTAAGAAGGTACGAACTTGGATATCCTTACCGTTTTGATTGTAATCTTCTTTATAGAACTTATTTGAACAAACTTAAGAAGGTACAAACTTAGATATCCTCATCCTTTTCATTGCAATCTTCCTGATAGAACTTGTTTGAACAAACATAAGAAGGTACGAATATAGATTTCCTCATCCTTTTGATTGCAATCTTCCTTCTAGAACTTGTTTCGACAAACTTAAGATGGTACGAACATAGATATCCTCATCCTTTTGATTGTAATATTCCTTATAGAACTTTTTTGAACAAACATAAGAAGGTACGGACTCAGATATCCTCACTGTTTTGATTGTAATCTTCCTTATAGAACTTGTTTGAACAAACTTAAGAAGATACGAACTCAGATATCCTCACTATTTTGATTGTAATCTACCTTATAGAACTTGTTTGAACAAACATAAGGAGGTACGAACTTAGATATCATCACCGTTTAATTGCAATCTTCCTAATAGAACTTGTTTGAAAAAACATTAGATGGTTCGAACGTAGATATCCTCATCCTTTTGATTTCAATCATACTTATGGAACTTGTTTGAACAAACATAAGAAGGTACGAACATAGATATCCTCATCCTTTTGATTTCAATCTTCCTTATAGAATTTGTTTGGACAAACTTAAGAAGGTACGAAATTAGATATCCTCATCCTTTTGATTGCAATCTTCCTTATAGAACATGTTTGAACAAACTTATGAAGGTAAGAACTTAGATATCCTCACCATTTTGAATGTAATCTTCCTTATGGAACTTGTTTGCACAAACTTAAGAAGGTTCCAACTTAGATATCCTCATCCTTTTGATTGTAATCTTCTTTATAGAACTTGTTTGTACTAACTTAAAAATGTACGAACTTAGATCTCCTCACCTTTTTTATTCTAATCTTCCTTATAGAACATGTTTGAACAAACTTAAGAAGGTACGAACTTAGATATCCTCATCCTTTTGATTGCAATCTTCCTTATAGAACTTGTTTGAACAAACTAAAGAAGGTACAAACATAGATATCCTCATCCTTTTGATTGCAAAATTCCTTATATAACTTGTTTGAACTAACATAAGAAGGTACGGATATAGACATCCTCATGTTTTTTATTGCCATCTTCCTTATAGAACTTGTTTGAACAACTTAAGAAGGTTCGAACTTAGATATCCTCATCTTTTCTAATGTAATCTTCCTAACAGAACTTGTTTGAACAAAGTTAAGAATGTACGAACTTAGATATCGCCATAAAGATTGTAATTTTCCTCATAGAACTTGTTTGAAAAACTTAAGAAGGTACGAACTTAGATATCATCACCGTTTTGATTGTAATCTTCCTTATAGAACTTGTTTGAACAATCTTAAGAAGGTACGAACTGAGATATCCTCATCCTGTTGATTGCAATTGACATGACCCTTCCCGATTTCCCCTCGAATCCGAGAAAAATCCTTCTCCCGTCTGACAACCCAAATTAATTCCTAAAATAACCTTACTGACTTATAAACACTTTATGAGTATTCTACCAATAATCCGGTAGAATCTCCCCTTTACTTTGGTTGAACCGTCTTCCACCTGTCGGACGAAGGATATAAAATAAAAATAAATCAAACAGTGTAACACCTTTGCTCGTATATCCGCAACTGTAACCTCGTCTTTGAAGACGGTATTAAATAACTGAAATATCATTCCCATGCGAACCAATCACAACTCGTCAATCCAAGTCACCTCCCACACCAACCCACTGACCACGATAACGAGCATTCGCTCACAAGTGCATCGATCACCTATCAAAGCCCATGAAAGTCGTCGTCAACTCCTACCAACCGGCTTAACTCTCGGGTATCTTATCCCACCTCTTTATGAAACCTTACATGCAACAAGATTCGCATATAAGTAAATACAACTTATCAGAATTCAATTGATTTACCAGTGCCCACCATATCAGTAACCCAGCCAAAGCCATCACCCTGATCCATCGCTCGATATCCCGGTCGTACCTCGATATCACGCCGAGAGTATGATGGAATCCTCCATAGCTCATATCTTCCCGGGTGTATGAGGGAATCCTCCCTCACATACCCCACATCTCCCCGGACGTATGAGGGAATCCTCCCTGACATGCCCCACCGACCGTATGAGGAAACCTCCCTGATATACCTCACCAATTACCTACAAAATCCCACTAGCCTACCTACCAGGCCAAAGCCTAACCCACCTTCCTGGGCCAAAACCCGCAAATCCTCAAATACCTAGGCCTAAGCCCACATACATCACCCCGGGCCTCAGCCTAAAATCCATATGCCGGAATCCATAAAATTACCTTCCCGGGCCTAAGCCCAAGTCCATTGTCAAATAGTTTCCCAAAAACATTATCGAAATCCATAATTAATACTAAATCCAAAATTAGTGGATAATCAATTAAAAATCACTATTCATTGTTCCCGGTGCTTAAAATGAAAATAAATACTAATAACGATTTTCTTAAATTACCGAAACTTATAAGAAAACTAAATAGTCCTTCCACTTAATTCCCGAAATTCGTAAGTAAATATAAAATACTAAAAACATAATAATATGCATGCATTTCCATATAGGAAGTAAAGTCCCTGACCTTGAGGACCAAGCAAGCCAAATTTCCAGCTAATCGATCCCTTGGGACCTTCGGAGCCACCACGCTTGTCAAAACGATACGTGGCACTATTAAATTGCAATTATAAACCTAAAATCCAACCCCTCATACCCTGGGAGGTATACATGCGTCCTAACTAGAAACGAAGCCACTGCAGACGCCCAAAACAACCCCTAAACGAATTCCAATTAACTCGAAACCTGCACCAACAGGTCCGGAACGTTGAGAACTTTAAAACTCGTGTTCGCCGGAGCTCGAAGAGGAGCTCCACTCGCCGCCATGCACTGGTGGATGGCCGAAAGCCCTCCCCACCCCTCGGCAGCAGGCGCGACTGCACCTGGTACTCGCCCTCAACCTCACACCCGAGTTACTGTTCAATGTGCCAAAATCCTCCATAACGACCCTACTTTCAACGCTCAATAACTTCCTTTTACTCAACCAAAATTAGTGTTCTAATAATGGAAATCTATCTACTCGAGCCAAGGAATCGGATTATGAAGTTAGAATTGAGATTCATTACCTGTGGTGGCCAAATAATTGCCGGGAAGGTGGCGATTACTGTTCACCTTCGAATCTCCTTCTCCTAACACTTCCAAGCTCGATGGTGGATATGGTTGAGCTCATAATGAAGTGAGCAAGATGATGATATGAATGGTTTGTTGTGGTTTGGCCTAAATAAAAAGAACAAATTTAAGGGTTTTTGTGTTCCACGGTGTGAACGAGAGAGAGCACGGGGAGAGAGAGGATAAAATGAAGATAAAAAAATCTAGAATGTGACTAAAAATATCTTCCATGTAAAATTACCAAATTGCCCTTGTAAATTCTAGACCCCCAACTTCCTCACCGGATCTCCGTTTTCTGCGTACCGCCTACCCACGAACTCGTAAGTTCGAGACCTATGCAACGACCCAAGAAAAACTTTGAAAAGTGCTTCCAGACAAAATGTGCATGCTGAACCCCTACGAAACCGAGGGGAAAATCGTCTTTTCCCTAATTAAATTCTCGAATTATGTTAATTTCTGGTCCGGTTCGTTACAACAATCTTCCTTATAGAACATGTTTGAACAAACTTAGGTAGGTACGAACTTAGGCATCCTCATCCTTTTGATTTCAATCTACCTTATTGAACTTCTTTGAATTAACTTAAGAAGGTACGAACATAGATATATCCTCACCGTTTTGAGTGTAAACTTCCATAAAAAACTTGTTTGAACAAACTAAAGAAGGTACCAAATTAGATATCATCACTGTTTTCATTGTAATATTCCTTATAGAATTTGTTTGAACAAACATAAGAAGGTACGAACTTAGATATCCTCATCCTTTTGATTGCAATTTTCCTAATAGAACTTGTTTGAACAAACATAGGAAGGTACGAATATAGATATCCTAATCCTTTTGATTGCAACCTTTCTTATAGAACTTGTTTGAACAAACATAATAAGGTATGAACATAGATATCCTCATCCTTTTTATTGCAATCTTCGTTAAAGAACTTGTTTGAACAAACTTACGAAGGTACGAACTTAGATATCCTCATCCTTTTGATTGCAATCTTCCTTATTGAACTAGTTTGAACAAGCAAAAGAGGGTACAAACATAGATATCCTCATCCTTTTGATTGCAATCTTCTTCATAGAACTTGTTTGAACAAACTTAAGAAGGTACGAACTTAGATATCCTCACAACTTTGAATGTAATCTTCTTTATAGAACTTGTTTGATCAACCTAAAGAAGGTACGAATTTAGATATCCTCATCCTTTAGATTTACATCTTCCTTATTGAACTTGTTTGAACAAACTTCAGAAGGTACGAACTTAGATATCCTCTTCCTTTTGAATGTAATCTTCGTTTTTGACCTTGTTTGAACAAACTTAAGAAGGTACGAACTTAGATATCCTCACCATTTTGAATGTAATCTTCTTTATTGAACTTGTTTAACCAAACTTAAGAGGGTATGAACTTAGATATCCTCATCCTTTTGGTCACAATCTTCCTTATCAAACTTGTTTCAACAAACTTAAGAAGGTACGAACTTACATATCCTCATACTTTAGATTTAAATCTTTCTTATTGAACTTGTTTGAACAAACTTAAGAAGCTTCGAACTTAGATAACGTCTTACTTTGGATTGTAATCTTCATTATAGAACTTGTTTGAACAAACTTAAGAACGTACAAACTTAGATAAGCTCACCGTTTTGAATGTAATCTTCTTTATAGAACTTGTTTGAACAAAATTAAGAAGGTACAAACTTAGATATCCACATCCTTTTGATTGCAATCTTCCTTATAGAACTTGTTTGAAAAAACTTAAGAAGGTACGGACTTAGATATCCTCATCCGTTAGATTTAAATCTTCCATATCGAACTTGTTTGAACAAAGTTAAGAAGACACGAACTTAGATATCCTCTTCCTTTTGATTGTAATCTTCCTTATAGACCTTGTTTCAAGAAACTTAAGAAGGTACGAACTTAGATATCATCACCGTTTTGAATGTAATCTTCTTTAAAGAACTTGTTTAAACAAACTCAAGAAGGTACGAACTTAGATATCCTCATCCTTTTGATTGCAATCTTCCTTATAGAACTTGTTTAACAAACTTAAGAAGGTACGAACTTGGATATCCTCATCCTTTAGATTTAAATCTTCCTTATTGAACTTGTTTGATTCAACTTAAGAAGGTACGAATTTAGATATCCTCTTCCTTTTGATTGTAAACATCTTTACAGAACTTGTTTGAACGAACTTAAGAAGGTACGAACTTAGAAATCATCATCATTTTGATTTCAATCTTCCTTATAGAACATGTTTGAACAAACAAAAGAAGGTACGCACATAGATATCCTCATCCTTTTGATTGCAATCTTCCTTATAGAACTTGTTTGAACAAACTTAAGAAGGTACGAACTTAGATATCCTCATCCTTTTGATTGCAAACTTCCTTATAGAACTTGTTTGAACAAACAAAATAAGGTACGAACATAGATATCCTCATCCTTTTGATTTCAATCTTCTTTATAGAACTTGTTTGAACAAACTTAAGAAGGTACGAACTTAGATATCCTCATCCTTTTGATTTCAATCTTCCTTGGTAAACTTGTTTGAATAAGCTTAAGAAGGTTCGGACTTAGATATCCTCACTGTTTTGATTGTAATCTTCCTTATAGAACTTTTTTGAACAAACTTAAGAAGGTATGGACTTAGATATCCTCATCTCTTTGATTGCAATCTTCCCTATTGAACTTGTTTGACCAAACAAACTAAACTACGAATATAGATATCCTCATCCTTTTGATTTCAATCTTCCATAGAGAACTTGTTTGAACCAACTTAAGAAGGTACAAACTTAGATATCCTCAACCTTTTCATTGAAATGTTCCTTATAGAACTTGTGTGAACAAACTGAAGAAGGTACGAACTTAGATACCCTCATCCCTTTGATTGCAATCTTCCTTACAGGGCTTGTTTGAAAAAACTTAAGAAGGTACTAACTTAGATATCCTCGTCCTTTTGATTGCAATCTTCCTTGTAAAACTTGTTTGAACAAACAAAAGAAGGGACGAACATAGATACCCTCATCCTATTCTTTACAATCTTCCTTATAAAACTTGTTTGGACAAACATTAGAAGGTACGAATTTAGATATGCTCATCCTTTTGATTTCAATTTTCCTTACTGAACTTGTTTGAATAAACCTAAGAAGGTATGAACTGAGATACTCTCACCATTTTGATTGCAAGATTCCTTATAGAACTTGTTTGAACAACGTTAAGAAGGTACGAACTTAGATATACTCATCCATTTAATTGCAATCTTCTTTATTGAAGTTGTTTGAACAAACATAAGAAGGTACAAACTTAGATATCCTCATCCTTTTGTTGTAGTCTTCCTTATAGAACTTGTTTGAACAAAAAAAAAGAAGGTACGAAATAAGATGTCCTCGTCCTTTTGATTGCAATCATCGTTATAGAACTTGTTTGAACAAACTTAAGAACATACGGACTTAGATATCCTCATCCGTTAGATTTAAATCTTCTTTATTGAACTTGTTTGAACAAACTTGGGAAGGTACGAACTTAGATATCCTCATCCTTTAGATTTAAATCATCCTTATTGAACTTGTTTGAACAAACTTAAGAAGGTACGAACTTAGATATCCTCACCATTTTGATTGTAATCTTCCTTATAGAACTTGTTTGAACAAACTTTTAGAAGGTTCGAACTTAGATATCCTCATCCTTTTGATTGCAATCTTCCTTATAGAACCTGTTTGAACGAACAAAAGAAGTTACGAACATAGATATCCTCATCCTTTTGATTGCAATCTTCTTTATAGAACTTGTTTGAACAAACTTACGAATGTACGAACTTAGATATCCTCATCCTTTTGATTGCAATATTCATTATAGAACTTGTTTGACCAAACAAAATACGGTATGAACTTAGATAGCTTCATCCTTTTGTTTGCAATCATCTTTATAGGACTTGTTTGAACAAACTTATGAAGGTAAAAAATTAGATATCCTTATCCTTTTGATTTTAATCTTCCTTATTGAACTTCTTTGAATAAACTTAAGAAGGTACGAACTTAGTTACCCTCACCATTTTGATTGTAATCATCCTTATAGAACTTGTTTGAACAAACTTAAGAAGGTACGAAATTAGATATCCTCATCCTTTTGATTCCAAGTTTCCTTATAGAACTTGTTTGACCAAACAAAAGAAGGTACGAACATAGATATCATCATCCTTTTGATTTCAATCTTCCTTATTGAACTTGTTTGAAAAAACTTAAGAAGGTACGAACTTAGATATCCTCATCCTTTTATTCCAATATGCCTTACAGAACTCGTTTGAACAGTCAAAAGATGGTACGAACATAGATATCCTCAACTTTTTGATTGCAATCTTCCTTATAGAACATGTTTGAACAAACTTAAGAAGTTAGGAACTAAGATATCCTAATCCTTTTGATTGCAGTCTTCCTTATAGAACTTGTTTGACCAAACAAAAGAAGGTACGAACATATATATAATCATCCTTTTGATTTCAATCTTCATTATAGAACTTGTTTGAACAAACTTAAGAAGGTACAAACTGTAAGGACCCTTCCCGAATTTCACCTCGAAATCCGCAAAAAGCCCTTATCCCGTCTGACAGCTTTTTTTCCTCAAAGTTTAATACCTGGAATACCCTTTATCCTTAAATAAATTTAGTAAACCTTACATGGTTCCCGACCGAACCTCTGTATTTACTGACCACACCTACCTGTCAGACATAGGATAGCTTACAGGTCAAAGCCGAGACATCGGAATAGTGGTGGTCCAAAAAGTAATACACTATGACACCAAATGTAAGTAGCGCACTGCTGAAACCTCGACTGGAATAACACATGAGAACTAGCTAGTCAGCCACCTGTGAACCATCAATAACTCGTCATTCTGGGTCACCGCCTACACCAACCCATTGACCCGAATGACGAAAGAACCAAACTTTGTTGAATTGAGTCTCACCGACTCGCCCCGAGTCAAACTCGATATCCCTGCTCCTCTAGAGCACCCCGAGTGATAACTCGGTATCCCTGCCCTCCAGAGCAGCCCGAGTGATAACTCGATATCC
Source organism: Oemleria cerasiformis (assembly GCA_037349345.1). Taxonomy (NCBI): domain Eukaryota; kingdom Viridiplantae; phylum Streptophyta; class Magnoliopsida; order Rosales; family Rosaceae; genus Oemleria; species Oemleria cerasiformis. The sequence goes on along the minus strand of JAZGTL010000017.1, from coordinate 1,051,689 downwards.
CAGCTCCTCCAGACCACCCCGAGTGATAACTTGATATCCCTGCTTCTCCAGAGCAATCTTAGACCTCAACGATATGGCGGAGAAAGATCCCTCGAACACCAACATTGGAGAACACCTCGACAATCTGGCGGAGACATACCCTCTAACGCCAATCGGAGTACCCTCCACAATGTAGCGGAGAAAAACACCCTCCACGCCAATCATCAGAGAATCCCATGGTATAACCCAATACCTAGAAGTATACAAACCCATGCAATCCCAGAACCCTAGGCCATTCACAGAATGAATAAAATACCCAATCATCAACGCCCTGGCCCCAAGGAACTCCTAACACAGTATTGACCCAACTACCTTGACCTCCAAATCTTAACCTGCTCCATGGTCAACCGTTACCGCTGGGATTGCCCAACCGGGGCTCTAAACGAACTCATACGGCCTCAAAACCATCAAAATCCGATCTGGAACGTCTGAAAAACCTAGCCTCATGTCGTCGTGATCCCAGATTCGGCTCCACGCACCGCCACGCGTTGGCATATGGCCGGACCACGCGCCACGCGCCAGCCACCCGCCGTCACGTACGCCCACGCGCCTGCTACAGTACCCACACACCTGACCCGGTCCAACTCGATTCAACTCAGCCTGACTCAGTTCATCCCAGCCCAGCCCACTCGCCATAACCGGTCCACTCAACCTAATCGGTCCACTCAAGCCGATCGATCCACTTGGCCCGACCGATCCACTTAACTCGACCGATCCACTTGATCCGATCGGTCATCGGTGACTCGTCGAAGAAGACAACCGGACTGCCGTCACTGTTGCCGGAGTGTGGTAGGAGAAGACGACCGGACCGCCGTCGCTCCACCGTCACCGTCGTCGAAATCCTCCATTTCCGGTCGACCTTGAAAGTTTTCTAAATTCCTCAAAACTCAACCGTTTTTCATAAATTTTATGTCTAAAACTATCTACTCGAACCCAGGAATCCAAAAATGACCTCAAAACATTAAACATGTACATGTGCTAGCCGGAAAATCGATTTGAACCTTCGATTTTAACTTTTCCTTGGTCCGGCGTCTCCCATGGTTGCCTCCTCCGATGGTTTGTACGGTTGTGCTCATGGGAAGGAGGAGATTCCGAATAGTTCCACCAAAACGGGAGATATGGCCTTGAATCAAAGTCCACTTTCATGGGTTTTAGGTGTTTTCCTCACACGGGTTCGGGCCAGAGAGAGTGTGAGAATGATGATGATGAATTGATGGTTTGGGGGTTAAAATATCTACCCCCAGCCTAAATTACAAAAATGCCACTGAAGCTTCTAGACCTGTAACGATCTCACCGGGTCTCCATTTTTCGCATGCCACCTGTCTACGAACTCGTGAGTTCGAGACCTATGCAACGACCTAAGAAAAATTCCCAAAAGCACTGCCAGTCAAAAAATGATTCCCGAACTCGTCCAAAACCGAGGGTAAAATCATCCAATTCTCAAATTAATTTAATTTCTAGTCCGGGTTGTTACAAATTTCCCCCCTTACAGAAATTTCATCCCCGAAATTTCCCCAACTCAGGTCAAAGAACCAACCTCTTGTTTCAATTTCTCTCACGTCACCACCGACACGAAGTTGGCCCCATACGCGATTCCCAAGAGAACTTATGCACTCTGCACATTACTTCATTCCAATCTCGACAACAAACCGTAGGCGAAAACTACATCCAGGAGACAGCCTAGAGGCACCAATATCCATTCAACACGGAACATACCTCGAAACACGTCTATGAGCCTGAGAAGTCCACTGTGGGTCCTACTCCCAGTATGACTTCATGACATCACATGACCGAACATACCTCAAAACCAGGTGTCAGATAGGGGTACGTGCACTACGTGCAGTCAGCCTTAATGATCTAGCGGAGCACTACCTTACAACGCCAACATCGGAAAACCCCTCAACGCCAGTCGGAGAACCCTTTTTCCATCGAGACAGAAAACTAGTGAAAACCACAATCCGTGTTTTGAAATCTTTATTTCTTGGCCTAAGCCAAAGTCATTGAAAATCATTTATGGCCCAAAACCAGTAAATCACAAATACGGGTCCAACCCAAAATCATGGACTCAATAATTTCCACATCAAAATGATAACAACCCGAGTCCAAAAACCAGGCCATTTCCCAAAACACATTTTCACTGAAATGTTGAAAACCTGTGTCCAGTAAGATTTGTAAAATACATAAAAGAGTTTAATTCAAGTATACGTGTATGCATGCATTGTCATCTACAAAACTAAGGTCCACTCACCAGCAACAGCGACGCCTACCTCGCCCGTGCATCACATGACCTCCGCCTCCTTCAGTTCAAGGTCGCTAAAGAGGTAAACGTTTCGGGGGCATCTTGTTAACATAATCCTTAAATAATTTGCACACAAGTGTGCAGTCTGCAGGAAATTAAACCTAGAGCTCTGATACCAATTGTAAGGACCCTTCCCGAATTTTGCCTCGTAATCCGTGAAAAGCCCTTATCCCGTCTGACAGCTCTTTTTCCTCAAAATTTAATACCACAAATACCCTTTATCCTTAAATAAATTTAGTAAACCTTATAGGGTTCCCGACAGAACCTCTGTGTTTACTGACCACACCTACCTGTCAGACGTAGGATAGCCTATAGGTCAAAGCCGAGACCTCGGAATAGTGGTGGTCCAAAAAGTAATACACACTGACACCAAATGTTAGTAAGTCAGGCACTGCTGAAACCTCTGCTGGAATAATACAGGACAACTTACTAGTCAGCCACCTATGAACCGTCAATAACTCATCACTCTGGGTCACCACCCACACCAACCCACTGACCCGGATGACGAAAGAACCAAACTTGGTTGAATTGAGTCTCACTGACTCGCCCCGAGTCAAACTCGATATCCCTGCTCCTCCAGAGCACCCCGACTGATAACTCGATATCCATGCTCCTCCAGAGCAATCTTGGACCTCAATGATATGGCGGAGAAAGATCCCTCAAACACCAACATTGGAGAACTCCTTGACGATCTGGCGGAGACATACCCTCTAACGCCAATCGGAGTACCCTCAACAATGTAGCGGAGAAAAACACCCTCCACGCCAATCATAAGGGAATCCCATGGTATAACCCAATACCTAGAAGTATGCATACCCATGCAATCCCGGAACCCTTGTCCGTTCAAAGCGCGAATAAAATACCAAATCATGAACACCCTGGCCCCAAGGAGCTCTTGACACAATATTAACCCAACTACCTTGACCTCCCGAGCTCAAAACCTGCTCCATGTTCAACCGTTACCGCTGGGATTGCCCAACATGGGCTCTAAACAAACTCCTATGGCCTCAAAACCATCAAAATCCGATCCGGAACATCCCAAAAACCTAGCCACGCATTGCTGTGATCCCAGATTCGGCTCCACGCACTGCCACGCATTGGCAGAAGGCCGAACCACGCGCCACTCACCGTCACGCGCGCCCACTCGCCTGCTACAGTGCCCACGCGCCTGACCCGGTCCAAATAGGCCTGACTAGGTTCAGCCAGGCCCGGTCCAGTCGACCCAACTGGTATACTCAACTCGATCGGTCCACTTGACCCAATCGATCCACTTGACCCGATCAGTCTGCTCAACCCGACCAGTCCACTTGACCCATCGATCGTTGGTGACACGCCGGAGAAGATGACCGGACCGCCGTTGCCGTCGACGGAGAGAGTGTGAGAATGATGATGATGAATTGATAGTTTGGGGGTTAAAATATCTACCCCCAGCCAAAATTACCAAAATGCCCCTGAAGCTTCTAGACCCTTAATCATCTCCCCGGGTCTCAATTTTTCGCATCCCGCCTATCTACGAACTCGTGAGTTCGAGACCTGCGCAAAGACCAAAGAAAAATCCCCAAAAGCACTGCCAGTAAAAAAGTGACTCCCGAACACGTCCAAAACTGAGGGGAAAATCGTCCAATTCTCAAATTAATTAAATTTCTGGTCTGGGTCATTACACAAACCTAGATATCCTTATCCTTTTGATTGCAAAATTTCTTATAGAACTTGTTTGACCAAACAAAAGAAGGTACGAACATAGATATCCTCATCTTTTTTACTACAATCTTCTTTATAGAACTTGTTTGAACAAACTTAAGACGGTACGAACTTAGATATCCTCATCCTTTTGATTGAAAACTTCCTTATAGAACTTGTTTGAACAAACTAAAGAAGGTACGAACTTAGATATCCTCATCATTTTGATTACAATCTTCCTTATAGAACTTGTTCGAACAAACTTAAGAAGGTACGAACTTAGATATCCTCATTCATTTGAATAAGCTTAAGAAGGTACGAACATATATCCTCACCGTTTTGGATTGTAATCTTCCTTATAGAACATATTTGAACAAACTTAAGAAGGTATGAACTTAGATATCCTCATCCATTTGATTGCAATCTCCCCTATAGAACTTGTTTGTCCAAAAAAATGAAGCTTCGAACGTAGATATCCTCATCCTTTTGATTTCAATCTTCCTTAGAGAACTTGTTTGAACAAACTTAAGAAGGTACAAACCTAGATATCCACAACCTTTTCATTGAAATCTTCATTATAGAACTTGTTTGAACAAACTTAAGAAGGTACGAACTTCGATATCCTCACCGTTTTGATTGTAAGCTTCCTTATAGAATTTGTTAGAACAAAGTTAAGAAGGTACAAACCTAGATATACTCATCCTTTTAATTGCAATCTTCTTCATAAAACTTCTTTGAACAAATATAAGAAGGTACGAACTTAGATATCCTCATCCTTTGGATGGAAGTCTTCCTTATAGAACTTGTGTGAACAAACAAAAGAAGGTTTGAACAAACAAAAGAAGGAACGAACATAGATATCCTCATCTTTTTTATTGCAATCTTCGTTATAGAACTTGTTTGAACAAGATTAAGAAGGTACGAACTTAGATATCTGCATCCTTTTGATTGCAATCTTCCTTATAGAACTTGTTTGAACAAGCAAAAGATGGTACGAACATAGATATACTAATCCTTTTTATTGCAATCTTCTTTATAGAACTTGTTTGAACAAACTTAAAAAGGTACGAACTTAGATATCCTCACCGTTTTGAATGTAATCTTCTTTATAGAACTAGTTTGAACAACCTTAAGAAGGTACGAACTTAGATATCCTCATCCTTTAGATTTAAATCTTCCTAATTGAACTCGTTTGAACAAACTCAAGAAGGTACGAACTTAGATATCCTCTTCCTTTTGATTGTAATCTTCCTTTTTGACCTTGTTTGAACAAATTTAAAAAGGCACGAACTTAGATATCCTCACCGTTTTGAATTAATATTCTTTATAGAACTTTTTAAAAATAACTTAAGAAGGTCCAAACTTAGATATCCTTATCCTTTTGGTTGCAATTTTCCTTATAGAACTTGTTTCAACAAATTTAAGAAGGTACGAACTTAGATATCCTCATCCTTTAGATTTAAATATTCCTTATTGAACTTGTTTGAACAACCTTAAGAAGGTACGAACTTAGATATCCTCTTCCTTTTATTGTAATCTTCCTTTCGAACTAGTTTGAACAAATTTAGAAACGTACGAACTTAGATATCCTCACCATTTTGAATGTAATCTTCTTTAAAGAACTTGTTTGAACAAACTTAAGAAGGTACGAACTTAGACATCCGTATCCTTTTGATTGCAATTTTCTTTATAGAACTTGTTTGAACAAACTTAAGAAGGTACGGACTTAGATATCCTTGTCCATTAGATTGAAATCTTCCTTATTGAACTTGTTTGAACAAAGTTAAGAAGGCACGAACTTTGGTATCCACTTCTTTTTTATTGTAATCCTATTTATTGACCTTGTTTGAACAAACTTAAGAAGGTACAATCTTAGATATCCTCACCGTTTTGAATGTAATCTTCTTTATAGAATTTGTTTAAACAAACTTAAGAAGGTACTAACTTAGATATCCTCATCCTTTTGATTGCAATCTTCCTTATGGAACTTGTTTCAACAAACTTAAGATGATACGAACTTAGATATCCTCATCCTTTAGATTTAAATCTTCCTTATTGAACTTGTTTGAACAAACTGAAGAAGGTATGAACTTAGATATCCTCTTCCTTTTGATTGTAATCATCCTTATAGAACTTGTCTGAACAAACTTAAGAAGGTACAGAATTAGATATCGTCATCCTTTTGATTTTAATCTTCCTTAAAGAACTTGTTTGAACAAACAAAAGAAGGTACGAACATAGATATCCTCATTGTTTTGATTGCAGTCTTCCCTAAAGAACTTGTTTGAACAAACTTAAGAAGGTACAAACATAGATATCCTCATACTTCTGATTGCAAACTTCCTTATAGAACTTGTTTGAACAAACAAAAGAAGGTACGAACATAAATATCCTTATCCTTTTGATTTCAATCTTCCTTATAGAACTTGTTTGAACAAACTTCAGAAGGTACGAACTTAGATTTCCTCATCCTTTTGATTTCAATCTTCCTTATAGAACTTGTTTCAACAAACTTAAGAAGGTACGAACTTGGATATCCTCATCCTTTAGAATTAAATCTTCCTAATTGAACTTGTTTGAACAAACTTAAGAATGTATGAACTTAGATATCCTCATCCTTTTGATTGCAATCTTCCCTATTGAACTTGTTTGACCAAACAAACGAAGCTATGAACATAGATGTCCTCATCATTTTGATTTCAATCTTCCATAGAACTTGTTTGAACAAACTTAAGAAGGTACAAACTTAGATATCCTTAACCTTTTCATTGAAATCTTCCCTTTAGAACTTGTTTGAACAAACTTAAGAAGGTAAAAACTTAGATATCCTCACCGTTTTGATTGTAATCTTCCTTACAGAACTTGTTTGAACAAACTTAGGAAGGTATGAACTTAGATATCCTCATCCCTTTTATTGCAATCTTCCTTGTAGAACTTGTTTTAACAAACTTAAGAAGTTACTAACTTAGATATCCTCGCCCTTTTGATTGCCATCTTCCTTGTAAAACGTTTTTGAACAAACAAAAGAAGGTACGAACATAGATATCCTCATCCTTTTGTTTACAATCATCCTTATAGAACTTGTTTGAACAAACACTAAAAGGTACGAACTTAGATATGCTCATCCTTTTTCTATCAATCTTGCTTATTGAACTTGTTTGAATAAACTGAAGAAGGTACGAACTTAGATATCCTCATCGTTTTGATTGTAAGACTCCTTATAGAACTTGTTTGAACAAACATAAGAAGGTATGAACTTAGATATCCTCATCCTTTTGATGGCAGTCTTCCTTATAGAACTTGTTTGAACAACAAAAAGAGGGTACAGACTTAGATATCCTCATCCGTTAGATTTAAATCTTCCTTATTGAACTTGTTTGAACAAACTTAAGAAGGCATGAACTTAGATATCCTCTTCGTTTTGATTGTAATCTTCCTTATAGACCTTGTTTCAACAAACTTAAGAAGGAATGAACTTAGATATCATCACCGTTTTGAATGTACTATTCTTTATAGAACTTGTTGCAACAAACTTATGAAGGTACAAACTTTGATATCCTCATCGTTTTGATTGCAATCTTCCTTATAAAACTTGTTTCAACAAACTTCAGTAGGTATGAACTTAGATATCCTCACCCTTTAGATTTAAATCTTCCTTATTGAACTTGTTTGAACAAACTTAAGAAGGTACGAACTTTGATATCCTCTTCTTTTTGATTTTAACTTCCTTATAGAACTTGTTTGAACAAACTTAAGAAGGTACGAACTTAGATATCCTCACTGTTTTTAATGTAATCTTCTTTATAGAACTTGTTTGAACAAACTTAAGAAGGTACGAACTTAGATATCCACATCCTTTTGGTTGCAATCTTCCTTTTAGAACTTGTTTGAACAAACTTAAGAAGGTACAGACTTAGATATCCTCTTCCGTTAGATTTAAATCTTCCTTATTGAACTTGTTTGAACAAAGAAAAGAAGGTACGAACATAGATATCCTCATCCTTTTGTTTACAATCTTCCTTATAGAACTTCTTTGAACAAACACTAGAAGGTACGAACTTAGATATGCTCATCCTTTTGATTTCAATCTTCCTTATTGAACTTGTTTGAATAAACATAAGAAGGTACAAACTTAGATATCCTCATCGTTTTGATTGTAAGATTCATTATAGAACTTGTTTGAACAAAGTTAAAAAGGTACGAACTTAGATATACTCATCCTTTTAATTGCAATCTTCTTTATAGAAGTTGTTTGAACAAACATAAGAAGGTACAAATTTAGATATCCTCATCCTTTTGATGGCAGTCTTCCTTATAGAACTTGTTTGAACAAGCAAAAGAGGGTACAGACTTAGATATCCTCATCCGTTCTATTTAAATCTTCCTTATTGAACTTGTTTGAACAAACTTAACAAGGCCCGAACTTAGATATCCTCTTCGTTTTGATTGTAATCTTCCTTATAGACCTTGTTTGAACAAACTAACAAAGGTACGAACTTAGATATCCTCTCCGTTTTGCATATACTCTTCTTTATAGAACTTGTTTCAACAAACTTAAGAAGGTACGAACTTTGATATCCTCGTCCTTTTGATTGCAATCTTCCTTATAGAACTAGTTTCAACAAACTTCAGAAGGTACGAAGTTAGATATCCTCATCCTTTAGATTTAAATCTTCCTTATTGAATTGGTTTGAACAAACTTCAGAAGGTACGAAGTTAGATATCCTCATCCTTTAGATTTAAATCTTCCTTATTGAATTGGTTTGAACAAACTTAAGAAGTTACGAACTTTGATATCCTCTTCTTTTTTATTTTAATCTTCCTTATAGAACTTGTTTGAACAAACTTAAGAAGGTACGAACTTAGATATCCTCACCGTTTTTAATGTAATCTTTTTTATAGAACTTGTTTGAACAAACTTTAGAAGGTACGAACTTAGATTTCCACATCGTTTTGGTTGCAATCTTCCTTATAGAACTTGTTTTAACAAACTTAAGAAGGTACGGACTTAGATATCCTTATCCGTTAGATTTAAATCTTCCTTATTGAACTTGTTTGAACAAACTTAAGAAGGTACGAACTTAGATATCCTCTTCCTTTTGATTGTTATCTGCCTTATAGAACTTGTTTGAACAAAAGTAAGAAAGTACGAACAATTCAAGAAGACTTTTACGTGGTTGAGCCCCCTTCCGGGATTCAACCGTAACCCTGTTGCTTCGTTTATTGTGTGTAAGGATCAAGAAGACTTTTACTAGTCCGGACGATTTCTACATCAACAAATTTTATTGGACATTAATAAGGGGATCACGTGATTTGCAAACCACATACTAATATAAATAGGACCCACCAACCCAAATAATTTTTTTTGTATTAATGTATAGTTTACAAGCCATGTGGCCTCCGGCCATTTTCCATTTTATATCTGCCTTCTCGGATTCGTTAAGTAAAAGTTGCGAGAATGATGAGGTGAAATAAAAAAAAGGGAAAACTGTTGGGGTCGGGAGAGGAGACAGAGGAGTCAGTAACATAAGGCTTTCCTTTTTCTTTTCAAAAAGCAAAGCATAGAAAGCCCACTTCTTATAGATTCTTCTTCTTCGATTTCAACCTGTTTATACATTGTTTCTTACTATTTCTCTTTCTGTCTCCCTCTCCAATCTCCATCATCTATTTCAGAAGAAGTTTATCTTAAAGTCGACCTGTTCTTGTTGGTTATGATCTGTAAGTATAATTTCTCATTTTGAGCCGCATTTATATCTTTTTGTTTTGTTTTGTTTATCTGGGTGTCCCCCATTTTTTCATACAATAATGAAGTCTGAAGCTTTAGGTAGGTGGCTTTGTCTTAGTTTGTACACTACAGACTACAGTAGTATATATAGACTAGAGTTTCATGAGTTTGGAATTGACTGTAATTTGCAGTGTGGCTTTTAATCTTATTTTCTTTATGCCATCTTTCCCCTTCCCGGATAATAATTTGCAAAATTAATTTTGTGCTTACTTGGATTTTTCAGAAATCTGGTCTTGTTTGTTGGAGAAGCTTTTGTGTTGACAAATTCCGTAATGTGGGTTGCAATTGTTTTTCATTTATTTTTAATGTAATATGAATATCGGTGTTTCTGGGTTTATTGTGAGGTAAGAACAAATTATTGTGACTTTTTAAAACGCCGTCCTTTTGCTATTTCAGATTGTTTTTATTTTTGAGAAAGTAAATATTTTTGTACTCGGCAAGTAAGAGCATTTGTGTCTGAGATTGATCCGCTTTTGAAATGAGTGAATTTCATCTTTTCAATTTTGTTTTCGTCTTTCTCAGCTCGTTATAAATTTTCATGTCGGTCTCAGAGGTTTCATCTTCTTTCTTGTCAGAACATCGTTACCAACTTAAGATAAAACTATTTCATAAAGCAAATAGAAATCTAGTTTCTTGTTCAGAATTCAGTTCAAAATATGGAAACCCAATACTAAAATTAATTATCTACTTATGTTCCAGTTTTGTTGTCAATCACCCATTTTAATGTCCTTTTAACTTTTCTTACTTCATTCTGATAGAATATATTGATAGGTGTCACCTAGTGTCGTAGGGGACATCATGCCATATGCTTGCCTGATCTGCCTTCTGATGCGTCCAATTTCGTTGTATTAAAAAGAAAAAATGAAAATAAAAAACATTGATAGCTTGGTATTTATTGCTCATGTAGAACCAGAGATGGATGCATTTGTGTCTGATAGGGTTTTGGGTATTTGATGCTGTGTGTCCGGGAACAATCATCTAAAAAAACAATATTCCAGACCTAGATTAAAATGCACAACACATCTTAACTTAAGATTTTTTTTGTGTAAGCATCTTCTAGTTTGGTTCTTAACTTTTGTTAAGGTTCTTATTAAGAACATTTGGTGTTTCTTATTTTTATAACGGTCTAATGCTTGGTCGGTTTCCTTTGGCTTCAACAGTGAGTATAATCTGAACCAATGACGAAGATAAGTCCTGAGTTTGAGGATCAGATTCCAACTGAGGGACTTCTGTCAGTTTCAGCTGATGTGAGCTTCATCTCTAATGGCTTTCCTAAGTATAAATTAGGACCTAATAATCAGATAGTTGAAGAGCCGAAGGAGAATAATGATGGTCCAACCTTAATAGAGGTAGTTGAACGGGAAACTACCCATTTGTCAGAACAGCATAAACGTCTCTCAGTTCGTGACCTTGCCAGTAAATTTGATAAGAATTTGACTGCTGCTGCCAAGTTGTCTGAAGAGGTTTCCAACATTTTCGTTACTTTTATATCTACAGAGACCATTCATCACCCTTTTAGTTATCTTATAATCTTGTCACTAATTTTCTGGGAAGGGCATAAAATTTTAAGGGAGTATATGACAAATGAATAGTACTCTTCTGTTTTGGATTCAGGCAAAGCTTAGAGAAGTGGCTTCTTTGGAGGGGCATGTTCTTTTGAAGAAGCTTAGAGATGCATTGGAGCATTTGAGAGGGCGTTTAGCAGGGCGAAATAAGGAGGATGTGGAGAAAGCTATTTCTATGGTTGGTTGACAATGATTATCTACTTTTCAGTTGAAATTTGATTTGAATGGGGCGGCCTAACTCAAAATACTAGTCTTGCGTTGGTGGTGGATGTGTATTGTGTAACATCACTTTAACTGGGAAAATATTTCTTTTGGTGAATGAAGAAATGTCTTCCAAAGGCTTTGCATTCTTGTACGAAACATAATACTTAGCATTGTTGTGTTCTGTTTCTTTAAAAATAGGGTGATGAGAAAACATTCGTCACCATCTGGCAGGTACGGTGGGATGACATTTGCTTGTTTCATTATCTTGAGATGGATACATCACTTGCTCTTGCTCTGGAGTCTGAACAACTCATTATAGATTTCATTGTACAACAATAAGCCCTCCGCCTAGACCACATCTCATTTGTTATTGTATTTCTCGTACCTCTTATTTGGCCCTTGGTCCCTACTACTTGTGAAGAATCAGAATATGGAAGATTCCATCTCATTAACTTTCTGGTGTAACAGTTCATAAATACAAGAAACAAAGGGGTGACATCTCAGCATAAACTAACAAACTGTGTAAACAATATAACGAACACTTAACTAATCACAACTTGTTTATCTATACTTTTAACAGATTATTGTTGCATTCTTGGATCCTTGTCATTAGCTGATGTGTCATTTCACTAATACTATCTATCGAAAATTGCTGACTCCGCCCCTGCTTTCATTACATGAACTTTTTATGGATATAATTTTCATTGAATCTTTCTTTTTCATCATATTATTAAGTTGTATGAATCACAAATGAGTTCAAAGTGCTCATTGTGCATGCAAATGTTCCAATAGATCCAACTGTATCCCTTCATGCAGGTGGAAGCTTTAGCTGTTAAGTTGACTCAAAAGGAAGGAGAACTGATTCAGGAGAAGTTTGAAGTGAAAAAGCTGGCCAGCTTTCTCAAACAGGTTTTTGTTCCCTTTTACTATAACTATTTATAAAATTACAACATTTATTAAGAGTCCAAACAACGCAGGAACCTCAAGGAGCAATCTGGGAAAAAATAAGCCTATAGTTGCAAACACAGCTATTAAACTTTGGTAAATGATGATATGTGATTTCTGGAGAACTGATTATTCAATTACGTCTGTACTTTTACAGCAGTAAGCCTTCGGCTACCCTCTCAAAACTGCTTACAGTTTCTAGACTACATTTGACAGCCATTTTCCAGATTATAATTACTGTGATTTACGGCGACAAGATTGACTCTTGACTAGACTCTTTCAGACTTCATGTTATTACAAAACTATCTGCGCGCATGCTTAGTGTTACATGAAAGACTACGAATCTATAATTTATTTTTGGATAATTCACCAAACTAAATAAGGTAATTTTATGTTCGGATGAATGTCGGCATTGTATTTGGAGAGAGCAATTAATATGGATTTTTCATCCTCAAGAGTGACTAGGAATCATCACGTACACTTACACACATGTACTAGCGTGCTCACACATTGCCTCTGAAGTATTTCCGAAAAAAAATAAAACATCAACATAATACTGTTATAGATGTGTATATGTTTTGGTATATATAGGGTCAAATCGTCATTTTTGTGTGGGGCTTCCTAGATCTCACTACCAGCCCTTCACACCTATGCACGCATGTAGATGGTACTCCTTTTCATTGAATTAGGTTGTGTCCTTGTGTGTCAAAAGAAAGATTGTTAGGGACATGTATGTCATCAACCCATGATTTTTATGTCTCCGAAAAATGGTTTCAAGCTAACATTTTTTTCGAGGAAGGAAAAGAATAAATCACCAGACTCATTAGCCAATCACCTCACCAAGTCACTGTAATTTATTGTCCAGGAGAATTTTCTTGGCATTGCACCTTATTTTGTAATTGTATAGTTTCACCCTTGTTATCTTTGATGCCTGAATTCATTTCTTATTTTCTTTGCATTCGTTATGTGCAGGCATCTGAAGATGCTAAAAAGTTGGTTAGTCAAGAAAAATCTTTTGCTTGTGCTGAAATTGAAAGTGCGAGGGCAGTGGTACAGAGAATTGGAGAGGCTCTTGAAGAACAAGACATAACTTCCGAAACTTCTAAAAAACAGGTTTCTATGAGTTCCTTATTATCATGCTCTTTTATGGTCATCCAACGAGAATTGTTACCTCTTGGATTTGTCCCTCTGCTTTGTTTTAGCAGACTGCAATGAAAAATTTTCTTCATTTTGGAGTACATAGAGAATTATTTTCTCCTCTCATACTCAACTCCCAAATCCTTTGTTGCTATGTAGCATATGTTGTGGCATAAGTGGCTCAAAACATATATGGTTGACCAGGGTGTACTTATATGATTGATAGACACACACACACATGGAATTATTCTAATCAGGACTTCACTTGAGGACTTGAAATTTAGTTGTTATAAAAGGCATGACTAAGATTAAGATGCACAATGGGGAGAAAATTGGCAAGATGCATTTTAAGATTACAATGGATTGAACCCATTCTTGAGATTCCACTTACAAGGAAGGAGGTTCGTATGTTTATTGACCTCACATCCCAACTTGCCCATGCTACGTGGGACTTTGTTAATACTAACCCTCTATGGTAGGGTTGTAGACACTTGGTGCTTCCCCTTCATGCTGGGCAGAATAACAAACCCAACCCTTTATGTACACATCCCATCAGGAGTGGAGCTAGGATTTGAAGTGTAAGGGGGACAAAATCTAAAACATATTTGAGCAAGATGAAATCAATACCCTCACACATAGATAATATATATATATATATATATATACACACACACACATCTGTATTTGTGGAGTTTAGTCTTTCTGATATTATTTATGGCAGGAGTATAATCTTCCTCTTTTGCCAGCTAATCAGAAAATTTGTCTTCCAATTCTACACCCTTCATATAGTTGTTCAATATGTGAGGCATGCTTTTAATATTCGCATACATATTATCATTAGATTTCTCATAGTCAAATATGGAGAAATGAATAAAATATCTGTGATAAGAAAATTATTTAGTATTTAAATTGTGCATGGCAGGAACTTAGATGTTGTTGTTGTTCTCTAATGTTAGGATGTGGAAGAACTAGTTGAGGTGGTTCAGGAAGCGAGGAGAATTAAATTGATGCATCAACCAAGCAAGGTTTTGTGTTATGTTCGCCACTTTTATTATTCTTAATAGTTGTGATACAGTTTCAATTTATATTGCAATTCATTTTATTTGCTACATGATTGAAAGTGCGAATAGCCTTACATCAGCTGCGTATTTCTTTAATCTCTTAAAATTTAACTTTGTTTAATTTTTGTTGTCTTTTATGTTTGTAGTATTAGGTAAAATAAACACATCCAACTAAATTCATCATTAAACCATGCTACAACTTTCCTATGCTATTCATTGAAATGTTTGTTTTTTCCTCCCTTCAAACTGGTGGATGCCTGCCTCTTTATTAAACCGTGTGTTCCGTATTTCAACATCTATAGTTTTAAGTTTGAATTAGAATTGGAATATTTGACATTTAAACCCTCTCTAATGTTGTGTTCTGCTAATTATAACTCATGTTTGGATGGGTTCACTCGTTTAACTATTTATATACATGATAGTGTTCTTGTCATACCATCAGACTTTTTGGGTTACGCTTGTTGTATTCGTATTTAGTCTTGACTCATTCATAGAATTGACTTTTAGGTAACGGACATGGAACATGAGCTTCGTGCATTACGATCTCAGATACGAGAGAAATGCATATTTTCAGTGAAGCTTCAGAAAGAGGTCTGTAAAGTTTGTTTAAAGATACTTTCTTTTCTTGTTAAATTGAAATTAAATTTAGTCCCGTTAATGTAATGACTCATTTACTATTCGTTGAATGTTAGTTCTGTTTATTGACTTGTTGTTTTAAGATAAATTCCTAAAATGACCGATTTCGTGAAACTTTAATTATAATAGACTTGTAAAATCTCTGACTTCTCATTTGTTTCCGTTAATTGAATATTTATACTTTTTCTCTGATATAATAAGATATCATTTCCAGCAATTGTGAGTTAATAATTTCTTGCCCTACCTTGTCTCCTTATTCTTACTAGCTGGCAATGAGCAAGAGGGCAGAGGAAAACAAATCTTGTTTATATCTTATAGATGGTTCAGAAACTCTAGGTGCATATCTACGGATCCAACCTCGCATAGAAACTGCTCCGCAACTTTCAAAATGTGCAATTCAATGGTACCGTGTTTCATCGGATGGCAGCAGGAATGAAGCAATTTCAGGTATTCGTTCAATCAATGTTTTCAAATTTTAGGGACTTGAAACCTTTCCCGCTAGAGGATCTTGGTTGATTTAGTCACATAATATACATTATTTGCCTAATTCCTTGTATCTTAAACCTGCTCTCATTATGTGGCTCAATATGTACTATCATCTACCTAATTATGTGCATGCCTCTGTTGCACGGACAAGTGTCGGACCCCGGACATGTCTCGGACACAGCTGGCCATTTTGAAATTAAAAAACCTGGGGTCAAATTGTAATATTTGAAAAAAGGGGTCAAGTTGTAATTTCTTAAAATACTTTAATTCAACTGTTGAGAGGGGTTCTCATTTGTCAAGGGGCTAGCTGGCTCTCCTCTACCAGTTGCATACTCATTAATACAAGTGCAGGAACTGGAATTTTACTATTTTAGTATGATTACTTACCTGAGTATGTGCAAGTCTGCATACATATCAATACAAGTATGAACCAGTGAAATGTCATAATGAGGCTTGTGACAAAACGATGTGCTTTACACTGTTAGGATTTGATCAAGTGTATTACGAGAATCCGTATCGTATCATTTATGTACTATATTGACTTGAAGATGGTCCATTTGTCCACCAAATCATGTACTTTGATATGTTACATCTATTTAATTTCTACCTCATCAGGTGCCAATAAATCAATTTATGCTCCAGAACCCTTTGATGTTGGACGAATCCTAGAAGCAGACATTATTTCCAATGGCCAAAGAATCACTGTGACAACTGCTGGTCCAATTGATCCTGGTTGGTATTTCCAAGTCAATTTCTAGAGTTAAGGCCTTATTATTTTATCCATGATACATCTTAGACGAGTTGAGCAATCAAAATTTTGATCAAGTTTGTGTTAACAGCTGCAAAACTTGCAAGTTATGTAGATGCACTTTTGCGAAAATCCAACACTGAATTTAATGTAAGATCATACTTCTTTCTTGTGACTTCCATATTTATCTGCTTGATGTTTTTTATTGTGTTGCAATAAGTTGCTTAATGCTTTAAAGGTAGGTCAAAACAGGAGGGCAGCGTCTTAATTATATTGGATAAATTGACCTAGTAGTATGGTTTTGATCTCTAAGTGGTGTATCTCATGTTTCCATTGATGCACTGTTGACTAATTTGCAAGCTTATAAAATCAATCAATGTATATCGAGTAAGTAAGAGTTAATCGTCCCACATAGACGGAATTCTACTATGCTGAAAACCCAAGTTTGATTGTGACAAAAACAAACTTAAAACAAGTACAGTAATAAAAAAGACAAATCACAGCACTTATAGTAATATAGGATGAACACTAGGAGTTAAGACTCGCCACAGTTATTCCTATTTAACTCATCATTTTCTATTAGTTAATCAGAAGATTAGATCTAATCATCGGTAAAAAGGGTAGTAAAATATATAGTATGTATATGATGCAACTTATCATGCAGCAGGTACATGGTTTACTCTGCATAGATACTGACCTTTCATGAATGTTCTTAGAATTCTAGCCATCCAGCTGTTAGATTCCATCATTTAGGTTCTCAGGAAACCCTACCCATAGCACTAGGCTTGAGACAGTCAGCTCATACCCGCCATGTACTCTAGGAGACAAGAATCTGGCCTTCCTTTCAGTAAACATACTTTTGTACCATGATGAACTCATAGATAGAACTAGCTCATCCTTTAAAACTTCTCAGCTCCCAAAAGTAGCCAAGGGATGTGGTACTAACGAGGACAAGAGATGTATCGTTGATATCCAACATGACAAAAGGTTATCATAAATTAGAGCCTGTATATTGAATCTATATCCTGAATTCACTAACAATCCTCGTCATAATTAATATCATGTGTTGCTTTGAAAAGAAAGAAAGGAACGATACATATTGTATTTTCAGAAATTAGTATACAATTAGTTGTCTAGTTAGTTTTACATTGTATGTTTTGTAGGTAGTTATTTCGAAAATGAATGGACAAGATCATCCATCACATTCTGTTCATGCATTTCATGTCGGGAAGATGAGGATGAAGCTCAGCAGAGGATGGATTACAAAGTCTAGAGAAATTTATTCCTCTTCGATGCAGGTGAGGTCATTTTGACTTGAACCTCTGTTTTATGTATGAAAAATTTTCAGCTTCTTTTAATTTAACATGAAACAAAAAGGAATAAGATTAATGCTTGTTGAAGATGAAAGCATCCTCTTGTTCAAAGTAATGGACCTAGCATTGCTTCAGAGTAAATATATACCTGGTATAAATTCCTCCTAGTAAAGAACAATGCCTAAGAATTCCGCAGGGGTCACTTTATATTTGCGTCATTTGGGGATTTGGGTTGTATATACAAAACAAGATTTTGGTATGTCCCTTAAGCAATATGAAGAAGCATCATTTACATGTGTTCCAAAATGATAAGAAATTTCATTTCCTAGACCTGAGTCCTTGACCTATTCTTTTGAAACATGTTGTATCGTTTCTTTACATGATTGAATTTCCGTGACATTCGTACAATTTTATCTTTCCTGGTGTATAGCTATGCGGAGTCAGAGGTGATATGACTAATGCGGCAAATGCATTGTTTTGGCAAGCAAGGAAGGGTCTCTCATTTGTATTGACATTTGAAACAGAGAAAGAAAGAAATACAGCCATTATGCTTTCCAGGAAATATGCCCTTGATTGCAATGTACGTAGCGTTTATTTTAGCATTTCGATTATTTTCCGGCTTAATGCCTTTTTCTCTTATCTGGAATTTGAGAAACCTGGTTTATTGTTGCCATTTTGGAGAAAGTTTTATTCAATTAGATTTCCTGGCTTAATGCCTCCTTTTCATATTTTCCTGCATCTTTTACGTAATACTTAACGTGATGTTTGAACTCGAAAATATTTAATTGACAGGTCATGCTTGCTGGACCAGATGATAGAGTATAGAAGGACTACCGACTGAGTTTTTGAAAATGTGAGTACAATAAGTTCTCCTAATGTGAGTAATGTGGTGTGTATGAGTGTTTGTGTGTGTGTATTTGTCCTCATGATAGACTAGTAAAAGGTATGTTATACTAATTGGGGGGTTCCTCCACTAACTTGGTTGCATCATTTTAGGCTGTGTTTTTGTGTGCCTAATCATTTGTTGTAACTCATTTTTCTGGTTTTATCAAAGTTCATTTGTTATTTAATACCTACTCGTTATGGGTAGGGTGTGCCCTTTGAGACTAGGTTCTTGTCTAGCAATCACTTTAATGCCATGCTTAGTTACAAGCCCACACTACTAGGCTCGACATTGTACCTCATTTTTCATATCATAATTAATTGTTTATTATGTTTTGTGGCCGATTTTCTTTCCATAACATTTTCTTGCATTGAATAATTTTGGTCCAAGTTCTGTTCACTTTGGTCGTTATCTTTTCTTTTGTTGATAAGTCGTTATCTTTTCTTTTGTTGATAAGTATTTACCCTATGGTCAGATTTGGCATTTAGAATTGAATTAGATTAGATAACTTACAATATTTAAATTATATTAAAAGGAAGAAATGAAGAAGTTTTGTTCCAGTTGAAAGCAAAGATGGATTATTCGTAAAAGGGAACTTAAAGAAAATGATAGGATTATAAGTGTAAAGTTTCTTTCATGTTTCATCCACGCAAAATAAATGAGAAGTCATTTGCTAATAAGGAGATTTAGCCAAAATGCCCACTTTTCACACAATAAATTCCATATATACGCACTTTGACCCCAAGTTTTAAATACTCCCTACTAATCTCTAGTTCCTCCATAGTCCCTAAATTAGAAACGGTGAGGCATTCGCTTGTGAAAAACATACAAACGTTACGAAGGAAGACGTCGGTTACCTTAGGTAGAGACGTTGTGAGATGTAGATCAGCTTTAATTGCCGATTCAGGCAATAAAAAGGGCGTAAAAGCTACAATTCCAAAAAAACCATTTGTTCCGTGGCACGTATACCTCGATACTTGTTTACAGATTGATATTCAAACGAGATTTGTTTGTGTGAATGAAAGTTTATGGAGTAAGGGTTCACAAAAGGAATTGTTTGCGAAGTATGATTTAAATTTAAAATTATCAATTAATAATTCTCAATAAGAACAAGATTTACTTAAAAATATTCCGCTGTTTTCATTCTTGTAGATCCCAATTAGTTTCGACTCAGTATCATCATAGTTCCATAATAGTACCACATATTTAACACGTTTGATTATCATTAACAGTCTCCTACACTAACATGTTTCCACCAATTACATACATATCAACACCATACGTCTCCAAACACAACACGTACACACATTTTCCATTCTTAGAACCCAACAGATCTATTCAGTAACTTCATAGTTACTTATTACATCTTAGTACCTATATATATATAATTCCACCACTTTAACCACTATGTAATCACCCAAAGTCTATTGTAGAAATATGCCATCTTCTCTGCAAAACCCTTTCACATAAACGTATCATTTTTCAAACAAGAACTGTATATATATATATATATATATATATATAGTAATTTAGTTATAATTTGTCATACTGATACAAATTTATATATAGTGATACAACAAATAACCCGTCTAATTACTCTGTTCATTGATTCAACGTGATTATAAACAAAAAAATTGGTAAATAATATCGATTGCGAGACTTTTTGTCAGTTAGTTCGCAGTTGAGAATTCGACTTCGGCATGACGCTTGAGCTTCGGACTGTTCTCTCGCACCGAGTTAGGGTTTCTTCCAAAAACGCCCAATTTGGTTCATTTCCGAACCACAACAAAGTTCGGGCGCAGAGCTTTGTTGACTATATCACGGGGTCAAAGTCTGTGTGAGTTTGTGTTTTTATTTTATTTTCTATTTATATTTAGTTAAATATCTGAGTTAGTTAATTAATCTAAGTAATTAAGTGAAATATAGTTAAGACAAGCCCTTGTAGGATTCGACCCTTACTTATTCGCTATGCTATATTCACGATTTGTGCATTTGCAAGGTTAAATTGAATACAATAGGCTTCATATTTATGGTGTCTATTTTATCCAACAAGTTTTTGGCGCCGCTGTCGGGGACTTTGTCCCTTGACGGTGTCCATTTATCTTCGATTGTTTTTAATTAACTCAGTTTGTTATTTTTTTTAGGTACGTGCTTATTGAGAGGCAACCCAATATGGTTTGATCTTTCCTTTCTTTTTTGCTTGTTCATATTTTTGTTTGATACCATACCTTAACCTTACTATCTTCATTTAATCTTTACTTTATCACATTGAGGACAATGTTCAGTTTGAATTTGGGGTGTGGACTTTCATTTGCTAGCTTTAGCTGTTTTGTAATGTTGACCGGGTTGTGATGTCAGTGGCAATACTATAACCAATCATATGATACCCTAGGCACCAAACCAATGGAGCCCTAATACTCAACACCAAAACTTGCTCTCTAAATTGCTAATCCTCATAATCAAATTTCCCTAATAAAATCCCAACCTTCGTTTTCTTTCCTCTGAATTCTAAAGAGAAAGAGAAAACACACCAAGAGGAAGGAGGAACTCTTTTCTGCTCGATTTATAATAAGAGTCTATTAGGGTGACTGTCTAGTCTAAATCATATTCATATTTGAGTTCCCCATCATTGATAAACCTAGAACAAGCCACGTCGTCTCACATAGTACCCACAACTGTAATTTGTCTCATTTAATTCCGAGAACTGAAAATCCATCAAACACGTTACACCATTCTATTAATGGTCGTTAATGTCAACCAATTGTCATTCAATTTGCTTATGTTTATGCGACAATTAGGTGGCAAAATTAATATGGACATTTATAAAGACTTTTTGGGTTAAATATTATGAAAAAACTAAAATTAATTTATATAAAAAGAAAAAAAACATAGAATAAAACTAAATTTGCAGATCAAGAAAAGCCAGAGGGAGGAATTTTTATGAAAATTTTGTTGAAAATTTGTGATAGGCAAGAATATTTTTTATCTGTGATAATTGGTGAATGAATTTTTTTCTCAGCTTTGGTGAATGAATTTTTTTCTCAGCTTTGGTGAATGAAGTCCACTCTCCTCAAACTAGCGCTAATTAATTTTAACCCTAACTCTTCTTATCAAGAACAAGAGCAACGCTACCGAGGAGGAAAAGAGCGACGCCGCCGTCGTGGAAGACAGTGCCGCTGACGGGTAGAAGATCTCACTTAAGACCACCAAGGTCAATGTGTTTGTGAGTAACCAAATATAATACTTGGGCTAAGGGTCACGTTGGTAAATTTTCTTACATCCCCCCCCCACCCAGAACCCAGGTATCATATAAAAAATTACATAGAAAAAAGTTGGTTAAATAAAATTCATGGCATTCTTCCTATTGTTAATTACTTAGAATTTGAACCGAAAAAAAATCCATTTGATATAAAATCATTATCAACATAAATTGGTTATTTATTAAATTTAATCAATAAGCTGGTTGTCGCCTTTGAAATCGGAGACTATTCCAATTTCCTACTGAGATAGGCAAGCGGAGGGAGAACGAGAGGTATCTTCCTAGGTGATCGTAAAAATAAAGAACAAGAATATGTACTCTATTTTAACACTTGTAATCTTTGCAAGTATACAAAATCGGTTAAGGTAATATAATGGTTAGCAAAGGTCGATCCCTCGAGGACTAGTTCAATGATTTAGCTCCTCCGAATTTCAGATTAATTAATCAATAAAAGACACACAAAACAATAAAAGCAAAACAAGAGACACTAAGACACGGAAAGACTACTAATTAAACCTAGACCTAACTTGTGATGCAAGAAACAAGATAAGACTCAAACAAGGACTCTTAAACAAGAAAAACGGCAAGGACTTAAAATAAGACACAACAACACACGGCTGGGGGGGGTTTATGCTTTGGAATTCTGAAAATTAAAACAACAATGAAAAGATGCAAGGAATTTAAATGCAAGGGTGATAGATTGATTGAATTTATTAGCTAAGGCGAATTAAGGCTTACTATCCACCATAACCAATTCAAGTTCCTAACAAGATTTTCTCAATTTAATTAGTATGAATTCTCTGAATTAGGTGCCCATACAAAGGTCAGACTAAGGCCCACTCCACAAATATTATTTTCTCTTACTTAACAAGTTCTAAGCCGGATGAGTACCTAGAACGTCTATCACCTACCAGTTAAGATGATGCATGAAATACAAAGAGAATTTAATGACACCATACTACCCATAGAAAAGTGATGTACGTTCCTTGGTAGTAATGAGTTTATATTACAGCTAGGTGTCCCTCCACCTACCCACGATGCAACAAATCACAAGCTGATATAGTGGTTCGTCAAGCAATTACATCAATAATTATATGCAAACAAGGTGGCAATCTCATAAACACAAATTAAATTCATTAAGCTTAGTAATCCAACTCAGTTAGCATTCATAGCAATTAAAATTAAGAGGTTAAAATCTAATTAACGAACTAACATGGCTAGGGCTTCAAGCAACTCTAATCCTAAAGAGAGTACTCACACATAGTTTTAGAAGAAAACATAATTGAATTCATAACCAAAGTAATAAATAAAGAACAATGAAAGGACAAAACAAAGGAGAATTTGAAGGGACACGCTAAGATGAACTCCAAGGCCTCCACACTTTGCTCTTCCTCCAAGCTAACGAACTAAAGCTGTTTTGATAATTAAAACTGAATGACAATGTGTTTTTGCAGCTAGGTCTAGAAAAATGGTGGGGATCCTTAACCTGCGAGACTTATGCTCCTATTTATAGGAGACCAAGACCTCTACAAGCTAGGATAGTATTTGCAAAACCTAATTACACAATGAATAGAAGATTTCTATCCTAATTTGTCTGGGACACAACCCTAAAATGGATTCCTTAGTGGACAAGGAATAGGATTTTACGGCAAGCCTTTTCTGATTTTTCTTCTAGGATTTCTTGTGCGGCAAGGTAGCTTCTGGGATCTTCTGGAGGCTTCGTAGACGTCAAGGACTGGGCTGGGCCAACCTTAGACACCTTTGACATGGCAGGACCTCAGTTTGATACCTTTTGGGCCTCTTTTTGGACTTGTCGAGAACTAAGCATGTCATTGACCAATGCAGCTTGGTCATTTTCTACTATGGATGCCACAAAATCATTCAAATGACATGTCAAAGGGGTACTATGTGTCATTAAAACGATGCATAAATAATGACTGAACAAATACCCTTAAACCTATCTTTTGCTAGTCCCTGAGCAAAACAAAAGAAAACAAAACTAAACAAAATGAAAAGACTCGATCTTAGTTAAGATAGGAAATTTAAACCCCTAGGTCTTCCTAGTAGGAGGAGTTTTGTCTCCTGAGGGTTATAGCAGCACGATACCCACAAACGTTTACTTAAATACTTAAGATGCTAGAGACAGTACTTTTAACAAGCTAATAAGAATCATAGTTTGTAAACATGCTTTGCAGAACTAAAAGGGATGCCATAGCTCTGAGTGTCAGGTGGAGTGTGTCAAGGCCAACGTTTCAAGTGATCATGCTTAAAAACAACTTCATCTAAGCGCCCTAGAAAGATTTCACCTCGACTCTAATCCTCACTAGGCAACTCTGAATTCACACAAGAATCCTAGGCTTTTCCCTCTTATCAAGCATATGTGATGAGTTTATGTTATGGAATTCAAGTTTAATGACATTATGTTTAGCAATGAAAGAACGGCACTTTATGGAAATTCAGATCTCATGAAAGGAATTGAACACTAAGAACATAGATATGTACCTTAATCCTCTACATGATTGTCCATAAGATAAGTTAGGTCTTCCATTTTAGATTGTACTAGGGCTAGGCTTAATGGCTTAAGATGGAAGGAATATGATTCAAAGAACCTGAGTCGTGCCAAGGCAAAAGACTTCACGACTTCAACTTGGATTTTCTTATCTGAATCCGTGCTTAAGGCCTACATCATTGACTCTTGAGTACTCATCTTGAGGTTCTTTGGCTGACTCTGATCAATTCACTATTTGTATCACTTTTTTTTCTTCACTTTTTTTTTTTTTTTGTATACATTTGTTTCTGATTTCTTTTCTTTTCTTTTTTTTTGCTTTTTTTTTTCTTTTGAATTGACCCAAGATCATGCAACGATTCCCTCACTCCTTGTAGAGCTTCCTTTGTAGAGCTTTTCACTCAATTTTCAAGAGTCTGAACTTTCTCACTCTTATTGACTGCGACAATGGTTCTTGGACTGGGCATCACTTCTTTCACTTCTCATTCTCGCCATGAATCTCATTTAAGGCAACCTTAGCACAAACTTAGGTTATATAGGGCGTGGCTTTATTGAATGGGTGATTATTTTGGGTAGATTGTACTTTGGGTGATGAAAGAAAAGGCTGAGTGTTTGGCTTCAAAGGGCTTAGGGCGCACACACAAGGGTAGGATAAGGCCTTTAGAGGTTAAGCACACATAGCCTACATCACTTCTTATGGCAAACCATACATCAAATGAAGAGTATCTATATGATGTTAGTTCTTTAAAATCCAATGCAAATATGATGCAATGAGATCAACAGTTATGAACAAAAGTGAAGAGTGTTGAAGAGTAGAAACAAAATAAATCCCTCAGAAAGAAGGATAGGCTCAAAGAGCTCACTGGGTAGTCTCCACTAATTTTCTAAAGTTCACTCAAATTCAGTTGTTTTGTACACTTAATCACTTAAACATGGCATGACTCTTAGTAAAGCAAAGATAGTTAACTTAGCATGTTCATCCTTAATAACAAGTTAACCCTTATGTCAAAAACTTAAAATTTGAAAATGTTTTTTTCTTGGCCATGTATCACCCCCAAACCTAGTTGTTTATATATGGAAGATTTTAATCCACACCCCGAAACCTAAATTAAATAATGTCCTCAATGTGATAAGCAATAAGCATGAGGTTTAGCGAGTGCAATATGGCATAAACAGTAAAGTGAGAGAAAGAACACAAACCGGGCTAGGTTGCCTCCTAGGAGCTCATTATTTAACGTCTGGACAAGACGGGGCTGGCAGGCTAGGTACTTGGCACCTACTGAATGTCTAGGTCTTCTGTGACTGCGTTGGGGAGAGCCTCGAAGTATGGTTTGAGGTGATGACCATTCACTTTGAATGGCTCCTACTTAACGGGGTGATGAATTTCAACTGCACCATGGGGAAAAATGTTAGTCACAACATACAGTCCAGACCATTTAGAGCGCAACTTACCTGGAAATAGCTTAAGGTGTGAGTTGAAGAGGAGGACTTTCTATCCGATCTAAAAGTGCTTTGTATGGATTTGCTGGTCATGGAAGGCATTTGTCTTCTCCTTATAAATTCGTGCAATTTCATAGGCCTCGTTTTTGAGCTCGTCCAATTCACTCAATTGAAGCTTTCTATGTAGTCCGGCTTCGTCTAAGTCCAAGTGCATCTTCTTGATAGCCCAGAATGCTTTGTGCTCGAGCTCCACAGGTAAGTGGCATCCTTTCCCAAAGACAAGTCTGAAGGGGGACATGCCAATGGGAGTCTTATACCCCTCCTATAGGCCCATAGTGCGTCGTTCAGTCTGTTGGACCAATCTTTGTGGCTTGGACTCACAGTTTTCTTCAATATGGCCTTCGCTTCGCTATTGGAGATTTCAGCTTGGCCACTCGTCTGGGGATGGTATGGCATGGAGATTCTGTGGGTGACTCCATACTTCTTCATTAGAGCTTCGAAGGACCGGTTGTCAGGACCCGTCCCGAATTTCCCCTCGAAACCCGGGAAGAACCCTGATCCCGTCTGACAACCTAAGAAAAGGTTCCCAAAATACCCTTCAATCCTTACAAAATATAATAATAACAAAATACTTCCACTTGTCAGACAAGGATTTCAAGCACTCAATAATTCCCGTAATTAATGACCAATCAAATACAATATAATATCAGAGCGTCTAAGTAGGATCAAGAGTAAAATTTAGATATCCTACTCAAATATAACTACACAGCGCAGTCGAAGTACTAATGCCTCTGCCTCGAGATCAGTATTCGCGTAAACTCTACTCAACTGCCTGAAGGGGGTTTAAACACAAAAGTTGTGAGTGGACAAAAATAATCATTTATAAATCATTTTTCGAGGAAATATTACATTTTTCCCCCTCCATTTATAAAATCATGCATGCATCACATAAACAATTTATAATATAAAAACATCATATGTAAATCACCAAAATTTTCATTTCTCTTTAAAACCACTTAGTTGGTATCACAGAAAATCTGTATAATGAAAATACCTCGTGCTCCACAGTTTGGTCTGACAACTCTCTTCATAGGAGTTAAAATTATTTAATTCAATTTGGACACATAATATCTCAAATTCACTGTTCCCGACATATCCACAACACACCAGGGTATCCCTTGAGATGTGTTAAAATCTGTACTACTTGGACTCGATTACAATCTCTGCAAAATCACCTTTTATATTGGAGGTTCACCGGGTTCACCGTCTCAGCGGATCCTAGCCCGGATCCTGGCCCCCCTCAAATCGGTATTGTTTAGTTTGGAGGTTCACCGGGTTCACCGTCTCAGCGGATCCTAGCCCCGGATCCTGGCCCCCTCAAAACGGTATTGGATCCAAAATCAAGTATTTTATAGTCACAAATACGGTTTCAACTCAAAATCATGGACCCAAATAATTACCACGTCAAAACAAGATCAAAACCAAATTCAACAACCATATAATTTCCTACAACACACTTTCACTGAAATATTGGAAAAACAAATGTCCAGCAATCAATTATAAATTCCAGAAATCATTGCACCCATACTTAACAGTATTTAAATCAAAGATACATTTATGCATGCATTATAGTTTATAAACCAAAAGTCCACTCACAAACCTGTTGAAGCAAGCTCAATCCCGAACTGTACGCTCCCCTGAAGTTCCTGGAGTAGTATCGCCTGTCCAAATTAATAATCGGGATTACCAGCTAGTAATAAGAACCTTAAATATAAACCCCCTAAACCCCGGGAGTCTAACTATGCTGGCCTAGAAAACGTAGCCACTTTAAAACGCCCAAAACAACCCCTAAACGACATCCGATCGACTCGAAACTTGCGCCAACAGGTCCGAAACGTCAAAAACTACCTGTCACGCACCACCGTGACCTCAGACTTGGCCCCACGCGCCGCCACGCGCCGACGGAAGGTCGGAACACGCGCCCACGCGCCCACGTGCCGCCACGCGCCCACGCGCCGCCACGCGCCCACGCGCCCACGCGACTCGCCGGAGAAGACGACCGGACTACCATCGCCGTCACCGGAGGATGGCCGGAGAAGATGACCGGACGGCCACCTCCGCCGCCGTCTGGTTCGCCGGAATCCCCCATTTCCGGCCGAAACTCCAAGCTTTACAACTTCCTCAAAACTCAACCATTTTTCACAAATTTTACGTCTAAATCTATCTACTCGAACCCAGGAATCCAAATATGACCTCAAAACAACAAACACGTACCTGTGCTAGCCGGAAAATCGATCGGAAGATCCGAAACTTCCTACACTCGGTTCGGCTTCTCCCGTGGTCCTCTCCTTCGATGGTTGCTACGGTTGTGATCGTTGGAAGCAGTAGAATATAATTAGTTGATCAAAACTGGAAGATAAAGCCTTGAATCCAACGTTGACTTTATGGTTTTGGGTGAGTTTTTCGCACGGTTCGGGTTCAATGGTTTTGTTTTTATCTTTGTCATAGAGAGAGAATGAGTGAGATGATAATGAGATGAAGATGAAATGAACATGTAAAATAATTGAGGTTAAAAATATCTTCTCCCAAATCAAAATTACCAAAATGCACTTGCACATCTAGACCCATAACTTCCGTACATGAACTCCGTTTCCTACGTGCCGCCTGTCTACGAACTCGTGAGTTCGAGACCTACGCAACGGTATCCAAAACACCACCGAAAAGGTTTCGAAACGAAATTTGACTTTCACGCCCCTTAACAAGCGAGGGTAAAATCATCATTTTACAAAATAATTACGTAAACCCAATAATTAAAATTCCAGGTTGTTACACCGGTTGCAGAAGTGTGTGCCCCGATCGCTTATAATTGCCCTAGGTGCTCCGAACCTGGCTAAGATGTGACTCTGCAAAAAGTTCACAACTACTTTGGCATCGTTAGTTTTGGTTCGAATTGCTTCCACCCACTTAGAAACATAATCAACAGTGAGTAATTTGTAAAGATAACCAAAAGAGTTAGAAAAAAGCCCCATGAAATCAATTCCCCATACGTCAAAGATCTGAACCATGAGGATAAGGTTCAATGGCATTAGATTTCGAGGGCCTATGTTACCTTGCCTTTGGCATTTGTCGCAGGTGAGAACAAACTCGTGAGTATCCTTGAATAGTGTAGGCCAATAGAAACCACTCTTAAGTACTTTGAGGGCCGTCGCACCAAATTGTCTCCCACATGCCAAGCTATGGCATAAGGTCAAGACTGATTCCATCTCAACTTCTGGGATGCATAGCCGAATGATTTGGTTCGAACAGTGCTTCCATAGGTAAGTATCGTCCTAGACGTAGTAATTAGCCTGTTTTATAAGCTTGTCCTTCTGATATCAGCTCATTGACGATAGGTAGATAGTTGATGATGTCTGCATACCATAGATCAATGGCTTTGAGCGTGAAAAGTTGTTCGTCCGGGAAGGTCTCAAGCAGTGGCAAGTGATTAGTCTCATCATTGGAACTATGGATTAATCGACTCATATGGTCAGCAACCACGTTTTCACTCCCATTCTTATCTCTGATTTCGAGGTCAAACTCTTGGAGAAGTAGCATCCATCGTAGCAACCTTGGCTTGGCAACCATGTCATGGATTATGGTAAAAATAATCTGCAAAAAGATCCATGACACTCCTAGGATTGCACATCACTTTCTTGGGTTAGTGTAGTGACTCATATTTCCCTTTGTTCTTAATTCTTCCTTTCAGGCCCAATTGGATAGAAGTTGATGTACACATCATACAATTAACATACAAACTAAGAAGGAAATAAAATGTGTGATTGAGCCTTAGCCGCACTGTTGCACGGGCACTAAACCAAGAAGGAACATGATAATTGAACCTTGCAAACCAAGTTAGAAAACATTGTGGTTAGGTGTGGATAGGGCCTGCCTTTAATTTGTTTACAACCTTTATTATTTACTTGTTTCCTGCATTCCAAGTTATTGACTTTTACAACATCTATTGTTTAGTGTCTGGTTTAGTTAAGTGTCAAAAGCATATCTAGTTAGTGTCCTTGTTTTTGGTTCTAAGCAATCTATCTCTTTGTACATTGTTGAGTCAAATCCTTGTGGGATTCGACCCTTGCTTGTACTGCTATTCAATCTATTGATTCGTGCACTTGCTAGGATTTCATTGTTAAGAATTGTGTTGCATTTACTTGTTATACTTTTCTTCCAACATTCCTCAATTCAATATCGGGTCTTAAGAAGGGCGCTGGCGCATCCTCGAGCTCTATTTAGGGGGTAGGACCAAGACCCTCGAATCAAGCCATGCGGGTCCTGAATCCATGTTTGACCTAGCAGATCAGGCTCCTGATGAACCAAGGTGCATGATCAGTCATTATTTATGCATCATTTTGATGTCTTTATAGGGCTCTCTTACATGTCTTTTGAATGATTTCGTGCCATCAATAGTAGAAAATGATCAATCTTGTGAGACTTGTGCAGATTTAGAAAGAAAGGTCAATTATGAGAAGAACAAGAATAAAATCCAGATTGCATTACCTTAAGCGTAGTCTTCTTTGCCCCAAAGTGTCCTCCGCACACCAAGCAATGACAGAAGTTCAGAACTAACCTCATCACAACTTCAGGGATGCATCTTCGGATAATTAGATATGAGCAATGTTTCCATAGATATGGATGATCCCAGACATAGTATTTGGCTTGTTTCACAACCTCGTCCTTCTGAAATCTGTTCAAGGAAGAAGGGACACATTTAGTAGCTAGATAGTTAATGATGTTAGCATACTGATCAGTCATTATTTATGCATCATTTTGATGTCTTTATATGCCTCTCTTACATGTCTTTTGAATGATTTCATGCCATCAATAGTAGAAAATGATCAATCTTGTGAGACTTGTGCTGATTTTGAAAGATAGGTAAATTCTGAGAAGAACGCAAAAGAATGACTCAAATCGGAGTTCAGATAAAGGAGATGTCCTCATTTCAATATCAGGTCCTGAACGGGGTCCTGAGTGCGCCTATTTTGGGTCCTTGACCAAGTATCTCAGATCATGCCATCTGGGTCCCAAACCTGTGTCTCATGACATCAAGTTCATGCCCTAGAAGTGCCAAGCTCATGCCAGGACATGTTGAGTACATGTCCCAAGAACTTCCCATCTGAGCCCAGCCTCTGCGCCTAAATCCTAGTTCCTGTTCCGCCAGTGATGGATCAGAGTTCCTCCTCTGTGCTAAGCCTAACAACCTATGCGCCTAGCCTGAGTGAAGATGCAGTTCTACAATGCTCATGGTGTGCCTCAAAAGCGCAGTCCCAAACCCCTATGACGAAGACATTCCAAGGGCCAAGTTCTAAGTTCCAGCGTCTGACCGCGGCCAACTTGTGTTCCCACTTGCCAGCTTGCATTCACACTCCCAACCATGTTCTGATTGGTTCTAATAGACTTTAGGGACTTTGTAATTACTTAGAAGTACAATAACTATTCTAGAACATTCTAGGCTAGGGTTTTTAATACCAATCCTTATAGGACAAGGTTTTCTCTTTGCTTATAAAAGGGAGCCTTTGTTCAGTGTTTTAAAGGACGAGATTTTGACACAGAAATTATTACTTGTCATACAAGGGATTCAAGCACTCAATAATTCCCGTAAAGAATGACCAACCAAATACAATATAATATCAGAGCGTCTAAGTAGGATCAAGAGTATAATTTAGATATCCTACTCAAATATAACTACACAGTGCAGCCGAAAGTACTAATACCTCTGCCTCGAGATAAGTGTCCGCGTCAACTCAACTGCCTGAAGGGGGTTTAAACACAAAAATTGTGTGTGGACAAAAATAATCATTTATAAATCGTTTTCCAAGGAAATATTACCTTTTCCCCCCTCCATTTATAAAATCATGCATGCATCACATAAAATAGTTTATGATATAAAAACATTATATGTAAATCACCAAAATTTTCATTTCTGTTTAAAACCACTTAGTTGGACTCACATAAAATATGTAAAATGAAAATACCTCGTGATCCACAGTTTGGTTTGAAAACTCTCTTCAAAGGAGTTTAAAATTCATTTAATTCAATCTGGACACATAATATCTCAAATTCACTGTTCCAGACATATCCACAACACACTAGGGTATCCCTTGAGATGTGTTAAAATCTGTACTACGCATAGACAGCCTCGCGTCCCGGCGGAGCAAGACCCCTCAACACCAAAGTCGGAGCCCTCAACAACCAGTGGAGCAAAACCCCTCAACACCAGTCAGAGCAACTGTAACCATCGGGACAGAAAACCAGTGAACCAAATCCGTGTTTTGAAATCTTTGTTTCTTGGCCTAAGCCAAATTCTTTGAAATATCATTTTACGGCCAAAATCGATAAAATCATAATTACGGGTCTTAATCCAAATCACATGCTCAAATAGTTACCACTTCAAAACGATATCAAAATCGAGTACTAAAACCAGGCCATTTCTCAAAACACACTTTCACTGAAATATTGGAAAACATGTGTCCAGCACCATTTCTAAATTCCAGAAATTCATTGCACCCATACATAACAGTATTTAAATCAAAGATACATTGATGCATGCATTATAGTTTATAAACCAACAGTCCACTCACAAACCTGTCCAAGCAAGCTCAATCTTGAATTGTACGCTCCCCTGAAGTTCCTGGAGCAGTATTGCCTGTCCAAATTAATAATCGGGATTACCAGCTAATAATAAGAACCTTAAATATAAACCCCCTAAACCCCGGGGGGTCTACCTCTGCTGGCCTAGAAAACGCAGCAACTTCAAATGCCCAAAAAACCCCTAAACGACGTCCGATCGACCCAAAACCTGCGTCAACAGGTCCGAAACGTGAAAAACTAGCTGTCACGCGTCACCGTGACCTCAGACTCGGCCCCACGCGCCGCCACGCACCGACAGAAGGTCAGAACACGCACCCACGCGCCGCCACGTGCCCTCACGCGCCGGTCACGCGCTGCTACAGTACCCACTCGCCTGGACCGGCCCAACCCGGCCCAACTAGGCCTGACCCGATCCAACTCGGCCCGACCAGTTCACTCAACCCGACCGGTTCACTTGACCCGACCGATTCACTCAACCCGACCAATTCAACTCAACCCGATCGGTCACCGGTGACTCGCCTGAGAAGACGATCGGCTGCCGGTGCCGCCGTCTGGTTTCCACCGGAATCCCCCATTTACGGCCGAAACTTCAAGCTTTTGTAACTTCCTCAAAACTCAACCATTTTTCACAAATTTTACATCTAAATCTATCTACTCGAACCCAGGAATCCAAATATGACCTTTAAACATCAAACACGTACCTATGTAAGCCGAAAAATCGATCGGAAGTTCCGAAACTTCCTACACTCAGTTCGGCTTCCCCCGTGGTCCTCTCCTTCGATGGTTGGTACGGTTGTGATCATGGAAAGGAGTAGAATACGATTAGTTGAATAGAAATGGAAGTCTTGGCCTTGAATCAAACTTGGAATTTGTGGGTTTTGGGTATGTTTTTCGCACGGGTCGATGGTTGGGAGTGTGTTTCACAAAGAGAGAGGGAGAATGAGAAGATGAAACAATGATTTAGGGTTAAAAATATCTACCCCAAGTCAAAAATTACCAAAATACCCCTAACAATCTAGACCAGTAACTTTCGTACACGAACTTCGTTTTCTGCGTGCCGCCTGTCTACGAACTCGTGAGTTCGAGACCTACGCAACGGTATCCAAAACACCACCAAAAATGTCTCGAAACAAAATTTGACTTTCACGCCCCTTAACAAGCAAGGGTAAAATTGTCATTTTACATAAATAATTTACGTAAATCCAATAATTGAAATTCCGGGTTGTTATATCTCATGCCTTGGCGCTGCTCAAGTTCTTTGAATCCCATCTTTCCTTGCTAAACGCCTAAGCTTAGCCCCGTTACAACCGAAAAAAAAAGACCTAACTGATCTTAGGGACAATCATGCAGAGGATTAAGGTACGTATCTATGTTCTTAAAGTTCAACTCCTTTCATGAGATCTTTATTTCCATAAAGTGCTATTCTTCATTATTACTCATATGTGATTAAATTTGAATTTCATAATATAAACTCATCACATATGTTTGAAAAGACTGAAAGCCTAGGATTCTTGTGCGAATTGAGAGTTGCCTAGTGAGGATTAGAGTCGAGGCGAAATCTTTCTAGGGTACTTAGAGGAAGTTGTTCCCAAACATGATCACTCGAAATATTGGAACTTATACATGTACACCTTCACATGAAACTCATGGCTATGGCATTCCTTTTAGTTCTGCAAAGCTTGTCTACTTACTTTGATTCTTATTAGCTTCTTAAAAGTACTATCTCTAGCATCTTATTTGTCTAAGTAAAACGTTTGTGGGTATCGTGCTGCTATAAACCTCAGGAGACAAAATTCCTCCTACTAGGTGAACCTAAGGGTTTAAATGTTCTATCTTAACTAAGATCGAGTCTTTTCATTTTGCTAAAGTTTGTTTTGCTTAGGGACTAGCAAAAGATAGGTTTGGGGGTATTTGATCATACATTATTTATGCATCATTTTGATGTCTTTATATGCCTCTCTTACATGTCTTTTGAATGATTTCATGCCATCAATAGTAGAAAATGATCAATCTTGTGAGACTTGTGCTGATTTTGAAAGATAGGTAAATTCGGAGAAGAATGCAAAAGAATGACTCAAATCGGAGTTCAGATAAAGGAGATGTCCTCATTTCAATATCAGGTCCTGAACGGGGTCCTGAGTGCGCCTATTTTGGGTCCTTGACCAAGTATCTCAGATCATGCCATCTGGGTCCCAAACCTGTGTCTCATGACATCAAGTTCATGCCCTAGAAGTGCCAAGCTCATGCCAGGACATGTTGAGTACATGTCCCAAGAACTTCCCATCTGAGCCCAGCCTCTGCGCCTAAATCCTAGTTCCTGTTCCGCCAGTGATGGATCAGAGTTCCTCCTCTGTGCTAAGCCTAACAACCTATGCGCCTAGCCTGAGTGAAGATGCAGTTCTACAATGCTCATGGTGTGCCTCAAAAGCGTAGTCCCAAACCCCTATGACGAAGACATTCCAAGGGCCAAGTTCTAAGTTCCAGCGTCTGACCGCGGCCAACTTGTGTTCCCACTTGCCAGCTTGCATTCACACTCCCAACCATGTTCTGATTGGTTCTAATAGACTTTAGGGACTTTGTAATTACTTAGAAGTACAATAACTATTCTAGAACATTCAAGGCTAGGGTTTTTAATACCAATCCTTATAGGACAAGGTTTTCTCTTTGCCTATAAAAGGGAGCCTTTGTTCAGTGTTTTAAAGGACGAGATTTTGACACAGAAATTATTAGGAGAGCATTATTTCGGAGATCTAGACACCCTAGCCTCAATTTACATTGTAATTCAGTTCAAAGTAAACAGTTTCTTATTTTCTGCACTTTTTGGGCTTGGAGCTTGGAGAGGAAGGCCTTGCCGAGTCTCTGCTGTGCACCATTGTTCATCAGCATTCTTTACTCTAAACTTTTATTTTATTGCAATTTACTTATGAATTCAATTATATTTGTTTTAATTTCAGTTATGTGTGAGTAGTTCCTTTTTGGATTAGGGCTGCTTGAAGCCCTAGCCATGTTAGCTCGTTAAGTAGATTTCATTCTTGTTTTTGATTGCTATGCATGTTGAATAACCCTGATTACTGCTTTAACTACCATTCTGTTATGTTTATGAGATTAGCTACCTTGTTTGCATAAATTATTGATGGAATTGCTTGAGTGACCGGCATATCATCCTGTGGTTCATTAGCATCAAGAGGTTGAGGTTAAGAAACAATCTTATAATTGGAATTCATGAAAACGTAGGAATGCATCCCACTCTTCTAGGCTAGTGTGGTGTCATTAAATTCTCTTGGTACTTCATGCGTCATCTGAACTGGTAGGTGATAGACGTTCTTGGCATATGCCCTATCTAAAGCATGCTAAGTAAGAGAGAATGATATATGTTCAGTGTACCAATGCCAGGACCTAGGCATGGGCACCTAATTCAGAATTGCATAGTAATTAGGTCAAGATAATCTGGTTAAGAGCTATAATTGGTTAGAGTGGATAGTAAGCCTTAATTCGCATTAGTTAACAAATAATCAACCTTTCATTCTTGCATTGTTATTTTTTGCACTTTGATTGACTTGTCTTTAATTTTCAACTCTCAAATCATAAACCCCCCTTGGTGTGTGTGTGTGTGAGTTTTTCTATAAGTTACAAATCTGAACTTAATTGGGTTTATCGTTGAACAAGTCCTCGAGGGATCGACCTTTGCTTGTCATTATACTATCTCCATCGATTTTGTGCACTTGCAAAATTAGACTTTGTAGAAATAAAGTTCATAGTTATTGTGTTCAGTAGTTCTTCTATCAGTGCATTCCAAGACGTGTCCCTGACATGTCTTAAGGACACTCCATCTGCGCCCTAATAAAAGACTAGCCCAGACGAACCATGGCGCGTCTTTAGAGCTCTCAGCCAAGTCCCAATCGTGTCCCCTGACACTCCTCAAGTTCCAGGTTCTAGGTGTGTTCCTTAGATGTGCCAGTGACCTAGCCAGTGGTAGAGCCTGTTCCGAGTTAGACAACACCCAGAATGGGCCATGTCGATTGAGCCAAAATGGGGCATGACTTGGAACTCATGGAACCAAGTTAGACACCACCCATAAGTACACATCTAGACACCCATCTAAGCTATTGTACACTTCTACATCATATGGAAGTAAGATGAGTGGCGTGTCCTAGTTGCATCTGCCAATGACTTGCAGAGTTCTTAATAAGTCCTATATTGGAGCCGTGGAGTCAAGAATGAGGTCCAACTATGTCAAGAAGATCTAAGAAAGGTGCCAGTCATGCTTTCCTGTCCAAGAACGTCTCAAAAGGTTCCAGAATGGTTCTTGGCGCATAAGAATTCCTAGGGTTATTTGGAGATCACCTGCCGCCTAACTAGATTACTTGATGATGAAGTTAAGTCCTAAAACTTAGGATTTTGTCCCTGCCGAGATAGGATAAGTGTTTTAAGTTTTCATTAAAGTTATTTTGTTCTTTGTAAGTAAGTTATTATTCCTAGATTTTAGGGGAACCCAAGGGACTATTTAAGCTTGTCTTTAACGCAAGTTTAGGGTTCCACCTTCTGTTTGGCCCCATAGAATTTTACACTTTGAGTTTTGAACTTTTGTTCGTGGTTTTCAAGAGGAGTTCAACGCAGAGAGAGATTGGAGATTGCTTGGCGTGGCCTTGGTTCACCATTGATCTCAGTGTTTTCTCTTCTTCTCTTAATCTTTACTTTGTATTCATGAATTATTTATTTGTTTATTTCAATACAATGTCCGAGTAGTTTGCTTTAGAATTAGGGCTGCTTGAAGCCCTAGCCATGTAGTTCCTTAATAAGATTTTGGCACTTGATTTACATTATTATGAATCTTGAATATGATTTAGATTGCTGTGCGTCATGAGCTTAGTTTGTGTTTATGAGTTTGACCTGTATATTTGCATGATCTATCGATGAATATTTTCTTATTAGACTAGTCATCTTCTTGTGATTATTAGCATTACGGTGTAGGCCTTTAACTATGCTTGTAATCTAAATTCATGAAACAAGGATTACTAATCCTTTTCTGGGGATAGTGTGTTGTCATTAAATTCTCTTCGTACTACATGCATTATGTTAGATTATTAGCCCTTCTCGAGGCTTGATAGATGTCCTTAGCAAAGGAAACGACTAGGCCATGCTAAGTAAGAGAGAATGAATTGTGTGGAGTGAGCTTTAACCGGACCTTTTCATGGACACCATATTCAAATAATTCATAATAATGGGATCTTGGAAATTGTGTTAGGAACATAATTTGTTAGTGGTGGATAGTTGGCCTTAATTCGATTTAATTCAACAATCAATTTCATTGTCTTTTATCTCTTGTTTTCAGTGTTTCTTGAAATTCAGGTCATTTAATTTCATTCAGTCAGTGTTTAATAGTCGTAGTCTTTAATTGAGTCTTTGTTGAGTCTCTTAGGTTTCTTGCGTCTTAAGTTAGTTTCTAGGGTTGTGTTTAGTCTTACTTGTGTGTAAGTGTGTTCTTTATCAATCTTGATTGTTTGTTTGTGAGTCTTGCATATCTAATTAGTGTCACGTGTCTTTTGTTTTATTTCTTGTTTTCGGGCTTTGTTTAAGTTATTCAATCTAATCTAGTGGTTTAACATTGAACAAGTCCTTGAGGGATCAACTCTTGCTTTGCTCTATACTATCTTTATCTATTTGTGCACTTGCAAGGATTATAACTGTTAGAAATAGAGTTCATATATCTTGTGTTCTTTATTTCTACCAACAGTCTTCTCCAGAAAGGCCATGGATTTTCGGCAGCATGTGTATGATGCCAGACTTCAACTCGAAATTCTCGACAGTTGACGCCGGGAAGATGATGAGAAATTGGTCCTCCAACACGTGTGGGGTGGCATAGTCCTTCAATAGTCGTGGGCCTTGGTTGTTGATGAGGGCACGTTCTCTTTCTCTTCCATCTGCCATCTTTGGACTTGGTGGTGGTGATCCTTGTACCGAAGAGCCTCTTGAAGATCGTTGAGTTATTAAATTGTGAAAAGTTCCTTGGACAGATCCTCCTGATGACATAAAAAGGGTACATACAGTAAGAAAAAAAACTGAGTTAATAAGTTCGAAACAAAGTGGACACCGTTGAGGGACAAGTCCTCGGCAACGGCGCCAAAAACTTGATAGTAAAAATAAAAAACAAGAATATGTACTAGATCTTTAACAGTTGTATTCTTTGCAAGTATACAAAATCGGTTAAGATAATATAATTTCGGCAACATGTTTATGTTTTTGCAATACTGAAAATTAAAACAAAAATTAGAAGATGCAAGGAATTTAAATGCAAAGGTGATAGATTGATTGAATTTATTAACTAAGGCGACTTAAGGCTTACAATCCACCCTAACCAATTCAAGTTCTTAACCAGATTTTCTCAACTTAATTACTATGAATTATCTGAATTAGGTGCCCATGCAAAGGTCCGACTAAGGCCCACTCTACAAATATTATTTTCTCTTACTTAGCATGTTCTAAGCCGGATGAGTACGTAGAAAGTTGATAGGTCATATTTCCTACATGCATTTCATGCCATATTTAGTCCCTTTACTTGTCTTTTATTAGAACTTAGGCTACCCATAGTAGAAAGTGATGAATTAGAAAGATAATTAAATTCTAAGAATACTGGAAAAAAAAATGGCTCAAATAGAAGTTGAAATGAGGGAGATGTCCTCAAATCAATATCGGGTCCTAAACTAGGTCCTAAGTTTGCCAGTGCGCCCTATTTAAGGCACAGGTCAAGTACCTCAAATCAGGCCATCTGGGTCCCAAAGTTGAGTGTGAGGACCTTCAAATGAAGTCCATGACATCCCCTTATCATGCCACTAGTGGAGCCAGGACATGTCCCAAAGACACTTAAGACCGAGGCCCAGATCATGTCCTTGACATGTTTGGGAGTGCGCCAATGCGTGTCCCCCAAAGTGCTAAGTCCAAATAGAGGTTCCAGCCAATGCGTGCCTCGCCACACCTAATTGAGCCCAAGCTTGTGTTCCTGACATAATTTCAAGACCAGGGGCGACTATGCCAGAGACTAGTCCCAGGTTTCAAGTTTGGTCCCTAACCTGACCTGGTAAACTTCAAGGAGGACATTTGCAAGCCTACCACCATTTCATCGGGCACGAAGTATTTTTAGACTCTTTGTCATGTAATGGAAGGCATTCAAGTGCTAAGGCGCGTTTTGGCACGACAAAGACATCCTAAGGGCCAAGTTTCCATTTTCAGCGTCTGCCCAAGTTCTGCCCAGATTCCAGCTGAGCGGCCCTGCGGCCACCTTGTGTTCTCACCGGCCAGCTTGCATTTGCATTCCCAATTATGTCATCGTTCTCATTGATTTTAGGACTTTGTAATTAATTAGGAATGCCATTAAACATTCTAGATTAATCTAGGATAGGGTCTCCAATTCCAGTCCTTGTAGGACAAGGTTTTCCCTTGTCTATATAAGGGGGCCTCTGTTTAGTGTTTTAGAATGCCAACTTAGACACTTTATTTAATTTTTTTGAGCTATTAGCATGAGGCGTGTTCACGAAGACTTGATTGTGTTCATTGAGGAGTGCTTGAAGCCGTGCTTGGAGTCAGCCTTTGAGAGTACTGATAGAAGAAATACGGAACACAATAATTATGAACTTTATTTCTACTAAGTATAACTTTGCAAGTGCACAAAATCGATGGAGATAGTATAATGACAAGCAAAGGTCGATCTCTCGATGACTTGTTCAACGATTAACCCAATTAAGTTCAGATTTGTTACTTGTAGAAAAACACACACACACACGCCAATGGGGGTTTATGATTTGAGAGTTGAAAATTAAAGACAAGTCAATCAAAGTGCAGAAAATAACAATGCAAGAATGAAAGGTTGATTGTTTGTTAACTAAGGCGAATTAAGGCTTACTATCCACTCTAACCAATTATAGCTCTTCAGCAGATTATCTTGACCTAATTATTATGCAATTCTGAATTAGGTGCCCATGCCTAGGTCCTGTCGTTGGTATACTGAACATATATCATTCTCTCTTACTTAGCATGTTTTAGACGGGGCATATGCCAAGAACGTCTATCACCTACCAGTTAAGATGACGATGAAGTACTAAGAGAATTTAATGACACCACACTAGCCTAGAAGACTGGGATGCATTCCTAGGTTGTCATGAATTCCGATTACAAGATTATTTCTTAACCTCAACCTCTTGAAGCTAATGAATCACAAGATGATATGGCGGTCACTCAAGCAATTCCATCAATAATTTATACAAACAAGGTAGCTAATCTCATAAACATAAAAGAATGGTAGTTAAAGCAGTAATCAGAGTTATTCAGCATGCATAGCAATCAAGAACAAGAATAAAAATCTACCTAACGAGCTAACATGGCTAGGGCTTCAAACAGCCCTAATTCTGAAAGGAACTACTCACTCATAACGGAAATTGAAACATAAATAATTGAATTCATAAGTAAATTGCAATGAAATAAAAGTTTAGAGTAAAGAACGCTGATGAACTATGGTGCACAGCAGAGACTCGGCAAGGCTTTCCTCTCCAAGCTCCACGCCCAAAAAGTGCAGAAAATAAGAAACTGTTTACTTTGAACTGAATTAGAATGTAAATTGAGGCTAGGGTGTCTAGATCTCTGAAATAATGCTCTCCTAATAATGTATGTGTCAAAATCTTATCCTTTAAAACACTGAACAAAGGCTCCCTTTTATAGACAAAGGGAAATCCTTGTCCTATAAGGATTGGTATTAAAAACCCTAGCCTAGAATGTTCTAGAATATTTATTGTACTTCTAAGTATTTACAAAGTCTCTAATGTCTATTAAAACCAATTAGAACATGGTTGGAGTGTGAATGCAAGCTGGCAAGTGGGAACACAAGCTGGCTGCGGGCAGCCCGCGGTCTTCCCGCGGTCAGACGTTGGAACTTAGAACTTGGCCTCTGGAATGTCTTCGTCTTAGGGGTCTGGGACGGCGCCTTTGAGGAACACCATGAGCATAGAAACCCATCTTCACTCAGGCTAGGTACATAGGTTGTCAGGCTTAACGCAGAGGAGGAACTCTTATCCATCGCTGGCGGAACTCTTATCCATCGCTGGCGGAACTGGAACTAGGATTTAGGCGCAGATGCTGGGCTCGGATGGGAAGTTCTTGCGACATGTACTCAACATGTCCTAACATGATCTTGGCACTTCTAGGACATGAACTTGATGTCATGAGACATAAGTTTGAGACCCGGATGGCATGATCAGAGGTACTTGGTCAAGAACCCTAAATAGGCACACTCATGACCCCTTTCAGGACCTGATATTGAAACGAAGACATCTCCTTCATCTGAACTCCGATTTGAGTCATTCTTTTCGCGTTCTTCTCAGAATCTACCTATCTTTCCAAATGTGCACAAGTCTCACAAGATTGATCATTTTCCACAATTGATGGCACGAAATCATTCAAAAGACATGTAAGAGAGGTATATAAAGCCATCAAAATTATGCATAAATAATGACTGATCGAGTACAATTGGGTTTAATCTTTCACTTTCATATTCAATAAAATTCATACTTTACTGCCTAAACTGTTATTTCTTTATGTTATTGGAATTGGCCATTTTAATTACATGATGTATAGATGACTTGCATCAAGTGGCTACGATAAGCAATAGCCTTGTAATTTAACTCACGATATTCCTAGGATTGCATACCACTTCCTAGGGTTAGTGTAGTGTCATTAAATTCCTTTTGTACTTAATTCTTTCTTTTGTGTTATAATAGCTTAAGAGACTTGTGACATAACTGACTAGAAGTTTAGAGCGCTTAAGAGACCTAAATGTACAAAGTAAGAAGGAATGATTGTGTGAGAGTAGGCTTAACATGGCTCTTGCATGGGCACTGGACCAAAAAGCAAACATGATAATTTAACTTTGCAATCCAAGCTAGAAAACGTTGTGGTTAGGTGTGGATAGGGACTACCTTAACTTGCCTTTTAATTTGAGTACAACCTTTGTTATTTACTTGTTTCCGGCATTCCAAGTTATTTACTTTTACAGCATCTTTAGATCTTTTACTTAGAGTCATGTTTAGTTACGTGTCAATGCATATCTAGTTAGTCCTTATTTTCTGTTTTGTGTACCTACTTGTGAACTAAGAAATCTATCTCTTTGTACATTGTTGAGTCAAGCCCTTGTTTGATTCTAGCCTTGCTTGTATTGCTATTCTATTTTTTGATTAGTGCACTTGCTAGGATTTCATTGTTAACAATTGTGTTGCATTTACTTGTTATACTTTTCCTCCAACAAGTTTTTGGCGCCGTTGAGGGGAATTTGTCCCTCAACGGTGTCCTTTGTTTAGATTGTTTTAATTTAGTTTTTTTTGTTCTTTAGGTACTTTTATGTCATCACAAGGTTCCGTCCGGGGATATGTACACGGCTCTTCAATTCCATCAACTGCTTCATCATTTATTCACGGTTCTCCTCATCCAAGTCCACCATCAATCCCTAGAAGAATGGCTAAGAAACGTGTCTTAGCTAACCCACCACAACGACTACTTAAGGATTATGCTACCCCTCATATCAATGATGGCCAATTCCCTATCATATTTCCAGTCTCCACGGTGGAAAACTTTGAACTCAAGTCAGACACAATCCATATGCAGCCTAAGTACCATTGCCTCTCGGGTTAGGACCCACATCTACACATTAAGGAGTATGTGGAAGTCTGTTCCACCTTGAGAATCAATGGCATGACTGAGGTAGAGATTAGGCTGAGATTGTTTCACTTCACCCTTAAGGACAAAGCTAAGGCATGGTTCCATTCCTTGGCACTAGGATTTATTACATCATGGACGGACTTGTCT
The DNA here is from genome assembly GCA_037349345.1 of Oemleria cerasiformis. Classification (NCBI taxonomy): domain Eukaryota; kingdom Viridiplantae; phylum Streptophyta; class Magnoliopsida; order Rosales; family Rosaceae; genus Oemleria; species Oemleria cerasiformis. Next base: position 1,008,225 of record JAZGTL010000017.1, on the reverse strand, counting down.
TCCAAGTTCCTCACTCAGTACTTCCTCTTGTCCAAGACCAATAAGCTCAAGGCCCAGATCATGGCACTCCAACAAGCTGAGGATGAATCTTTCTATGAGTTTTGGGAAAGGTTCAATGGAAAGATTCAAGAGTGCCCTCACCACAACATTGATGAGGGCTACTTAATGCTATACTTCTATGGTGGCTTGAAGACTAGTGATAGGGTAATGGTGAACTCTCAATCTATGGGAGTCTTGGAGAGCACGGCTGAGGAAGCTAGGGTAGCATTTGAGAGCATTGCTCAAAGAGAAAAGCAGTTTAGCAATAGGGGACAACAGTCTAGGATTCTAAATAGTTTGAGTAGGGATAAGGATGACCCCATAACCCAACTCACGACTATGGTGAAGAAACTATGCGATGCCAAGGCTAAGCCTACTATGACTTGTGATGTGTGCTCAGTTCAAGGCCATGACTCTCTGACAGGTCCTATGGTCGAGGATGCAAACTACATTGGAAGATACAATGATGGCATAAGGCCAAGGAATGACCCCTATTCCAACACTTACAATCCTCGATGGAGGAACCATCCAAACTTCAATTGGAACAACAATCAGAATGTTCAAAACCCCACGGCAACCCCTGGATTCCAAGGGCATGCCGTGGCCCCTCAGGTTCCCCCTCAAGTCCTTTAACATCCTCAAGGCAATCCTGCCCCAGCAAAGAGATCCTTGGAAGACATGATGGCTGATCAAATTCAGAGTAATCCTACTTTCTAACAAAATCTGCTTCAACACACCACAAATCTTGGAAACTCAGGTAGGTCTGATGGCAAGCCAACTCAACAAGCTGTACCCTAGACCCCAATTTCCTTGCCAAGTGCAAGTCATTCCCAAGAACATCTATCCCAAGGCCACTGCCAATGCCATTCAGCTTAGGGGTGGAAAGGAGCTTCAAGGCTCAACTGAGACACAAGAGAGCTTAGACGAGGCTAAAAACCAGGTCTAGGCCCCTACCACAAAATCTGCCCAAGTGCCAGTTTTAGGGCACAGTTCCAGCAATACGTCAGTTTTAGGGCGCAGTTCCGCCTCAGGACAAAAACCTAGCCAACCCGAGATGCCTCTGGACAGTAGTGCCCAGGACACAGCAACACCTCATAATGAGCCTTCTAACCCTATTTTTCCTTTAAATTCTAAGTCTAAAGTTAGTGTAAGTAATCCACTAGTTACTAATGATGTTGACTTACCTTTTCCTCGTAAGTTCCAAAAGAAGGACAAGAATGCTCAGTTTGAGTAGGAGCTCACAAACATGCTTCACAAGCTTCAATTCACTTTGCCATTCTCTAAGCTTGTGAGGACCATGCCCATCTTTGCCAAGCTTCTCAAGGACCTAGTAGCTGGAAAACGTGGCTTTGACCCCAACAATATCCTAGACATTAGTGCAACCACTTTGAATGAGTTCCAAGGCAAGTGACCCAAGCCCTCCTGCCCTGCCGTTTGTCATCCAATCCAAAACGTTTGAACATTGTCTTTGTGGCACATGAGCCTCTGTAAGTATCATGCCTTTTCATGTTTACAATTCACTTGCTTTAGGAGATTTAAAACCTACTCAATTGTGTGTTAGACTTGCTAATTCTTCCGTGACACAACTTATGGGCATGATAGAAGATGTAATAGTTCAAATAGGAGACACATGCATTCTAGCTGATTTTTACATCTTAAAAATGGAAAAAACAATTGAAAGTGAGGATCCTACCTTGATCATTGGGAGACCTATCTTGGCCACTATAAACTGGGAAATCAATCTAAATCTAGGCCAAATTTCTATTAAGGTGTTAGATAAGACAAGGACCTTCTCTATTCAAGATACTATGCAATACCCCACGAGCCTATAATTGATTTTCCTTTGAATATTATGGAAGCTTTATTGCATCAAACCTTCATGAATGCTTGTATTAAAGACCTTCTTGAGAAGGCCCTTACTCTGCCTTCTCCAAGTTACAATGAGCCTGAGGGCTGTGTCATTGAGGCACTCAACCTCCTTCAGGCAATGCCAAGCCACCACTTCACTAAACAATCCCCTTTTGAGTCTTTGACGATAAAGGAAGACTTACAGGACATTCTCTCTTTTGCTTCCTAGATGGCTATTTAGGGTACAACCAGATTGCCATAGCTCCTAAGGATCAAGAGAAGACAACCCTCAGGTGTCCATATGGCACTTTTGCCTATAGAAGGATGCCCTTTGGTCTTTGCAATGTGCCTACCACTTTCCAAAGGCGCATGATGAGCATATTTTTCAGACATGGTGAAGGACATCAATAAGGTATTCATGGATGACCTTTCAGTTTTTAGTAATTCCTTAGATCTATGTCTAACCAACTTGTCAAGAGTCCTAGAAAGATGAAGGGAGTCCAATTTACTTCAAAATTGGGAAAAGTGTCACTTCATGGTCCAACAAGGTATTTTGCTTGGCCATGTCATACCCAGCCGAGGCATAGAGGTAGGCCAGGCCAAGATTGATGTCATAAATGGTCTGCCCTATCCCACTTAGGTCAAGGAGGTCAGATCCTTCTTGGGCCTTGCTGGATTCTTTAGGAGGTTTATCAAGGACTTCTCCAAAATCACAAGGCCCTTGTGTAACTTGCTAGCCAAGCATGCTTCCTTTGACTTCACCGAGGAATGGCGTGAGTCCTTTGAGCCCCTCACGAACAAGCTCACGGCTGTACCTATTATCATGCCACCTAGATGGGACCTGCCCTTTGAGCTCATGTGTGATGCCTCAGACTATGCCATTGGGGCAGTCTTGGGACAACGAATAGATAAGTTGCCACATGTCATTTACTATGCAAGTAGAATTTTAAATGATGCTCAACTTAACTATTCTACTACTGAGAAAGATTATCATTTATACTGACCATGCAACTCTTAAGTATTTGCTTAACAAAAACGGTGCCAAGCCAAGGCTCATCAGGTGGATGCTACTGCTGCAAGAGTTTGTTCTTGTGACCAAGGACAAGAAAGGAAGTGAAATGTGGTAGCTGACTACTTGAGCATACTCATCCATGGGTCCAATGAGAAAGTGGACCAACTCCCTCTCCAAGAAAGCTTCCCTGATGAGAAGCTGTTCCATCTAAAAGCCTTTGACCCCTGGTATGCTGATATTATCAATTATCTTGCTACTAACTTGATTCTTTCTCATCTGTCTAGGTTTCAAAGGGACAAAGATGTCAAGCAAGCCAAATATTACATTGTGGATGAGCCCTATCTCTAGAAGCACTGCCAAGATCAGCTTATAAGGAGGTAAATTCCAGAAACTGAGGTCAAGTCCATCTTGGACTTCTGCCACAACAAGGCTTGTGGAGGACACTTTGGCGCCCAGAAGATAGCTCGTAAAGTACTTCAATGTGGGTTTTATTGGCCCACTATCTTCAAAGATGCTCATGAGCACGTCCTCACTTGTGACAAGTGCCAGAGACAAGGAAATATTTGCCCTAGAGATCAAATGCCCCTAAATCCAATTTTAGTAGTTGAACTCTTTGATGTTTGGGGCATTGACTTCATGGGACCCTTCCCTAACTCCTTTGGTTTTCTTTACATTCTCCTTGCAGTTGATTATGTTTCTAAATGGGTGGAAGCAATTCAAACCAACTCTAATGATACAAAAGTAGTGTGTAGTTTTATCTAATCTTATATTCTATCAAGGTTTGGCACACCACGGGCCATCATTAGTGATGGTGGCTTGTTGGTAAAATTAAAAAGCAAGAAATATGCAATTCAATTCTAACAGTTATAAAATCCTTGCAAGTACACAAATCGATAAGAATAGTATAGTAGCACATCAAGAGTCGATCCCTCGAGGACTTGTATCAACGTTATGACCACTTTAGTTCAGATTTATTAACTTAGTGAAAACACACACACATACACACACGCAGGGGGGGTTTATGATGTGAGGACTGAAATTTAAAGACAAGTAAAATAAAATGCAGAAAATAACAATGCAAGAATTAAAGGTTGATTGTTTGTTAACTAAGGCGAATTAAGGCTTACTATCCACTCTAACCAATTATAGTTACTAATCAGATTTCTTTGACCTAATTACTATGCATTTTCTGAATTAGGTTCCCGTGCCTAGGACCTGGCGTTGGTTCACTAGACACATCTTATTCCCTCTTACTTAGCATGTTCTAAACAGGGCATATGCCTAGAACGTCTATCATCTACCTTTTAAGATGATGCATGAAGTTTAAAGAGAATTTAATGACACCACATTACAAGTAAGAATACTTTCGATGCTCCAAATCACAAGATGATATGACGGTCACTCAAGCAATTACATCTATAATTATATGCAAACAAGGTAGCTAATCTTATAGGCATAAATTAAGGTCATTAAGCAAAGTAATCCAACTTATTCAGCATGCATAGCAATCATAATCAAGAGCCAGAAATCCAATCAACAAGCTAACATGGGCTAGGGCTTCAAGCAGCCCTAATCCTAACGACTACTCACACATAACTGAAATTGAAACAAATATAATTGAACTCATAAGTAAATTGAAATAATGAAAATAAGGGTACAGAAGAGATTGTTAAGAACATGTGCAGCAGAAGACACGGCAGAGCCTTCTTCTCCAAGCTCCACGTCCAATAATCTGTCTGTAAAATATTATCTCTAAAAATCTGCTCTCTAATTATCCCCCCTAAAACACTGAACAAAGGCTCCCTTTTATAGACAAAGGGAAAACCTTGTCCTATAAGGATTGGTAAAACTATGTCCTATAAGGATAGGGAAAGTTATTGTACTTTTAATTAATTACAAAGTCCTTAAATCTATTAGAACCAATCAGAGCACGGCTGGGAGTGTGAATGCAAGCTGGCAAGTGGGAACGCAAGCTGGCCAAACTTGGATTTTGGACTGTCTTCATAATTAGGATCTGGGACTGCGCTTTTGAAGAACATCATGAGTATAGTAGAAGCGCATCTTCATTCAGGCTTGGCGCAAATGTTGTCAGGTTTAGCGCAGAGGGAGAACCTCTAATCCATCGCTGGCGGAACAGGGACCCTGGGCTTAGGCGCACATCTGGGCTCGGATGGGAGTTCTTGGGACATGTCCTCGACCTACCTTGGCGTGAACTTGGCAGTTCTAGGACCTGACCTTGATGTCATGAAACACAGGTTTGAGACCCGGAGGGCCTGATATGAGGTACTTGGCCAGTGGCCCAAAATAGGCGCACTGGCGCACTCATGACTCCGTTGAGGACCTGATATTGAAATGAGGACATCTCCTTCATCTGGACTCCGATTTGAGCCATTCTTTTTGCGTTCTTTCCAGATTTTACCTATCTTTCTAACTCTGCACAAGTCTCACAAGATTGATCATTTTCTACTATTGATGGCACGAAATCATTCAAAAGACATGTAAGAGAGGCATGTAAAGACATCAAAATGATGCATAAATAACGACTGATCAAATACCCCCAAACCTATCTTTTTCTAGTCCCTGAGCAAAACAAATGCTAACAAAATGAAAAGACTCTTTAGTTAAGATTGAACATTTAAACCCCTAGGTTCACCTAGTAGGAGGAGTTTTGTCTCCTGAGGGTTATAGCAGCACGAAACCCACAAACGTTTTACTTAGACAAAAAGACGCTAGAGATAGTACTTTTAACAAGCTAATAAGAATCAAAGTAAGTAGACATGCTTTGCAGAACTAAAAGGAATGCCATAGCCGTGAGTGTCATGTGAAGGTGTACGTTTACAAATGCCAATATTTTCAGGTGATAAAGTTTGAAAACAACTTCATCTAAGTGCCCTAGAAAGATTTCGCCTCGACTCTAATCCTCACTAGGAAACTCTCAATTCGCACAAGAATCCTAGGCTTACACTCTTTTCAAGCATATGTGATGAGTTTATGTTATGAAATTCAAATTTAATCACATATGAGTAACAATGAAGAATAGCACTTTATGGAAATAAAGATCTCATGAAAGGAATTGAACTTTAAGAACATAGATACGTACCTTATCCTCAGCATGATGGTCCATAAGATCAGTTAGGTCTTCCTTTTTAGGTTGTAACGGGGCTAAGCTTTGAGGTTTAGCACGGAAGGATGGGATTGAAAGAACCTGAGCTGTGCCAAGGCATGAGAAGTCATGACTTGAACTTGGAATTTCTTAACTGAATCCTTTCTTAAGGCCCACGACATTGTGTTTTCTTGATGACTTATTTTGAGGCTCTTGTGGCTTATTTTGAGGCTCTTGGCTCACTTGGCTAAATTCACTTTGTTTTTCACTTGTTCTCAACGTTTCTTTTTTTCTTTTGATTTGAACGTTTTTTTTTTGTTCTTTCTTTTGAATTGAATTGAACCAAGATCATGCAATGATTTCCTCAAACTTTCGTGCAGCTTGCAACTTGTAAAGCTTTTCTTTACTTTTGAACTTTCAATTGACGCCAATGTCCTTTGAATTGGGCAGCATCTTCTTTCACCTCTCATTCTCACCATGAATCTCATTTACGGCAACCTTAGCACAAACTGAGGTTATAGGGTATGGCTGTGATGAATTGCTAAGTATTTCGGTTAGGTTATACTTTGGGTGATGAAAGAAAAGGTTGAGTGTTTGGCTTCAAAATTGGCTTAGGGAGAATGCAATAGGGTAGGATAAAGCCTTTAGAGGTTAAAGCATACATAGCCTACATCACTTCTTATGGCAAACCACACATTCGATCAAGAATATCTAAATGATGTTAGTTCTTTAAAATTCAATGCAAAATGATGTAATGAGATCAACAATTAAGAACAAAAGCGATGAGTGTTTAAGAGTAGAAACAAGTATATCCCTCAGAAAGAATGGCAATTAGGCTCAAAGATCTCACAGGGAAGTCTCCACTAATTTTCTAAGGTTCACTCAAATTCAGTTATTTCGTTCACTTAATCACTTAAAACATGGCATTGTGAAGTGCAAATTATGAACTACTTGACCATGGCATGACTCTTAGTAAAGCAAAGATAGTTAACTTAGCATATACATTCCTATTAACAAGTTATCATACTAATCACAAGCAAAAAATTAAATGTCCTGGCCGTGTATCACCCCCAAACCTACTTGTTTTTATATGCAAAATTTTAAATCCACGCCCCCAAACCTAAACTTAACATTGTCCTCAATGTGATAAGCTGTAAGCATGACAACACTAGAAAGGTTTGAGAGATATAACGGGCAGAAACAGAAAAGGAAGTGAGAAATACAAACCAGGACTAGCTGCCTCCTAGGAGCGCTTTATTTAACGTCTAGGCAAGACGGGGCTGGCATGCTAGGCATTTGATTGTGTGCCCAGGATTTCAGCGTCAACATGGAACCGATTATGAGCCACTTGCTATAGAATATGCGCGGCATCATGGAGAAAAATGTTAGAAACACATAAAGGAATCCACCGATGAGAACGTAACTTATCGGGAAAGAGATTGAGGAGTGATTGAATGAGAGCAGTTTCTGTCCACTATTGAATGTTTTCCTTGGACAATGCCCATGGGGGAACATCTTTGGTTGTGCCCTGTACGTTCTAGACTTCATCCTTGGTCCCTTCCGTTGATTATTCCTTCGGAACTTGAAGAGGGGGACCAAGTTGAGTGCCTTTAGCATATTCTTGGTGTTTTTATGGTGGAACCTGCACAGGAAAAGTTCAACAGTATTAGGAGCTAAATCAGAATTCAAATCCAAGTTTGCCTTATCAAAATGAAATTTAAGTGTTTCAGGATTGAGTTGAGAAGGCGCATTGAATTTCAAAACCGGGTCCTTATCCTTGGGCATGGGCTGAGACACGGCTGGCAGCAGAATGGGAGGCACAGGCTTGTCCTTCGGTTCTGCCGTGGATGTGTCTTGAAGCGTGGCCGCAGTGATGCGCGTCTCAGATGAGTGCTGGGAAGGTTCTGGTGCAGCGGCTAAAGACTTGTCTTGCAGTGAATCAGTTGGCGCAACTTGGCGCGTTGAAGTCGTTCCTTGGACATGTCCAGGTTCTGTGGCGCTAGGCTGTGGCTGCGGCAGGGCATTTAGCAAGTCCTGGGACTCAGCAGGATCCTAGGTTTGCGGCAAGGCAGTAGGCAGAACGTGGGCATGGCTGTGGGACACGGCTTGGGGCAATGTGTTGCTGCTGGGCAGCACATAGGGCAGGGAATGGGTTTGACCTGGATGTCCTTGTCACCATCATCCATCCTATTCTCTTCCTCCTAGTTTTCTTCCATTTCGCTTTCCAATCTGTTAGTGCAAGGCAAAGAGGTATAGTTAGACATGAAGACAGAATCCGAAACTTATAAAAGGAAGAGTATATTGGAGGGTATGAATTGGGTGCGTCGCATTGCTCAATCTGAGCAGAATCAGGAGACACTGTCACGACATGGCCTTGGGCGGAATTCATGGCATCCATGGAAAGCACTTGTCAAAGTGTTAGCTTGGTGGTGTCCTTATTATGCTCTTCATTCATGGCCTCACTTGGTGGGGGACGTTCCCTTTCTTCTGTTTGGCATACGATGAACTCAAACACCCTATTGCTCTTTTCCAGTATCTCCTCCAAGCGTTGGCTTTGCTCTCGTTGTTCTTCACAAAAAGCTGCCATGCATTGATTACGAGCCTCCATGTATTGCACCAAGGCCCTCAGCGAAGGTAGGAGGTCAGGAGTGGGTTCGAAGTGAGGAACTATTTGCGGGGAGTTCCATGTGAAATTAGGTTGCTTGCACCATCCTGGGTTGTATGGTTCTGGATTTTCGTGATTGCTCCAACCCGGGTTGTATGGTTCTGGATTTTCGTGATTGCTCCACCCCTGATTGAATGAAGTTGGGTATGGATTGTTCCAAGCTACCGTGTCCATGTATGGATAATTCCATGGTCCCATATCCACGTATGAGTTGTTCATATGTACATGAGAAAGATGACAAGCTAAGTTAGTAAAAAAACCTCTAAAAGAAATCTAAATAGTTACTATACAAAATTTAGTTAGCTAAATCTGAATTAATGGGCACCGTTGAGGGACAAGTCCCCGGCAATGGCGCCAAAAACTTGTTGGTAGAATTAAAGAGCAACAAATATGCAATTCAATTCTAACAGTTATAAAATCCTTGCAAGTGCACAAATCGATAAGAATAGTATAGTAGCACAGCAAGAGTCGATCCCTCGAGGACTTGTATCAACATTATGACCACTTTAGTTCAGATTTATTAACTTAGTGAAAACACACACACATACACACACGCAGGGGGGGTTTATGATGTGAGGACTGAAATTTAAAGACAAGTAAAATAAAATGCAGAAAATAACAATGCAAGAATTGAAGGTTGATTGTTTGTTAACTAAGGCGAATTAAGGCTTACTATCCACTCTAACCAATTATAGTTACTAATCAGATTTCCTTGACCTAATTACTATGTATTTTCTATTTAGGTGCCCGTGTTTTGGATACCGTTGCGTAGGTCTCGAACTCACGAGTTCGTAGACAGGCGGCACACAGGAAACGGAGTTCGTGGACGAAAGTTACGGGTCTAGATTGATAGGGGTATTTTGGTAATTTTTGACTTGGGTTAGATATTTTCAACCCCCAAATCAGACTAATCTGATCCACTTCATTTCATCTTCATCTTCATTCTCTCTCTGTGACAAACATAAACACAAACCACCCGAAACCCGTGTGCGAAAACTCACCCAAAACCCACAAAGTCAACTTTTGATTCCAGGCTCCAACTTCTAGTTTTGATCAACTAATCATATTCTACTCCTTCCCACGATCACAACCGTACCAACCATCGAAGGAGAGGACCACGGGGGAAGCCGAACCGAGTGTAGGAAGTTTCGGATCTTCCGATCGATTTTCCGGGTAGCACAGGCGATACTGCTCCAGGAACTTCAAGGGAGCGTACAGTTCGGGATTGAGCTTGCTTCAACAGGTTTGTGAGTGGACTTTTGGTTTATAAACTATAATGCATGCATAAATGTATCTTTGATTTAAATACTGTTATGTATGGGTGCAATGAATTTCTGGAATTTAGAAATGATGCTGGACATTTGTTTTCCCAATATTTCAGTGAAAGTGTGTTGTGAGAAATGATATGGTTGTTGGATTCGGTTTGATATTGTTTTGACGTGGTAATTATTTGGGTCTATGATTTTGGGTTGAAATCGTATTTGTGATAAATGATAAACAAAATATATACTTGATTTTGGATACAATATCGTTTTGAGGGGGCCCAGGAGCTGGGCCTAGGATCCGATGTTGGCGGTGAACCCGGTGAACCCCCAATATAAACAAAACCGATTTAAGGGGGCACAGGAGTCGGGCCTAGGATCCGCTGTTGGCGGTGAACCCGGTGAACCCCCAATATAAACAAAACCGATTTGAGGGGGCCCAGGAGCCGGGCCTAGGATCCGCTGTTGGCGGTGAACCCGGTGAACCCCCAATATAAAAGGTGATTTTGCAGAGATGATAATCGAGTCCAAGTAGTACAGATTTTAACACATCTCAAGGGATACCCTGGTCTGTTGTGGATATGTCGGGAACAGTGAATTTGAGATATTATGTGTCCAGATTGAATTAAATAATTGTAACTCCTTTGAAGAGAGTTGTCAGACCAAACTGTGGAGCACAAGGTATTTTCATTATACAGATTTTCTGTGATATCAACTAAGTGGTTTTAAAGAGAAATTAAAATTTTGGTGATTTACATATGATGTTTTTATATTATAAATTGTTTATGTGATGCATGCATGATTTTATAAATGGAGGGGGAAAAATGTAATATTTCCTCGAAAAATTATTTATAAATGATTATTTTTGTCCACTCACAACTTTTGTGTTTAAACCCCCATCAGGAAGTTGAGTAGAGTTGACGCGAACACTGATCTCGAGGCAGAGGCATTAGTACTTCGACTGCGCTGTGTAGTTATATTTGAGTAGGATATCTAAATTTTACTCTTGATCCTACTTAGACGCTCTGATATTATATTGTATTTGATTGGTCATTAATTACGGGAATTATTGAGTGCTTGAATCCCTTGTCTGACAAGTGGAAGTATTTTGGCTATTATTATATTTTGTAAGGATTGAAGGGTATTTTGGGAACCTTTTCTTAGGTTGTCAGACGGGATCAAGGTTCTTCCCGGGTTTCGAGGGGAAATTCGGGACGGGTCCTGACATGTTCTAAACAGGGCATATGCCTAGAACATCTATCACCTACCTTTTAAGATGATGCATGAAGTTTAAAGAGAATTTAATGACACCACATTAGCCTAGCAAAGTGACATGCAATCCTAGGTCATTATGAGTTAAGATTACAAGTAAGAATACTTTCGATGCTCCAAATCACAAGTTATATGACGGTCACTCAAGCAATTACATCTATAATTATATGCAAACAAGGTACCTAATCTTATAGGCATAAATTAAGGCCATTAAGCAAAGTAATCCAACTTATTCAGCATGCACAGCAATCATAATCAAGAGCTAGAAATCCAATCAACAAGCTAACATGGCTAGGGCTTCAAGCAGCCCTAATCCTAACGACTACTCACACATAACTGAAATTGAAACAAATATAATTGAATTCATAAGTAAATTGCAATAATGAAAATAAGGGTACATAAGAGATTGTTAAGAACAGGTGCAGCAGAAGACACGGCAGAGCCTTCTTCTCCAAGCTCCACGTCCAATAATATGTAATATTATCTCTAAAAATCTGCTCTCTAATTATCCCCCCTAAAACACTGAACAAAGGCTCCCTTTTATAGACAAAGGGAAAACCTTGTCCTATAAGGATTGGTAAAACCATGTCCTATAAGGCTAGGGAAAGTTATTGTACTTTTAATTAATTACAAAGTCCTTAAATATATTAGAACCAATCAGAGCATGACTGGGAGTGTGAATGCAAGCTGGCAAGTGGGAACGCAAGCTGGCCAAACTTGGATTTTGGATTGTCTTCGTAATCAGGATCTGGGACTGCGCTTTTGAAGAACATCATGAGTATAGTAGAAGCGCATCTTCGTTCAGGCTTGGCGCAAATGTTATCAGGTTTAGCGCAGAGGGAGAACCTCTAATCCACCACTGGCGGAACAGGGACCCCGGGCTTAGGCGCACATCTGGGCTCGGATGGGAGTTCTTGGGACATTTCCTCGACCTGCCTTGGCGCAAACTTGGCACTTCTAGGACCAGACCTTGATGTCATGAAACACAAGTTTGAAACCCGGAGGGCTTGATATGAGGTACTTGGCCAGTGGCCCAAAATAGGCGCACTGGCGCACTCATGACTCCGTTGAGGACCTGATATTGAAATGAGGACATCTCCTTCATCTGGACTACGATTTGAGTCATTCTTTTTGCGTTCTTTCCAGATTTTACCTATCTTTCTAACTCTGTACAAGTCTCACAAGATTGATCATTTTCTACTATTGATGTCATGAAATCATTCAAAAGACATGTAAGAGAGGCATATAAAGACATCAAAATCATGCATAAATAACGACTGATCATGGCTCACACTTTGCAATCGAACCTTTGAGGCACTCATGAGGAAATATGGAGTCACACATAGGATCTCGACTCCCTATCATCCCCAAACTAGTGGACAAGATGAAATCTCAAATAGAGAAGTCAAGACCATCCTTGAGAAAACCGTGGGACCATCAAGGAAGGAATGGTCCAACAGGCTCAATGATGCCCTTTGGGCATATAGGACCGCTTACAAGGTACTTATTGGCAGGTCCCCATTTCGGCTTGTCTATGGAAAAGGTTGCCACTTACCCGTGGAGTTGGAACACAAGGCCTTTTGGGCCATCAAGCGTGTCAACATAGACATAGATGAGGCATGATATCATCGAAAGCTTAAGCTGCAAAAGCTTGGAGAATTAAGGAATGAAGCTTATGAATGCTCAAGAATCTACAAAGAAAAATTCAAGGCCTACCACGACAAGTACCTGGTCCATAAATCCTTCTTGGGAGGACCGAAGTTACTCTTATTCAATTCCCTCCTCGAGTTCTTTCAAGTAAAGCTTAGATCACGATGGTCAGGCCCCTATTAAAGTCCTACATATGGTGCCGTGGAGATCACGTCATACCACAATGGCTTTGAATTGAAGGTCCATGGCCATCACCTGAAACCATACTTAGAAGCTGTTCCAATTCCTGCTTTTCAAGAGGTAGACCTGGCCATACCTACCCTTACTTGACTTGTGCGCCACTACTTGCCTAGACGTTAAATCCGGCGCTCCTAGGCGGCAGCCTAGCCTTGGTTTTTGTATCTTTCCCTTCTCTTTATGTTTTCTGGTTTTCATGCCTCCTTAAAGTCTTTACTTATTTTGATCTTTTAGTTTTCACTAGTTAACATTGAGGACAATGTTTAGTTTAGGATTGAGGGTGTGGATTAAAAATTTGCAACATTTAGGTTTGGGGGTACACGGCTAGGAACTTAGTACATTATTTGTAAATAAGTTACATCTGTTGAATAAATCATTAGTGTCTTACTAGAGCTATGCCATACTTAAGTTTGTACCGTATCTTTTCACTTAATGCCTAACTTCAAGAAATTAAGCTAAAAGATGACTTTGTTTAAGTGAACTTTAGAAAATTAGTGGAGACTACCCCATGTGAGATTTTGAGCCTAATACCTTTCAATTCTTAAACACTATTCAATTCTTTTTATATTGATTGATCTCAATATTATCACTTTGCATTGAATTTTAAAGAACTAACATCTTATGTAGAGGCTCTTGATTCTCAGTTGGATGTACCATAAGAAGTGATGTAGGCTATGCATGATTGAGCCCTGCAAAAGCCATATATGTCCCTTTGCATGCTCCCTTAACCCTCTTTTAAACCAAACAGATAACCCTTTCTTTCATCACCCTCCTCAAAACTGAGCCCTAGATAGGAAGCCCTCAATCTTGACCAATTCCCTATAGCTTAGGTTTTGACAAGGCCGGGCCAAATGAAGTTCATGACATGGAGGGGAAGACATGCCTCAAAGTGTGAAAAATCAGAGGCAAGTCGCAAGGGCACACCAAGGACATGTCAAGCCATGTTAAACCCAAATGAGGAAAAATGTGAAGTTGATATCAGGGGAATGTCTTAGACATCCCAAGTGACCAAAAGTCCTATCTTGGACAGAAACCAAAACAATGTAAACCATTGCATGATCTTGGCTTAGTTAGAAAAAAAAACAGAAAAAAAAGAATGTATGAAGTTAAAGAATAAAGAAAAGGAAATACTAGCTAAGCCAAGTGAACCAATGGAAATAGAAGTCACAAATTACCCTCCAAAGAAATCAAACCTTCAATTGATGAGTCCAGCGAAGATGCCAAGTCTGGCTGTGAGTACAAAGAGAAGAAGATCAAGTTTCCAAGTCATGGTACTTCATGCCTTGTCAGAGCCGAGGCTTTTGAATTCCAATCCCTTTCTTCTTGCTTGGAGTTAAGGTATGTTTCTACATTCTTAAAGTTCAATTCCTTCATGAGATTGATGTTTAGAAATTGCCTTTCTTTCATACTATTTCATATGCGATTATATTTGCTTCCTTTGCATAAACTCATCACATATGCTTGTAAAGAGTGAAACCTTAGGATTCATGAAAGAAATTGAGAATTGCCTAGTGAGGTTAGAGTTGAGGCGAAATCTTTCCAAGGCATTTGAACTTTGTTTTTTTAAGCTTGAAATCTTGAAGTAAAAGGCATTCATATCTAACACATGGCACGTACTCGACATTGGCATATCTTTAGTTTGGTATGACATGATCTATCTGCATTGTTCCATATTAATTTGTTAGGTATTCTGTTTAGTATTTTGTTTGTGTTTTAGTTGTTAAGTAAAAGGAGACAAAACTCCTCCTACTAGGTGAACCTAGGGGTTTAAGTGTTCTATCCTTAATTAGATTGATTCTTTTAGTTTTACTTCAGTTTTATTCTTTGTTTTGCTCGAGGACTAGCAAAAGCTAGGTTTGGGAGTATTTGTTAGATCAAATTTCCTACATGCGTTTGATGCCATATTTAGTCCCTTTACTTGTATTTTGTTAGAAATAAGGCCATCCATAGTAGAAAGTGGTACTTTTGTGAGACATGGCAATTCCATCCTTGAGAAAACCGTGGCACCAACAACGAAGGATTCGTCCAACAAACTCAATGATGCCCTTTGGGCATACAAACAACATACAAGACACCAGTTGACATGACTCCTTTTCGGCTTGTTTTTGGCAAAGGCTGCATTCACCTGTGGATTTAGAACACAAAGCCTTTCGGGCAATCAAGCGTGTCAACATCGATATTGATAAGGCAGGACACCATAGGAAGCTTTAATTGCAAGAACTTGAGGAGCTAAGGAATGAAGTCTATTAGAGGTCACGGATATACAAGGAAAAATCCAAGGCCTACCATGACAAGCACTTGGTCCGCAATACTTTCCAAGTAGGAAAAATGGTCCTCCTTTTCAACTCACGACTTAGGTTTTTCCCAGGCAAACTGAAGTCTAGATGGTCTGGCCCTTTCTTGGTCACTAAGATACTGCCTCATGGTGCCATTGAACTCAGCAATGCTAAGGGAGACGCATTCAAAGTAAATGGACACAGCTTCAAGCCTTATCATGAACCACTTCAGAGCCATGACATTGAAAACTCTGACCTAGCTGTGCCATCCCTTGCTTGACCTGCAAGCCACGTCTTGCCAAGACATTAAATCCCGCGCTCCTAGGAGGCAACCAAGCCCTGGTTTTTGCTTCCTCCCTTTTCATTATGTTTTCTTTTCTGCATGCCTCCTTTTCATCTTTACTTATTTTGATCTTAGTGTTTTAACCTGTTAACATTGCGGACTATGTTTAGCGTAGGTTTGGGGGTGTGGATCAAAATTTTGCAACATTTAGGTTTGGGGATAAATGACTAGGAACTTAGTACTTTACTTGTTAATATATTATATTGTGAATTAGTCATTGGTGTCTTACTAGAGCCATGCCAGGCTTAAGTTTGTACCTTATCTTTACACTTAATGCCTAACTCCAAGAAATTGAGCTAAAAGATAACTTTGTTTAAGTGAACCATAGAAATTAGTGGAGACTACCCTATGTGAAATTTTGAGCCTATTGCCTTTATTTTTGAGAGATTTACTTTGTTCTACTCTTAAACATTATTCAATTCTTTCTTCATTGATTGATCTCATTATTATCACCTTCCATTGAATTTTAAAGAACTATCATCTTATGTAGAGGCTCTTGATTCAAAGTTGGGTAGACCATAAGAAGTGATGTAGGCTATGCAAGTTTGAACCCTCTAAAAGCGATATCTATCCCTTTTGCATTCTCCCTTAACCCACTTTGCAGCCAAACAATTAACCCTCTCTTTCATCACCCACATCAAAACTGAGCCCTAGATAGGAAATTCTCAATCTTGGCCATTCTCTATAGCTTAGGTTTTGACATGGCCGCGCCAAATGAAGTTCATGACATGGAAGGGAAGACAAGCCTCAAAGTGTGAAAAATCAGAGACAAGCCGCAGAAACGCACTAAGGAGACATCAAGCTATGTCACGGCCAAAAGAGTCCAATTGTGAAATTAATGTAGTAGGAAATGTCATAGACATCCCAAGTAACCAAAGTCCTACCTTGGACAGAAAATACAACACAATGTAAACCATTGCATGATCTTGGCTTAGTTTGAGAAAAATATAGAAAGAAAGAAAAAATTTGTGAAAAGAAAATAATAGAAACAAATAAAGAAAAAAAAACAATGAGCTAAGCCAAGTGAGCCAATGAGAAAAAAAGTCACAAGCCATCACCATTCATAGTTCAAGATTCATGAAGCCATTGAAAATGCCTTGTCAGAGCCTAGGCTTTTTAATTCCAATCCATTTTTTCAAAACCCTTGAGCCTAGCCCCATTACAACCCTTGAATGAAGACCTAACTGATCTTATGGGAAGTCTTGCTTAGAGTTAAGGTATGTCTCTACGTTCTTAAAGTTCAATTCCTTCATGAGATCCATTTTCAGAAATTGCCTTTCTTTCATGCTATTTCATATGTGATTATATTTGATTCCATAACATAAACTCATCACATATGCTTGCAATGAGTGTAACCTTAGGATTCATGAGAGAATGAGAGTTGGCTAGTGAAGTTAGAGTCGAGGCGAAATCTTTCTAAGGCATTTGAACTTTGTTGTTTTGAAGCATGAAATTTTGAAGTAAAGGGCATTCACACTTACACATGGTACTTACTTAAGACTGGCATATCTTTAGTTTGGCATCATATGATTGATTTACTGGGTTCCATATTAACTTTTTAAGTATTTTGTTCAATATTTTGCTTGTGTTTTAGTTGTTAAGTAAAAGGAGACAAAACTCCTCCTACTAGGTGAACCTAGGGGTTTAAATGATCTATCCTTAATTAGATTGAGAATTTTGGTTTTTATTTCAATTTTTATTCTTTTTTTTGCTCGAGGACTAACAAAAGCTAGGTTAGGGGGTATTTGTTGGGTCTTAATTCTTACATGTATTTCATGCCATATTTAGTCCCTTTACTTTCTTTTTGTTAGAAATTAGACCGCCCATAGTAGAAAGTGATGCTTTTGTGAGACATGTGCAGGAATTAGAAAGAAAATGTAATTCTAAGAATACAGGAAAAAGAATGACTCAAATCGGAGTTCAAATGATGGAGATGTCCTCAATTCAATATCGGGTCCTAAACTAGGCCCTGCGCCCATGCGCCCTATTTTTGGCGCAAACCAAGTACCTCAAATCAGGCCCTCTGTGACAGGAACCTTCCCAAATTTCACCACGAAATCCGTGAAAGGCCCTGCTTCCATCTTACAGCCTTAGACAACCGGGTTAAAACCTGAAATACCCTTATTGCCTCAAAAATATCGAATGAAAATTTAATGGGAACCCGACCTAAACTCCCATGTAACTAATTGACCATCATCCTCCTGTTAGACGAAGGATATTCTAGTAGTTCACACAACTACCCCTGAAGACTTCTACGGGGAGTAAAACAAAATAACCGACGTGTCACCCTTGTGTGAACCATCAATTACTCGTTAATCCAGGTCACCGTCCACACCACCCACTGACCTTAATAACGAAAGTACACCTGCCACATCTCAGGCATTGGTCACACTTTGTGATCGTAATCATCGTACATATACCAAAAGGTTCTTTGCCTATCGTATCGTCGATTCAGTTATCACACCATAGCTATTCAATGTTCAAGACTTCGTTGACTTGAGATGCATTGACTATACCTCGAGCCGTAACCCGATATCTCGGCTCTTTCCAAGCCATTGTAATGACCCGGACAAAAAATTAAAGTAATTTGAGAATTTAATTAAGGAAATGACGATTTTACCCTCGATTTCAGAGAATTTACGTTCATAGACTTGGGTCGTTGCGTAAGTCTAGAACTCCCGAGTTCATAGACAGGCGGCATGCAGAAAAAGGAGACCCGGTGAGAGCGTTGTGGGTCTAGAATCTTCAGGGGCAGTTTTATCATTTCAAAAAAGTCCAAAATTAGGGGGATAATTTTCTCTCTCTTCGGAGACTCTGCTCAGACCGGGGCTCAGACTCTCTCTCTCCTCCTTCAAACGGTCTCTTTCTCCCCGTGTGATCACCTCACCACCATCACCTTCATCGTCCCATTTTGGGGTCGATTCGACCAAATCCAAGGCCATGGAATTCTTCCCCTCGACTCCAGGAGCAGTTTGGTTTCATTCTCGAGGTGGGAGAGTTGCCGTAGATGATGAGTGGAAGAGGAGAGGTGGACCGAAACTTCTCAGCCAGATTCCGATCAAACCGGGTATGATTTCGAACTCCCCACTTCGTTTCCGAGCTCCTGACGTTGCATAGATCAATCCACATGTGTGGATCGTAAAAATCGGGGCAGTTTGGGAAGAGTTAGAGGGTCGCTGTAAATGGTGGATTCCAGCAAGAATTCCCAGACTCCGGCCACTGAAGACGATGATGACGGCGGTGGTCTGGTAATCGTCCCCGACGAACTCCGATGACTGGTTAGAACTGCGATTACTGACGCGGCATGCTACCTAACAGCCACTTGGCAACACAATCAGCATCCAGTCAGCAGTTAGTTAACCGTCGGGTCAATTGACGTCGTTAGGGTTTGACGGAATATGCGGATGGCGTTAGCATATTCCATCAAAAGGTAACGGTGTTATGATGGAACGCTAATGCCGTTAGTTTGGACGGAAGATTCCGATTCTGTCAAGATGTTCCGTCAGGTTCGACGAAATATTCCATCAGAGCAACGAAATATTCCACCGTGGCAGTACAGACGTGCGTAGCGGTGCATGGCTAACGCGTGGCGCGTGGTCCAGTCTTCTATCGGCTCGTGGTCCAGTCTTCTATCCGCGCGTGGGGCTATTTCCCGGCCCACGGTGACGCGTGGGGTTTTTTCCCAGCCCACGACGACGCGTCTCTAGGGTTTTGGAATATTCCGGATCGGATTTTGGTGGTTTTGAGGACTTTGGAGTTCGTTTAGAGCCCCATTTGAGTTATCCCAGCTATTTGGACTACCACGGAGCGGGTTTTGGCTCGGGGGGTCAGGGAGCTGGGTTATTCCTTGGGGCTAGGGCTTCCTTGAGTTGATACTTTGGATATACTGTGAACGGAGTGGGTTTCTGGGATTTCGTGGCATGCGTACTTCTATGTATTATGTTATACCACGGATTGCGATTTGGATTTTGACCCTAATGAATTATCTGAGGTATGTTGTGGAAGATTCCATCGTACTCTCAGGATGAGCTAGGCTATTGAGCTACGGCTCGAGTTCAGCCGAGATATCGGGTACGACTTGGGATGAGCTAGGTTAGTGAGCTACGGCTCAAGATGAGCCGGGATATCGAGTTACGACTCGGGGTAAGTCAATCAGACTCAATTCAACCAAGTCTGGTACCTTCGTCATCAGGGTTAGTGGGTGGTGTGGGCGGTGATCTAGATTGATGGGTCATTGACGGTTCACATGAACGTGACACGTAAGTTGTCTTGTTTGATTATGGAGGAGGTCCTCCGAGGTAGTTTGTGAACTACTGGGCTATCCTTCATCTGACAGGTAGGTGAAGGTCAATCAGGTACAAATGAGGTTATGTTGGAACTCCTGTAATGTTTATTTGATGTTTCCAAAGATTAAGGGTATTCCAGGTATTAACTTTTGTGGTTAAAGGCTGTCAGACGGGAGCAGGGCTTTTCACGGGTTTCAAGATGAAATTCAGCAAAGGTCCTGTCAATTTGGTATCATAGCTCTAGGTTTCATTTCCTGCAGACTGCACACTTGTGTGCAGATGGTTCTTGTCAGCGAGATGCCTCCAAGACATTTATCTCTTCAACGACCTAGAACTTAAGGAGGCGGAGAATGCATAGTGGATATGAGGTGCCAAGATTTTGTGCTTAAGCTAATTTGGGCAGACCCTGGAGCTGTTGGATCGGGCGATGATAATCACGGGCGAGGTAGGCACCGCCGTTGCAGGTGAGTGGACTTTGTTTTATATAACTATAATGCATGCCTATTTCTTTTTATTTGTTTTAAATGGTTTGGTATCCATTGAATTTGGTTAATAAGGATTTGGTAAAATGAATTATTATTTGTGCTCGACCCAGTTACATGGTTTTGTCTTGATAGATTTGGATTTCGGTCGAGTCCATGATTTTTGGGTTTAGACCCGATTTTTCAATGAATTTGGCTTGTGCCAAGAAACAAAGATTTCAAAACATGGATTTTTGTTTTCACTGAATTACTGTCCCCGAGGGTCGAGGTTTTTCTCTAGCACATGATTAGGGGTATTTCCCATCACATGTTCGTCGAGGTTTCTCCGACTAGCGTCGAAGGGTATTTCTCCTCCAGAACATTGAGGGGTTCTCCGATGTTGGCGTTGCAAGATATTTCTCCACCACATCATTGAGGTTTCTCCGATACTGGCGTTGTAGGGTATTTCTCTGCCAGATCGTTGAGGGGTACTCAGATGTCGGCGTTGCAGGGTATTTCTCCGCCACATCGTCGAGGGGTTCTCCGATGTTGGCTTTGCAGGGTATTTCTCTGCCACATCATCGAGGTTTCTCCGATACTGGCGTTGTAGGGTATTTCTCCGCCAGATCGTTGAGTGGTTCTCCGATGTTGGCGTTGCAGGGTATTTCTCCGCCACATTGCTGAGCTTTCTCCGATACTGGCGTTGTAGGGTATTTCTCCGCTAGATCGTCGAGGGGTTGCTCCGATGTTGGCGTTGCGGGGTATTTCTCCGCCACATCATTGAGGCTGTCTATGCGTTGTACTGGGACCCTCATATATAGAGATACTCAGATATGTGGAGGGATTTCTCCGAGACTGGCAAGGTAGGGCATTTCCTCTGCCAGATCGTTGATGTTTTCTTATACTGACGTGGCAGGGTATTTCTACGCCAAATCGTTGAAGCAGACTACACGGAGTACAGAGATCTGTATAACTTCGCAATATCTTCGGATGCACGTGTACCTATCTGACCCCTCACTTTGAGGTATATTCGGTCATGTGACATCATGACTTGAGGTAATTGTAGTTATGTTGGGAGTAGGCCTCGCGGTGGACCTCTCGGGTTCAGAGCCTTGCTTTGAGGTTTGTTCCGGGCAGAATGGATTCTGGTGCCGTCAGGATGTCTCCTGGATGTTGTTCTCACCTACGGTTTGTTGTCAAGACGGGAACAAAGAAACGTGCAAGGTGCACCAGTTCAATTGGGAATCGCAGCAGAGGTTCAGTTCACCTGAGTTAAGGGAATTTGGGGGACGAAATTCCTTTAAGGGGGGCAAATTGTAACGACCCAGACCAGAAATTAAAGTAATATGAGAATTTAATTAAGGAAAGGATGATTTTACCCACGGTTTCTGAGCGGTTCGGGAGTCACTTTTTGTCTGGCAGTACTTTTGGAAGTTTTTCTTGGGTCGTTACGTAGGTCTCGAACTCATGAGTTTGTAGATAGGCAACACGCGGAAAATGGGGACTTGGTGAGAGCGTTATGGGTCTAGAAGCTTCAGGGCAGTTTGGTCATTTCAGAAAAGTCCATAATTAGGGGATATTTTTCTCTCTCTTTGGAGACTTTGCTCAGACAAGGGCTCAGACTTTGTCCCTCTCCTCCCTCAAACACTTTCTCTCTCCCCGTGCGATCACTGCACCACCATCACCTTCATCTTCCCATTTTGGGGTCGATTCGACCAAATCCAAGGCCATGGAAGTCTTCCCCTCATCTCCACGAGCAGTTTGGTGTCATTCTCGAGGTGGGAGCGTCGCCGTAGACGGCGGGTGGAAGAAGAGAGGTCGACCAAAACTTCTAGGCTAGATTCCGATCAAACCAGGTATGATTTCGAACTCCCGAATTCATTTCTGAGTTCCTGGCGCCGCGTAGATCAATCCCCAGGTGTGGATCGTAACAATTGGTGGAGTTTGGGAAGAGTTAGAGGCTCGCTGGAAAAGGCGGATTCTGGTGAGAAATCCCAAATTTCGGCCCCCGGAGACGGTGGCGGTCTATTCATCGTATTTGACGAACTCCGATGACTGGTTTGAATTGTGGTTGCTGATGTGGCATGCCACCTAGCAGCCACGTGGCTACCAGTGAGCAGTTGACTCAGCAACCACATGGAGCCACGTGGCAACACAGTCAGCATTTAGTTGACCGTTGGGTCAACTGCCGTCGTCAGGGTTTGACGGAATATGCTGACGGCGTTAGCATATTCTGTCAAAAGGTAACGGTGTTATGACGGAACCCTAACGCCGTTAGTTTGGATGAAAGATTCCGATTCTGTCGAAATATTCCCTCTGGTTCGATGGAATATTCCATCAAAGCGATGAAATATTCTGCCATGACAGTACAGACACGCGTGGGGCGTGTGGCAGCCCGTTGCCGGCACGTGGCTCGTAGTTCGGTCTTCTATCGGTGCGTGGCGGCACGTGTATAGGATTTTGGAACATTTTGGATCGGATTTTGGTGGTTTTGAGGCCGTTGGAGTCCGTTTAGAGCCCTGTTTGAGTTATCCCAGCTATATGGATGACCACGGAGTGAGTTTTGGCTTGGTGGTTCAAGGAGCTGGGTTATTCCTTGGGGCTAGGGCTTCCTTGAGTTGATACTTTGGATATACTGTGAACGGACTGGGTTCCCGGTATTTCATGGCATGCGTACTTCTATGTATTATGTTATACCACAGATTATGATTTGGGTTTTGACCCTAATGAATTATCTGAGGTATGTTATGGAAGATTTCATCATACTCTAAGGATGAGCCGGGATATTGAGCTACTGCTCGAGTTGAGTCGAGATATCAGGTACGACCTGGGATGAGCCGGGTTAGTGAGCTACGTAGCTCAAGACGAGCAGGGATATCAAGTTACGACTTAGGATAAGTTATTCAGACTCAATTCAACCAAGTATTGTACCTTCGTCATCAAGGTCAGTGGGTGGTGACCCAGATTGACGAGTCGTTGACGGTTCATACGAGGGTGACACTTCTGTTGTCTTATTTGATTACGGAGGAGGTCCTCCGAGGTAATTTGTGAACTACTGGGCTATTCTTCGTTTTACCGGTAGGTGAAGGTCAATTAGGTACAGAGGAGGTTATGTTGGAACCCCTGTAAAGTTTATTTGATGTTTCCAAAGATTAGGGGTATTCTAGGTATTAACTTTTGTGGATAAAGGCTGTCAGACGGGAGCAGGGCTTTTTGCGAATTTCGAGATAAAATTCGGGAAGTATCATGTTAGCCATAGTTCAATATTCATGCTCTTTCTGAGCCTCAATCCAATACCCCCGTCGTAGCTGCCACTCCCAGCCTTAGCTCGCACTTCATCGGCCTATGATTGAATCCTCTATGACCTAGCTCGTATAATTCGTCAGGGTCGAAACCCAAACCACAATCCCTGTCCGAAGCCCTAAAATAAATTATTAGCTGGGTCTATGCCGCAACTATATAACCTCGAGCCAAGCCCGATATCCATTTACCAAATCAATATCCTTGACAATACTAAACCAAAAATATAACAAATCAGTCTTAATTCTAAAAAATGCATAATGATAAGACATTCGGTAAATCCCTTTAAACCTTTAGCTTTAGTTTTCGAGCCACAAAAGGATGCTAATATATTCCTAATTTCTCTCAATTTCCACCATTCACAATCCGTGGTATGAAATAATACATAGAAATACGCATGCCTTGCAATGCCGGAAACCAAGTTCACTCATAGTACATCCAAGGTACCAACTCAAGGAAGCTTAAATTCCAAGGAACCCTTTTAACATCTTCTTGACGAAGCTCCCTTGACCCTTGAACCAGAACCTACCCCGTAACCACACAATCCAAACTAAAATGACTTAATTAGGGCCCTAAACATACTCAAATGGCCTCCAAACAGCCAAAACCCGATTCGAAACATGCCAAAACTCTAGACATGAGCCGGTAGAAGACTGGACCATGCGCCACGTGATGGCCACACGTCCCCACGCGCGTCTGCACTGTCACGATGAAATATTTCGTTCCTCTGATGGAATATTCTGTCGAACCTGAGGGAAGCAGAATATTCTGTCCAACCTAACGGCGTTAGGGTTCCGTTATAACGTTGGTACCCTTTGACAGAATATGCTAACGACGTCAGTATATTCCGTCAAACCCTGACGGCATCAGTTGACCTAATGGTTGACTAACCGCTGACTGGACTACTGACTGTGCTGCCACATGGCTCCGCTTGGCAGCTGAGTCAGCTACTGACTGGTCACCACGTTGCATCAAGGTGGCATGCCACGTCAGCCTACCTCAGTCGAACCAGTCACCGGAGCTAGTTGAGGATGACGATCGGACCGCCCCGTTGCCGGTGGTCGGAATCTGGAAACACTGGCCGGAATCTGCCATTAACGACCGAAAGCTCAAGATTTTCCAGATTCCTACAAACCCCACCATTTTTTATGCTCTATGCACCTAGATTCATCTACTCGACTCCAGGAGTCCAAATCTGAGCTCAAAAGTGGAGAAACTCACATCATTTACCTAGAAACCGTCAAGAAGATTCGGCTCCATCTCTGACCTTCGATTCCACCATGTCCGGTAGTTTCCATGCCTCGAAACTGGCGTCAATTGACTCATAGGGTCGAGGGGATTACTTCCCTAGCCTTGGATTCAACTGAATTGACCCCTACCTGATCAAAAATGGTGGTGGTAGTCTTCGGAATCTCACAGGGAGAGAGAGAGAGTCGAAAGAGGAGAGAGAGTGATTCCGTGAGGAGAGAGGGGAAAAATCAAGAAAAATCTTGAAAAAGGGTCTTCTATGTAAAAGATCAACCGACCCATATTATCGAACTACCCCTGGGCTTCTAGACCCATAACTTCCTCATCCGAACTCCATTTTCCGCATGCCACATGTCTACGAACTCGTGAGTTCGAGGCCTACGTAACAGTCCAAGAAAAACTTCCAAAAGTACTTCCAGAAAAATTTGACTTCCAAACCCCTCCGAGACTGAGGGTAAAATCATCTTTTCCCTAATTAAATTCTCAAAATACTTTAATTTCTTATCCGGGTCGTTACACTCCGGGTCCCAAAGATTTTTCTAAGGACATTCAAACTAAGGCCATGGAATTCCTTTGTCATGACACTATCGGAGTCAGGACATGTCCTGAGCATATCCCAAAGAAACCCAATACTAAGGCTCAGATCATGCCCTTGACATGTCTAGGAGTGCGCCAATATGTGTCCGCCATAGTATTAAGTCCCAGTCGAGGTTCCAACCATGGGGTGCCTTCTCCACGCTTCAATAAAGGATGTCCAAGCCCGTGTCCCTGACACTTTGTCAAGACAAGGAGCAACTGCACCAAAGACGAGTTCTTGGGTTTGCCCTAAATTCAGGCCTTGATGGCCACGACCATTCTAGGCGCAGGTCATGTCCCTAACCCGATCCAATAAGTTCCAAGAAGTCCATTTTCATGCCTACAAATATTTGATCGAGACACGAAGTGTTTTTAGACTCTTTGGCATGTATAGAAGTTATTCAAATGTGAAGGGGAGCTATGTTGCGCCATTTCCATCCCAAGGGCCAAGTTCTCAGTTTCCAGCGTCTGCCCATATTTCTGGCTGTCTACCATACGGCCAGCTTACATTGACACTTCTAGCTATGTTCTGAATGGTTCTCATAGATTTTAGGACTTTGTATTTACTTTGAAGTACATTAAACATTCTAGATTAAATGCACACAATCCTTAAGAATAATATCCTATCAACCGCACTAATCAATAGACAATATAGTGGTACAAGCAAGGGTCGTTCCCACAATGACTTGACTCAACAATGTACTCAAACCAATAGATTGTTTAGTTCAAAAGTAGGTACTCAAAACAGAAACAAAACACTAATTAGATATGTTTGACACTAAACAAAAGACACTAAATAGGACACGGACAAAGGTGGGTGTTTAGCTCAAACGATGCTAGCAAAATAAATATCTTAGAAAAGTAAATAACAAAGAATTGAAGTCAATTAAAGGCAAGTTAAGGCAGTCCCTATCCACACCTAACCACAACGTTTTCTAACTGGGTTTGCAAGGTTCAATTATCATGTTCATTACTTGGCCTAGTGCCCATGCAAAAGTCCGGCTAAGGCTCTGTCAAATATTTTATTTCCTTCTTAGTTTGTATGTTAAGTGCATGATGTGTACACCAACTTCTATCCAATTAGGCCCGAAAGGAAGCATTAAGAACAAAAGAAAATTTGAGTCACTACACTAACCCTAGAAAGTGATGTGCATTCTAGGAATGTCATGAGTCGAATTACAAGATCATTGCATAATGTAACCTTTTGATGCAAAGTCATCCGTGAATCATGTTATTAAAATAGCTAATTCTAACAACATAATAAAATAGTAGTTTAAGCAGTAATTCAACACACCAAGATGAATACAATTATCAAAACCATGCGTCAAAACCAAGTCATGAAGTTGCCATAGTTAGGGCTTCAAGATCAGCCCAAACTTGGGCTAGGCTGCCTCCTAGAAGCGCTTTATTTAACGTATGGGCAAGACGAGGCTAGCATGCTAGGTACTTGGTGCCTACGGAGTTGCAAGAGCCTCGGGGATTGAATTGGGAGGAACCTCGAAGTAATGCTTGAGGCGATGACCATTTACCTTGATCGGCTCCTACTTGATTGGGTGCTGGATTTCAACGACACCATGAGGAAAACCATTAGTAATAATAAACAGTCCGGCCCACCTAGAACGCAACTTACCTAGAAATATTTTGAGGTGTGAGTTGAAGAGGAGGACATTATGTTCAATCTGAAAGTGCTTCTTCTAAATATGTGTGTCATGAAAAGCCTTAGTCTTTTCCTTCTAAATCATAGCACTTTCAAAAGCCTCATTTCGGAGATCCTATAATTCACTTAGCTGAAGCTTTCTATGAATCCCGGCTTCATCCCAATCCATTTTCATCTTTTTAATGGCCCATAATGCCTTATGCTCCAATTCCACTGGTAAGTGGCATCCTTTCCCGTAGACAAGTTTAAATGGATACATGCCAATGGGGGTCTTGTAGGTCGTCCTGTATTCCCACAACGCGTCGTTTAATCTATTGTACCAATCTTTTCAGCTTGGGCTCACAGCTTTCTCCAATATGGCCTTCATCTCTTGGTTTGAAAGTTCAGCTTGGCAACTATTCTGAGGATGATATGGCATAGAGACTCGATGAGTGATGCCATACTTCTTCATTAGGGCTTCGAATGAGAAATTGTAGAAGTACATGCCCCCATCATTGATGATTTCCCTAGGTGCTCCGAACCTTGCTAAGATGTGACCCTACAAAAAGCTCACAACTACTTTGGCATCATAAGTTTTGGTGGGAATTGCTTCCACCCACTTGGAGACATAATCAACATCGAGTAATATGTAAAGATAACCAAAAGAGATCGGAAAATGCCCCATGAAATCAATGCCACAGTTGTCGAAGATTTCCACCACAAGGATAGGGTTTAATGGCATTTGATTCTGAGGGCCTATGTTACCTTGCCGTTGGCATCTGTCGCATATGAGAACAAACTCATATGCATCCTTAAATAACGTAGGCCAGTAGAATCCACTTTGAAGTACCTTTAGGGCCGTCTTCCTAGCCCCAAAATGACCTCCACAAGCCATGCTATGGAAGAAAGTTAGAATGGACTTCATCTCCTTTTCCGGTATGCATCTTCGAATTATTTTATTAGGATAATGCTTCCATAAGTAAGGCTCATCCCAGATGTATTACTTAGCCTTTTTAACAAGTTTTTCCTTCTTATATCTGCTCATAAACGAGGGAATGCGCTTAGTGGCCAGGTAGTTGATGATGTCTACATACCACAGATCAATGGCGTGGAGCGCGAAGAGTTGTTCGTCTGGAAAGGTCTCAACGAGTGGCAATTGAACAATGTGGCATCTGTCACAGATGAGAACAAACTCGTATGCATCCTTAAACAATGTAGGCCAGCAGAATCCACTTTGAAGTACCTTTAGGGCCACCTTCCTAGCCCCAAAATGACCTCCACAAGCCAAGCTATGGCAGAAAGTTAGAATGGACTTCATCTCCTCTTTCGGGATGCATCTTCGAATTATTTGATCAGGACAATGCTTCCATAACTAAGGCTCATCCCAGATGTAGTACTTAGCCTGTTTAACAAGCTTTTCCTTCTTATATCTGCTCATAGATGAAGGAATGCACTTAGTGGACAGGTAGTTGATGATGTCTGCATACCACGGATCAATGGTGTGGAGCGCGAAGAGTTGTTCATCTGGAAAGGTCTCAATGAGTGGCAATTGAACAACGTGGCATCTGTCGCAGATGAGAAAAAACTCGTATGCATCCTTAAACAATGTAGGCCAGTAGAATCCACTTTGAAGTACCTTTAGGGCCGTCTTCCTAGCCCCAAAATAACCTCCACAAGCCAAGCTATGGCAGAAAGTTAGAATGGACTTCATCTCCTCTTCTGGGATGCATCTTCGAATTATTTGATCAAGACAATGTTTCCATAAGTAAGGATCATCCCAGACGTAGTACTTAGCCTGTTTAACAAGCTTTTCCTTCTTATATCTTCTCATAGACGAGGGAATGCGCTTAGTGTCCATGTAGTTGATGATGTATGCATACCACAGATCAATGGTGTGGAGCGCAAAGAGTTGTTCGTCTAGAAAGGTCTCAACGAGTGGCAATTGAACAACGTCTTCATTGGAACCATGGATCAATCGGCTCATACGGTCAGCAACCACGTTTTCACTTCCCTTCTTGTCTTGGATTTCAAGGTCAAACTCTTGGAGAAGTAACATCCATCTAAGTAGTCTGGGCTCGGCGTCCTTCATAGTGAGAAGGTATGATGCGTGGTTAGTGTACATTATGACTTTGGTTTGAATCAGATATGAGCTAAACTTCTCGAGAGCGAAGATGACAACAAGCAGCTCCTTCTCGGTGGTGGAGTAGTTCAATTGGGCATCATTCAGAGTTCGACTTGCATAGTAGATGATCTGAGAGAGCATGTTCACTCGCTGCCCGAAAACAGCTCCTACGGCAAAGTCCGAAGCATCGCACATTAGTTCGAATCGTAAGTCCCAATTGGGTGGAATGATGATGGGTGATGCCATGAGCTTTCCCTTGAGTGTTTTTAATGCCTCACAGCACTCCTTGGTGAACTCAAATGTTGCGTCCTTAGTTAAAAGATCACACAATGGCCTTGTAATCTTCGAGAAGTCTTTGATGAATCTTCTGTAGAAGCCGGCGGGCCCTAAGAATGATCAAACTTCTTTGACTGTGGTAGGGTACGATAATCTATCTACAATGTCTAGTTTGGCCTTGTCGACTTCAATGCCTCGATTGGAAATTACATGGCCCATAATGATTCCTTGTTGTACCATGAAATGGCACTTCTCTGAGTTGAGCACTAAGTTGCTTCTCGACAGCGTTCCAACAATCTGGATAGGTTAGCTAAACATGACCAAAAACTGAGAAGTCATCCATGAAGACTTCGATGATGTCCTCCACCATGTCGGAGAAGATGCTCATCATGCAGCGTGGGAAGGTAGCTGGGGCGTTGCAAAGACCAAAAGGCATCCTTCTGTACGCAAACTTACCATAAGGAGACGTAAATGTTGTCTTCTCTTGGTCTTCCAGGGCTATAGAGATTTGATTATATCCTAAGTATCCATCCAAGAAATAGTCGTACGAATGGCCGGCCAAGCGCTCAAGCATTTGATCGATGAAGCGCAAGGGAAAGTGATCCTTGAGTTTGGTTGTGTTGAGCTTCCTATAATCAATGCACACTCTCCATCCAGTCTAGACTCATTGAGGTACGAGCTCATCATTCTAGTTTTTGATGACCGTGATTCCACTCTTCTTTGGCATGACTTCAACCAGGCTCACCCATTTGGAATCACTTATTGGATACATAATACTGACGTCAAGAAGTTTAAGTACTCCTTTCTTCACCACTTCCTTCATTGGTGGATTCAACCTTCTCTGCTCTTCTCGTAATGGTTTGACGTCTTCTTCGAGAAGCATTTGACGCATGCACTTTTCAGGACTTATGCCTTTGATTTCTGCAATCGTCCATCCAATTGCCGTTTGATTAGCCTTCAGAACTTGTATCAACTCCTTTTCTTCTTCCGTACTTAGGTTCGATGCAATGATGACCAGAAGGGTTTGATTGTCCCCTAAGTATGCGTACTTCAAGTATTCTAGCAATGGCTCTAGTTCAAGTTCAGGTGCTTTCAAGATGGATGGCAAGGTCTTTTGGGCCATGAGGGGTATGGCTTTGAATGGATGCTTGTGGAATGGAAGTGAAGGCACGGCATTGAGGAACCTTACCTCCTCAACCACGTTATCATCAAGGGACTCCTCGGTTTGTGAAGTGTTGGTGATGGCCTTTTCGAGATCATCCTTCATGCTTGAGTTTTCAATTGTTTTCTATAGTAGCATGTCTATCGTATTCAGAGGGAAGTTCACGATAAGTTCTGTAGGATATTGGATGGTGTTGTGGATTGAAAACGTCAGCAGTTTTTCCAAAACCTTGATGGAGACTTGGCCATTTTTGACATCAATTAAGCATTCTGACGTGGCTAGGAGAGGCCTTCCAAAGATGAGTGGAGGTTCCTCGTTTTGGTCAATTCTATCCATCCTCAGAATGTAGAAGTCCGCCGGGATACATGTATCTCCAATTTGCACTAGTACGTCCTCAAGTACGCCCATGTGATTAGTAACAAAGGCGTTAGCTAATCTCACACATATGTGTGTTGGTTTGAGCTCTCCCAAGTTGAGCGATTAGTAGATGTGAAACGACATGGTGTTGACTGATGCTCCTGTGTCGCAAAAGCAATGCTTGAATCGCTTCGATTGTATGACACATGGGAGTGATGGAGGCCAAAGATCATTCGCCTACAGTAGCATGCGCAGAAGTGCAGCAGAACATGCCTTAGGAATTTCAATGATGTCATTAGAGCTGAAACCCCACTTTCTGGTGACTAAGTCTTAGATAAGCTTTGCGAAGATAGGCATGTGCTTGACAATCTTGTGGAAAGGTAGCGTGATTTGAAGCTTTTGCAGCATGCTTATGATTTCCTCCTCGAATTCCTACTTTTGCTTATTCTTGTTTTGGAACCTGCGAGGGAAAGGAATATTAACATCATTATCTAACTCAAAAGTCCCTTTTTTAGTTCTTTTATGAATTGAAGTGTCAGAGTGAGAGTTAAAGTTATTAGGATAATAGGTTTTCTTAGGGGAACCGAAGGCCGTGGCCCTAGTTGGCTGAGAAGGAGGGTTGGTGCCAGCCATCGAGCGATGTTGTCCTATCGTGCTGCTGTCATGCAGGTCAGGTGCTAGTGGGCCGTGAGGAGGTTCTGCCATGTGGGAGTTAGGTGCACTGTGGCGTAGGTCAGTGCTAGTCTATGCAGTTTGGTGTGGTGAGGTTTACGATACTGCCTTAGGCACGGCTCTCGGCTTCTCCTGCGGTACTGCTTGGGACATGGCCATCGGGAGGGCTGATTGAGGTGCTGTTTGCGACATTCCATAAGGCATGGCATGCGGTATGTCTTGATGAGGTGCATGCGGCATACAATTGGTCACTGCATAGTGGTGTCATGAAGATGTCACGGTGAAGTTATCCTCCTCAACTTCAAGTCCTTCAATGTTTTCTTCGTAGGCAGCTTATGTAGGGCCTCGGAGTTGCATTCCACTTTGAAGTGTGATGGCGTTTGCAGTTGGGTTGTGAAATCCCTTAGGATTTACCATCACCTGACTTGGTAGCTTCCCTTGCTCCCTTTGATTCAATTGATTTGAAATATGCCCCATTTGTCGATCTAAGTTTGCGATTGTGTTATCCGCCTTTGCCATATGGTTCCAACTTTCCTGAATGAATGCATTGGTGTTTTTCATGAATTGGATGTTCTGTTGAGCCATGGCATTGACGACATCCTCCAAAGATTTGCTTCCAGCACTCTGATTTGATGGACCTTGAAGATTCACATGTGGAGTCGTGGTCTATTGCTAGAACCCAGGTGGCGGCAATGGATTTTTGACACTTTGATTATTGCTCCAACGAAAGTTTGGATGATTTTTCCAGCCCGGATTGTAAGTGTTTGAATAAGGGTCATTTCGGGATCGTGCACCATTATTGAAGCCTCCCGCGAATTTAGCTTCTTCCACCATTGGACATTCCTGCGAAGTATGTCCCTGAATAAAGCATACGTCACAGATTTGAACTCCTTTCACCTACTCGTTGCAAAGCTTCTTCACCATTGACGTAAATTGAGCAATGACGTTTAAACAATGCAGCCCTTGTGGTAAATATCGTTTAATTGCTTACTGGTTCAGTTGTAAAAGATGCAACTTCCATTTTTGCATTATGTGTGTAAAATTACCTCCTACAGCTAGACACCGGCATGACAATCATCCTCTCAAGCTCACTTACCACACTCCTACTAGTGTTGTAAACAAGCTTGAGTTCGATGATGACAACGGTGATGATCAATATTATTGTGAAATATGCGAAGGAAAACGAGATCCCACATATTGGTTCTACTCATGCACAGATTGTGACTTCCATTGTCATCCTCATTGCATTCTAGGAATATATCCGCAAGTGAAGCTAGGGGGTGCTTACAAGCTAAGATCTCACCCACAACACCGTGTGACCCTCGTTGAGAAGAGGAGTCCCATTCCTTTTGAGAAGAGAGAAAATATTCTTCCTTGTCAAGTATGTGGAAATGCTTGTGAAGGGCTGGTCTTAGAGTGCTCAATTTGTAATATTAATATTCATCATGATTGTGAGTACAAAAGTGAATTGTTTGAGCCGTTGAAACCTAAGTTTTTTGTAAGTAAACCTGTATTGTTTTAAATAAAAATATATGAGATATTACGAATTATTATTATGTTATCATACAATTATGTTATGAGATAATTTTCTTCATAATCTTTCATCTGACTAATTAATTCACACAATCTACTAAAATAACTATCCAGAAACTCACCATCTTTCATTTTGGAATATTCAAAATCCTTTCCCATAAATTGGAACTTAACTACTCCTACTTTGATAGAACCTATGTACACATTTTCAAGCACATTCAAAGTAAATTAAGCAATGGCCTAATCTGCGAATCTTGATAGAATTTCGTCTCTTAAAGCACATTGTATAAGCCCGAGAGCTTTTGCATCTCTCTCTCTTGACATTACTCTTTTATTTCTTCTTTCTCATCCTTTGTGAAAGTTATTTCAGAACTTTCAGGTATCACATAACCATGTTCGATCAAGCTCAAGTTGGTGATAAAATTCGT
Organism: Oemleria cerasiformis; assembly: GCA_037349345.1. Lineage (NCBI taxonomy): Eukaryota > Viridiplantae > Streptophyta > Magnoliopsida > Rosales > Rosaceae > Oemleria > Oemleria cerasiformis. The sequence goes on along the minus strand of JAZGTL010000017.1, from coordinate 974,461 downwards.
CCTGGCCGATGGATATCAGGACGTGGATTTCGGACTCTCCCTGCTCCTTCTGTGTTGTGTGCTGGCGTGCCAACTCGAGACTGAGGGGCCAAGTGAGTAATCTGATGATGTTAATTTTCTTGCGCTTCTGACTTCTTTACGAAGAACTTGTTGATCGAGGAAGGAACTCGTCTCGGTCGAAGGCTCTCAGGGTTTTGGGTGCAAGGACTTTGGGATTACATTGTTACTTAACCATGGCAACGGTGATGCAGTTGGTGATTCAAATATGCGAGTGATAAGTAAGTAATCTGTGGGATTTAAATACCCACAAGTGATGGTGATGATGAATGTGTAATGTTGTAGTTTGGTCGATGTGTTGGTAAGTGATGTGGGTGATTCAATGCCAACCTGAATAGAAACTGAAGTCCATGTTGAAAAGTATAGTGGGATAGAAAAAAAAGTGCTAGGATTTAAAATGCATATGATTAAAATACGTAAACTAAAATGACAAAAAGTACAAGTAAAGTTCTCTCTGGTCCATCTTTAATCCACCCAAGAATATGATTCCTTGTTTTGGTGAGAAGTTATTAAAAAGAAAGATACGGATCAATTATGTAAATAAAGCTACATAGAAAGCATTCACTATATTCTCAAAGAAAGAGGGATAGTATTAGACTAGCGGTTCAACCCGCGCGTTGCCGCGGTATTTTTAATATTCAGAAGACATGAAAACTGTAACGACCGACCCCGAATACTCGGAAAGCCGCCTCGTTATGGCCGCCGGAAATCCTCCCAGTGCAGCCCAAAAGTATTGTTACCTGGCCCCCCTTCGAAATCCCCCAGCTGCAGCCTCTTGAGGATTCAAACCCTGGACCAAGGCTTTTTATTCCTCTCAAGGAGGACACCTTTCACCAACTAAGCTGCAGCTCAGTTGATGAAAGGTGTCCTCCTTGAGAGGAATAAAATGGCTTGGTCCAGAGTTCGAATCCTCGGAAGGTTGCAGCTAGGGAATTTTCGAACGGGGACAAGCTAACAATACCGATTGTGTAGGAGGATTCCTCTCAAGGAGGACACCTTTCACCAACTAAGCTGCATTGTAAGGACCCTTCCCAAATTTCACCTCGAAATCCGCGAAAAGCCCTTATCCCGTCTGACATCTCTTTTTCCTAAAAATTTAATACCAGGAATACCCTTTATCCTTGAATATATTTAGTAAACCTTACAGGGTTCCCGATAGAACCTCTGTACTTACTGACCACACCTACTTGTCAGACGCAGGATAGCTTACAGGTAAAAGGCGAGACCTCGGAATAGTGGTGGTCCAAAAAGTAACACACTCTGACACCAAATGTCAGTAGGTCAGACATTGCTGGAACCTCTACTGGAATAACACAAGACAACTAACTGGTCAGCCACTTGTGAACCGTCCCTAACTCGTCACTCTGAGTGGCCCACACCAACCCACTGACCCGGATGACGAAGGAACCAGACTTGGTTGAATTGAGTCTCACTGACTCGCCTCGAGCCCAACTATATATCCCTACTCCTCCAGAGCACCCCGAGTGGTAACTCGATATCTCGGCTCGTCTTGAGCCCCCGAGTGATAACTCAATATCCCGGCTCGTCCTGAGCCCCCGAGTGATAACTCAATATCTCGGCTCGTCTTGAGCCCCCGAGTGATAATTCAATATCCCTGCTCCTCCAGAGCTGCCTTAGACCTCAATGATATGGCGGAGAAAGATCCCTCGAATGCCAACATTGGAGAACCCCTAGATGATATGGCGGAGACATACCCTCTAACGCCAATCAGAGAACCCTCAACAATGTAGCGGAGAAAAACACCCTCCACGCCAATCATCGGAGAATCCCAACAAAGAATGTCGTGAGTCTTTTGAAGCCCTCAACGACAAACTCAAGGCTGCCCCTATCATCATGCCACCAAGATGGGACCTTCCTTTTGAGCTTATGTGTGATTCCTCAGCTATGCGATTGGGAAATCTTAGGCCAAAGAACGGATAAGTTGCCCGATGTTATTTATTATGCAAGTGTAAATGATGCTCAACTTAACTATTCTACTACTGAGAAGGAAATTTTAGTTGTGATATTTGCTTTAGAGAAGCTTAGGTCTTATTGGCTTCAAACAAAAGTTATTATCTATACTGACCATGCAGCTCTTAAGTACCTTCTTAACAAGAAGGATGCAAAGCCAAGGTTCATTAGGTGGATGCTATTGCTACAAGAGTTTGATCTTGTGAACAAATATAAGAAAGGAAGTGAGAATGTAGTGACTGACCATTTGAGCAGGATCATACACGGGTCCAATGAGGAAGTGAACCCACTACCTCTCTAGGAGAGCTTCACTGATGAGCATCTCTTCCATCTCATGACTTTTGACCCACTGTATGCTGACAATACCAATTATCTTGCTACTAACTTGATTCCTTCTCATCTTTCTCGGTTTCAAAGGGACCAAGCTTGTCAAACAAGCTAAGTATTACATTTGGGATAAGCCCTATCTAAGGAAACATTGTCCTGATCAACTCATACGGAGATGCATCCCAGAAACTGAAGTCAAGTCCATCTTGGACTTTGCCACAACAAGGCATGTGGAGGCCACTTTGGTGTCATGAAAACAGCTCTTAAGGTAATTCAATGCAGCTTATAATGGGCCACTATCTCCAAGGATGCTCACGAGCACGTCCTCACTTGTGACAAGTGCCAAAGACAAGGTAATATAGGCCCTAGAGATCAAAAGCCCCTACCCAATTCTAGCTGTAGAACCCTTCCCTAGTTCATTTGGTTTTACTTGCATTCTACTTGTTGTTGATTATGTTTCTAAATGGGTGGAAGCAATTCCAACCAAGACTAATGATTCCAAAGTGGTTTGTAGTTTCATCCAATCTAATATCTGGTCAAGGTTTGGCACACCACGGGCCATCATTAGCGATGGTGGCTCATACTTATGCAACAAGAGCTTTGAGGCACTCACGAGGAAGTATGGAGTCACACATAGAATCTCATCTCCATATCATCCCCAAACTAGTGGACAAGTTGAGATCTCCAACAGAGAAGTCAAGGCCATCCTTGAGAAAACCGTGGGACCATCAAGGAAAGATTGGTCCAATAGGCTCAATGACACCCTTTGAGCATATAGGACTGCCTATAAGACACCAATTGCATGTCCCCTTTTAGGCTTGTCTTTGGCCAAAGAATGCCATTTACCCATGGAGTTAGAGCACAAGGCTTTTTGGGCCATCAAACGTGTCAACATGGACCATGATGATGCAGGGCACCACTGTAAGCTTCAATTGCTAGAGCTTGAGGAGCTAAGGAATGAAGCTTATGAAAGCTCAAGAATCTACAAGGAAAAGTCCAAGGCTTATCATGACAAGCACTTGGTCTGGAAGTCCTTCGAGGTAGGACATAAGGTCCTCTTGTTCAATTCATGTCTCAAGTTCTTTCCAGGCAAGCTACTATCAAGATGGTCTGGACCCTACACTATCCTCAAGGTATGACTATAATGGATTCGAATTGAAGGTCAATGGCCATCGCCTGAAACCATACCTAGAAGCTTTTTCAAAGCCAGCTTTTCAAGAAGTGGACATGGTCGTGCCTCCCCTTACTTGACTTGCAAGGCACGTCATGCCTAGATATTAAATCCAGCGCTCCTAGGAGGCAACCTAGCCCTAGTTTGTGTTTTACTCCCTTTTCTTTATGTTTTCTATTTTGCATGCCTCTTATAACTCTTTACTTTTTGCTCTTAGTATTTCAACTTGTTAACATTGAGGACAATGTTTCGTTTACGTTTGGGGGTGTGGATCAAAATTTAGCTACATTTAGGTTTGGGGGTACACGGCTAGGAACTTAGTACTTTAATTGTTAATAAGTTACATTGTTGAATTAATCATTAGTGTCTTACTAGAGCCATGCCATGCTTAAGTTTGTACCTTATCTTTTCACTTAATGCCTAACTTCAAGAAATTGAGCTAAAAGATGGCTTTGTTTAATTGAACCTTAGAAAATTAGTGGAGACTATCCTTTGTGAGATTTTGAGCCTAATGCCTTTCTTTTTGAGAGATTAGTTTGTTCTACTCTTAAACACTGTTCAATTTATTCTACATTGCTTGATCTCATTGTTATTACTTTGCATTGAATTTTAAAGAACTAACATCTTATATAGAAGCTCTTGATTCTAAGCTTGATAAACCATATGAAATGATGTAGGCTATGCATGTCTAAGCCCTCTAAAAGCCATATATGACCCTTTGCATGCTCCCTTAACCCACTTTGAAGCCAAACACTTTAAGCCTTTCTTTCATCACCCAAATAAAAACAGATCCCTAGATAGTGAGCCCTAAATCTTGGCCATTCCCTATAGCTTAGGTTTTGACAAGGCTGTGCCAAATGAAGTTCATGACAAGGAAAGGCAATCATCAAGGTGTTAAAATTCAGAAGCCGTGGAGCCCCCAAGGGCATGTCATGGCCATGCCACGGCCAAAGGTGCCAAAGCACATATGTGATGTCAAGGGAAATGTCTTAGACATCCCAAGTGACCAAAGTCCTAACTTGGACAGAGAACACAATTTTGTAAGTCATTGCATGATCTTGCCTTAGTTTAAGGAAAAAATGTGAACAGAAAAGAAAGAAAATTTGAAAAAGAAAAGAAAAGAATGAGATAGAAAAAAAGAAGAAAGAAAAGAGAACAAATAAGCTAAGCTTAGTGAGCCAATGAGAGTCGAAGTCAAAAATTATCATTCAAGGAAATCAAGCCTCAATGTACGAAGTTATTGAAGAAAGGCCAGGCTATGCCATGGAGTCATAAGAAGTTCGAGGAGAAAATCAATTTCGTAGTCATGCTATTTCATGCCTTGTCCTAATCTAAGCTTTTGAATCCTTATCCCCTCCTTCTTAAAACCCACTAAGCCTAGCCCCATTACAACCTTTGAATGAAGACCTAACTGATCTTATGGGAAGTCTTGCTTAGAGTTAAGGTATGTCTCTACGTTCTTAAAGTTCAAATCCTTCATAAGATCTATTTTCAGAAATTTCCTATCTTACATGCTATTTCATATGTGAATATATTTGATTCCCTTTACATAAACTCATCACATTTGCTTGCAAAGAGAGAAAATCTTAGGGTTCATGAGAGAAATTTTGAGTTGCCTAGTGAGCTTAGAGTTGAGGCGAAATCATTCTGAGGCATTTGGACTTTGTTGTTTTTAAGCTTGAAATCTTGAGGAAGAAGGCATTCACAATTAACCCATGGTACTTACTTGAAATTGGCATATTCTTGGTTTGGCATGACATGATTGATTTATTGTGTTCCTTATTAACTTGTTAAGTATTCTGTTTAGTATTTTGTTTAGTATTTTAGTGTTAATTAAAAGGAGACAGAACTCCTCCTACTAGGTGAACCTAGTTGAGTCTTTTAGTTTTTGTTTAGTTTTATTCGTTGTTTTGCTCGAGGACTAGCAAAAGCTAGGTTTTGGGGTATTTGTTAAGTCATAATTCTTACATGTATTTCATGTCATATTTGGCCCCTTTACTTTTCTTTTGATTGAAATCATGTCATCCATAGTAGAAAGTGATACTTTTGTGAGACATGTGCAGGATTTAGAAAGATAACCTAATTCTAAGAATACTGGAAAAATAATGGCTCAAATCGGAGTTCAAATGAAAGAGTTACCCTCAGTTCAATATCGGGTCCTAGACATGTCCCAAGACGTGTTAGTGCGCCCTATTTAGGGCGCAGGTCAAGTACCTCGCAGCACGCCATCCGGGTCCCAAAATCATGTATGAGGACCAGGAGATGAAGCCAATGACATGCCCTTGTCATCCCAAGAATCGAGCCAGACATGTCTAGAAGTGAGCCAAGTTCCTGTTCCAGAGACATGCAAATCAAGTCCTAGGGTCGCGCCAAAGTGTGACCTCGAGTGCCCCAGAAAAGCCCAATGCATGTCCACCGTAATGCCAAGTCCCAGATCGAGGTTCCAGTCAAGGCGTGTCTTCACCACGTGTCAATGAGGTCCAAGATCGTGTCCCTAACACGCTTTCAAGACAAGTTCCCAGACGCAGAGACAAGGCGCGACTGCGCCTTAAATAAGGCCCAGGGAATGTCTCTGACATGACCCGGCAAGTTCCAATGAGTCCAATCGCCACCCTATAGCCATTCGATCGAGACATGGAGTACTTTGAGACCCCTTGGTTCATATTAAAGCCAAAATCAAGCCAAGGATGTTCCAATTTCCAGCGCCTGACCGGGGAACCTGCCCACATTCCAGCCTGGTTGCCCAGCGACCAAGTGTGTTCACACCTGCCAACTTGCATTCACACTTCCAGCCATGCTCTGATTGGTTTTCCAAGATCCTAGGGAGTTCTTATTTACTTAAAAGTGTAATAGACATTCTAGAACACTATAGACTAGGGTTTCTAATTCCAATCCTTGTAGGAGAAGGTTTTTCCCTTGTCTATAAAAGGGTGCCTTTCTTCAGCGTTTTAGTAACGCCATCTTAGACACTTAGACACTACTTACTATTTTGAGTTATTGTTCGTGAGGCTTGTTCACGAAGACCAAGTTGTGTTCTTGAAGGATTGCTTGAAGCTGTGCTTGAAGTTGGTCCTTAAGAGTATTATTTGGGTTTAATCTTTCAACTCTTTATTCCATTCAATCCATTATGTTTTTCATTATGCGTAGTGAGTAGTTTCTTTTAAGTTAGGGCTGATCTTGAAACCCTAGCCATGGTAACTTCTTAACTTGGTTTTGGCGCTTGGTTTGGTTATTGTGTTTGTCTTGGTAGATTGATTTACTACTTTTATTGAGACTATTTTGTGTTCTTAAAACTAATAACTTTATTTGCACAACTTAAAGACGATTTGGCGTCAAGGATTATAACAAACATAATTTGTAAAGAAATCTATGACACTCCTAGGGTTACCGTGTGATCCCTAGGGTTAGCGTAGTGTCATTAAATCCCTTATGTACTTAATGCTTTCTTTTGTGTTGGAAGAGCTTAAGAGACTTATAACATAATTGACTAGGAGTTTAGAGCGCTTAAGAGACCTAAACAAACAAACTAAGAAGGGACAAATTGTGTGAGAGTTGGCTTAAAAGAGCTCTTGCATGGGCACTAGACCAAGTAATGATCATGATAATTGAACCTTGCAAACCAAGTTGGAAAACCTTTTGATTAGGTGTGGATATGGACTACCTTAACTTGCCTTTTAATTTGATTACAACTCTTGTCAGTTTCTGTTTCCTTGCATTACAAGTTACTTACTTTTATAGCATCTTTTGAACTGAACCCTCCTTGTCCGTGTCTTCTTTAGTGACATTGTTTAGTGTCAAGCATATCTACTTAGTGCCTTTGTTTCCTGTTTTGAGTACCTAACTTGTGACCTAAGCAATCTATTACTTTGGTTACATTGTTGAGTCAAGTCCTTGTGGGATTCGACCCTTGCTTGTGTCACTATATTATCTATCGATTGGTGCACTTGCTAGGATATAATTGTTAAGGATTGTCTTACAAGCATTGTCATACTTTTCTTCCAACACTAGGCCAACCTAGACACCTTTGACACGGAAGGACCTCAGTTTGACACATGTTGGGCCTCCTTTTGGACTTGTCGAGAACTAAGCATGTCATTGATCAATGAAGTTGGGACAACCCACTTATTTCACTCCCATGTGACATATCTAGCATGGTTCAGGGCTTTGTCCTGCTCAAAAGCTCATAGAAAAGTCGATGGCCCAATTTGCCTCAAATCAGGGCTCTCGGGAAGTCTTTTAGGGCACAACTTGTCATGGACTTTTTATTGGTAGTTCTGGGAGTGCCTTCAGGCTCCATTAGCTTGCTAACATTATTTGAAGTCCAATTCTAGTTGGTGTCTCACTTGGTTCCATCGAGTTCTAAGTGATGACATCTTTTTGGCCTAACCGGACATGAATTATGGAGCACAATTAGGGCCCAGATTAGGGCTCTTTGAAGACGTGTCAGGAACTCGTCCAGGGGAATTAGAAATGGCGCAGGTCTTGCGATTGGGACACACCAAGGACACGTCTAAGGTCTTGACTTAGGGAGTCTTGGGACATGTCAAAGACATGTCCTTGGAACTCGATAGGATGCTTCTGAGCTGGAACTTTGGGCGCGTCTGAGACAAGTCAAGGACCTGCCTCTGGGCTCGATTCTTGGCACGTCCTGGCAAGAGCCAGGACCCAGTTTTGGGCTACTTCCAAGACCCGATAATCCACTTGCGACATCTTCTTCATTATAACTCCAATTTCAACCCTTCTTTTTGCGTTCTTCTCCAAATTCACCTATCTTTCCAAAACTACGCAATTCTCACAAGATTGGTCATTTTTTACTATGGATGCCACAAAATCATTCAAACGACATGTAAAAGGGGTACAATGTGACATTAAAACGATGCATAAATAATGACTAAACACTAGGCAAAGAAAGGTTAGAATGGATAGCTTCGCGAGGTGCCGCACAATCAGCTGTTGCTGGCTAGGAATAAATCCTCAGTTTTGTAAACATGATGGCTCCCTCAAGACCACTTTAGCTAATGCTTTTGAGCTAAGAAATTGAGCGATATTTGAGGGAAGATTCGAAAACGCAGTGTCGGTGGGGACACTTTGCTGTAAAAGGAAGTAGATTTAGAAATGAAAAGCAATTATAGTTGATTACTTGATAATGCTTCCTGGGTTTTCAAGACAATCTCACCTCAACAAAGCCAGAGAAATTACATTAGCTCTCAGTTGAATACACTTCTTGAAGTCAAAAACCCAGAAGGGGAAAACCTAAAAAGCTTGAAGGCTGAGGGATTGTAAAATCATTTGGAATTAGATTCAAATAATATGTAAATTTGTTCTTGTATCTATTGTTGAAGATTATTACGATGAGAAGGATTTTTGTTGAAACTTTGTGATTCTTTGAAGAGCTGTAAGAGGATGAGGGAAGAATTTGTTAAAAATTTGTGATGAGCAATTATTTTTTTCCTTTTATTCAAATTTAGGTTAATATCTTTTATAATAGGCTTTTTACTCAGAATGTCCCCCTGAACTTTAACTTTAGTCTCACAGTGGATCTTGAACTCGATTTTGTAACAAAATACCCCCTGAACCCCACTTTTTGTCTCAAAATGCCACTTTTCTGTCAAGTCTGCTAACTTACCATCAAATATAAGGGAAATATGGTCAATATGGACAGTTAGCACTTGAGTGGGTCATGACATTGACATGTAATCAGTAGGCCCCACTTAAACCCGGCTCAGCAGCTGAGTTGGCGACACAGCCATTTAAACCGTAAGCCGTGCTTGGTCCTCCACTTGATCGAAGAAGAAACCAGCACATTCGAGGAGAAAATCCAATTCTCAAACATCATCTCAGTGTCAACCATTCCCCCATAAAGCTAAAACTCAAAGTTAGGGACTTGCACCCACAATTATCAGTCGGTTCAAGACAAACCCACCATACTCAGACTCAGAGCAACTTTGGCTGGTGACTGTGTTCGTCACCGGAGTGTTGGACCTGGTTTGCATCATTGTCTTCAAAGTTGCTCTCCTATTAAGTGAGATTTTGAGACTATTGTCATTCATTGTGAGAGATTTCATATTGTTTCTACTCTTAAACACTCTTCAATCGGTTCTTAATTGCTTGATCTCATTACAATCATTTTGCATTGAATTTTAAAGAACTAACATCTTGTGTAGATGCTCTTGATTCTAAGCTTGATGAACCATAAGAAATGGTGTAGGCTATGTGTGTTTGAAACCTCTAAAATCCATAACTATACTTTCTATGCTCCCTTAACCCACATTGAAGCCAAACACTTAAGCCTTTTCTTTCATCACCTAAATTACAATCTGCCCTAAAACAATTAACCCTCAATTTGGCCATGCCCTATAGTTTGAGTTATGATAAGGCTGTGCTAAATGAAGTTCATGATAAGAAAAAGAAAGAGAATTAAGCTATAAATCTGTTCAATTCAAGGAGAAAAGCTGTGAGTACCTTCATTCACCATGACAAAGACATGTCACGGCAATGGAAGTGTCAAGGTGAATGAATGGTGTCAAGGTGAATGAATGGTGACTAGGGGAATGTCTAAGACATACCAAGTGACTAAGGTCCTAGCTTGGACAACAAACAAAAGAAATCAAAATCATTGCATGATCTTGGCTTGATTTTCAAAAAGAAAGAAAAAAAGAAAAAAACAAAACAAAACAAAAAATATATCAAAGGTTGAATTAAGCCAAGTGAGTCAAAGACATCAAGAAGTCACATATCATCATGATTCAAAGAAGTCAACATCAAAATATATGTAAAGCACTTAATGATGCTAAGTATTTCCGTGGGTGCCAAGAAGTTCAAAGAAGGAAGTCAAGTTTTCAAAGAAGGATAGTATCCACTAATTTTCTAAGGTTCAATTAAACAAAGCCATCTTTTAGCTCAATTTCTTGAAGTTAGGCATTAAGTGAAAATATAAGGTACAAACTTAAGCATGGCATGGCTCTAGTAAGACACTAATGATTAATTCAACAATGTAACTTATTAACAACTAAAGTACTAAGTTCCTAGCCGTGTACCCCCAAGACTATCCCCCGGCGCCTTCCATTTCCCCTTGAGGTTTCACAATAACTTCCACATCCTCCCCATGAGCATGCCCATCCCCGGAACAATTGAATGGCTTCTCATGCAAGGAAGACTGCCCTAGCAGCGCTGCTAACCTCACAGAGGCCTACGAAGCCACCATTGCACCCTCTCGAGGGACCAAGTCATTGCCGCATGTCCCTGAAGAGGTTCCTGAACCCTCCGTTCCCCCTACATGTTGTTTTTTCAAACCCCCAAGCCCCTCCGTAGGCTCCGTACTCGCCACCCCACCATCTGGTCCAGGCAGCAAGCCAAAAGCAACGAAAAACGACCTCACCGTCCCCGTTACTAGTGGGATCTCCATCCTGTCCATATTCAATCCCTTCACCCTAGGAGTTAGGCAAAAAATGCAGCCCTTAAACCCATTTTTAGGCAATATACTATAAACCTCCTTCTCTAGTGTCTTCCAACGGCCAAAGGGCACATCCTCCCCCTCTACCACCGCCTTCTCAGTGCAAGTGTTACCCACATGATCGAGCCGTCCACACAGAAGACAAAAGAAGGGAAACCTCTCATATTCAATTTCGAAACGTTTGGCAGGTTCATTCGCCAGCAACTTCAATGTAACAAAAAGTTTTAGAGGTTCCTTCACTTGCAGCTCAACCTTAAGTCGCAGATAGCTACCATGATAGTCACCATTCCTCCCCTTGTCGACACCCACAAATTTTCCCACGTGGTTACCCACACGCTCCCGTAACATTGGCGTTAGAAAAATGGGAAGAATTTTCCTAACCGTAATCCAAAAAGCTTGACGATCAAGGGAGATCTCCCTCGGATCAATGAATCCATCCGTTGCCGCCAAGACGAACAAATTAAGCTTTATCAAACGACCATGGAGCCCCATTCAACACCTTCCGTCGATTCGCCTCAGTTTCAAAAGAGAACAAGATCCTCTCGGAGTCACCAAGCGGGACAGCTGAGAATTGGCCACGGATGTGCCAGATATTTCCCAGAGTGCCACTTATTTCTCAAAGTGCCAATCATCGCCTCCCTATTATAAGGTTTCCTTGTAAGAAAGCGACCCACAATTAGAAATCTGGACACCAGAGTCGTTCTCGTCTCCACCACTAAATTCAACTCCTCCGTTTCGGCCTTTGAGAAGGCCAATTGAGCAGCAAGTTGCCCTGAGATATTCTACATAGCCACCCACCCGTCAAACCACTTCAGAAGTACTTTAAAAAAAAGCAAAAATTGGAACTAACGCCTTCGCTGTCACACATGAACCGCACTGATCAGTCGTTATTTATGCATCATTTTGAGGTCTTTATATGCCTCTCTTACATGTCTTTTGAATGATTTCGTGCCATCAATAGTAGAAAATAATCAATCTTATGAGACTTGTGTAGAGTTAGAAAGATAGGTAAAATCTGGAAAGAACGCAAAAAGAATGACTCAAATCGGAGTCCAGATGAAGGAGATGTCCTCATTTCAATATCAGGTCCTCAACGGGGTCCTGAGTGCGCCAGTGCGCCTATTTTGGGCCACTGGCCAAGTACCTCATATCAGGCCCTCCGGGTCCCGAACTTGTGTTTCATGACATCAGGGTCAGGTCCTAGAAGTGCCAAGGTCACGCCGAGGCAGGTCGAGGACATGTCCCAAGAAGATTCGAACATTGCCTTTGCGACACTGGAGCATCAGTGAACATCATGCCATTCCACATTTACAGGTCACTCAACCTAGGCGCACTCAAGCCCATGCACCTATGTGTCAGGTTGGCTAACACTTCTGTAACCAACCTAATGGGGGTTCTTGAGGAAGTACTGGTACAAATCGGAGATACATGCATCCCTGCAGACTTCTACGTACTAAGAATGGACAGAATTGACAAAAGTGAGGAACCTCCCCTCATCTTCGGAAGGCCCTTACTAGCCACAGCCGAGTGCCTCATCGACGTCAGAAAGGGCCAGGTCTCCATCAAGGTCCTGGACCAGCTTCGGACATTCTCCATCCATCACACCATCCAGTACCCTGCCGAGCCTATTGTAGATTTTCCGTTAAACACAATGGAATTACTGCTACGGGAGACAATTGCTCATTCTTGCATGACGGATGACCTTCAGAAGGCCGTTACTAGTAACCCACACACTGTGGATTCACTTACAGATAGCGTGATCGAAGAGGTACGAGCCCTTGACATCATGCCAGCCCTCCCATTGCACAGGCCTCCCCTCGAAGCGTTACCATTCACAAGTCAGAAAACCCTGCCGTCCATCATAAAGGCTCCCTCATTGCATCTACCCTAAGTACGAAAGAGGAAAAGGCATTGGTTCACGTCCTTAAGGTCAATCAAACGGCAATTGGATGGACAATAGCTGACATCAAAGGCATAAGTCCCGCAAAATGCATGCATCGGATACTGCTGGAGGAAGACTCCAAACCATCACGGAAGGCATAGAGGCGATTGCATCCACCTATTAAGGAGGTCGTGAAGAAAGAAGTCCTAAAGCTTTTGGACGTTGGAATCATCTATCCAATTAGTGACTCCAAGTGGGTGAGCCCAGTCCAGGTCGTGCCAAAGAAAAGTGGGATCACAGTGGTTAAAAACGAGCAGGATGAGCTTGTACCTCAACGGATTCAAACAGGATGGAGAGTGTGCATCGACTATCGGAAGCTAAATATAACCACACGCAAGGACCACTTTCCTTTGCCCTTCATTGATCAAATGCTCGAGCGCCTGGCTGGACACTCCCACTATTGCTTCTTGGACGGCTACTCAGGATACAATCAGATTGCTATTGCACCCGAAGATCAAGAAAAAACAACATTCACATGCCCATATGGCACCTTTGCATACAGAAGAATGCCGTTTGGATTGTGCAATGCCCCAGCTACCTTTCAGCGTTGCATGATGAGCATCTTCTCCGATATGGTGGAGGATATAATTGAAGTATTCACGGACGAATTCTCAGTGTTTGGACATTCATTCGAACTGTGCTTAGTTAACCTAACCCGAGTACTGGAACGGTGCAGAGAAAGCAACTTAGTGCTGAACTGGGAAAAGTGCCATTTCATGGTACAACAAGGAATTGTCTTGGGTCATGTGATCTCTAGCCGAGGCATTGAAGTGGACAAAGGAAAATTAGACATAGTAGAGAGGCTGCCGTACCCCACTACAGTCAAAGAGGTTCGATCGTTCTTAGGGCATGCTGGCAAAGCTCACGGCATCACCCATCATCATGCCACCGAATTGGGACTTACCATTCGAACTAATGTGTGATGCCTCAGACTTCGCCATAGGAGCGGTTTTGGGACAGCGTGTTGACAAGCTCCCTCATGTCATTTACTACGCAAGCCGAACCCTGAATGATGCCCAGCTGAACTACTCCACCACCGAGAAGGAGCTCCTTGCTGTTATCTTTGCCCTGGAGAAGTTCCGTTCATATCTAATTCAAACCAAGGTCATAGTATACACGGATCATGCTGCCTTGAAGTATCTGCTCACTAAAAAGGACGCCAAGCCAAGGTTGCTACGTTGGATGCTACTGCTCCAGGAATTCGACCTTGAAATCAGAGACAAGAAGGGCAGCGAAAACGTGGTCGCTGACCATATGAGCCGATTGCTTCACAGTTCCAATGAAGAGGCCGATCAGTTGCCCCTCCTCGAGACCTTTCCTGACGAACAGCTCTTCGCAATCCAAGCTATTGATCCATGGTATGCCGATCTCATTAATTACCTTGTCACTAAGCAAATTCCTTCATCTTTAAACAGGTACCAAAAGGACAAGCTGGCTAAACAAGCTAAGTACTACATATGGGATGAGCCGTACCTATGGAAGCATTGTCCAGACCAAATCATTCGGCGCTGCATCCCAGAAGACGAGATGAAATCCGTCTTGACTTTTTGCCATAGTTTGGCATGTGGGGGCCATTTTGGAGCTAAGAAAACAGCCCTCAAGGTACTCCAAAGTGGACTCTACTGGCCCACACTTTTCAAGGATGCACACGAATTTGTACTCACCTGTGACCGCTGCCAACGCCTAGGTAACATCGGCCCTCGAAATCAAATGCCATTACACCCTATTCTTGTGGTCGAAATCTTCGACGTATGGGGCATTGATTTTATGGGGCCTTTTCCGAATTCCTTTGGCAATCTTTATATTCTGCTTGCAGTTGATTATGTCTCCAAATGGGTGGAAGCAATTCCCACCAAAACTAACGACGCCAAAGTAGTGGTGCGTTTTTTACAGAGTCACATCTTAGCCAGATTCGGCGCACCTAGGGCAATCATCAGTGATGGGGGGGCACACTTCTGCAATCATTCGTTTGCAGCCCTAATGAAGAAGTATGGCGTCACCCACAAGGTCTCAACACCGTATCACCCTCAAATGAGTGGCCAAGCGGAAGTGTCCAATCGGGAAGTAAAGGCCATATTGGAAAAAACGGTAAATCCTAACTGCAAAGATTGGTCCAGCAAATTGAATGATGCGCTTTGGGCCTATCGGACCGCATACAAGACCCCGATTGGCATGTCTCCCTTCCGGCTTGTTTTTGGAAAAGGCTGCCACCTACCAGTGGAATTGGAGCATAAAGCATTCTGGGCTATTAAGCAGATGAACCTGAACTTCGATGATGCTGGAATACATAGGAAGCTTCAGCTAAGTGAATTAGAGGAGTTGCAAAACGAGGCCTTTGACAGTGCTCGTATCTACAAGGAAAGGACCAAAGCTTTCCACGACAAGCGCATTCAGCCCAAGGACTTTCACATCGGACAGGAAGTCCTCCTCTTTGACTCCCGGCTCAGACTAATGCCAGGTAAGTTGCGTTCAAGATGGACTGGACCATTTATTATTACTAACGTTTTTCCTCATGGTGCAGTTGAAATCCAGCACCCAGAACGGCAGGATCCGTTCAAGGTAAATGGCCACCGCCTCAAACACTACTTCAAGGACCTTTCTAATCCAAGCGCAGTCAACCCTGCAACTCCGCATGCGCCCAGCTCCTAGCATGCCAGCCCCGTCTTGCCTAGACGTTAAATAAAGCGCTCCTAGGAGGCAGCCTAGCCCTGGTTTGTATTTCTCACTTCCTTTTATGTTGCTGCCCGTTATATCTCTCAAACCTTTCTACTGTTGTCAAGCTTACTGCTTATCACATTGAGGACAATGTTCAGTTTAGGTTTGGGGGTGTGGATTTAAAATTTTGCATATAGAAACAAGTAGGTTTGGGGGTGATACACGGCCAGGACATTTAAATTTCTGCTTGTGATTAGTATGATAACTTGTTAATAGGAATGTATATGCTAAGTTAACTATCTTTGCTTTACTAAGAGTCATGCCATGGTCAAGTAGTTCATAATTTGCACTTCATAATGCCATGTTTTAAGTGATTAAGTGAACGAAATAACTGAATTTGAGTGAACCTTAGAAAATTAGTGGAGACTACCCTGTGAGATCTTTGAGCCTAATTGCCATTCTTTCTGAGGGATATACTTGTTTCTACTCTTAAATACTCATCACTTTTGTTCTTAATTGTTGATCTCATTACATCATATTTGCATTGAATTTTAAAGAACTAACATCATTTAGATACTCTTGATTTAATGTGTGGTTTGCCATAAGAAGTGATGTAGGCTATGTATGCTTTAACCTCTAAAGGCTTGATCCTACCCTATTGCATGCTCCCTAAGCCAATTTTGAAGCCAAACACTCAGCCTTTTCTTTCATCACCCAAAGTATAACCTAACCCAAAATACTTAGCCATTCATCACAGCCATACCCTATAACCTCTGTTTGTGCTAAGGTTGCCACAAATGAGATTCATGGTGAGAATGAGAGGTGAAAGAAGATGATGCCCAATTCAAAGGACATTGGCGTCAATTGAAAGTTCAAAAGTAAAGAAAAGATTTACAAGTTGCAAGCTGCATGAAAATTTGAGGAAATCATTGCACGATCTTGGTTCAAATCAATTCAAAGACGAACAGAAACAAAAAACGTTCAAATCAAAAGAAAGCAAGAAACGTTGAGAAAAAGAAGGAAAAAAATAAGTGAAAAACAAAGTGAATTGAGCCAAGTGAGCCAAGAGCCTCAAAATAAGCCACAAGAGCCTCAAAATAAGCCACAAGAGCCACAAAATAAGTCATCAGGAAAGCACAATGTCGTGGGCCTTAAGAAAGGATTCAGTTCAGAAATTCCAAGTTCAATTCATGACTTCTCATGCCTTGGCACAACTCAGGTTCTTTGAATCCCATCCTTCCTTGCTAAACCCCAAAGCTTAGCCCCAATACAACCTAAAAAGGAAGACCTAACCGATCTTATGGACAATCATGCTGAGGATTAAGGTACGTATCTATGTTCTTAAAGTTCAATTCCTTTCATGAGATCTTTATTTCTATAAAGTGCTATTCTTCATTGTTACTCATATGTGATTAAATTTGAATTTCATAACATAAACTCATCACATATGCTTGAAAAGAGTGTAAGCCTAGGATTCTTGTGTGAATTGAGAGTTGCCTAGTGAGGATTAGAGTCGAGGCGAAATCTTTCTAGGGCACTTAGATGAAGTTGTTTTCAAACTTGATCACCTGAAAATATTGGCATTTATACACGTACACCTTCACATGACACTCACGGCTATGGCATTCCTTTTAAGTTCTGCAAAGCATGTCTACTTACTTTGATTCTTATTAGCTTGTTAAGAGTACTATATCTAGCATCTTTTTGTTTAAGTAAAACGTTTGTGGGTATCGTGCTGTTATAACCCTCAGGAGACAAAACTCCTCCTACTAGGTGAACCTAGGGGTTTACATGTTCTATCTTAACTAAAATCGATTCTTTTCATTTTGTTAGCGTTTGTTTTGCTCAGGGACTAGCAAAAGATAGGTTTGGGGGTATTTGATCAGTCGTTATTTATGCATCATTTTGAGGTCTTTATATGCCTCTCTTACATGTCTTTTGAATGATTTCGTGCCATCAATAGTAGAAAATAATCAATCTTGTGAGACTTGTGTAGAGTTAGAAAGATAGGTAAAATCTGGAAAGAACACAAAAAGAATGACTCAAATCGGAGTCCAGATGAAGGAGATGTCCTCATTTCAATATCAGGTCCTCAACGGGGTCCTGAGTGCACCAGTGCGCCAGTGCACCTATTTTGGGCCACTGGCCAAGTACCTCATATCAGGCCCTCCGGGTCCCGAACTTGTGTTTCATGACATCAGGGTCAGGTCCTAGAAGTGCCAAGGTCGCGCCGAGGCAGGTCGAGGACATGTCCCAAGAACTCCCATCCGAGCCCAGATGTGCGCCTAAGCCCAGGGTCCCTGTTCCGCCAGCGGTGGATCAGAGGTTCTCCCTCTGCGCCAAGCCTGACAACATTTGCGCCAAGCCTGAACGACGATGCACTTCTATTATACTCCTAACGTACTTCAAAAGCGCGGTCCCAGATCCTGTTTACGAAGACAGTCAAAAATCCAAGTTTGGCCAGCTTGCGTTCCCACTTGCCAGCCTACATTCACACTTCCGGCCATGCTCTGATTGGTTCGAATAGATTTTAAAGACTTTATAATTAATTAAAAGTAAAATAATTTTCCCTATTCCTATAGGACATGGTTTTACCAATCTGTATAGAACAAGGTTATACCAATCCTTAAAGAACAAGGTTATACCAATCCTTAAAGAACAAGGTTATACCAATCCTTAAAGAACAAGGTTATACCAATCCTTATAGAACAAGGTTTTCCCTTGTCTATAAAAAGGAGAATTAGATAGAGGATTGGGGGCGTTTTTGTTTTCTGGAAAAACAGAGACCTGAGCCACAGAGTTCCGTTTTGGTTTTCTAGAGAATTAGGGACCATATTTTCGGAGATAATCTTTCACATAGATTATTGGACGTGGAGCTTGGAGAAGAAGGCCCTGCCGTGTCTTCTGCTGCATCTGTTCTTAAAAATCTCCTCTGTACCCTTATTTTCATTATTACAATTTACTTATGGATTCAATTATACTTGTGTTTATTTCAGTTATGTGTGAGTAGTCATTAGGATTAGGGCTGCTTGAAGCCCTAGCCATGTTAGCTTATTAATTGGATTTCTGGCTCTTGATTATGATTGCTATGCATGCTGAATAAGTTGGATTACTATGCTTAATGAACTTAATTTATGCCTATAAGATTAGCTACCTTGTTTGCATATAATTATAGATGTAATTGCTTGAGTGACCGTCATATCATCTTGTGATTTGGAGCATCGAAAGTATTCGTACTTGTAATCTTAACTCATGACGACCTAGGATTGCATGCCACTTTGTTAGGCTAATGTGGTGTCATTAAATTCTCTTTAAACTTCATGCATCATCTTAAAAGGTAGGTGATAGACGTTCTAGGCATATGCCCTGTTTAGAACATGCTAAGTAAGAGGGAATAAGATGTGTCTAGTGAACCAACGCCAGGTCCTAGGCACGGGCACCTAATTCAGAAAATGCATAGTAATTTGATCAAGGAAATCTGGTTAAGAGCTATAATTGGTTAGAGTGGATAGTAAGCCTTAATTCGCCTTAGTTAACAACCTTTCATTCTTGCATTGTTATTTTCTGCACTTTGATTTACTTGTCTTTAAATTTCAGTTATCACATCATAAACCACCCCCCCCCCCCCCCCCCCCCCCCCCCCCCCCCCCCCCTGTGTGTGTGTGTGTGTTTTTTTATTTAAGTTAACAAATCTGAACTAAATTGGTCATAACGTTGATACAAGTCCTCGAGGGATCGACTCTTGCTGTGCTACTATACTATACTTATCGATTTGTGCACTTGCAAGGATTTTATAACTGTTAGAATTGAATTGCATATTTCTTGCTCTTTAAATCTACCAACACGCACCGCCACCAACGATCACACTGCAAGACGGTTGAGCCGAACAAAACCCTAACCTATTTTTTTGGAAGGGACTAAAGTAACCATGATAGCTTCTTAATTTGATTTTGATGCTTGGTTTGGTTATTATGTTTATCTTGGTGAATTAGTTTAATTTTTGTGTTAATATTCTTTTGGGTTATTAAAATTGGCCACTTTAATTATATAAATCATAGATGAACTAGCATATTTTGAGGATTGCGTGGGTCCTGCCGGGTTTTTTAATGAAAAGGTTGTTCTGGTAAGTCTATATATATTTATATCTATATTTATCTATTTAAAAAGATTTTACTTCTGCACGAATGGTTCTTAACTTAGGAGGGGATATTATGTTTCCTCGGAAATGTTTAAAATTGTTATTTTTGTCCACTCACAAATTTCTCATGTTTTACGCCCCATCCGGCCGTAGAGAGCGACGAGGATACATCCCTAAGCGGAGGCATCAAGCTTTGCTTTGCAACCACTACGTATGACTTTTTGTTGGACTTGTACTTGAAAATTAACCTAGTTTGCTCTGATTGACCTTCTGTATTAGATTGCAAGTTAATTATGTGGTTTGGATGGATTTGGACTTGAATTTGGGCCTAGATTTGGTTTCGTTAATCTGAGTTTGTTGTTTGGTTTGTTTATTTGATCTTTCGTCTGACAAGTGGAAGTTTGGTTTGAAACTTTTACTGGGGAGGTTCTGCTGAATTTTCGGTAGAATTCTCTTAAAGTCTTGGTTGTTAGTATAAGGGTAATCCCTGAAGGGTTTTGAGCTTTCAGGGGTTGTCAGACGAGAGCAGACTTGTTACGGATTTCAAGGGAGAAATTCTGAAGGGGTCCTAGTTTTTGTATCCACTAAGTGATATCCATTATTTATTAGATTGATACTCTGTAAAAGAAAAATGAAAATGCTACTCTAGTTTTTGTATAACGGCGTTGCGTCTAACTATTTTGCTGAAGTTCCGGGACCACAACTGTTTTATCTTTGATTGTATAATAGTAGGGATTAACATTCATATAATATGAGCTTCCAATTTTTTATTTTATTTTTTAAAAAATCTCTTATGAGCCTATATAAGATGTCAAATTTACAGTAAGGGATCATTAGTAATAGGAATGAAATCAAAAGTAATAATTCTCAGTACTTACTTTCATGTCGTCTACTTATAAATAACTAATCATTTAATAGGTGGGACTCATTTAAATTGGCTAATTTAATTGAATTAACTAGGATGAGGTGTTAATGACTCCCATTACATTCTTTCATTGTTTTTATCTAGAAAAATTACTCTACAATTTTACAATAATTCAAAATAACACTGCACAATATAATAAAAAAAACTACAAATAATGCATGGTCAGTTTTATAAGCCAGCTCTATCAACAACTATAAAAACATGATTTACAATATTTATTAATGAATTATGTACTGCATAAAAAAATAAGGCATTTTTTCCCTAAATTTATTTAGTGAATAATCACTAGAAAATATATGAGATTTCATACTTTTTATTAATTTGTTCTATAATGCTCAACCCCAATTCTAAACCAAAACGAAAATAAAGAAAATATAATATACTTGTGCAAAGACTTTTAGTAAACAAGTTAGTTTTTATTTGAATTTATAGGAATTAGTAAACAATACAAATTAAAATCAACTCAATTAATTATATGCATAGTTAGGAAGTTATTTAACGAATAATTTAAAGTCACTTTGCGTTTCTCTTAATTAAATAATTTAGGTCTGTAACTGATAATGATACATTGAGATAGATGGTACGTTTGGTTTTGGATGTTTAAGATATATTGTGTAAATGTGGTTTGGACTTTAAGATTGTTTGAATGTTAATTAACATTATTGTTATACTTGTGGTGCGGATGCATTGGTAGCTGGGTGGTTGGGAGAACTCATTGCCTTGCTGCTAATGAACAACGATTATTAGTTAGCTTATCACTGCTGGCTAGTGGAGTAGTGACTTGTGACTTGTGATTAAAACTTCTGAAAATCTAAGGTTAAAAAAAAAGGGGGAGCGTATCTGCTGTTCCTATTTGGAGTCTCCTTCGGTGTCTCATTTCTAATAATCTAATATGTGTCATATTACTTAACAGGAGAACTAACGACAATAATCTTTTACATTATCCAAACCCCTTGATTTCATTATCCAAAGCCGCTAAGTCATACTCATATTTGAGTTCCCCATCATTGTTATGCATCTAAAATAAGCCACGTCGTCTCAGTTAGCACCCACAACTGTAATTCGTCTTACTTAACTCCGAGAACTGATAATCCGTCAAACACGTTACACCATTCTATTAATAGTCGATAATGCCATCTGATTTTCGTTAAATTTGCTTATGTTTATGCGACAATTAGGTGGCAAAATCAATATTGACATTTATAAAGACCTTTTGGGTTAAATATTATGAAAAAACTAAAATTAATTTATATAAAAAGAAAAAAAAACATAGAATAAAACTAATCAATTTTCAGATCTAGAAAAGCTAGAGGGAAGAATTTTTTTTCTCAGATTCGGTGAATGAAGTCCACTCTCCTCAAACTAGCGTTAATCAATTTTAACCCTGACTCTCCTTATCAAGAACAAGAGCAACGCTGCTGAGGAGAAAAAGAGCGACGCCGCCATCGTGGAAGACAACGCCGCTGACGGGCAGAAGATCTCCCTTAAGACCACCGAGGTCAATGTGTTCGTGAGTAACCAAATATAATATTTGGGCTAAGGGTCAAGTTGATAATTTTCCTTACATCTCCCCCACTGGAAGCCCAGGTATCATATAAAAAATTACTTAGAAAATAGTTGGATAAATAAAATTCATGGCATTCTTCTTATTATCAACAGAAATTGGTTATTTATTGAATTTAATCAATAAACTGGCTGTCGCCTTTGAAATCGGAGACTGTTCCAATTTCCTACTGAGATAGGCAAGCTGAGGGAGACCTAAACGTATCTTGCTACGCAAAGACAGGTTAGAATGGATAGCTTCGCGAGGTGCCGCGCAATCTGCTGCTGCTCGCCAGATTCGAAATCCTCAGTTTTGTAAACGTGATGTCTCCCTCAAGACCTCTTTAGCTAATGCTTTTGAGCTACGAAATTGAGCGATATTTGAGGGCAGATTCGAAAACGCAGTGTCGGTGGGGACTCTTTGCTGTTAAATGAAGTAGATTTAGAAAAGAAAAGCAACTATAGTTGTTTACTTGATTATGCTTCCTGGGTTTTCAAGACATGGTCACCTCAACAAAGCCAGAGCAATTACATTAGATCTCAGTTGAATACACTTCTTGAAGTCAAAAACCCAGAAGGGGAAAACCTAGAAAGCTTGAAGGCTGAGGTATTGTAAAATCATTTGGAATTAGATTAAACTAATTTGTAAATTTGTTCTTGTATCCATTGTTGAAGATTATTACGATGAGCGAGAATTTTGTTGAAACTTTGTGATTCTTTGAAGATCTGGAAAAGGTGGAGGGAAGAATTTTGTTGAAAATTTGTGATGAGGAGCAATATTTTTCTTCTTTTATTCAAATTTAGGATAATATCTTTTATAATATTTAACACAAAATGTCTAATTGCCCAATATTAATTTTGCCATATTATTGCTACATAAGCAAATTCTACGGAAATTTGATGGTATTAACGGAAATGGAGTAAAGTGTTTGACAGAGTGCCAGTTTCTTGGAGTTACGTGAGACGAATTATAGTTCTAGGTGCAAAGTGAGACAATATAGCTTGTTCTAGGTGGATTTGAAGTAATATTGCCTTCTTTTCAATCCATCCTCTTACTCAAATCTTGCTTTAAAATTTCTTCATTTCCCTAAATATTATTCTACCTTACTATTGGAGGAGTTTGTCGGTAATAATTTCCATTGTTTTTTGTCAACGTAATAAGATTAGGACCTTGGGTCCTTTATTCGCTTTTATGCGCAATTTGATCGCTAGAGATCAAGTCTTCCTCAAATCCACCCCTGCTCTATAGGTTATTTAAGATAAGATGAGATGGTTTGACGGCGAAGACTGTTTCTATTAGTGGGTGGTTTGGTTATGGTTATAGGTTGTTAGCGTTTTGGTTGTTTTGGATTTTGTGAGCTTGATTTGTCATTTTGCATAATTTTAATGATTTGGACTTTTAGTTGTCTGTGTGGCTTTTGTCCACTTTAGTATTGCACTTTTGACTGTTAGTCTTACTGTCATAGTTTGGTTTTAACGGGAGGATTGTACTCTTTCGTTATAATTTAATGAAATATCATTTTGATAAAAAATAATTACTGCTATAACCATGCGCGATGTGATAAAGTGAATTACTATTGGCATGGTCCATAATGTCCATAATCTATTGTCTCAATTATTTTCAAGGATCACTTACATAAAATTCTTTGACCTTTATAATCAATTTCAAGTTGGATCAAACATTTTCAAACATGTTAACCAAGTATTCAACGTATTTAAAAATTATTACATCTCGTTTCGTAAAATCGTACCTCAGTAATGCAAATTACCAAATTGCCCCTACTTACGTCACGAGGAAATTCGTACGTAAACAAGTTGATTCTTCATTTGGACCAATACATAGTCCAGCATTATAAACTAGGCTCAATCAACAAAAAGAAAATAATAAAGGCCAACCCACAAACAACAATAATAGGCCCAAATACAACAAAAAATCAAAAGTTTAAAACCCTAGCACCAAAGTTGCCGCCGACGTTGCAATGAGGAAGCCGAAAACTTAAGGAGCCATGATAGGGGTCTGTAGAGGATGGGTGTTGGGCCAAAACACTATCAACAATCTTCATACTCAAACAATCCAAAAGGTCAACAACGAACTGAAACCAAACCCAACCATTAATAGAAATGGGTTGTTATTGGGGAGTAGCAACAAGGTGGGTAGCAACAGGGGAATTGGGTGATTCTAAGGTTTTGGAATTTGGGGTGAGAGGAAAGAGATGACTGATGGAGGAGTTATGGAGATCATGGTCAATGAGATGAAAATGGGTTATGAGAAAATTGGGAGGAGAAGGTGGAAAAAGGAGGAGGTGAAGGAGATTTGAGCCATCAATTGATAAGGAGCAAGTAAGGGGAAAAGGGCCAAAATACCAAAAACCCACACAAGAGGTGGTGGAGAAGCCACACCAAGAGTGGCAGAGGGGCCGCCCCGAAGGGCGACGAAAGAACCACCAACTGCTTAGAAGAGAGAAAATGTTCCTCTCTTTAGACGTCTCTCCCAACAAAGTTTTTTTTCAATCTATTTTTAAGAACTGCATACTAAACATAAAAATAATAAAAACTCTACTCATTAAATATTAGCGAAATCATGGCTTTACTCTACTCTTTATTGAATATTAGTGAAATCGTGATGAAGAAAGTTTTGCATTTTAATTTTGAATTTTCCCTCGAGAAGTACTTTTATCTCCCATTAATCTTTATTAAAATGTTAATAAATAAGAAATGAATTTCTATCATTAATGACATTATAAAATGGTTTTATAGAACAAAATATGGCCAAGGAAAAGTAATGCAAATTGCATTTTAAGAGTTGAGAAATTTAAGTTCCAATTTCATAGAATATTTGCATATTAAAGGCATGTTTACTTTCCAGTAATGGGAATGAAATCAATGATAATGATTCTTATTATTTATTTCTCCTACGTTCACTTGCAACTATGTAATCATTACCCATTCAAATTAGATAATCTCATTACTCATTCTACAATAATTCCAAATACCCCAACCTAATATTAAAAAAATAAACTAAAAACATAATTTACAAGTATTAATTACAATAATTCTAAATAATAATGATATACTCATGTGAATAAATCATCATTTTCCAAGTCAGCTCCTTCAACAACTAAAAACATGATTTATAATATTTATCAATGAGATACTACTATAAAAAAAATCAATCGGACATATTTTCTTATATTTTATTAGTGAATAATAACAACAAGATATGATATTTTGGATATGTTATTAATTAGTTACGTAAGACTCAACCTTAATCTTAAAAAACCAAAATAAAAAAAATATAATATATATATGTGCAATAACATTTTAATAATCAAGTTAATATTTATTCCGATTCATAGGAGTTTGTAAACAAGAACAATGAAAATCAATCTCATTACTATTCTAATTTAATATAATTAGTAAACAACTCTTCGGAAATGATTAACCACTTTTTCGATTACACACTTATCTGATTGTCTACTTCTCCTATCACCCACTATTCTCATTCCTAATAAGTAAACGTGTCATAAAATTAGATATTTGTTCAAAGCTGAAGAAAAACAAAAATTCAAGGCCAAATTTGCGTAAGTTTTTAATTTGCTTGCTACAACGATATTGATTTAACCTTGCTCTTTACTGGAGTAGAACCTCTGACATCCCGCTACCCAGTGGGGGAATACCGAGTGGCACAGAAGTTTTTCACTTACTCGAAATACAAATGAATCTAATCATTAAGTTAACCGCGAATGTTATTTCCTATTATGAGAAACTGTTACTTTGCTAAATCAAAGGACCATTAATGTAATATACACTGCACATCACATCCATGAGAAAATTTAAGAAGAATGTATAATACCAAAGTAGAGCATCTTGTTGGCAAGACATACGAATTGCTCTTGAGGTTTAGAATCTACTCTCGTACGAAAACATTGTTGTCGGCTGCAGAGGACTTGGCCACGTTTCTAATAGTGGCATCTTCAGGTTCAGTCTTGACTCTACGATAAAAGAGTACGTAAGCATAACCTGACTTCACCTGATCTTCTTCACTTATGGCTGATACACAACTATCATCAAAACTGTACCACCTATTCTCATCTAGAAGCTGTACAACAGTGAATTAAGACGCATGAATATATGCAAAAAATGTCCCTAAACAATCGAACCCATAAATCATTTCAGACAAGTGTGCCACTCACCTTGATATAAGCAGTGTAGTGCCCGCTACCCATTCCGCCGTAGTGATTGATCAGCGCGTAGAGTTCATAGAGTTGACGCCGAGAGTTGTTTTTGTTAGCTATGTAATTTGTTAGATCAAAGTCGTGAATCGGAAAGTTGACAAAGGTTTCCAGTTTATGCTTCATCGACCTGCTATATGAGAACCTTTTCAAATGGATGACTAGCACTTCTGGCAGCCTCCATAGATCGAGCTTTTTACTTGCTTGCCTCCGCTCCTTGCACTGGGGACAGTACCTTCAATATATTTAATAATAGATCATAAAAGAGTTAGATTCCAGACTACAACACATCAAGGAAATATTACAAATGTTCGAATGCTTCATGAGGATGCTTCATAGAAAAAAAGAGTTAGATTCCCAAACTCTAAACTTTTGCAATCATGTAAAAGTAGTGCTCAATTTCCAAAAGAAATATTCAACGATCTTTTGTAGCAGTGAGAAATAGGGCATGTTGATCTTTATCGATTTAACTTTCAACTATCTATATATTTTGATATATACACTTATTCTCATTCAAACTCCAAGACTTTAACGAAACTGCACATCTCTTTACTTGACAATTGAATGTCCCACAAAGATGAGTGATGATGGTAGGAATGATCACTTAACCACATAGTTAGGTACACACTCTCGTCTAGGGATGGGCAAGAATACCCATGGGTATTAGCGGTATGAGAAAAAATGTGAGAGGGTAAAAATACCCATCACTTGATGGGCAGGACAAGGGTATTAACCGCGGGTACCCTTACCCGTTGAAAAAAAACAAGCACCTCAGA
The DNA here is from genome assembly GCA_037349345.1 of Oemleria cerasiformis. NCBI lineage: Eukaryota > Viridiplantae > Streptophyta > Magnoliopsida > Rosales > Rosaceae > Oemleria > Oemleria cerasiformis. The sequence goes on along the minus strand of JAZGTL010000017.1, from coordinate 947,272 downwards.
CGTCTTTGCTCCTCTCGAATCTTCTTTCCTCGCTCTCTTCCACTCTCCTCGCTCTCTTCGCCGCCCTTCCCTTCCTTGGATCTTCGAGATTCCACCTGGATCGAACGGAATCAAGCCGGGAAGCTTCGAACTTCGCTAGTTATCGACCCTCGAATCGCGAGCCACGAGCACCTGCGATCGTGGCGAATGGCAAGGTTGGCTTTGCCTTGCCCAGACGAAGTGATTGAAGGTGCTCTCATGGCCTTGGTCGACCGGGAATGACGACCGCGGCAGAGGAGGGCTCTAGGTCTCTCGGCCTTGCTTCGCCACCTACAGTGGAAATCGACGGTGATGGGAGGCAGAGGGGTGTTTATCTTGCTAGAAGGATGAGTTTGAGTGGGGTGGTGAGGCTGGTCTCAGCCAGGACTGGGCTTGGTGGTGGTTGGCGGTGTTGAAATCGCAGAGAGGGGATAAAGACGATGGAGTAAAATTCTTTTATTTATTTTTTTAGGTTTTTTGCAATTTATTTCTTAATTTTGTTTATTTTTTGTTTTATAATTTATCTTTTTGTTTTGTATTTTATTTATAATTTCCTTTTTCTTATCTTTTTTTTTAGTTTTTCATCAAAGAAATTTTTATTTTTACTTTTTGTATGTTGTTTACATTTATAATGGAGGATAAAAAAATAAAAAGCAAAAAAATGAAAAGCAAAAGAAAAAATTGGAAGAAAAAAAATTAGAAGCAAAAAAAATGAAAAGCAAACAAACAATTAAAAGCAAAAAATAAATGTAAAATTGTCATGGGTAGGATTTGAGTAAACCCTTAAAAATTGAGAATAAGTGTAAATGGATATAATGCCCATTTGTACCGGGTAAGGGCTTTCCCATGCCCTCATTTAGTTACCACATTCTAATGTTAATTCTGCTCAACAAGGAGTTAAAACCTAACACATAGAACGGAAGATAAACCTATGACTTTGTCAAATGCTTGTTTGGATCAAATGAAGAAAACAGACTGAAATACAGCAGACGTCAATACCGCACAATTAAGCATCAAAATCAAACATCTTTTAAAACTTCACGAAATCATAGATTCCGTCAATGTCTAAAGATGCATGCAAAGTGTATTCCATTGAGATAAAGGATGAGTTGTGCCCAGGCAGGAACTGTTCTAGCAACTAACCACTAACAGTGAAGTTCATTCTAATTACCATCATGAGGATGAAGGGCATAGGGAAGACAACTCCGGCCAAAAACAAGCACATGTTGGCTTTAAAATGTGTCCGTATAGGGCTTATTTCTTGGATTTTGGGTGCAGAAAACCCGGGAGCTAAGTCCCTAAACAGAAATTCTACACCCTTAAGGTAATGTCCTTATTGCCCAAAACCCAAAAGGTAAGCCCTAAAGCTTGATTCTACACCCTAAAGTAATAAACCTTCAAAACAAGAAATGTGTGAGAGAGAGAGAGAGCGAGAGAGAGACAGAGAGAGATACTAACCACATATCTTCAGGCACCAGTGGTTCTTCACGTAGAAAAGCCTCCAGGCAGGTGTACAAGGAGAGAGGTTCAGTGCGGGCTTTCTTTGTTACAGGTCCATATTTAAAAACTTCCGGCAAGTTTTCCAAATATTGGGTATCATACATTTCTAGAAGCTCTTGTGACCAATCAACATATATTAAAATTGACGTTGAGGACAAGGCCAGTTGTATGGCTTTCTGTTCCCCCACCAATAGATCAATGCATGCATTACTTTCACCCACCACCAACTTAAGTGGCAATTCGAGTGATGTGACTCGTTTAGAACCAGGGCTATCCTTATTCACTGAACTTGATACAGCAGAACCCGTACATGCTTCCTCTGAACGCAAATCAAGAGAGGGGTCAGATCCTGCCGTTGCAGACCTTACACCAGATAAATTGGAATGTTCCAGAGTCTTGGTTCTTAGCATTGGAGAAACCATTGTATCAACCATCTTCTGTATGTTTCCGCCTTTGATTTCATCACATGAGATAGATGAGACAAGAGGCGTTCCATACGGTTTCCATCCTGATGTGATTTGGGAATCACTAATTCCTCTAGGAGACAATTAAAAGTTAGTAGGAGAAGCTAGAAAATTATCAATATATCAGGTAACTCCAGAAAAACAGGTACAGTTGTTTATTGTTCAAAGTAAGAGACGACCAACACCACATCCATCCTTTACAAAATGGTTTAATTATGAAAATGTGAATAACGTTATTTAACAAGTCTTAACTAAGCAAACCTTTCTATTGTAAAATGATTTATCAGGGACTAGCCAATCAAGGAAATTAGTTTTAGATATGTATAGAATCAATTAGGGTGAGCTTTCTGTGTACATTGTTCTATGCACTGTGCAGACTAAATGATCAAGATTAAAGTATACATACTGCTCTCGACGGCGGTGTACCAACTGAACATATTTTCTGTTGGTTTCCAATTTTGGAACCTTATAAGCAGCAAGATGGTCGTCATCTTTGATTGTAGATAATGATATTAATGGATCTTCCAAAAACCTCTGAATCATATGGTTTCGTATCTGTGAACAACAAATTGAACACGTTAAACCAGTCAATTTCATTCACATTCATAAAGAAGCTCAAAAAGCATTATATGCCAAATGTACGATTCAACAAACCTCAACAAGCAAAAGCTTCTCACTATGCTTCAAAGAACTAGCGTTGCTAAGAACCTGGATCAAGTCCCTGCAACGTCCCTGCTTTGGGACTGTGACAGTGCAAGCAGATGGCAATGCACTTCCATCGCAAGTAAAAACTGTAACCGTCATTGTTCTAGTGGTGGTGGACTGGAGTGGCAACGAAAGGTACATGAAGGGATCAAACGTAACAGATACTTTATTGCAAATGGGACAAACCAAAGTAGACTTATATTGGCCCTGTTACAGAGGAAACACAAAAACCATGAAGAAAAACTATGTTTTACTCTATATGGACAAAAAATTAAGTTTTAATATCACAATCATACGAGCTTTTTAATTAGGGGATTTATGATGATATGAATTGACATATAAAGCCAATCTTGTCAGCAGCTATAAAACAATATTTTCTTAGTCTGCACAACAAAAAATACCATTTCTACAATCTACCAGGGATAAACATTTCCTTCACAATAAAGATTCACTGAAAAAATCTGAAGCCTTAAAACCAAGCCATAATACACCAAACGGCATAGCAGAAAACCATAAAAACCGGATATTCTTTTGATAAATGAGATAAGGAAAATTGTAGGAATGAATATGAAGAGAAGTCAAAATGCATCATTTTCATATGCCAACAATTTAAGGAAAATTGTAGGAAAAAGCACCAATGGAAAAAGGGCACTAGGAGAAGAATCATTTACAAGGGATAAAAAAATACCTAGAAACTACAAATCCAAATAACAATAACTGAATTTAAACTCAGGCAGCAGATTCTTTTATATGAAACACAAAACCCACTGAAAAGAAAGAGAAATGTACCACACGGGACTTTCCAACAGAAAAAAAAAACTAGCTATACAAAATAGCATGAAAAGGCCAATCCTTAAAATCTAAAGAAACTGAAGCCCACAAGGATGCCCAGAAATGAACTCTGTCCCATAAATCCACACCCTTCACCTTAGCATCTTCAGAAAATATTCTACTTCTCTCCATTCGAACTCAGGCACCAGTTAAGCCAAATTAGTGGTAAGCTGTCTTAAACTGGGTTAAGGATTATTGATGATAGGACTCTGAGGGTTTTGAAAGAAAAACAACTAAATATCTATGAAACCTAAAGGGAAATAACTAAATATCTATGAAATATAAGTACCACTAAACCTCCATCCCAAGACTGAAAAACATAAAACAAGAAAAACTGTCAGGTACAGCAACCTAACCCAGACATAGCAACAACCTTGGCCACAAAGATCTCTTATTTTTTATAGCTATAAAAGCTATTGGTGTCGATGTGATCTTTATCCAGGAAAATACAATAGAATATGATTTGGAGTTTTTGTGTCTTTGGAAAAGATTAGCATTGGGTTTGGGTGAGGCAATTGTGACACAAGTGAACAGAAAGAGCAGACAACAATGTCAGGAGATCAGATGGGACCATACGGTTGAGGAGTTATATTGCAGTTGATAAAAGGTTGGGTTGATAGAAAGAAGATTGTGGTGGTGGTGCAAGGTGCAGGAGTACCAGATGATTGGGACAATGCTGGTTTCTTCAGTAAGGTGGTAAGGAGTGTTAGGAACACGAAAATGGTAAATTCATCCATTTGAAAGAACATTTGTATTTTATATAAAAGACAAGGTGGACCGATGAGCTTCATCCAAATGGGGTAATAATATGATTTTAATACATTAATAACATAGTTTATGACAATTGTAGCGATGGAAGTGTGCTTTGTTCTCCTACATTGAGGGGAGGGCATGCATCACTGAAAAAATCGCATATTTTACTCTTGAATTCTGCAAGTATAGAAGATGCTTGTTATAAGAAGTATTACAGGAAATCTAGCACCAAGTCCTATCTGTGTACAAAAAGCAGCAAAGAGAACTGACCTTGAAGCGCACCAGATAAATATTGCAAAAATCAAAATATCCAAATACAGAACTTCGAGAGATAAGTCAGGATATACTCAAAGGCTGATTTATTTGCAAATATACCAGAACATGGCATATATTGACACCAATTAAAAGATCTTGAATCTTGCAAACCCGAGTAAGAAGTTATGTAGTGGGTCTTTGAGAAAACATACAAAATCAAGATTGGAATAAATAACTAGACATCCCACAAATGCAATGCATGTGGGTCAGTAATTGCTATGGAACTTCAGAAGAAATAGGAAGAGGGAGTAGTGGGAGAAAACGGAGGATTTATATCAATTGAGTTTGTTTTAACTAATTGTTGAAAAATTTTCTTAAATAAAGTATAGAATGATACAATAATACTAGCAGTATATGGTAATAATAGGAGAACTGTTGGAGTCTGCATGCAAGTTGAGCACTTTTAAGATGAACAATCTTAACCAACAATCACTTAATGTCAGCTATATTCAACAAGATACTCACTTGGCATACATCAACAATTATAGAATCATTCCGAGCAATGTGATTTGCCCAATACTCATCAGAAACTTCTTCATCAGGCCGGCCATCAGCATCCCTAGACTTTATATAAGGTTTGTGTTTCACACGGTTCAGATCTTCATGAAGGCCATCTAGCAAAAATGCCAAAAGCTCCTGTAACAGCAATTAGCTTTTAAGATAATGCAAATTGCATATTACACGCTAGGAAAAATCTAATGTCAAGTACCAACCTGAGAATCATGCTGATTATAACCACTAAATTGAGGTGCAAAACGAGCAAGTTTTGTTTTAAAAGGTCGAGGAGAAACTGGTGCTCTTCCAGGCGCCCATAGCTTCCGAAGCAACTCACCAAATGCTAGAGCTAACTCACCCTACAATTTGGTCAATTCAGCCAAACAAATAAGTAAATTTTTGAAATATCAACACCATCTTGAAAGATCCTAAAAACGGCTTGCTTGGATTTCAATCAGCAGAATAATCTCAACAAGATATCCAAAGCAATACCCTCAAGCTGCGACAAGGTACTCCTTCAAAATATAATTTGGAAGCCGTGTAAATTACAAACAGTTTGGTTCTTCTTTGCAACAACTTGATTATTACAGATTTGAAGTGATATGAAAGAATGGACACAATAAATGCAATCATACAGGTAGTCAATGTCCAAGGTAAAGAATTTTGCTCCATTTTCATCCACTCAAGAATCCATAATTCATGATCCGGAAATAAATGCGACACACTCACACTGATGACTACTATTTGAAATATAATTTTCTTCCAAAGAAAAGGTATACAACCAAACCTCCAAATGGAAAGGCTAAACAAAATACACCAGAAATGCGACAAAAAATGAAAGTGTTGGAATCCATAAACAGCATTCATGAAAATTTAGGAAGAAAAGAAAATACAAGACCAAAGAAAACAAAATGTACTTGCAATTGAAGAGCAAGAAGCATTCATTTAAGCAGTACTTCCTCGAATTAAGATACTTTGAGCTAGTTTGGTGCCTAGGATTTGATTGGATTGGTTAACTCACCGTATTTGAAGTATGTCAAAGTAAGAAATAAAGAAATTTTGTCCAAGTTGAAGTTAGGAAATGGATTACCCATGAAGTAACCCCTTCTAATCCCCTCAAATGAAAGATCATTCATCTTCCTTCAAGACACATAGAATCATTCATCTGCCTTCAAGATACCTAGAATTTTATGATTTCTCCAATCCATCTAATCCTAGACACAAAATGTGAACAAGAGGAAGATAATATGGATTATGGTGATATCAATAAGCATAATGATGACCCCGTTGTATATGTCTGCATATTATATGAATCAAGATCCAAGGCACCTGTTAAATAACAATTTGAGGCCTTTAGAGCCAACCACATTCAACGGTTGGGATGAATGGTCATGTAGATTACCTTTGGCTTAAACAAGGAAAAGAAAGAAAATATCATTTTAATCTCATCCTTCTTTTTTCTGGAAAGCTAAAATTCTCTTCCAACAACACCTCTCTGCTCAATGCTCTTTTCCTCCCACTCAAAACCGGAAAAACAAAAAATTTTGTCTTAATGAAATTCTCAGATTCCATATCCAAAGAAGTAAATTTCAAAAGCAAAATGTCAAAAACCCAAATGTGAAGCCTTTGGAAACTACATCTAACTTAACCAACCAAATCTACTCAAGACACCGCAGCTTTCCAATTTAGAATAATATCTGACAAAGAGCTGTTCTTAAAAGCAGGAGAAATAAAAGCAACCAGGCCCTGCTCAATACTTGTCATTTTCCGCTTATTGAATTTTTCTCTATCACGAAAATCCAACAAACTATACCCAGCAAAATAGGACCATAGGCAGAAAAAATTATATCTAACCTAAATTATATTTTTTAAGACCCACATAAAGCTGGATATTGCTTGGTTAATAAACAAAATATTTTCCTACAAAATAGGAACAAAGGTGACAACATTAGCAAATTACAGACGAGCATTAAATAAAATCTACAAGTGATTTAAAATCATGATTAGAAAAGGTAATAATTTACTATAGTATTAGAAACTTACAACCATGCCCAGAGGGTTTTGCCAATTTATCTCTTGATGATAATCTTCCCGAAAATATCTAGCAAACTCCGGTGTATGAACTAGGCACTGTACAGCACTATTCATGAAACAAGTATTCCCTAGGTTCTGCAACCCAGTCAAACCAACAGATGATCCCCTTGTACTAACACCAATTGTCCCATATGTAGTTTCCAATTCTCTAGAAATCATGGTTTGACTTTGTGCGAGCTCTGTGCTGTAGATTCTTGATGCACCCTTGCTTGCAGACAAACCTCCTGCAATTGATAAGTTTGACTTAGAAGGCTCTACAAGAACAGTGGCAGCTTCCTTCTCTAAAGATCCATTGTAGAGTACCGAACTCGTGTATCTCCCTGATGTTGTACCATTGACAAGGTTAAGCACCTCCACCAGAATCTGTTTAATTAATCACAAAAAAAAATGATCTTCAAAAGAGAACAGGAAGGAAAACAGAAAGCTGTAGTGTAATAACTTGCAGATATAAAGAAGCTTCCAGCATTTAGACATGGGACCAAGTTATGCATGTTATTCTCTATGATTTCTACCAAGATGTATATATCATCAAGTTTTGAGTATAAATGCATCAGTAACTAAAACTCCCAGATTAAAAGAATTAATCACTTGATCCTAAAGGAACATAAGAAGACAAGGATGATATAAGGTATTTCTGCGGCTTGTTGAAAGAATTGTGAACATGTACCAGTCCAGCACCCAATGTATGTTAGCCTAATGATAAAAGAAGAAACTTTAATTTTGAGGTTGAGAATTATGCCTCACATTTTAGATGTTAGGCACTCAGAAAAGGATAGATAACACATACCATATTTTCTTCAGAGTTTTGTGGGGAGGGGAACAACACTGTTATTTAATATGTTGCATATACAGTAAGTAAAAAGAGAACACATTTAACCACAAAAAGGGATTCCAAGCAATTTGAAAACAACAATAGATATCTGGAAGATTAAAAGGACACCAAAAGATAAATGACTATTTCATCCTTACCACTATCGCATCAAACTATTCCCTCTAAGGAAATCCTTCTGTTCATTTTATTCCTAAAGGCCATAAAACTGAATTTGCAACTAAGTTACCACAATAAATGCTCCTTATGAGATGGAGCACTCTGGATCCAACCATTCACTACTTGCTGACAAGATTTAGGCATTGACCAATAAATTCAGGATCTCTAAGAAACATTTAGTTTTCTTACTCATGACTTGGCAATTAAGTACATGTGCATTGTTTCCTTATTAAGCCTACAAACTTTACAATCAAGAATTTTCTCCTACTTGAACATAACATCAATCTCCAAAAATTTCATGCAGCGCATAGCATATAGAAAGAGAACTTAGATTGTACCAGAGACTTGACAACAGATTTTTCAGGAAAGATATGTTAACGAAAGAGTTTTCGGGAAGGATATGGTGGCCAACCCCCCTCCATAACAAGAACAACTTAACCATGAAAAAGCTGACTATGCCCCACTTATTTCATTCACAATCTACTGACCACCTTGCAATCAAACTCAGAAAAAACAAAAAAAAAACAAAGCATCAAAAAGAACTGCCTACATGTCAATTGTTGATGCATCTAGCTAACTAAATACTTGCCTTTCAATAAAAGTTTCTGAAATTTTTTATTTTTTGATAGGAAACAAAACATATTAATAACCTTCAAATAGTGCAAAGTTGGTGGACAAACTGCCTACTATTATGTTCAGTAGAAAAGAAAAAATTCTTATAAACCAACCAATAAAATACAAATACGACAATCAGAACTATTTACACGCAGCCCCCAATCAATGACAGAAAAAAATGAATCCTGAAACTCGAGAGAAACTGATACCCAAACCACAGTAAAGTCCAAATCATACTCTATCGGAAAGAATCCGCACCCCCTTTTCACACAACTTTCAAACTAGCTTTTGTTTCTTTCCATCCAAACCATCCAAAAAAAATAGTCAGCCAGAGCACCTTTCCCTTTTTCCCTCCCCAAAATGCCTCTTGTTTCTTACACCCGAAAAAAAAAATGGATATGCAATCTGGTGCGGTAACCCAGGCTCAATTGTGCTTCCTCAAAGAACCTCCTACACAATTTTAAAGCAATGCGGCAATGAAGAATTTAGTTATCTCCATTTTCCATGCTATTTCTACACATAATACACCATTGGCGAATGAGGTTTTCGAGCAGATGGCTCACACCATTTCCACCTCAGGTTTCCACTGGTGCGCAACTTTTAACCAAATTTTTTATCCGTAGAGCCTGCTACTTCTTTGAACTTTTTTTTCATTCATTAGATGGTTTATTTTAACGATATCACAAGAACTGAGTAACGAATATCATGAGCAAAAATCGAAGCAAGAATCCATACCTAGGAGGTGCTTTTGCCGTCCATATCGCAGGAGCAGGTTGTTACATAGAAAGATATTGAATTGTAGCATAACCCTCTCCCAAGAAGATGATTTACACGAAATGACCCAAAGATTCCATCTTTTATCCAGCCTTGAAGAATGCAAAACATTCTCCAAGACTGAAAAGAAGAACTAACAATTGACAAATAGGTTACATGTGGTTGACAATCTGTAAAGTCTAGGAAATGCAACGCACAAAGGTGAAACCCCCAATCAACTTCCTACCCAAACCTTATCGTCTCCCCATTTCCTACCACAAATTAACAGCAAGAAGTTAGGACACACAAATCTATGACTATGTGATGAGGAATGGAAGTGACAGCAACCCTTACGAGGTTATCGTAGGAGCAGTAAAAAGGTTCTGAGTCTCAAACCCTAATGTGGCCCATGTTGGCTGAGCCTACTTGGGGTGTTATATAATTGGGCTTAAGTTACTGGTACTTTAGTACTTTTGTTATCTAGGGTTTCTTAAATTCTCTTGCTGGAATCTCTTGGTTTTAATGCTATCTAAGTTATGGGTATTTAGTACTTCTGTTAGCTTCTATAACTTAAATAGTTGTAATGCTTTAAGGGCAGCTTTTGATGGTTGAATGAGATTATTGGACCTTTGGTTCTCTCTTGGTTTGTGCAATGCATCATAACCTTAGGTGAGATTCCCAAGGCCTCCAGGAGTAATTCCTAGAACCTTACTGGTCAGATGCTAGCAGTTTCTATCCTTTTCCTGTCATTAAATTCCATAACTTTTCCTAGTGTTTTTCCTCACTTTAATCTTACTGCCTTTCATTTCATATACCATTCCCGTATGCCATACCTCTTATTTAACGTCCAAGCCTTCTCCCATCGGTAGTTGGAAGCAGAACTGAGACTGGATTGTAACTGAAGGAAAGGGGATATAGGTACGATAGGAGGGCGCGGTTAAGCAGGTAAGCGAAGGCTCTCTCTCTCGCTCTGTGGTCTTGTGTAAAGCCCTTCCGCCCATTATTGATCTTCATTCTAAGTGAGCAGGTCGAAAGCAGTTGAGGTGATAGCAAAAGTAAGCAGGAAGCAGAAGCAAGAGGTCTTCAAAGAACTTTTGTGTATCCATATGCCTCTTTGTCCTGCATAACAACGTTCTACAGCACTATACGATCCTTCTTTCCTTCATTCACCACTTCCCACACAAAATCCCTCATAGTATTCTCTAAGTTCTTCGCCACTTAATTGGAGTCTCTAACAGAGAAAAATAAGGAGTAGGCATACTACTACATACTGATTAAACCAAAAATAGAGTTTCCAGTAACTCCCCATGCCATCTTAATTTCAATATACACTAAGCACCTTAATTTCAATAGACAATAAGCACCTTAATGCAAAAGTGTACTGCTACCACTTTACATATCATCCTAACTAGTACAAAAGACACATCTTAAGCAGAGAGCCAATCTCTAAACCAGTAATAGGCCTTACACATGCATATACTAAAACTAAGTGTAAAGTTTTCAAAATGTATTTCACATGCATATACTAATTAACCAAAGGTGTTTTCTAACGAATGAAGCATCAGATGAAACATATGAAGTCCTATCCTAAAGAAAATCTTGCATGGTGGTTTTAAGAAACTTATATTAAGTGGTGGAACATAATGATACCCACATCCTGATCCATTTGTATATTGGCATCATCAAGTGTTTTATCCATGTCGTTCATCAGGGCATGCTTCCGGCGTCCATAGTAATCCCAAATGCATACCTTCAGTGAAGGAAATTCTTGATTACCAAAATAGGAGGAGTAAACAAGCTTCTGAATAGAAGATTTAAAATAAACAATGAAACTATATTTAGAAGCAGAGACAAAGTTATTTACTTGTTCCAAGCTAAGATAAAAGATATCACAAGCTCTTCTGTGAAGCTCTGCAATGGTTTCCTGCCCAAAATATTTGAATCTTCAGATAAGAAAAACCAGCATATACCTAGTAAGAGGTGCAACTGCCACTGGAGAAGTGGCATATAATGGCCTGCCACACATTATACCTTCTTGCTTATTCTTATAGTAGAGCGGTCACCTTCTGGCATCACAAGTAATTGAAGACGCAGAGGGTAAACTTCTACTGCCATCTCCATCTGAGAAAGACCTGAACTAATCACCTTCCTTGGCAATGTTGGACCACCACCATACCTACAACCAGCAAACACAACATTAATTCTCTCCTTATTTCATGTTGCAGGAACACAGCACAGGTAGTCTGGCCTTGTCATTCTCCTCTTACCACACTTTCAGATTGAGAAGAAAAAACAAGCTGAAACCACGGAGTTTAAGCTCGATGTCAATTTACAAGATTAGTCAATTAACAGTGAGTCAAGATAAGTCTCCATCACCCCTTCCAACCACAAAATATGTATAGTATGATCACAGAAATGCAAATATACAGAGATACCCAAGGACAATTTTTTTTGTACGCCCAAAGACCAGTATTATAGAAAAATGTTCTTATTTTAGTCAATTGGTAACATTACTAAGAAAGAAAAGTAACACATCTCAAGAATAAAAGTACTTCAATAAAATTGGTGGGGGGGTGTCATGATCATTTTCGGTTTTCTTATACACTAAAATGACAGGTTGCACGACATGTGCTCAATCCTTATATAAAGAATGGCATTAAGAAGAAGCTTACTAACATTGCCCACATGTGAACACATTAACTAAGGGCGATTTTCTTCGAAGATAAAACAAAAAGAGAAGTCACCGTCAAAATTATATATTTAAAATCATATATGTGTGAATATAAATTTCCAGGGTGCTAACAAAGAACCGCATGACATTTTCATACCACGTATGCAATTGGTTCCACACTTGCTGTGGGAGCAACACATAATCGCGGCCTTCTAATAAAGTATCATGTATCTCGATGCTTGTATTGGTGTCCTCTGCGGCAGCATCATATATCAAGTCAGAATTATCAATACCAGCAGGCCTCCTTAAGGTAGTGGAACCAGCCAAATCACAATGCTCTGACACAGAGGACACATCATTTGGGTTATTGGGTTGATCCTGGTTCACATAATCAATCCAATGTTGCCACCATCTACATTGGGAACCAATGAGAAAGACATTAGAATCTATTTTCATATTCAAGATGAGCCCATAAAACATAAGCATTCATTAAAGTTCATCTTTTAACAAAAACCCAACATAAATAAACCGCAACATGAACATTTCACAACGAATAATTAATTACTGAAAATTTGAAAAAGGAATAATCGAATACAAAACCTATACAGAGAAAGAGTAGGAACCTCTGAGTAAGCAAGTAAAAGATGTCGCCCTCTTTGGAATTAGCTTCAGCAGCCAAAGCAATGTCTCTTATCAAAATCCTTTCTTTCTCAGGCGTAAGCTCCGTACTGCAACTACTGTTGCACATCGACACTGTTGTCATCCCTGGCCGACCTGCAACTGCCTCTCCAAATTACAATTGCTTTCTTTTTTTCCTTCAGGTCTCGCAGAGGAGGACGCGACAGTATTTGGGAAAGAAGTCGGTGGGAAACTGGGAGTGAAAAGAAAATACTCTTTACACCCTAAAATATTAATGACCAATAGATTTTAATTTATTTTCTAAAATTTCACTTCTTTCTTATTTTTCCAATTTTCTCAAATTTCACTTAAATTGAGTTAAAGGATGAAAAAAAAAATAGGGAAATTGACCAAAATGACCTTGAGTGGTGAAAGGTGCAGCTCAACTAAGTTGCAGCTCAATTGGTGAAAGGTGTCCACCTTGAGTGGAATAAAAAGGCTTGGCCTCGGTTCGATCCTCAAAAGCTACAGCTAGAGGATTTGGACAGGGGCCTCGCTAACAATACCTTTGGGCTGGTGTACGTGCGCAAGGCTGTCACTAGGGGTTGCGCTGGGTGGGACCCGGCGGCCATAACAATTCGTTCCGGTGGGACTGGGACGGGTTGTTACACCCTCGGACAAACACAAGAAGCTACAGGCTAGGATTCGACCTAGCACATCTAGAAGCCGACTACTAATTCAGCCACAAAACGGCGACGGACCCTCTCAACCCAGAATTTACCGGGACACTAGGCAACTGCTAGATGACGGGGAAATCGAGATAGACCCCCTTCGCCTGACCTACGCGACATCAGACCCGAGGGCAGTCGGGCAAACCACCATGCCCATCTTGTTCGCATCAGGCCAGTAGAACGTGGGACATGACTCTGGCATGACTCATGACCAAGAAGACCACGGGACGAAAGGCCCCGAGCAACAGCAGGAGACACACGACTGGGAAATTCCGAACGAAACTGGCTCAACCGCAGGGAGTTACTCCCATGGCCGAAGAAGAAATCGGGATCGTCGGGCAAGAGGTGATGACCAATATGAACACCGGCCGAATCCACCTCCACCCCAACAAGGCAATGCCCTGGTGGAAAGCCTCCTACGGCGGGTAAACAACCTTGAGGCAGAGAAAGAAAAAGGTAAGGCCTCAACATGGGGAAAAACTAGCACATGCCCCTTCACCAACCGAATCCTTCGATCAAGACGGAGGACCGAGGTAAAACCATTAAAGATAACTCCTTACATGGGAAAGGGAGACCCTGTCACCCACCTAAACAACTATGTCTCCGCCCTGGCATACAAAAACGTGACAGACGAAGTCCAATGCCTCATCTTTAGCTCCACTCTTACCGATGCAGCCCTCAACTGGTTCTACCACCTGGCTCCCAACACCATCGACTCGTTTGATGAACTCCAAATAATTTTTCTAAACCAATTCATGATCCAAACGGACAGGTTGGTCTCCACGGAAGATCTCTTCTCCTTTAGACAGGGAGAAGAGGAGACGCTCCAAAAATATGCTGCCAGGTTCAGCCTCGAGTACTCCCATTGCCGAGAAACTGACGACAAGGCTGCATTCAACACTTTCCGGAGCGGCCTTAAGAAGTCGCCTTTCAAATATGCTGCCCACACCGAGGACTAGAAGGATTACAATGAAATCATGCGAAGAGCGGCAATCCATGCCAAGGCATAATTCTTCCACACTCTCACCAAGGAAACCAAGGCGCCCTCATATTCAGCTCCCTAGGGAAACAACAACCATGGCAGAACTGGCCATACTAGTGGCAACTACCACCATGACTCACACCAATCGTAGCAGGGAAAGCAGAAGCTCACCTATGATGGACGTCAGGGTAAGAGGGGTCAATCCAACTACAGTGGCGGGGGATTCAAGCATAGCGACAGCCATCGCCAGGAGCTAAGAAATCTGGTAGGCGAAAACTCTGGACCTTGAAGCCGGTTTGAGACTTACACCATCTTGAACACTCCTTTGGACCATGTTCTACTCAACGTGGAAGGCATGATCCCTAAGGCCAAGCCAAGAAACCCCATCTTTCGGCCCACCCACAACAAAGAGGCCTTCTGCTAGTACCACAAATACAACGGCCATACGATCGAGGAATGCATTGCTTTCAGAGACATTATCGAGCAAATGGTTTGCGACAACAAGCTCAATCAGTTCTTACAGCATCCCACCCCCTCAAAAGCAATCATGCAAATTAACACCATCAGCGGCGGACCCCCCTTATCTGCCCCTATGACCTCCAACCGAGCAAGAAAGGACTCCCTTCGCGCAACCCGTGGCAGCTCTCAAGTCCTTAGCATTGACTCCGGTCGAATGACAAAGTCGGCTAAGAGCGGTTGGCAACCCATTGCCTTTTCGGAGGAGGAAGAAAGGGGCATCGTGTTCCCCCACGACGACCCATTCATCATCCGAGCCCAGATCTCTGAGTGCGACATGGGCAGAATACTCATCGACATAGAAAGCTCGGTCAATGTACTCTTCTGGGACACCTTCAAACAAATGGGCATCAACGAAAAAAAGCTTGACTGAAAGGTTACTCCGCTTTTAGGTTTCTCTGGTGACTCAGTCTTGCCTAAGGGAGTCGTCTCTCTACCGATTTCTATGGGCACCACCCCTGCTATGACCATGGTCATCACAACCTTCCTCGTGGTCGATTGCCTAACGGCCTACAACGCCATACTAGGAAGAAGGTTGCTCAATCAGATGAAGGCCATAGTGGCAACACACCTGCTCTTGATGAAGTTCCCAACTCCTACGGGAACGGGACAGGTAAGAAGGGACCAACTATCTGGTCAGACCTGTTATGCCACGACCCTAACCAAGACAAACATACCGTCTGCGCCGGACGACATGGAGACGATATCTGTTGCCGAAACGGCTTTGGGGGGTCGACCCCGTCAACCCTCAGCTCATGCAAAAATTCAGTGATAGCCCTCCGGAAGACCCAAGGGACATTGCGAATATGCCACAGGTAAAACCTATGGAGGAGACAGAGGCAATACCTCTGTCCGACATACCTCTGCCATCGGCTCACCATTAACCTGTCATTCCGACCGATCACCCAGAAGCAGCGTTGCCACGACACCGAAAGGCAATTGGCCATGCAGGCCGAAATCACCAAGCTCAGCACCATACACTTCATAAGGAAGGCCATTTATGCCGCTTGGGTTACCAATGTAGTCCTTGTCAAGAAACCGGTCGGCTCTTGGCGCATATGCATCGACTACACCGATCTCAACAAGGCATGTCCCAAGGACAGTTTTCCCCTGCCTAAGATTGACATACTCGTAGATGCCATCGCAGGACACGAACTGCTCAGCTTCATGGACACCTATTCGGGCTACAACCAAATCCTCATGAACCCAGGTGATCAAATACATACAAGTTTTAGAACTAACCTGGGTATCTACTGATACAATGTTATGCCCTTCGGGCTGAAGAATGCAGGGGCTACATACCAGCGACTGGTTAACTTCATGTTTGCCGACCAAATTGTAACAACCCGCCCCGGTCCCACCGGCACGGTGTTGTTATGGTCGTCGGGTCCCACCCAGCGCAGCCCCTGGCTCCCAGCCAGCACAATGGTATTGTTAGCGAGGCCCCTTGTCCAAATCTTCTAGCTGCAACCTTTGAGGATCGAACCCAGGCCAAGCCTTTTTATTCCCTTTCAAAGGGACACCTTTCACCAAATCCTCTAGCTGCAGCTCAATTGGTGAAAGGTGTCCACCTTGAGTGGAATAAAAAGGCTTGGCCTGAGTTCGATCCTCAAAGGCTACAGCTAGAGGATTTGGACAGGGGCCTCGCTAACAATACCTTTGGGCTGGTGTACTTGCGCAAGGCTATCACCAGGGGCTGCGCTGGGTGGGACCCGACGACCATAACAATTCGTGTCGATGGGACCGAGATGGGTTATTACAAAAAAGGTGCCTTTTATGTAACAACACCCCCCGGTCCCACTGACACAAATTGTTATGGCCGCCGGGTCCCAGCCAGCCCAGCCCCGGCTCCCAGCCAGCACAAAGGTATTGTTAGCGAGGCCCCTTGTCCAAATCCTCTAGCTGCAGCCTTTGAGGATCGAACCCAGGCCAAGCCTTTTTATTCCTTTTCAAAGGGACACCTTTCACTAATTGAGTTGCATACCTTTGTGCTGGCTGGGAGCCAGGGGCTGCGCTGGCTGGGACCCGACGACCATAACAACGCCGTGCCGGTGGGACCGGGGCGAGTTGTTACATAAAATGCGCTTTTTTTGTAACAACCCATCATGGTCCCACTGGCACAAATTGTTATGGCCGCCGGGTCCCACCCAGCGAAGTCCCTGGTGACAGCCTTGCGCACGTACACCAGCCCAAAGGTATTGTTAGCGAGGCCCTTGTCCAAATCCTCTAGCTGCAGCTAGAGGATTTGGACAAGGGCCTTGCTAGCAATACCTTAGTGCTGGCTAGGAGCCAGGGGTTGCGCTGGGTGGGACCCGGTGGCCATAACAACGCCGTGTCGATGGGACCGGGGCGGGTTGTTACAACTGAAGCTTTGGATGCTGTCCTACCACATCTATGTCCATCTTGACACGCTTGATGGCCCAAAAGGTCTTGTGTTCCAACTCCATGGGTAAGTGGCAACCTTTTCCAAAAACAAGCCTGAATGGGGACATGCCTCTTGGTGTCTTATAGGCAGTCCTATATGCCCATAGGGCATCATTGAGTCTATTGGACCAGTCCTTCCTTGATGGTCCCACGGTTTTCTCAAGGATGGCCTTGACTTCTCGATTTGAGATCTCGGCTTGTCCCCTAGTTTGAGGATGATATAGAGTGGAGATCCTATAGGTGACTCCATATTTCCTCATGAGGGCCTCAAAGGTCCTATTTCAAAAATGTGAGCCACCATCACTAATGATGGCCCTTGGTGTTCCAAACCTTGACAAGAAATGGGATTGAATGAAGCTACACACGACTTTCGAATCATTAGTGTTGGTTGGAATTTCTTCCACCTATTTAGAAACATAATCAATAACAAGTAGAATGTATAGAAAACCAAATGAGCTGGGGAAGGGTCCCATAAAGTCAATGCCCCAAACATCAAAGATTTCAACAACTAAAATAGGGTTTAGGGCCATTTGATCTTTAGGGCCAATATTACCTTGTCTTTGGCCCTTGTCACACGTGAGGACATGTTCATGGGCATCCTTGAAGATGGTAGGCCAATAAAACTCACATTGAAGTACCATAAGAGTTGTTTTCCTAGAGGCAAAGTGTCCTCCATATGCCTGGTTGTGGTAGAAGTTCAAGATGGACTTGACTTCATTATCAGGGATGCACCTTCTTATGAGCAGATCAGGGCAGTGCTTCTATAGATAGGGCTCATCCCAGATGTAGTATTTGGCTTGCTTGGCAAGCTTGTCCCTTTGAAACCTAGACAGATAAGAAAGGATTAGTTTAGTAGCAAGATAATTTATAATGTCAGCATACCAGGGGTCAAAGGCCTTGAGATCGAAGAGCTGCTCATCTGGGAAGCTCTCTTGGAGAGGTAGTTGGTCCCCTTCCTCATTGGACCTGTGCTTGTGTCTGCTTAAGTGGTCAGCTACCACATTCTCACTTCCTTTCTTATCCTTGATCACAAGATCACATTCTTGAAGCAATAGCATCCACCAGATGAGCCTTGGCTTGGCATCCTTCTTGTTAAGGAGGTACTTAAGAGCTACATGGTCAGTATAAGTGATAACCTTTGTTTGAAGCAAATATGACCTAAACTTCTCTAAAGAAAATATGACATCCAATAGTTCTTTCTCAGTAGTAGAATAGTTAAGTTGAGCATCATTTTAAGTCCTACTTGCATAGTAAATAACATGTGGCAGTTTATCTATTCTCTGTCCCAAGACTGCCCCAATGGCATAATCTGAGGCATCACATATAAGCTCAAAGGGCATGTCCCATCTAGGTGGCATGCTTATAGGTGCAGCCGTGAGCTTGTCCTTGAGGGCCTCAAAGGACTCACAACATTCCTTGGTGAAATCATCTTGGAGAAGTCCTTGATAAACCTCCTATAGAATCTAGCATGTCCCAAGAAGGATCTTACCTCTTTGATTGAAGTGGGATAGGGCATGCCACTTATGACAACAATCTTGGCCTTGTCTACTTCTATGCATCGGCTGGATATGACATGGCCAAGCACAATACCTTGCAAGACCATGAAGTGACATTTTTCCCATTTTAGAAGTAAATTGGACTCCCTACATCTTTCTAGGACTCTTGACAAGTTTGTTAGACATAAATCATAGGAATTACCAAAACCTAAAAAGTCATCCATGAATACCTCAATGATGTCCCCCACCATTTCTGAAAATATGCTCATCATGCACCTTTGCAAGGTGGCAGGCGCATTGCAAAGGCCAAAGGGCAACCTCCTATAAGCAAAAGTGCCATATGGACAAGTGAAGGTTGTCTTCTCTTGGTCCTCAGGTGTAATGGCAATCTGGTTGTACCCTGAATAGCCATCTAAGAAACAAAAGTGAGAATGTCCTGCAAGTCTTTCAACCATTTGATCAATAAAAGGTAATGGAAATTGATCTTTGCAAGTAGTAGAATTAAGCTTCCTATAATCTATGCATACTCTCCATCCAGTTTGGACCCTTTGAGGAACAAGCTCATCTTGTTCATTCTTGATGACTGTGATTCCACTCTTCTTAGACACAACTTGAACTAGACTTACCCATTTGGAATCTGAGATGGGGTAGATGATCCCCACGTCCAAAAGCTTAAGGACCTCCTTCTTGACCACTTCCTTTATGGGCAGATTGAGGCACCTCTGAGCTTCCCTTGTAGGTTGGGCATCCTCTTGAAGGATGATTATGTGCATGCATTTGGAAGGGCTTATCCCCTTGATGTCAGCTCTGCTCCATCCTATGGCCTGCATGTTGTCCCTTAAAACCTGCACTAATTGACTTTCTTGCGAAGAAGTTAAATTTGAAGCAATTATGACAGGTAATGTATTATTTTGACCTAGATATGCATATTTCAAGTGCTCAGGTAATGGTTTGAGTTCAAGCTTGGGGGCTTGAATGATAGAAGGCAGAGTCTTTTCTGCCTTAATAGCTAATGACTCAAAAGGGAGCTGTTTAGTGAAGCCATGGCTTGGCACGGCCTCAAGGAGATTGAGGGCCTCAATGACACGGCCCTCGGGCTCATTGTCACTTGGAGAAGGCATAGTGAGGGCCTTCTCAATACAAACATTCATGATGGTTTGATGCAATACGGCTTCCATAGTATTCATGGGAAAATCAATTATAGGCTCTTGGGGTTATTGCATAGGATCATGAATAGAGAAGGTCCTTGTCTTATCTAACACCTTAATAGAAATTTAGCCAAGGTTTAGATTGATTTCACAGTTTATAGTGGCCAAGAGAGGTCTCTCAGAGATCAAGGGAGGATCCTCACTTTCAATTGTTTTTTCCATTTGTAAGATGTAAAAATCAGCTAGAATGCATGTGTCTCCTATTTGAACTATTACATATTCTATCATGCCCATAAGTTGTGTCACAGAAGAATTAGCAAGTCTAACACACAATTGAGTAGGCTTTAAATCTCCTAATGCAAGTGAATTGTAAACATGAAAAGGCATGATACTTACAGAGGCCCCTGTGTCACAAAGACAATGTTCAAACCTTTTGGATTGGATGACACACGGCAGGGCAGGAGGGCCTGGGTCACTAGCCTTTCGTGGCAAGCCTTGGAACTCATTCAAAGTGGTTGCACTAATGTCTAGGACATTGTTGGGTTCAAAGCCACGTTGTCCAACTACTAAGTCCTTGAGAAGCTTGGCAAAGATGGTCATTGTCCTCAAAAACTTAGAGAATGGAAAAGTGATTTGAAGCTTGTGAAGCGTGTTTGTGAGCTCCTGCTCAAGCTGAGCATTCTTGTCCTTCTTGTAGAACCTGAGAGGAAAAGGTAGGTCAACATTGTTAGTAACTAAAGGATCACTAAAAGTAACTTTAGACTTAGAATTTAAAGGA
Organism: Oemleria cerasiformis; assembly: GCA_037349345.1. Lineage (NCBI taxonomy): Eukaryota > Viridiplantae > Streptophyta > Magnoliopsida > Rosales > Rosaceae > Oemleria > Oemleria cerasiformis. The sequence goes on along the minus strand of JAZGTL010000017.1, from coordinate 926,377 downwards.
AAAATAGGTTAGAATGCTCATTGTGAGCTGTTGCCGTGTCCTATGCACTCCTGTCCTGAGGTGTCCCAAATTGGCCAGGTGTTGGTTCTGAGGCGGAATTGCGCCCTAAAACTGGCCTGGTGCTGGAACTGCGTCCAAAAACTGGCCCGGTGCTGGAACTGCGTCCAAAAACTGGCCCGGTACTGGAACTGCGCCCTAAAACTGGCGCATGGGCTGATTTTGTGGCAGGGGCCTGGTCCTGATTTTCAGCCTCATCTAGGGTCTCTTGGATCTTAGTCGAGCCTTGAAGCTTTTTTCCACTCCTAAGCTGAATGGCATTGGTAATGACCTTGGGATACATATTCTTGGGATTGACTTGGACTTTGCTAGGGAATTGCGTCCAGGGTCCAGCTTGTTGAGTTGGCTTGCCATATGACCTACATGAGTTTCCAAGGCTGTAATGGCACGATCTGCCTTCTGCTAGAAATTTGTGGTGTGTTGAAGCAGATTTTGTTGGAAAGTAGCATTACTCTGAATTAGATCAGCCATAAGGTCTTCCAAGGATCTATTTACTGGGGCATGATTTCCTTGAGGATGTTGAAGGACTTGAGTGGGAACCTAAGGGGCCACGGCATACCCTTGGAATCCAAGGGTTTCCGTGGGGTTTTGAACATTCTGATTGTTGTTCCACTTGATGTTTGGCTGGTTCCTCCATCCAGGTTGTAAATGCTGGAATAGGGTTCATTCCTAGGCCTTATGCCATTATTGTATCTTCCAATGTAGTTTACATCCTCGACCATAGGACATGTCTGAGAGTCATGGCCTTGAACTGAGCACACATCACAAGTCATAGTGGCCTTAGCCTTGGAATCATATAGTTGCTTCACCATAGCCGTGAGTTGAGCTATGGTGTCATCTTTATCCCTACTCACACTTTTGAGAGTTCAAGACTATTGTCCCCGATAGCTAAACTGTTGTTCTGTCTGAGCAATGCTCTCAAATGCTGCCCTAGCTTCCTCAACTGTGTTTTCCAAGACTCCCTTGGATTGAGAGTTGACCATCACTCTATCACTAGTCTTCAAACCACCATAGAAGTATAGCATTAAGTGGCACTCATCAATGTTGTGATGAGGGCATTCTTGAATCATTTCATTGAACCTTTCCCAAAACTCATAGAAAGCTTTATCCTCAACTTGTTGGGGTGCCATGATCTGAGCCTTGAGATTATTGTTCTTGGACACGGGATAATATTGAGTAAGGAACTTGGAAGACAAGTCCTTCCATGATGTATTAGATCCTGGTGCCGATGAATGGAAACATGCCTTAGCCTTGTCCTTAAGGCTAAAGTGAAACAATCTCAGCGTAATCTCAGCCTCAGTCATGCCATTGATTCTTAAGGTGGAACCAACTTCCACAACCTCCTTAATGTGTAGATGGGGGTCCTTACCTAAGAGGCCATGGTACTTAGGCAGCATATGGATTATGCCTGACTTCAGCTCAAAGTTTTCCACCGTGGATGGTGGAAAGATGATAGGGAATTGGTCCTCACTGATATGAGGGGTATCATAATCCTTAAGTAGCCTAAGTGGTGGGTTAGCTAAGACACGTTCATCAACCATTCTCCCAGGGCTTGGTGTTGCACTTGTATGAGGAGAACCGTGGACAGATGATGAACAGATAATGGAATTGAAGACCCGTGAATAGATCCGCTGGCAAAACCTTGTGATAACATAAACCAGAACTAAGTACCTAAAACAAACAAAAAAAGAACTACGTTAAAACAATCTAAGCAATGGACACCGTTGAGGGACAAGTCCGCGGCAACGGCGTCAAAAACTTGTTGGAAGAAAAGTATAACAAGTAAATGCAACACAATTCTTAACAATGAAATCCTAGTAAGGGCACTAATCAACAAATAGAATAGTAGTAAATGCAAGGGTCGAATCCCACAAGGACTTGACTCAACAATGTACACTTAATGACACTACACTAACCCTAGGAAGTGGTATGCAATCCTAGGAATGTCATGAGTTAAATTACAAGATTATTGCTTATCGTAACATTTTGATGCAAGTCATCTATACTTTATGTAATTAAAATGGCCAATTCCAATAACACAGAGAAATATCAGTTTAAGCAGTAAAGTAACACACCAAGATAAACATAATAATCAAGCCAACGAAAAACCAAACTAAGAAGTTTCATGGTTAAGGCTTCAAGATCAGCCCTAACTTAAAAGAAACTACTCACTACACATAATGAAAAACATAAACATGAATTAAATTGGATAAAGATTAGTTAAACCCAAACTATACTCTCAAAGAAGAACTCCAAGCACAGCCGTGAGCAAATCTTCAAGAACACAGCCTGGTCTCGTGAACAAACCTCACAAACAATGCTAAAAAACAATAAGTAAAAAGTGTCTCAATGTATCTAGAATGGCATGTCTAAAACACTGAACAATGGCCCTCCTTTATAGATAAGGGAAAACCTTGTCCTACAAGGATTAGAAATAGAAACCTAGGCTAGAGTGTTCTAGAAGAAATCCTTAAACTGCTGAAAAACTAAGTAGAACACAACTGGAATTGAGAAGTTCCAGTTGGCACTTTGGACAGACGGTTGGCTCGGTCTGGACCTAGGGCATGCTCTGAATGTCGTTGACTTGGCCCTAGGCATGTCTTCATCGCGCCTTGTCGTGCCTTAGCATTTGGATGGCTTCATTATGGTCCAAAGAGATTGAAAACACGTCGTGTCTTGATCAAATAGATAAAGGATGGAAAATGGCCTCATTGGAACTCACCGAGTCAGGTCAGGGACCAGAAACTATCGTGTCCCTACAGACTCGCCTTTGACTCAGTTGCACCTTGTCTTGAAATTGTGTCAGGCACACAAGCTTAGGCTCATTTAGGTGTGGTGATGGCACACCTTGGCTGGAACCTCGATTTGGACTTAGCACTTTGGTGGACACGCATTGGCACACTCCTATACATGTCAAGAACATGATCTGGGCCTCGGTCTTGAGTGTCTTTGGGACATGTTCCATACATATCCTAGCTCCGTTACTGGCATGATAAGGGGATGTCATGGACTTCATTTGAAGGTCCTCAGACACAACTTTGGGACCCAGATGGCCTGATCTAAGGTACTTGACCTGCGCTTAAAATAGGGCGCACTAACGCACTCAGGACCTAGTTTAGGATCCGATATTGATTTAAGGACATTTCCCTCATTTAAACTCTGATTTGAGCCAATCTTTTTCCAATATTCTTATAATTGCACTATCTTTCTAAAGCCTGCACACGTCTTAGAAAAGCATCACTTTCTACTATGGATGGCCAGATTTCTAACAAAAGATAGTTAAAGGGACCTAAAATGACATGAAATACATGTAGGAAATATGTCCTAACAGGTACCCACTTGAGGGCCGAGTACCCACCTGCTAGGACCATGTGCCAATCTTTGTCTTATGTGGGGAGCCACTAGGGAAGCAACACCTGTCGCTCTAGGCTAACGCCTAGGGTCGTGGAAGTTGGATTGTCTCTGCCCAAGGCCACTTGAGGAAGCGTGGGGGGCACTCCCTAGGTGAGACTTTCTCCCCGAAAGGATTTGAGACAAGTGTCCGTTGATGTGACTAGTAGGTGAAAATGTTTCTGACATTGTTTGTGGAGGTTCTGCTTCCACTGGCACCGCGCTCGTCAGGTACGAGGCTGTGCAACTACGCAGGTCGGGTAGGTGCTCGTCGGGTAGGCTGGTATCGGGCAGCCAAGTACTGCTTTTTGCTTGGGCTTGAGCCTAGAGTAGGTCTTGGTAGTCTGGGCTGACAGTGGGTCCATGTCATGGGCCCCTATGGTTCAGCCTTTGAGGATCCCAAAGGGGTCTTGTCAACTACTGTCTGCTAGATTCAGCTCGACATACTATGACCATTAATAGGAGTCCTATAACTCCCTAGTCGAGAGCTTCATCTCGAGTGGGGAGTTGAACTATTGCAGACTTCTGAGCCGAATCTAGCAGACCCGAAACGGTTGATCATCTTAACGGACCCGAGGGGGCCTGCAGCCGAGGTGGGTAGTCGAGGTGGACAACTGAGGCGGGTAGCCGAGGCGATAAGTCCCCAAGTCCCTAGACAAGGTTGAACTTGTGTGCATGCTAAGTTAACCAGACTTAGAGAATACAAGAAGATTAAAATAGACAACAAGTAGGTAAGAGTAAAAGAAAACACATAATGTAAGGACATAAAAACCTAGCTGGGGCACTTCTCTGTCGACCAGGTAAGCGAGGTCGGGTACGAGAGGCCAAGCTCGGGCGGCTTTCCACATTAAAGGCAAGGGTAGGTGGGTAAGGAGCTGTGGTGCATGGTGAGGAGTGTACACTTCAAGTCAGCTATGATCAGAGCTGGGTACCACACTTCCCGCTTGCCGTGGAGGCCACTGAGGGTGAGCTTCCCTTAATATGCACAAGGTTGAGAACTGGTCATCCATTCAATATAAACAAGGGGGAGAGCTGGTCATCCCCTAAATATAGATAAGTTGGAGAACGGGTCATCCATTCAAGATAGATAAGTTGGAGAACGGGTCATCCATTCAATATAGATAAGTTGGAGAACGGGTCATCCATTCAAGATACATAAGTTGGTAAGTGGGTCATCCATTCATGATAGATAAGTTAGAGAGCTGGTCATCCATGACCAAGGCAAGCCGATGATTGGGAAGGGTCACCTAGCGAGGCGAGCAGTACACATCGGGTGGACGGGGAAAGGTTGCCTGACGAGGCGAGTAGTATGCATTGGGCAGACGTCTGCCACAAATAGGTACTTGCCCTCCCACTTACCGTATCCACAACTAGAGCAATCGGAAGGCGGTGAAGGGTCGTCTGACGAGGCGACAACTGGGTACCTGCCCTCCAGCTTGCCGTATCCACAATTAGGGCCATCCGATGGCGGGGAAGGGTCACCTGACGAGGTGAACAATATGCATCGGGTGAACGACTACCATAACCTGGTACCTGCCTTCCCGCTGACTGTCCTTTCAGTCATTATTTATACATCAATTTGATGTTACTTAGTGCCTTTATACATGTCTTTTGAATGAATTAATGCTAACCATAGTAGAAAGTGATGCATTTTGTGAGACTTATACAAAAATGGAAAGATAGGGATATTATGAGGAGAACGCAAAAAGAATGGCTCAATTTGGAGTTATAAATAAAAAGTTGCCCTCAGTACAAAATTGGGTCCTAAGTTAGGTCCTGGCACGTCCTTGCACCCTATTTAGGGCGCAGGTCAAGTCACTCAAATCAGGCCATGCGGGTCCTGAAACCATATTTGAGGCCTAGCAAATCAAGCCCCTGACGAGCCAAGGTACATACCAAGACATGTCCCTGACATGTCTCAAGGATATGCCATCTGCGCCGAATCCAAGACTAGCCCAGACGAGCCAAGGCGCATCTTCAGAGCTCTCAGCCGAGTCCCAGGCGTGTCCCCTGACACGTGCCAATTCCATAAGCGGAGCATTTATCGAGTTAAGGATAGAACATTTAAACCCCTAGCTTCTAAAAGGAACTACTCACTCACTAAAAGACTCAATCTAATTAAGGATAGAACATTTAAACCCCTAGGTTCACCTCGTAGGAGGAGTTTTGACTCCTTTTACTTAACAACTCAAACACAAACAAAATACTAAACAGAATACTTAACAAGTTAATAAGGAACACAACAAATAGATCATGCCATGCCAAACCAAAGATAATCCAATTTCAAGTAAGCGCCATGTGTTAAGTGTGAATGCCCTTTACTTCAAGATTTCAAGCTTAAAACAACAAAGTTCAAATGCCTTAGAAAGATTTCGCCTCGACTCTAACCTCACTAGGCAACTCTCAATTTCTCTCATGAATCCTAAGGTTACATTCTTGCAAGCATATGTGATGAGTTTATGTAAAGGGGTCAAATATAATCACATATGAAGTAGCTTGAAAGAAAGGCAATTTATGAACATAGATCTCATGAAGGAATTGAACTTTAAGAGCGTAGAGACATACCTTAACTCCAAGCAAGACTTCCCATAAGATTAGTTAGGTCTTCATTCAAGGGTTGTAATGTGGCTAGGCTCATGGGTTTAGAAGAAGGGGATCGGAATTCAAAAGCCTAGGTTCTGATAAGGCATGAAGTAGCATGACTTGGGAAACTTGATCTTTTTCTTGGCCCACAGCAAGACTTGGCATTTTGCTCTACGGAATTCCTCAAGTTGAGGTATGATTTCCTTGTATGGTGATTTGTGACTTCTATTCCCATTGGCTCACTTGGCTTAGCTTAGTATTTTCTTTTGTCTTTTTTATTTATTTTTCTTTTCATATTTTTTCTTTTTTCTATTTTTTTCAAACTAAGCCAAGATCATGCAATGGTATACATTGTGTTTGTTTCTGTCCAAGTTAGGACTTTAGTTCACTTGGGATGTCTGAGACATTTCCCTTGATATCAACTTCAAATTTTGGCCTCGATGAGCTCCACAGCTTGACTTTGATTTTGAACACTTGAACTTGTCTTTTCTTTCCATGTCATGAACTCCATTTGATGCTGCCTTCTCACAACCTAGACTATAGGGTATGGCCAAGTTTAGGGATCCCTACCTAGGACTTCGGTTATGATTTAGGTGATGAAAGAAAGGTATAAGTGTTTGGCTTCAAAGTGGGTTAGGGAGCATACAAAAGGGACATATATGGCTTTTAGAGGGCTCAAACATGCATAGCCTACATCATTTCTTATGGTACATCCAACTGAAAATCAAGAGCCTCTACATAAGATGTTAGCTCTTTAAAATTCAATGCAAAGTGATAATAATGAGATCAATCAATATAGAAAGAATTGAATAATGTTTAAGAGTAGAACAAAGTAACTCTCTAAAAAAGAAAGGCATTAGGCTCAAAATCTCACATGTGGTAGTCTCCACTAATTTTCTAAAGTTCACTTAAACAAAGTCATATTTTAGCTCAATTTCTTGAAGTTAGGCATTAAGTGAAAAGATACGGTACAAACTTAAGCATGGCATGGCTCTCGTAAGACACTAATGATTCATTTGACAATGTAGCTTACTAACAAGTAAAGTACTAAGTTCCTAGCCGTGTACCCCCAAACCTAAATGTTGCAAAATTTTGATCCACACCCCCAAACCTAAACTAAACATTGTCCTCAATGTTAACAAGTGGAAACACTAAAATCAAAATAAGTAAAGATTGAAAGGAGGCATGCAAAACAGAAAACATAAAGAAAAGGGTGGAAGCACAAACCAAGGCTAGGTTGCGTCCTAGGAGCATTGGATTTAACGTCTAGGCAAGACGTGCCTTGCAAGTCAAGCTAATGTAGGCACGACAAGGAGTGCCTTGTGCACTTCCTGGAACATATAACGAGCCTCTTGGTGCATAGTTGTAGATGCATTATGGGGAACAGCATTAGGAACACAAAAAGGAATAAACTAACGAGAACGTAGCTTATCTGGAAAGAGATTGAGAAGAGATTTGAATGAAAGTGGCTTTTGTCCATTCTCAAATATCCTCCTTCGAAAATTCTTAGGGTGATACGCCTTAGGTTGTTCCATGTGAATCCCAGAATTTAGTAGCCATGTCCTTGGTCCTTTCCTTTTGAACTTGAAGAGGGGTACCAAGTGGAGGGCTTCATTCACCTTCCTTTTGTTGAACCTGCGAGGGAAAGGTAGAGCATCATGAGTAACTAAATCGGAATTCAAAGCCATATTCATAACATAAGAATCAGATTTTAGTGTTTCATATTTGAGTTTAGAAGGCTCATTGTGTTCCAAAATTGTGCCCTTGTCCTCGTCCCTTGGCTAAGCCACGGGTTGAGGCAGCAAGCAGGGTATGGCTTTGGTATGTGAGTCAGGCACGACCTGAGGCAGTGATCTGGACAGCAAATCAGGTGCATCCTGAGGCCGAGTTTGGGGCAGAAACTCAGGCACGTTATGGGGCAGATCATAGGACACGGGCACGGAATGTGTCGTGGGCTGTGCCACGTGCTCGTGCACAACGCTGGGAAAAACTCAAGATTTGGGCCTGTAACCTCTTCCAAGGCAAATTTGTTCTCAATTGCAGCCTTTTGAGATGGTTTAGGGAGTTCCCCTTCAAGTGGGTCCTTGAAGCACCAACTTTCCAGCACTTGACGTATCCTGGCTAGCCCGCGGTCTTCCCGTGGGATTCTGGCGGGATTCGCCTCTAAATAAAAATTAGTAGAAAATGAGCTTGGCTGCATCATGGTGTCACGGATTGTACATGTTCCTTGCTCTTCAACATCTACCCAGATGTCCTTTTCCCGTTCATCCTCCCTATTCTCCTCCTCCCATTCTTCTTCCATTTCGATTTCCAACTTAATCTGAGCAGATTTTGGAGGCAATGCCACATCATGGCATTGGGTGGGAGCCACGATCTCCATGGCAGATATTTGAGGTTCTGGCCTTATTATATCCTCATCATCATCAATCATGACTTCACTTGATGGGGAAAGTACCATATCTACAATGCAAGAAAGATGTTTAAGTTGAAAGATGCTAAAAATGTAAAGAACTTACAATGCAAGAAAACAGTAAATAATTAAGATTGCAATCAAATTAAAGGGCAAGTTAAGGTAGTCCCTATCCACACCTAACCACAACGGTTTGCAAGGTTCAATTATCTTGGTTCCTTATTGGTCTAGTGCCCATGCAAGAGCCCTGTTAAGCCTACTCTCACACATTCATTCCTTCTTACTTTGTATGTTTAGTTCTCTTAAGCGCTCTAAACTTGTAACGAACCGGACCAGAAATTAAATTATTTTGAGAATTGGACGATTTTACCCTCGATTTTGGACGGGTTCGAGAGTCCCTTTTTTACTGGCAGTACTTTTGGGAATTTTTCTGGGGTCGTTGCGTAGGTCTCGAACTCACGAGTTCGTAGACAGGCGGCACGCAGAAAATGGAGTTCGTGTACGAAAGTTATGTGTCTAGATGTACAAGGGCATTTTGGTAATTTTGGCTTGGGAGAAGATATTTTTAACCCCAATCATTTCACATCTTCATTATTCATTTTCATCTTCATCTCATGAGGATCTCTCTCTGAAAAAATAAAAACACACCCCGAACCGTGAGAAAAACAACCCAAAAGCCCACAAAGTCATCTTTTGATTCAAGGCTTTAACTTCCATTTTTGATCCACTAATCATATTCTACTCCTTCTCACGATCACAACCGTACCAACCATCGAAGGACAGGACCATGGGGGAAGCCGAACCGAGTATAGGAAGTTTCGGATCTTCCGATTGATTTTTCGGCTTACACAGGTACGTGTTTGTGGTTTTGAGGTCATATTTGGATTCTTGGGTTTGAGTAGATAGATTTAGATGTAAAATTTGTGAAAAATGGTTGAGTTTTGAGGAAGTTATAAAGCTTGAAGTTTCGGCCGGAAATGGGGGATTCCAGCGGAAACCAGACGGCGGGGCCGGTAGTCGGTCGTCTTCTCCGGCGACTCACCGGTGATCGGTCGGGTCGAGTGAACCGGTCGGGCCGATCGGGTCGAGTGAATCGATCAGGTTGAGTGAACCGGTCGGGCCGAGTTGGATCGGTTCAGGCCGAGTTGGGCCGGGTTGGATCGGTACAGGCGTGACCGGCACGTGATGGCGCGTGGGAGCGTGTTCTGACCTTCCGGCGGCGCGTGGGACTGTTCCCGATGTCACGGCGGCGCATGACTAGGGTTTTGGGACGATCCAGATTAGATTTTGTTGGTTTTGAGGCCATAGGAGTTCGTTTAGGGCCCAATTTGGGCAATCCCAGCGATAATGGTTGACCGTGGAGTGGGTTTTGAGCTCGGAAAGTCAAAGTAGTTGGGTCATTATTGTGCATGTGTTCCTTGGGCTAGAGCATCCAAAAATTTTGGGTTGGATGATGTTTGTGAGTGGACTTTTGGTTATAACTTGTAATGCATGCATCAATATCTTTGATTTAAATACTGTTGTGTAGGGTTGCAATGATTTCCTGGAATTTATAAATGATTGCTGGACATTTGTTTTTCCAATATTTCAGTGAAAGTGTGTTGTGAGGAATGACATGGTTGTTGGATTCGATTTTGATATTTTTTTGACGTGGTAATTATTTGAGTCCATGATTTTGAGTTGAAACCGTAATTATGATTATAAAATACTTAATTTTGGATACAATACGGTTTTGAGGGGGCCCAGGAGCCAGGGTTAGGATCCGCTGAGACGGAGAACCCGGTGAACCTCCAATATAAACAATACGGTTTTGAGGGAGCCCAGGAGCCGGGGTTAGGATCCGCTGAGACAGAGAACCCGGTGAACCTCCAATATAAACAATACGATTTTGAGGGGGCCCAGGAGCCGGGGTTAGGATCCGCTGAGACGGAGAACCCGGTGAACCTCCAATATAAACAATACGGTTTTGAGGGGGCCCAGGAGCCGGGGTTAGGATCCGCTGAGACGGAGAACCTGGTGAACCTCCAATATAAACAATACGGTTTTGAGGGGGCCTAGGAGCCGGGGTTAGGATCCGCTGAGACGGAGAACCCGGTGAACCTCCAATATAAAGAATACGGTTTTGAGGGGGCCCAGGAGCCGGGGTTAGGATCCGCTGAGACGGATAACCCGGTGAACCTCCGAGATAAACATTGAATTGAGGGAGGCCAGGACCCGGGGCCAGGATCCGTTATTCGCGGTGAACCCGGTGAACCTCCAAGATAAACATATTTGAGGAGGACCAGAATATGGGACTAGGATCCGCTGTTGGCGGTGAACCCGGCGAACCTTCAATATAATATGTTACTGTTTCTTCAACTAGCGTCGAGAGTTTTACTCCGTTGGTTCGTTGAGTGCTCTGACTCTGGCATCGAGGAGTTTTGGCTCCGCCGGGTCGCGAGGCTGTCTATGCATAGTACAGAGAGTTGTGATACAAGACTAGCACACCCCAAGGGATACCCTGGTGGCTAGGGATATGCCAGTCGAGGGATATGCCGACTGATGTGATATGATAGCCGAATGTTATTCCGGCTGAGGACACGATATGATAGTCGAGGATACTTGCCGATTTATATTATATGATAGCCGAGGATATTTCCGGCTCTAATATGGTTTGACGACGATTGTCATGTGCTTAATCAGCCTATGAAAATACTTCGTCATCCAGGTCAGTGGGTTGGTGTGGGCGGTGACCTAAAGTGACGAATTATTGTTGGTTCACAAGTATCTGACTAGTCGGTTGTCTTGTGGTATTCCAGTAGAAGTGTCAGCAGTGTCTAACCTACTGACAATTGGTGTCAGAGGGTATTCATGGTATAAAATTTTTGAGGTAAAAGAGCTGTCAGACGGGATAAGGGTTCTTTTCGGGTTTCGAGGAGAAATTCGGGAAGGGTCCTTACAAGTGGTATCAGAGCTCTAGGTTAACTTCCTGCAGACCGCACACTTGTGTGCAAATTATTTGAGGATTTCTATTAACAAGATGCCTCCGAGGCATTTACCTCTTTAGCGACCTTGAACTGAATAGGAGGTTGGTTCTTTAACCTGAGTTAGTGAAATTTCGGGGACGAAATTTGTGTAAGTGGGGAAATTTATAACGAACCGGACCAGAAATTAAATTATTTTGAGAATTGGACGATTTTACCCTCGATTTTGGACGGGTTAGAGAGTCCCTTTTTGATTGGCAGTACTTTTGGGAATTTTTCTTGGGTCGTTGCGTAGGTCTCGAACTCACGAGTTCGTAGACAGGCGGCACACAGAAAATGGAGTTCGTGTACGAAAGTTATGGGTCTAGATGTGCAACGGCATTTTGGTAATTTTGGGTTGGGAGAAGATATTTTTAACCCCAATCATTTTACATCTTCATTATTCATTTTCATCTTCATCTCATGAGGATCTCTCTCTGAAAAAACAAACACACACCCCGAACCGTGAGAAAAACAACCCAAAACCCCACAAAGTCATCTTTTGATTCAAGGCTTTAACTTCCATTTTTGATCCACTAATCGTATTCTACTCCTTCCCACGATCACAACCGTACTAACCATCGAAGGACAGGACCACGGGGGAAGCCGAACCGAGTATAGGAAGTTTCGGATCTTCCGATTGATTTTCCGGCTTACACAGGTACGTGTTTGTGGTTTTGAGGTCATATTTGGATTCTTGGGTTTGAGTAGCTAGATTTAGATGTAAGATTGGTGAAAAATGGTTGAGTTTTAAGGAAGTTATAAAGCTTGAAGTTTCGGCTGGAAATGGGGGATTCTGGTGGAAACCAGACGGCGGCGCCGGCAGCCGGTCATCTTCTCCGGTGAGTCACCGGTGACCGGTCGAGTCGAGTGATCGGTCGGGTCGAGTGAACTGATCAGGTCGAGTGAATCGGTCGGGTCGAGTGAACCGGTCGGGTTGGTCGGGTCGAGTGAATCGGTCGGGTTGAGTGAACCGGTCGGGCCGAGTTGGATCGGGTCAGGCCGAGTTGGGCCGGGTTGGACCGGTCCAGGCGTGACCAGCGCGTGAGGGCGCGTGGGCGCGTGTTCTGACCTTCTGGCGGCGCGTGACGACGCGTGGTGGCGCGTGGGACTGTTCCCGATGTCACGGCGGTGCGTGACTAGGGTTTTGGGACGATCCGGATTAGGTTTTGTTGGTTTCGAGGCCATAGGAGTTCGTTTAGGGCCCGATTTGGGCAATCCTAGCGGTAATGGTTGACCGTGGAGCGGGTTTTGAGCTCGGAAAGTCAAGGTAGTTGGGTCAATATTGTGCATGTGTTCCTTGGGCTAGAGCGTCCATAAATTTTGGGTTGGATGATGTTTGTGAGTGGACTTTTGGTTATAACTTGTAATGCATGCATCAATATCTTTGATTTAAAAACTGTTGTGTATGATTGCAATGATTTCCTAGAATTTATAAATGATTGCTGGACATTTGTTTTTCCAATATTTCAGTGAAAGTGTGTTGTGAGGAATGACATGGTTGTTGGATTCGATTTTGATATTTTTTTGACGTGGTAATTATTTGAGTCCATGATTTTGAGTTGAAACCGTAATTATCATTATAAAATACTTAATTTTGGATACAATACGGTTTTGAGGGGGCCCAGGAGCCGGGGTTAGGATCCGCTGAGACGGAGAACCCGGTGAACCTCCAATATAAACAATACGATTTTGATGGGGCCCAGGAGCCGGGGTTAGGATCCATTGAGACGGAGAACCCGGTGAACCTCCGAGATAAACATTGAATTGAGGGAGGCCAGGACCCGGGGCTAGGATCCGTTATTCGCGGTGAACCCGGTGAACCTCCAAGATAAACATATTTGAGGAGGACCAGAATATGGGACTAGGATCCGCTGTTGGCGGTGAACCCGGTGAACCTTCAATGTAATTGGTCACTGTTTCTTCGACTAGCGTCGAGAGTTTTACTCCGTTGGTTCGTTGAGTGCTCCGACTTTGGCATCGAGGAGTTTTGGCTCCGCCTAGTCACGAGGCTATCTATGCATAGTACAGAGAGTTGTGATACAAGACTAGCACACCCCAAGGGATACCCTGGTGGCTAGGGATATGCCAGTCGAGGGATATGCCGACTGCTGTGATATGATAGCCGAATGTTATTCCGGCTGAGGATACGATATGATAGTCGAGGATACTTACCGATTTATATGATATGATAGCCGAGGATATTTTCGGCTCTAATATGGTTTGACGACGATTGTCATGTGGTTAATCAGCCTATGAAAATACTTCGTCATCCGGGTTAGTGGGTTGGTGTGGGCGGTGACCTAGAGTGACGAATTATTGTTGCTTCACAAGTATCTGACTAGTCGGTTGTCTTGTGGTATTCCAGTAGAGGTGTCAGCAGTATCTAACCTACTGACAACTGGTGTCAGAGGGTACTCCTGTCAGACGGGATAAGGGTTCTTTCCGGGTTTCAAGGAGAAATTCGGGAAGGGTCCTTACAAAACTCCTATTCAATTATGCAATAGTTCACTCAAGATTATGTCACGAATCTCTTAAGTTATTATAACACAAAAGAAAGAATTAAGTACAAAAGGATCTTAATGACACTACACTAACCCTAGAAAGTATCGTGCAATCTAGGACTGTCATGGATCTCTTCACATATTACTTTTACTAATCCTTGATGCGAAGTCATCTTTTAAGTTTTGCAATTAAAATGGCCAGTTTTAAGAACATAGACAAAATAGCAGTTAAAGCATTGAATCAATCTACCAAGGTAAACAAAACAATCAAACCAAGCGCCAAAACCAAGTTAAGAAGTTGCCATGGCTAGGGCTTTAAGATTAGCCCTAACTTAAGAGAACTACTCACCACGCATAATGAAAAACAAAAACTGAATTGTATATAAAATATTTTGTGAAAGCGTGGTCGTCCAAAGCACTAGACAAGGCCCTCTTTTTATAGAGCAAAGGCAGACCTTGTCCTACAAGGAATCCAACTACTAATCCAAGTGAAACTTGGAATCCTAATTCTAAGTAAAAACCATAAAGTGATTCCTTAGCTTTCGAGGACTAGAATTACATTTAAAACATTTAATTAAAGGTAATTCTAAATAAAGGTAATCCTAAATAAAGGTAATCCTTACATTTACTTAAACCCTAAATAAAGGTAATCCTAAAAACATGGAAAAGAAGTGTGAATGCAAGTTGGCCTTGGTGTGAACACAAGCTGTCCAGGTTGGCCAGCAGACTCCCCGCGGTCTTCCCGCGGTCTTCTTACGGTCAGACGTTGGAAACTTAGAACTTGGCCCTTGGGATGTCTTTGTCACACCAAGACGCGCCTTAGCACTTGAATAGCTTCTATACATGCCAAAGAGTCTAAAAACACTTCGTGTCTTAATCAAATGACTAAAGGATGGAAAATGGCCTAATTGGAACTCACCGGGTCAGGTCAGGGACTTGTCTTTGGCGCAGTCGCGCCTTATCAGACATTGTGTCAGGAACACAAGCTTGGGCTCATTTAGGTGTGGCGAAGGCACGCCTTGGCTGGAACCTTGACTGAGACTTGGCACCTCTAGAACATGTACTCGATGTCTTGGGCGTGTCTGGGACACGATCAGGGACTTGGATGGGAAGTTCTTGGGACATGTACTCGACATGTCTTGGCTCTGACCTTAGCACTTCTAGGACATGAACTTGGTGTCATGAGACACAGCTTTGGGACCCGGATGGCCTGATCTGTGTTACTTGGTCTCCGCCTAAAATAGGGCGCACTGACACACTCATGGCCACGACCCGATATTAGAATGATGACATCTCCTTCATTTGAACTCTGATTTGAGTCATTCTTTTTCCAGAATTCTTAGAATTGTATTATCTTTCTAACGCATGCACATGTCTCACAAAAGCATCACTTTCTACTATGGATGGCCAGATTTCTAACAAAAGACAAGTAAAGGGACCAAATATGACCTGACAATATGCTACCTTATATAATTTGATGTAATGACATGATCTAGAACTATTGTACGGTAACTTATTTTAAAGGGGAAGTTACACTTTACTACCATGTGGTTTGCACCAAATAATATAGTTATACCCATAATTTCAAATCTTGCAATTTACTACCCTATACTCTTTAAAACGTTACAACCTTACCCCTCCGTTAGATTTTCCGTTAAAATTTATGTTAAGTGATGATTTGGAATTTAAAGAAGTACCATATAAGCGCCTTGTTGTATAAAATAATAATAAACTTTAAAATAAGTTAAGTAATAATAAAACTAAATAAAATAAAATAAAAATTTTAAAAAAAAAAACCCAATGGGCTGCACCGGCTGAGGTCCGCCTTGCAACTGAGCTCTCATCTACACATCACCACCACCAACATTTTGTCAAGCCATCATCGAGCTTCAGATGATCAAGGAATTGATGAGGGTAAAAGACCTAGAATTGATGAGGGTAAAGTGTAATTTGCCCTACTTTATATATATATATATATATATATATATATATATATATAAGCGTGGTATGTTACGTCTTGTTTTGTACTCTGATTATTTTGTAGCCATCCCAAGGAATTGATGAGGGTAAAAGACCTAGAATTGTAAGACTGTTACTATTTACACAATTTGATTTGTGTTCGATTATATGTAGTATGATTACCTTATTGTTGTTTCTCTTAAACCGAGGGGATATTTTATATATGTTTACACTAAACTGTTGTTTTTGGTCCTCTATTTTGCGCACCTCAAGACTTAGAAAGCTTGACAAGTTCTACGAGGAGGATTTTCTTAAGTCATTATTGGTGCATACATTTGATGTCATTTTAGATTCCTTTACTTGTCCTTTTGTTAGAGTTCAGGTCAACCATAATAGAAAATAATCTATTAAGTGAGATTTGTGCAGAATTGGAATGGGGATTGAATTTTGAAAATATAGGAAAAATCAGTAGGAGGGATTAGGCCAAAAATTATGTCATGGCACATAATTGTGCCCTATCGATGCCCAAACATGTCACCGGACATGTCCATGTCATGCCCAAGAATGTGCACTTAGCCTCGTTGGGACTTGTCAAGAACCTCGTCAGAGAGATGCGCTTAGCCTTGCTACGATGCGCCATATTGACAGACACAGAAAGACATATCGACAGCCCGTAGCGAACGTGCGCGTGCCACACTCAAACCTTGTCATGAAACCTCGCTTAAATTTGCACCTTTCCACCTTCCACGGTGGAAAACTTTGAGCTGAAATCAGGCACAATCCACTTGTTGCCTAAGTTCCATGGGTTACCAGGTGAAGATCCTCATCTCCACATCAAGGATTTTGTGGAGGTACGCTCTACAGTTAAGATCAATGGCATGACAGAAGCTGAAGTTAGGCCGAGGTTATTTCACTTTAGTCTCAAAGATAAAGCCAAAGCTTGGTTCCATTCACTAGCCCCTAGAACTATCACCTCATTGTGTGACTTGTTTTCCAAGATTTTCTCTCAATACTACCCTGCTCAGAGGACTAACAAGCTTAGACGTGAAATCATGTCTATCATTCAAGAAGAGGGAGAACAATTCTATGACTATTGGGAGAGGTACAATCAATTGCTTCAATCATGTCCTCACCATAGCATAGATGATTAGAACTTGATGCTTTACTTTTATGGAGGCTTGAACCACAATGATAGGGTCATGATTGACTCTCAATCCAAAGGCAATCTCAATGGCACGGCTACTGAAGCAGGGACAGCCTTTGAAAGCTTTGCTCAAAGAGCAAAACAATTCAATTTTATAGGCTGCTGTCAATCACATCCATAGTAGAGACAATGATGTCGTCATAGCTCAACTCATGGCCATGGTAGGATAATTCCCATAGGCAATTATCTAAGTCAGCGCCTTCTTGAAAAAATTATGTGATGACAAGGCCAAATTAGTCCAAGTATGTGATGTTTGCTCCACTCAAGGGCATGATTCCCAAAAGTATCCTTGGTTGAAGATGCCAACTTCATTAGAAGATACGATGATGGCATACGGCCACATAATGATCCTTACTCCAATACATACAATCTTGGATGGAGGAACCATCCAAACTTCAAGTGGAATAAAAATCAGAATGTGCAAAACCCTAGTGCACCTCCTAGATTTCAAAACCAGACCGTGCACCCCATAGCCCCTCAACCAGCTTCTAAAGCCAATCATGGCGTAGGTGGCATGTCAATGGAGGACATGTTTCTAGCTACTTATAACAACCATGTTGCAAACTTCCAATGGCTTCATGCAAGAGACAAGAACCACATGGTTAAGACTGATCGTGGCATTGCCAATCTAGATAATCAAATGGGGCAAATTACAAGTCAATTAAGTCAAAGGGAGCAAGGCAAACTGCCTAGCCAAGTGCTCATGAACCCAAAAGGCAATTACAGCAATGCAACTGCCAATGCTGTTACACTAAGAAATGGGAAGCAACTCAATGATCCAATGCATGACACTGTCCAAGTGGATGATGATGATGAGGAAGTCATGATTTAAGTTAACATATAATAATATCACCATCGAATGGTGATTCTAGGCAAACAAACATACATAAGATCCCTTATATGCATCATAAGATTCACCCATCTGAAAAATCATATGTGCCCATAAGTTGGTAAAGTCCAACAAAAGAGAATGAAATCCTCAACTTTTCACATTAGCCTATGCAGTGTAGACTTGGGCTATAAAACACGGCTACAAGTTAGTTTACCTCAATCGGAAGTTTAGAACCACGTAGAACTTAAACAGCTGCAATTTGATCAAGTGTAAAGTGCAACATTAGGTTGCCCTTTAATATATTGTATTGAATTTAAAGTTCACACGAAGAAGGGTTGTGATTATTGGGTTCGACATCTTCAACTCATAAAAGCTTTATATCCACACTCATATACCAGCCACGTTTGGTAAATAGGAGGATTAGATTGGATTTAATAACTGTTCAAATTTAGTCTTTTTTTAATGTAAAAATTGATGTTGTTTTATTATAGAATGATTAGATAGATTTAGACATAGAACCTAATCCTACTATTTTAAGGGGATTGGAAGAATGACTTGACAAATTTCTTCATCAATATAGTGTTCCTTCAAAGAAAGAATATTTTATAAATAGATTTTAACTAAAGCACCTGTCAGGACCCGTCCCGAATTTCCCCTCGAAACCCGGGAAGAACCCTGATCCCGTCTGACAACCTAAGGAAAGGTTCCCAAATACCCTTCAATCCTTATAAAATTATAATAATAATAAATACTTTCTCTTGTCAGACAAGGGATTTAAGCACTTAAAATTCCCGTAAGTAAATACCAACCAAATACAAGAATATCAGAGCGTCTAAGTAGGATCAAGATACAAATTAGATATCCTACTCAAGTACAACTACACAGCGTAGCCGGAAGTGCTAATGCCTCTGCCTCGAGATAATGTCCGCGTCAACTCTACTGCCTGAAGGGGGTTTAAACACAAAAGTTGTGAGTGGACAAAAATAATCATTTATAAATCATTTTCCAAGGAATATTAGCTTTTTCCCCCTCCATTTATAAAACTATGCATGCATCACATAAACAGTTCATGTTATAAAAACATCATCTTTAAATCACCGGCATTTCCCTTTCTCTTTAAAACCACTCAGTAGGACTCACACAAAATCCATATAAGGAAAACACATTGTGATCCACAATCTGGTTTGAAATTCATCCTCAAAGGAATTCAAAATCATTTAATTCAACCTAGACACATAATATCTCAAATCCACTGTTCCCGACACATCCACTAGCCACCAGGGTATCCCTTGGGGTGTGCTAGTACTGTATCACAACTCCCTATACTATGCTATCACACCAGTCGGCCTATCTCTCAACTAGCATATCATATCATTAGCCGGTATAACCTACGGCTATCATATTGTGTAAGGACCCTTCCCGAATTTTCCCTCGAAACCCGGAAAGAACCCTTATCCCGTCTGACAGCTCTTTACTTGAAAATTTAAACACCAGAAATACCCTTTGTTCTGGAATAATTTTTATTAAACCTTACAGGGTTCCCGACAGAACCTCTGTACTTACTGACCGCTCATACCCGTCAGACGCAGGATAGTATACTTGTCAAAACCAAAACCTCGGAATAGTGGTGGTCCAAATAGGAATACCCTATGTCACCAAACGTCAGTAGGTCAGACACTGCTGACATCTCTACTGGAATACCACAAGACAACAGACTAGTCAAATACTTGTGAACCAACCATAATTCGTCCCTCTGGGTCACCGCCCACACCAACCCACTGACCCGGCTGACGAAGTATTTTCATAGGTTGATTAAGCCCATGACCATTGTCATCTGTTTCATATTAGAGCCGGATATATCCTCGGCTATCATATCGTATCATCAGCCGGTATAACCTTCGACTATCATAACATATCAGTCGGCATATCTCTCGACTATCCTATCCCTAGCCACCAGGGTATCCCTTGGGGTGTGCAAGTCATGTATCATATCATATCAGTCGGCATATCTCTCGACTATCCTAACATATCAGTCGGCATCTCTCGACTATCATAACATATCAGTCGGCATCTCTCGACTATCATAACATATCAGTCGGCATCTCTCGACTATCATATCATATCAGTCGGCATCTCTCGACTATCATATCCCTAGCCACCAGGGTATCCCTTGGGGTGTGCTAGTCATGTATCATAACATATCAGTCGGCATCTCTCGACTATCATATCCCTAGCCACCAGGGTATCCCTTGGGGTGTGTTAGTCATGCATCATATCATATCAGTCGGCATATATCTCGACTATCATATCATATCAGTCGGCATCTCTCGACTATCATAACATATCAGTCGGCATCTCTCGACTATCATAACATATCAGTCGGCATCTCTCGACTATCATAACATATCAGTCGGCATATATCTCTACTATCATATCATATCAGTCGGCATCTCTCGACTATCATAACATATCAGTCGGCATCTCTCGACTATCATAACATATCAGTCGGCATCTCTCGACTATCATAACATATCAGTCGGCATCTCTCGACTATCATATCATATCAGTCGGCATCTCTCGACTATCATAACATATCGGTCGGCATCTCTCGACTATCATATCATATCAGTCGGCATCTCTCGACTATCATATCATATCAGTCGGTAAGTATCCTCGACCATCATATCATATCATATCAGTATCATATCAGTATCATATCAGTCGGTAAGTATCCTCGACCATCATATCATATCATATCAGTATCATATCAGTCGGTAAGTATCCTCGACCTTCATATCATATCATATCAGTCGGTAAGTATCCTCGACCTTCATATCATATCATATCAGTCGCACCATAACCAAAGGAACTACTTCCCGGACGTCGTTGTGGACAGAATCTCTTGATGTGACCAGTCTCCCCACAGAAATAACAAACGGAATCACTGAAGCCACTAGATCTGCCACCCTGTCTCCTGTTGAACTGCACTGAGGCACCCCTAGGCTGTGGATAAGATTGTCGTGTCTGACCAGCTCCACCACTGCTTGTACTAGATCTCCCAGAAGATCCAGAACTATGACTACCTCTTTTTGATGGTCCCTGACTAGAGGTTCCGGCAGTCCAGTGATCTCGACGTCTCCTGTACCCATTGTACTGCTGTGGAATTGGGAAACCCAAACTCAACTCTACTCGAGCTGCAGCATCAGCCAAAGTCCTCAAGGAAGTGTGGTCCATAGACGTAACTGCTGACCGAATCTCACTCCGCAGTCCACTCTCAAATCTGTGGCACTTGTCTGACTCGGTCGCTACCAACGTCGGTGCAAAGCGACTCAACACTATGAATCTCTATTCATACTGGACCACCGTTATGTCTCCTTGCTGTAAATGCAAGAACTCGGCCTCCTTAACGTTCCGGTGTGAGCGAGGGTAAACCTGCTCCAAGAAGCGTTCCCGGAAAGTCTGCCAAGTAAGCGTATGGACATTCCAGCCTGACACCTCCAATGAGTGCCACCAGTGGTAAGCAGAACCACCTAGTAAAAATGTAGCCAACAGAACTCTCTCCTCTAGAGGACATCTCATAATCAAGAACACCCGCTCCATGCGAGTAATCCACTCCTCAGCTTCATCTGGGCTAGAGTCACCCATGAATATCTCGCCCCTAGTCTCTGGGCTCTCTCGATATCAGAGACTTCATGAGAAGCTCTATCCTGGAGTATAGAAGCTAAAGTCTGACCCAGCTGTTCCAGTGTCTGCCTCAAATCAGGCTCCACTGCAGGTTCATGGTCATCTCCACCATTCCCCGACCGTTGACGAAACTCACGTCTCGGAGGCATCTTGTTAACCGAAATCCATAAATAATTTGCACACAAGTGTGCAGTCTGCAGGAAGTTAACCTAGAGCTCTGATACCACTTGTAAGGACCCTTCCCGAATTTTCCCTCGAAACCCGGAAAGAACCCTTATCTCGTCTGACAGCTCTTTACTTCAAAATTTAAACACCAGAAATACCCTTTGTTCTGGAATAATTTTTATTAAACCTTACAGGGTTCCCGACAGAACCTCTGTACTTACTGACCACTCATACCTGTCAGACGCAGGATAGTATACTTGTCAAAACCAAAACCTCGGAATAGTGGTGGTCCAAATAGGAATACCCTATGTCACCAAACGTCAGTAAGTCAGACACTGCTGACATCTCTACTGGAATACCACAAGACAACAGACTAGTCAAATACTTGTGAACCAACCATAATTCGTCCCTCTGGGTCACCGCCCACACCAACCCACTGACCCGGCTGACGAAGTATTTTCATAGGTTGATTAAGCCCATGACCATTGTCGTCTGTTTCATATTAGAGCCGGATATATCCTCGGCTATCATATCGTATCATCAGCCGGTATAACCTTCGGCTATCATAACATATCAGTCGACATATCTCTCGACTATCCTATCCCTAGCCACCAGGGTATCCCTTGCGGTGTGCTAGTCATGTATCATATCATATCAGTCGGCATATCTCTCGACTATCCTAACATATCAGTAGGCATCTCTCGACTATCATATCATATCAGTCGGCATATCTCTCGACTATCCTAACATATCAGTCGGCATCTCTCGACTATCAGAACATATTAGTCGGCATCTCTCGACTATCATATCATATCAGTCGGCATCTCTCGACTATCATATCATATCAGTCGGCATCTCTCGACTATCATATCCCTAGCCACCAGGGTATCCCTTGGGGTGTGCTAGTCATGTATCATATCATATCAGTCGGCATATATCTCGACTATCATATCATATCAGTCGGCATCTCTCGACTATCATAACATATCAGTCGGCATCTCTCGACTATCATAACATATCAGTCGGCATCTCTCGACTATCATATCCCTAGCCACCAGGGTATCCCTTGGGGTGTGCTAGTCATGTATCATATCATATCAGTCGGCATATATCTCGACTATCATATCATATCAGTCGGCATCTCTCGACTATCATAACATATCAGTCGGCATCTCTCGACTATCATAACATATCAGTCGGCATATATCTCGACTATCATATCATATCAGTCGGCATCTCTCGACTATCATAACATATCAGTCGGCATCTCTCGACTATCATAACATATCAGTCGGCATCTCTCGACTATCATAACATATCAGTCGGCATCTCTCGACTATCATAACATATCAGTCGGCATCTCTCGACTATCATATCATATCAGTCGGCATCTCTCGACTATCATAACATATCAGTCGGCATCTCTCGACTATCATATCATATCAGTCGGCATCTCTCGACTATCATATCATATCAGTCGGTAAGTATCCTCGACCATCATATCATATCATATCAGTATCATATCAGTATCATATCAGTCGGTAAGTATCCTCGACCATCATATCATATCATATCAGTATCATATCAGTCGGTAAGTATCCTCGACCTTCATATCATATCATATCAGTCGGTAAGTATCCTCGACCATCATATCATATCATATCAGTATCATATCAGTATCATATCAGTCGGTAAGTATCCTCGACCTTCATATCATATCATATCAGTATCATATCAGTATCATATCAGTCGGTAAGTATCCTCGACCATCATATCATATCATATCAGTATCATATCAGTATCATATCGGTCGGTAAGTATCCTCGACCTTCATATCATATCATATTAGTCGGTAAGTATCCTCGACCATCATATCATATCATATCAGTATCATATCAGTATCATATCAGTCGGTAAGTATCCTCGACCTTCATATCATATCATATTAGTCGGTAAGTATCCTCGACCATCATATCATATCATATCAGATCATATCAGTATCATATCAGATCATATCAGTATCATATCAGTATCATATCAGTATCATATCAGTCGGTAAGTATCCTCGACCTTCATATCATATCATATCAGTATCATATCATATCAATATATTGGAGGTTCACCGGGTTCACCGCTAATAACGGATCCTCGTCCCGAGTCCTGGCCTCCCTCAATATGACCAAAATCGATAAACTCATACAACAGGGTCAAAACCCAAATCATTGACTCAATAATTTCCTCGTCAAAACGATATCAAATCCGAGTCTAAAAGCGGGAGCACCGTCGTAGGCGACGAACGGAGGAGGGAGGTGAACCGAAACTTCTCGACCGTTTTCCGGCCAAACCAGGTACGATCTCGGAACTTTGACCTCATATTTGGATTCCTGGTGAAACGTAGATAAATTTCCATGAGTCTTGCCAGTCAAAAAGTGACTCCCGAACCCGTCCAAAACTGAGGGTAAAATTGTCCAATCCTCAAAATAGTTTAATTTCTGGTCCGGGTCGTTAAATATTGCATCAGCCGGCCTATCTCTCGACTAGCATATCCCTAGCCACCAGGGTATCCCTTGGGATGTACTAGTCCTGTACTATGCATAGACAGTCTCGCGACCCGACGGAGTCAAAACTCTACAATGCCAGAGTCGGAGCACTCAACAAACTAACGGAGCAAAACTCTCGACTAGTCGGAGAATCGATCACCAATTGTCTTTGAGGTTCACCGGGTTCACCGCTAATCACCGGGGTCCTCTCCTTCGATGGTTGGTACGGTTGTGATCGTGGGAAGGAGTAGAATACGATTAGTTGATCCAAATGGGAAGTTAAAGCCTTGAATCCAATGTTGACTTATGGGTTTTCCTTCGGTATTTTCGCACGGTTTCGGGTGGGTGTGTGTGTGTTTTCTTTGTTACAGAGAGAGTGAGTGAGATGATAAGGATGAATGAAGATGAAATGAAGATGTAAAATAATTGAGGTAAAAATATCTCCCCTCCATGGCAAATTACCAAAATGCCCTTGTACATCTAGACCCATAACTTCCGTCCACGAACTCCGTTTTCTGCGTGCCGCCTGTCTACGAACTCGTGAGTTCGAGACCTACGCAACAGTACCCAAAACACCACCAAAAGTGTCTCGAAACAAAACTTGATTTCCAATCCCTTTACCAACCAAGGGTAAAATCGTCATTTAATAAAAATAATTGCATAAAATCAATAATTAAAATTTCCGGGTTGTTACAATCTACCCTCCTTAAGAAATTTCGTCCCCAAAATTCATTCCTAATCATGAAATAAATGAGGATACTGTGCCCGCATTAGTTCCTCGGTTTCCCACGTGGCTTCCTCCACGTTATGGTTCCTCCACAACACTTTAACTAGAGGAATAGTCTTTCTGCGAAGTACCTTTTCCTTCCAATCCAGAATTTGCACTAGTTGCTCCTCAAATGTAAAATTGTCTTTCAGCTCAAGTGGTTGCTCTTCCAACACATGAGACTCATCAAACAGATATTTCCGGAGCAAAGATACATGAAAGACATCATGAACTCTGGATAATTCCGAGGGTAAAGAAATACGATATGCCACTGGTCCTATCCTCTCCAAAATCTCATACGGACCAATATAGCGAGGACTCAGTTTTCCTCGTCTACCAAAACGTACCACTCCTTTCCATGGAGATAGTTTCAAGAACACCCAATCACCTACCTCAAACTCAAGGTCTCTGGTTCGATGGTCTTCATAGCTTTTCTGGCGATCCTGGGCTATTTTCAACCTTTCTCTGATGATTTTAATCTTTTCCTCAGTCAAATCCACCAACTTGGGTGTTAACAGTCTTCTTTCACCTATTTCACTCCAACACAAAGGTGTTCTGCACTGCCTCCCATACAGTGCCTCGAAAGGTGACATCCCAATACTCGACTGGTAACTGTTATTATATGCAAATTCCATCAGAGACAAGTGTGAATCCTAGTTCCCTTTAAACTGTAGTACACAAGCCCTCATCATATCCTCCAAAACCTAGATTGTTCTCTCAGACTGACCATCCGTCTGAGGATGAAAGGCTGTACTAAAATGCAATGTCGTGCCAAAAACCTTCTGCAAACTCCGCCAAAACCTGGAGGTAAACCTAGGATCTCTGTCTGAAACAATAGACTCTGGAGTCCCATGCAGCCGTATGATCTCATCCACGAATAATTTGGCATACCGACTCATCCGAAAATCTTCTCACACTGGCAAGAAATGTGCAGACTTCGTAAGTCTATCCACAATTACCCATATCCCATCATGTCCTTTCCGTGTCCTTGGAAGTTTATACACAAAATCCATCGTAATGTGATCCCACTTCCATTCCGGAATAGGTAATGGTTGCAGTTGTTGGTAGATTTAAAGAGCAAGAAATATGCAATTCAATTCTAACAGTTATAAAATCCTTGCAAGTGCACAAATCGATAAGTATAGTATAGTAGCACAGCAAGAGTCGATCCCTCGAGGACTTGTATCAACGTTATGACCAATTTAGTTCAGATTTGTTAACTTAAATAAAAACACACACACACACACAGGGGAGGGTTTATGATGTGATAACTGAAATTTAAAGACTAAGTAAATCAAAGTGCAGAAAATAACAATGCAAGAATGAAAGGTTGTTAACTAAGGCGAATTAAGGCTTACTATCCACTCTAACCAATTATAGCTCTTAACCAAATTTCCTTGACCTAATTACTATGCATTTTCTGAATTAGGTGCCTGTGCCTAGGACCTGGCGTTGGTTCACTAGACACATCTTATTCCCTCTTACTTAGCATGTTCTAAACAGGGCATATGCCTAGAACGTCTATCACCTACCTTTTAAGATGATGCATGAAGTTTAAAGAGAATTTAATGACAACACATTAGCCTAGCAAAGTGGCATGCAATCCTAGGTCGTCATGAGTTAAGATTACAAGTACGAATACTTTCGATGCTCCAAATCACAAGATGATATGACGGTCACTCAAGCAATTACATCTATAATTATATGCAAACAAGGTAGCTAATCTTATAGGCATAAATTAAGTTCATTAAGCATAGTAATCCAACTTATTCAGCATGCATAGCAATCATAATCAAGAGCCAGAAATCCAATCAATAAGCTAACATGGCTAGGGCTTCAAGCAGCCCTAATCCTAATGACTACTCACACATAACTGAAATAAACACAAGTATAATTGAATCCATAAGTAAATTGTAATAATGAAAATAAGGGTACAGAAGAGATTGTTAAGAACAGATGCAGCAGAAGACACGGCAGGTCCTTCTTCTCCAAGCTCCACGTCCAATAATCTATGTGAAAGATTATCTCCGAAAATATGGCCCCTAATTCTCTAGAAAACCAAAACGGAACTCTGTGGCTAAGGTCTCTGTTTTCCCAGAAACAAAAACGCCTCTAGCTAATTATCTCTTTTTTAAAACACTGAACAAAGGCTCCCTTTTATAGACAAAGGGAAAACCTTGTTCTATAAGGATTGGTCAAACCTATGTCCTATAAGGATTGGTATAACCTTGTTCTATACAGATTGGTAAAACCATGTCCTATAGGAATAGGGAAAGTTATTTTACTTTTAATTAATTATAAAGTCTTTAAAATCTATTCGAACCAATCAGAGCATGGCCGGAAGTGTGAATGCAGGCTGGCAAGTGGGAACGCAAGCTGGCCAAACTTGGATTTTCGACTGTCTTCGTAATCAGGATCTGGGACCGCGCTTTTGAAGTACGTTAGGAGTATAATAGAAGCGCATCGTCGTTCAGGCTTGGCGCAAATGTTGTCAGGCTTGGCGCAGAGGGAGAACCTCCGATCCACCACTGGCGGAACAGGGACCCCGGCTTAGGTGCACATCTGGGCTCGGATGGGAGTTCTTGGGACATGTTCTCGACCTGCCTTGGCGCGACCTTGGAACTTCTAGGACTTGACCTAGATGTCATGAAACACAAGTTCGGGACCCGGAGGGCCTGATATGAGGTACTTGGCCAGTGGCCCAAAATAGGCGCACTGGCGCACTGGCGCACTGGCGCACTCAGGACTCCGTTCAGGACCTGATATTGAAATGAGGATATCTCCTTCATCTGGACTCCGATTTGAGTCATTCTTTTTGCGTTCTTTCCAGATTTTACCTATCTTTCTAACTCTGCACAAGTCTCACAAGATTGATCATTTTCTTCTATTGATGGCACGAAATCATTCAAAAGACATGTAAGAGAGCATATAAAGACATCAAAATGATGCATAAATAATGACTGATCAAATACCCCCAAACCTATCTTTTGCTAGTCCCTGAGCAAAACAAATGCTAACAAAATGAAAAGACTCGATTTTAGTTAAGATAGAACATTTAAACCCCTAGGTTCACCTAGTAGGAGGAGTTTTGTCTCCTGAGGCTTATAACAGTACGATACCCACAAACGTTTTACTTAAACAAAAAGATGCTAGATATAGTACTCTTAACAAGCTAATAAGAATCAAAGTAAGTAGACATGCTTTGCAGAACTAAAAGGAATGCCATAGCCGTGAGTGTCATGTGAAGGTGTACGTGTATAAATGCCAATATTTTCAGGTGATCAAGTTTGAAAACAACTTCATCTAAGTGCCCTAGAAAGATTTCGCCTCGACTCTAATCCTCACTAGGCAACTCTCAATTCACACAAGAATCCTAGGCTTACACTCTTTTCAAGCATATGTGATGAGTTTATGTTATGAAATTCAAATTTAATCACATATGAGTAACAATGAAGAATAGCACTTTATGGAAATAAAGATCTCATGAAAGGAATTGAACTTTAAGAACATAGATACGTACCTTAATCCTCAGCATGATTGTCCATAAGATCCGTTAGGTCTTCCTTTTTAGGTTGTATTGGGGCTAAGCTTTGGGGTTTAGCAAGGAAGGATGGGATTCAAAGAACCTGAGTTGTGCCAAGGCATGAGAAGTCATGAATTGAACTTGGAATTTCTGAACTGAATCCTTTCTTAAGGCCCACGACATTGTGCTTTCCTGATGACTTATTTTGTGGCTCTTGTGGCTTATTTTGAGGCTCTTGGCTCACTTGGCTCAATTCACTTTGTTTTTCACTTATTTTTTTCCTTCTTTTTCTCAACGTTTCTTTCTTTCTTTTGATTTGAACGTTTTTTTTTTTTCTGTTCGTCTTTGAATTGAATTGAACCAAGATCATGCAATGATTTCCTCAAATTTTCATGCAGCTTGCAACTTGTAAAACTTTTCTTTACTTTTGAACTTTCAATTGACGCCAATGTCCTTTGAATTGGGCATCATCTTCTTTCACCTCTCATTCTCACCATGAATCTCATTTATGGCAACCTTAGCACAAACTGAGGTTATAGGGTATGGCTGTGATGAATGACTAAGTATTTTGGGTTAGGTTATACTTTGGGTGATGAAAGAAAAGGTTGAGTGTTTGGCTTCAAAATTGGCTTAGGGAGCATGCAATAGGGTAGGATAAAGCCTTTAGAGGTGAAAGCATACATAACCTACATCACTTCTTATGGCAAACCACACATTAAATCAAGAGTATCTAAATGATGTTAGTTCTTTAAAATTCAATGCAAAGATCAACAATTAAGAACAAAAGTGATGAGTATTTAAGAGTAGAAACAAGTACATTCCTATTAACAAGTTATCATACTAATCACAAGCAGAAATTTAAATGTCCTGGCCGTGTATCACCCCCAAACCTACTTGTTTCTATATGCAAAATTTTAAATCTACACCCCCAAACCTAAACTGAACATTGTCCCCAATGTGATAAGCAGTAAGCATGACAACAGTAGAAAGGTTTGAGAGATATAACGGGCAGAAACAGAAAAGGAAAAAGAGAAATACAAACCAGGGCTAGGCTGCCTCCTAGGAGCGCTTCATTTAATGTCTAGGCAAGACGGGGCTGGCATGCTAGGAGTTGGGCGCATGCGGAGTTGCAGGGTTGACTGCGCTTGGATTAGAAAGGTCCTTGAAGTAGTGTTTGAGGCGGTGGCCATTTACCTTGAACGGATCCTGCCGTTCCGGGTGCTAGATTTCAACTGCACCATGAGGAAAAACGTTAGTAATAATAAATGGTCCAGTCCATCTTGAACGCAACTTACCTGGCATTAGTCTGAGCTGGGAGTCAAAGAGGAGGACTTCCTGTCCGATGTGAAAGTCCTTGGGCTGAATGCGCTTGTCGTTTCGCAATTCCTCTAATTCACTTAGCTGAAGCTTCCTATGTATTCCAGCATCATCGAAGTTCAGGTTCATCTGCTTAATAGCCCAGAATGCTTTATGCTCCAATTCCACTGGTAGGTGGCAGCCTTTTCCAAAAACAAGCCGGAAGGGAGACATGCCAATCGGGGTCTTGTATACGGTCCGATAGGCCCACATCGCATCATTCAATTTGCTGGACCAATCTTTGCGGTTAGGATTTACCGTTTTTTCCAATATGGCCTTTACTTCCCGATTGGACACTTCCGCTTGGCCACTCGTTTGAGGGTGATACGGTGTTGAGACCTTGTGGGCGACGCCATACTTCTTCATTAGGGATGCAAACGAATGATTGCAGAAGTGTGCCCCCCCATCACTGATGATTGCCCTAGGTGCGCCGAATCTGGCTAAGATGTGACTCTGTAAAAAACGCACCACTACTTTGGCGTCGTTAGTTTTGGTGGGAATTGCTTCCACCCATTTGGAGACATAATCAACTGCAAGCAGAATATAAAGATTGCCAAAGGAATTCGGAAAAGGCCCCATAAAATCAATGCCCCATACGTCGAAGATTTCGACCACAAGAATAGGGTGTAATGGCATTTGATTTCGAGGGCCGATGTTACCTAGGCGTTGGCAGCGGTCACAGGTGAGTACAAATTCGTGTGCATCCTTGAAAAGTGTGGGCCAGTAGAGTCCACTTTGGAGTACCTTGAGGGCTGTCTTCTTAGCTCCAAAATGGCCCCCACATGCCAAACTATGGCAAAAAGTCAAGACGGATTTCATCTCGTCTTCTGGGATGCAGCGCCGAATGATTTGGTCTGGACAATGCTTCCATAGGTACGGCTCATCCCATATGAAGTACTTAGCTTGTTTAGCCAGCTTGTCCTTTTGGTACCTGTTTAAAGATGAAGGAATTTGCTTAGTGACAAGGTAATTAATGAGATCGGCATACCATGGATCAATAGCTTGGATTGCGAAGAGCTGTTCATCAGGAAAGGTCTCGAGGAGGGGCAACTGATCGACCTCTTCATTGGAACTGTGAAGCAATCGGCTCATATGGTCAGCGACCACGTTTTCGCTGCCCTTCTTGTCCCTGATTTCAAGGTCGAATTGCTGGTGCAGTAGCATCCAACGTAGCAACCTTGGCTTGGCATCCTTTTTAGTGAGCAGATACTTCAAGGCAGCATGATCCGTGTATACTATGACCTTGGTTTGAATTAAATATGAGCGGAACTTCTCCAGGGCAAAGATAACAGCAAGGAGCTCCTTCTCGGTGGTGGAGTAGTTCAGCTGGGCATCATTCAGGGTTCGACTTGCGTAGTAAATGACATTAGGGAGCTTGTCAACACGCTGTCCGAAAACCGCTCCTATGGCGAAGTCTGAGGCATCACACATTAGTTCGAATGGTAAGTCCCAATTCGGTGGCATGATGATGGGTGATGTCGTGAGCTTTGCCTTGAGTGTGTTGAATGCCTCACGGCATCCCTTAGTGAACTCAAATGTGGCGTCCTTGGCTAGAAGATCACACAAAGGTCTTGTGATTTTCGAGAAAACTTTGATGAATCTTCGGTAAAAGCCAGCATGCCCTAAGAACGATCGAACCTCTTTGACTGTAGTGGGGTACGACAGCCTCTCTACTATGTCTAATTTTGCTTTGTCCACTTCAATGCCGCGGCTAGAGATCACATGACCCAAGACAATTCCCTGTTGTACCATGAAATGGCACTTTTCCCAATTCAGCACTAAGTTGCTTTCTCTGCACCGTTCCAGTACTTGGGTTAGGTTAACTAAGCACAGTTCGAATGAATGTCCAAACACTAAGAAGTCTTCCATGAATACTTCAATTATATCTTCCACCATATCGGAGAAGATGCTCATCATGCAACGCTGAAAGGTAGCTGGGGCATTGCACAATCCAAACGGCATTCTTCTATATGCAAAGGTGCCATATGGGCATGTGAATGTTGTTTTATCTTGATCTTCGGGTGCAATAGCAATCTGATTGTATCCTGAGTAGCCGTCCAAGAAGCAATAGTGGGAGTGTCCAGCCAGGCGCTCGAGCATTTGATCAATGAAGGGCAAAGGAAAGTGGTCCTTGCGTGTGGTTATATTTAGCTTCCGATAGTCGATGCACACTCTCCATCCTGTTTGAATCCGTTGAGGTACAAGCTCATCCTGCTCGTTTTTAACCACTGTGATCCCACTTTTCTTTGGCACGACCTGGACTGGGCTCACCCACTTGGAGTCACTAATTGGATAGATGATTCCAACGTCCAAAAGCTTTAGGACTTCTTTCTTCACGACCTCCTTCATAGGTGGATGCAATCGCCTCTGTGCCTCCCGTGATGGTTTGGAGTCTTCCTCCAGCAGTATCCGATGCATGCATTTTGCGAGACTTATGCCTTTGATGTCAGCTATTGTCTATCCAATTGCTGTTTGATTGACCTTAAGGACGTGAACCAATGCCTTTTCCTCTTTCGTACTTAGGGTAGATGCAATGATGACTGGAAGGGTTTGATTGTCGCCCAAATATGCATACTTTAAGTGCTCGGGCAAGGGCTTCAGCTCGAGTTCAGGAGCCTTTATGATGGACGGCAGGGTTTTCTGACTTGTGAATGGTAACGATTCGAAGGGAGGCCTGTGCAATGGGAGGGCTGGCATGAGGTCAAGGGCTCGTACCTCTTCGATCACGCTATCTGTAAGTGAATCCACAGTGTGTGGGTTACTAGTAACGGCCTTCTCAAGGTCATCCGTCATGCAAGACTGAGCAATTGTCTCCCGTAGCAGTAAGTCCATTGTGTTTAACGGAAAATCTACAATGGGCTCGGCAGGGTACTGGATGGTGTCATGGATGGAGAATGTCCGAAGCTGGTCCAGGACCTTGATGGAGACCTGGCCCTTTCTGACGTCGATGAGGCACTCGGCTATGGCTAGTAAGGGCCTTCCGAAGATGAGGGGAGGTTCCTCACTTTTGTCAATTCTGTCCATTCTTAGTACATAGAAGTCTGCAGGGATGCATGTATCCCCGATTTGTACCAGTACGTCCTCAAGAACCCCCATTAGGTTGGTTACAGAAGCGTTAGCCAACCTGACACATAGGTGCGTGGGCTTGAGTACGCCTAGGTTAAGTGACCTGTAAATGTGGAATGGCATGATGTTCACTGATGCTCCCGTGTCGCAAAGGCAATGTTCGAATATTTTTGACTGAATGACACATGGAAGGGATGGCGGCCCAGGATCATTGGCCTTCAGGGGCATGCGTAAAAGGGCAGCCGAGCAGGCCTTAGGGATGTCAATGGTGTCCGTGGAGCTAAAACCACGCTTGCCTGCAACTAAGTCCTTGATCAGCTTCGCAAAGATAGGCATGTGCTTGACAATTTTGTGGAAAGGCAGTGTGATCTGAAGCTTCTGCAACATGCTGATGATTTCTTCCTCAAAGTCCTCCCTTTGCTTATTCCTGTTTTGGAACCTGCGAGGAAATGGATACTCAACATTATTAGCTAACTCAAAAGTGACTTTTTTAGAATTGGAATTCTGAGGTTTAGAGTTAGAAGTATTCGAGTGCTGCGACTTGGGCTTAGGAGCAGGTTGCATGCCAGCCGTGGCCGAAGTAGGTGCAGTGTCAGGTCCTCCTTGCGGTAGGGCACTTGGTGACTCGTTGGGCCAGCTCTGCGCCAGAGGTGTTGGCCGTGGCATGTTTTACGGCACGCCCTGGTCGGTGATCCTTGGCAGAGTAGGTTGAGGCTCGGTTTCAGGTCCTGCGAGGGTGGCATATGTGGGGTCTTGAAGTGGTGTTTCCCTCTCCAGCGTGATGGCATTAGCCGTAGGATTGTGAAATCCTTTCGGATTTATCAGG
Organism: Oemleria cerasiformis; assembly: GCA_037349345.1. Taxonomy (NCBI): domain Eukaryota; kingdom Viridiplantae; phylum Streptophyta; class Magnoliopsida; order Rosales; family Rosaceae; genus Oemleria; species Oemleria cerasiformis. Next base: position 892,510 of record JAZGTL010000017.1, on the reverse strand, counting down.
ACTCGACTCGGTAGCTTGCCCTGCTCTCGTTGATTTAGTTGGTTCGCCACCTGTCCCATTTGACGCTCCAAGTTTGCAATTGCATTTTTTATGTCTCCCGTCTGACTCTGGCTATCTTGCATGAACTTTATGAATTGAGCATGCTGTTGAGTCAGGATATGAAGGGAGTCCTCAAGAGACTTGCTTCCGCCATTCTGGTTTGAGGAAGGACCGTGGTAGTTCCCCTGAGGGCTTGCGGCTTGCTGCTCAAATCCAGGGGGTGGCAAGGGATTCGCGGCTGCTTGATTGTTGCTCCAACGGAAATTAGGATGATTTCTCCACCCTGGATTGTAAGTGTTGGAATATGGGTCATTCCGGGGTCGAGAATTGCTATTGAACCCTCCAGCAAAGGTTGCCTCTTCCACAACCGGGCAGTCCTGGGATGTGTGGCCCTGAATTGAACATACCTCGCAGATGTGAACTCCTTTGGCTTTCTCGCTACACAATTGTTTCACCATTGCCGTGAGCTGAGCAATGGCGTCATCTTTGTATTTGGCAGATGCATCACCCGTAGCTCTAGAGGAGGGACCCCTGTAGCTGAACTGTTTTTCCCTTTGAGCAATGTTCTCAAAGGCGGTCCTTGCTTCCTCGGCTGTGCCTTCTAGAATCCCTTAGGATTGAGAATCCACCATTGTCCGATCGCTAGTTTTCAAGCCTCCATAGAAGTATAGCATAAGATGATGGGCATCAATATGGTGGTGGGGGCACGCCCGTAACATCTGATTGAACCGCTCCCAAACTCATAGAAAGACTCCTCCATGTCTTGCCGTGGGTTCATGATCTTGGACTTTAACTCATTTGTCTTTTCCACGGGTAAGTACTGTGTTAAGAATTTGGACGTCAAGTCCCTCCAAGAGTGAATGGAAGCCGGCGCCAATGAATGAAACCATGTCTTGGCGCGATCCTTGAGACTGAAGTGAAAGAGCCGCAGGCGGATTTCAGATTATGTCATACCATTGATGCTCAGTGTTGAACAAACCTCAACAAATTCCTTGATATGAAAGTGCGGGTCCTCGCCAGCAAGGCCGTGGAATGTAGGCAGCATGTGAATTGTCCCCGACTTTAATTCGAAGTTTGCCACTGTTGACTCGGGAAAAACAATTGGAAATTGATCCTCCGAGACATGGGGCATGGCAAAATCCTTAAGGCGCCATGGGGCTTGCGGTACTAGGCCACGTTCCAGGCCTTGCTCTTCTCTGTGGTCCGCCATCCTCCTTGGGCTTGGTGGCGGGGAGTGTTGGTAGATTTAAAGAGCAAGAAATATGCAATTCAATTCTAACAGTTATAAAATCCTTGCAAGTGCACAAATCGATAAGTATAGTATAGTAGCACAGCAAGAGTCGATCCCTCGAGGACTTGTATCAACTTTATGATCAATTTAGTTCATATTTGTTAACTTAAATAAAAACACACACACACACACACAGGGGGGGGGGGGGGGGGGGGTGGTTTATGATGTGATAACTGAAATTTAAAGACAAGTAAATCAAAGTACAGAAATTAACAATGCAAGAATGAAAGGTTGTTAACTAAGGCGAATTAAGGCTTACTATCCACTCTAACCAATTATAGCTCTTAACCAAATTTCCTTGACCTAATTACTATGCATTTTCTGAATTAGGTGACCGTGCCTAGGACCTGGCGTTGGTTCACTAGACACATCTTATTCCCTCTTACTTAGCTTGTTCTAAACAGGGCATATGCCTAGAACGTCTATCACCTATCTTTTAAGATGATGCATGAAGTTTAAAGAGAATTTAATGACACCACATTAGCCTAGCAAAGTGGCATGCAATCCTAGGTCGTCATGAGTTAAGATTACAAGTACGAATACTTTCGATGCTCCAAATCACAAGATGATATGACGGTCACTCAAGTAATTACATCTATAATTATATGCAAACAAGGTAGCTAATATTATAGGCATAAATTAAGTTCATTAAGCATAGTAATCCAACTTATTCAGCATGCATAGCAATCATAATCAAGAGCCAGAAATCCAATCAATAACCTAACATGGATAGGGCTTCAAGCAGCCCTAATCCTAATGACTACTCACACATAACTGAAATAAACACAAGTATACTTGAATTCATAAGTAAATTGCAATAATGAAAATAAGGGTACAGAGGAGATTGTTAAGAACAGATGCAGCAGAAGACACGGCAGGGCCTTCTTCTCCAAGCTCCACGTCCAATACTCTATGTGAAAGATTATCTCCCAAAATATGGTCCCTAATTCTCTAGAAAACCAAAACGGAACTCTGTGGCTAAGGTCTCTGTTTTCCCAGAAACAAAAACGCCTCTAGCTAATTATCTCCCTCCTAAAACACTGAACAAAGGCTCCCTTTTATAGACAAAGGGAAAACCTTGTTCTATAAGGATTGGTCAAACCTTGTTCTATAAGGATTGGTAAAACCATGTCCTATAGGAATAGGGAAAGTTATTTTACTTTTAATTAATTACAAAGTCTTTAAAATCTATTCGAACCAATCAGAACACGGCTGGGAGTGTGAATGCAAGGTGGCAAGTGGGAACGCAAGCTGGCCAAACTTGGATTTTTGACTGTCTTCGTAATCAGGATCTGGGACCGCGCTTTTGAAGTACATTAGGAGTATAATAGAAGCGCATCGTCGTTTAGGCTTGGCGCAAATTTTGTCAGGCTTAGCGCAGAGGGAGAACCTCTGATCCACCGATGGAGGAACAGGGACCCCGGGCTTAGGCGCACATCTGGGCTCGGATGGGAGTTCTTGGGACATGTCCTCGACCTGCCTTGGCGCACTGGCGCACTCAGGACTCCGTTCAGGACCTGATATTGAAATGAGGACATCTCCTTCATCTGGACTCCGATTTGAGTCATTCTTTTTGCGTTCTTTCCAGATTTTACCTATCTTTCTAACTCTGTACAAGTCTCACAAGATTGATCATTTTCTACTATTGATGGCACGAAATCATTCAAAAGACATTTAAGAGAGGCATATAAAGACCTCAAAATGATGCATAAATAACGACTGATCAGGGAGCCGTGGACTGAAGATGCTTACGATGATGGTCCACTTGATGACCCGTGCACTGAACCTTGGAATGACATACGCGGGTACCTAACAAAAAGAAAAACTAAGTTACAAATCTAAACTTGAATGGGCACCGTTGAGGGACAAGTCCCCGGCAACGGCGCCAAAAACTTGTTGGTAGATTTAAAGAGCAAGAAATATGCAATTCAATTCTAACTGTTATAAAATCCTTGAAAGTGCACAAATCGATAAGTATAGTATAGTAGCACAGCAAGAGTCGATCCCTCGAGGACTTGTATCAACGTTATGACCAATTTAGTTCAGATTTGTTAACTTAAATAAAAACACACACACAGGGGGGGGGGGGGGGGGGGGGGGGGGGGGGGGGTTTATGATGTGATAACTGAAATTTAAAGACAAGTAAATCAAAGTGCAGAAAATAACAATGCAAGAATGAAAGGTTGTTAACTAAGGCGAATTAAGGCTTACTATCCACTCTAACCAATTATAGCTCTTAACCAGATTTCCTTGATCAAAATTACTATGCATTTTTTGAATTAGGTGCCCGTGCCTAGGACCTGGCATTGGTTCACTAGACACATCTTATTCCCTCTTACTTAGCATGTTCTAAACAGGGCATATGCCTAGAACGTCTATCACCTACCTTTTAAGATGATGCATGAAGTTTAAAGAGAATTTAATGACACCACATTAGCCTAGCAAAGTGGCATGCAATCCTAGGTCTTCATGAGTTAAGATTACAAGTACGAATACTTTCGATGCTCCAAATCACAAGATGATATGACGGTCACTCAAGCAATTACATCTATAATTATATGCAAACAAGGTACCTAATCTTATAGGCATAAATTAAGTTCATTAAGCATAGTAATCCAACTTATTCAACATGCATAGCAATCATAATCAAGAGCCAGAAATCCAATTAACAAGCTAACATGGTTAGGGCTTCAAGCAGCCCTAATCCTAATGACTACTCACACATAACTAAAATAAACACAAGTATAATTGAATCCATAAGTAAATTGAAATAATGAAAATAAGGGTACAGAAGAGATTGTTAAGAACAGATGCAGCAGAAGACACGGCAGGGCCTTCTTCTCCAAGCTCCACGTCCAATACTCTATGTGAAAGATTATCTCCCAAAATATGGTCCCTAATTCTCTAGAAAACCAAAACGGAACTCTGTGGCTCAGGTCTCTGTTTTTCCAGAAAACCAAAACGCCCCCAATCCTCTATCTGATTCTCCTTTTTATATACAAGGGAAAACCTTGTTCTATAAGGATTGGTATAACCTTGTTCTATACAGATTGGTAAAACCATGTCCTATAGGAATAGGGAAAGTTATTTTACTTTTAATTAATTATAAAGTCTTTAAAATCTATTCGAACCAATCAGAGCATGGCCGGAAGTGTGAATGCAGGCTGGCAAGTGGGAACGCAAGCTGGCCAAACTTGGATTTTTGACTGTCTTCGTAATCAGGATCTGGGACCGCGCTGTTGAAGTACGTTAGGAGTATAATAGAAGCGCATCGTCGTTCAGGCTTCGCGCAAATGTTGTCAGGCTTGGCGCAGAGGGAGAACCTCTTATCCACCGCTGGCGGAACAGGGACCCTGGGCTTAGGCGCAAATTTGGGCCCGGATGGGAGTTCTTGGGACATGTCCTCGACCTGCCTCGGCGCGACCTTGGCACTTCTAGGACCTGACCCTGATGTCATGAAACACAAGTTCGGGACCTGGAGGTCCTGATATGAGGTACTTGGCTAGTGGCCCAAAATAGGCGCACTGGCGCACTGGCGCACTCAGGACCCCGTTGAGGACCTGATATTGAAATGAGGACATCTCCTTCATCTGGACTCCGATTTGAGTCATTCTTTTTGCATTCTTTCCAGATTTTACCTATCTTTCTAACTCTGCACAAGTCTCACAAGATTGATCATTTTCTACTATTGATGGCACGAAATCATTCAAAAGACATGTAAGAGAGGCATATAAAGACCTCAAAATGATGCATAAATAACGACTGATCAGCAGTGTCCCATAGGGTTTCTGTCTCTCCGCTTTCACTTGCTGACATGTCAAACATCTACTCACAAACTCAGCAATTTCTCTTTTCATCCTAGTCCACCAATAATGTTTCCTTAGGGTATGATACATCTTGGTACCTCCTGGATGCATAGCGTAAGCCGAACTATGAACCTCATTAAGAATTTCCCTCTTTAGTTCCAGCTCATTCGGTACGCACAACCGTCCATCCTTAACCAATGCTCCATCATCCCTAACCGCATAGTCCTGCCTGTTTCCAGCCTCTAACTCCATCCTGATAATGCACAATGTAGGATCCTGGAGTTGAGCCTCAATAATCCGATCAATCAGAACAGGCCTCACATGGAAACTAGCCAACAAAGCCCCCTGGCTATCCATGTCCAGTACAATCCCTGCTCTACGGAACTCTACCAGCAACGGTAAGTAGACTGTATGCAAATGGGCCAAAGAACCCATAGATTTCCTGCTCAAGGCATCTGCCACAACATTGGCTTTTCCTGGGTGGTACTCAATAGTACAATCATAATCCTTTATCAGCTCAAGCCACCTTCTCTGCCTCAAATTTAGGTCCTTCTGGGTGAACAAGTACTTTAAACTCTGATGGTCGGTGAAGATCCGACACGTCTCCCCATATAAATAATGTCTCCATATTTTCAAGGCATGCACCACTGCAGCTAACTCCAAATCATGTGTGGGGTAATTCATCTCATGGGGTTTAAGTTGTCTGGAAGAATATGCTATCACTTTCCCATGCTGCATCAGCACACAGCCAATACCCCGCAATGATGCATCACTATATACCTCAAAACCCCCGTTACCATCTGGAAGGGTTAATACTGGAGCAGAAGTCAATCTTCTCTTTAGCTCCTGAAAGCTCTGCTCACAATCAGCATCCCAGTCAAACTTGACTCCTTTCTTAGTCAACCGAGTCAATGGGCCTGCTATCGTAGAAAATCCTTCTACGAACCGTCGATAATATCCTGCCAAACCCAGAAAACTCCTCATCTCTGTCACTGTCCTTGGTTGCTCCCAGTTTGCCACTGCCTCCACTTTTTGGAGATCTACGCTGATACCATCAGCCGAAATTACATGACCCAAGAATCCAACTTCGGTCAACCAAAACTGGCATTTACTGAACTTGGCAAACAAATGCTTTTTCCTAAGCATATTCAGCACCAACCTCAAGTGCTTCTCATGTGCCTTGGCACTTCTTGAATACACCAAGATATCGTCGATGAACACAATTACAAATCGATCCAAATACTTTTGGAACACTCTGTTCATCAAATCCATAAACGCTGCCGGGGCATTAGTCAACCCGAAAGGCATCACCAGGAACTCATAACGACCATACCGAGTCCTGAAAGCTGTTTTCTGAACATCCTCTTCCCGGATTCTCAACTGATGGTACCCGGATCGAAGGTCAATTTTTGAAAAATACTTTGCCCCCTTTAATTGATCAAATAAATCGTCAATCCTTGGCAGAGGATACTTATTTCGTACCGTCACTCTATTTAACTGCCGGTAGTCGATACACAATCTCAGACCACCATCATTTTTTCTCACAAATAATACCGGCGCACCCCATGGTGAAACAATTGGGCGAATAAATCCCATATTCACCAAGTCCTGCAACTGAGTCTTTAACTCTCGCAATTCTGCCGGTGCCATTCTGTACAGTACCTGTGAGATAGGTTGAGTACCTAGCAAAAGCTCGATAGTGAACTCGATTTCACGGTGTGGTGGTAATCCTGGAAGATCATCTGGAAACACATCAGAGAACTCACTCACCACAGGAATATCCTCCATTCTCATCGGAGTATTCCGAGAATCAAACACATGAGCCAAGTAACCCTCACAACCTTTTCTCAACAATCTCTCAGCAGTCAACGCTGATATCACTCCATAGGGTAGTACCCTACGATCTCCCCGAAATATAAGTTCCGGTAATCCTGGACTCCGAAAAACTACTGTCTTGTCGTAACAGTCTATGGAGGCATGGTGCATGGACAACCAATCCATTCCCAGAATCACATCAAACTCAAAAATATCTAAGGGCATTAAATCTACCTCCAAACCATGGCCTTCAACCATCACCGGACAATTGCGAATCACGAGGTTCGCCACTAACATATCTCCGGTAGGAGTACTAATATCCATGTCCCAACCAATCGAAGACAATTCTCTATCCGCAAACAGTGTAAAACCCCGAGAAATAAAAGAATGAGTTGCTCCCGTATCTAACAAAACACAAGCATTGCGGTTAAAAATAGATAACGTACCCGTGACCACCTCCGGTGCTACTCGAGCCTCCTGTTGCGTCATGGCAAAAACTCAAGCTGGTGTACCCGAAGATCGACCACGATCCCCATACCTGTCTCTAGCACTGCTGGTCCCACTAGCTCTACCAGCCCCAAAGGAACTACTGCCCGGACGTCGTTGTGGACAGAATCTCTTGATGTGACCAGTCTCCCCACAGAAATAACAAATAGAATCACTGAAGCCACTAGATCTGCCACCCTGTCTTCTGTTGAACTGCACTGAGGCACCGCTAGACTGGGCATAAGATTGTCGTGCCTGACCAGCTCCGCCACTGCTGGTACTAGATCTCCCAGAAGATCCAGAACTATGACTGCCTCTTTTTGGATGGTCCCTGGGTAGAGGTTTCGGCAGTCCAGTGATCTCGACGTCTCCTGTACCCACTATATTGCTGTGGAATTGGGAAACCCAAACTCAACTCTACTCGAGCTGCAGCATCAGCAAAAGTCCTCAAGGAAGTGTGGTCCATAGACGTAACTGCTGACCGAATTTCACTCCTCAGTCCACTCTCAAATCTGTGGCACTTGTCTGACTCGGTCGCCACCAAAGTCGGTGCAAAGCGACTCAGCGCTATGAATCTCTGTTCATACTGGGCCACCGTCATGTCTCCTTGCTGTAAATGCAAGAACTCGGCCTCCTTAACGTTCCGGTGTGAGCGAGGGTAATATTGCTCCAAGAAGCGTTCCCGGAAAGTCTGCCAAGTAAGCATATGGACATTCCAGCCTGACACCTCTAATGAGTGCCACCAGTGGTAAGCAGAACCACCTAGTAAAAATGTAGCCAACAGAACTCTCTCCTCTAGAGGACATCTCATAATAAAAAACACACGCTCCATGCGAGTAATCCACTCCTCAGCCTCATCTGGGCTAGAGTCGCCCATAAATATCGTCGCCCCCAGTCTCTGGGCTCTCCCGATATCAGAGACTTCATGAGAAGCTCTATCCTGGAGTACAGAAGCTAAAGTCTGACCCAGCTGTTCTAGTGTCATCTCTACCATTCCCCGACCGTTGACGGAACTCTCGTCTCGGAGGCATTATACGCTGAAAAGAAGTTGGAAACCATTAATACCAAAATTTCACCTGTACACTAGATGTACGGTCTACAGGAATTTAACCTAGTGCTCTGATACCAATTGTCAGGACCCGTCCCGAATTTCCCCTCGAAACCCGGGAAGAACCCTGATCCCGTCTGACAACCTAAGGAAAGGTTCCCAAATACCCTTCAATCCTTATAAAATTATAATAATAATAAATACTTTCTCTTGTCAGACAAGGGATTTAAGCACTTAAAATTCTTGTAAGTAAATACCAACCAAATACAAGAATATCAGAGCGTCTAAGTAGGATCAAGATACAAATTAGATATCCTACTCAAGTACAACTACACAGCGTAGCAGGAAGTGCTAATGCCTCTGCCTTGAGATAATGTCCGCGTCAACTCTACTGCCTTAAGGGGGTTTAAACACAAAAGTTGTGAGTGGACAAAAATAATCATTTATAAATCATTTTCCAAGGAATATTACCTTTTCCCCCCTCCATTTATAAACTATGCATGCATCACATAAACAGTTCATGTTATAAATGTAAGGACCCTTCCCGAATTTTCCCTCGAAACCCGGAAAGAACCCTTATCCCATCTGACAGCTCTTTACTTCAAAATTTAAACACCAGAAATACCCTTTGTTCTGGAATAATTTTTATTAAACCTTACAGGGTTCCCGACAGAACCTCTGTACTTACTGACCACTCATACCTGTCAGACGCAGGATAGTATACTGGTCAAAACCAAAACCTCGGAATATTGGTGGTCCAAATAGGAATACCCTATGTCACCAAACGTCAGTAGGTCAGACACTGCTGACATCTCTACTGGAATACCACAAGACAACAGACTAGTCAAATACTTGTGAACCAACCATAATTCGTCCCTCTGGGTCACCGCCCACACCTACCCACTGACCCGGCTGACGAAGTATTTTCATAGGTTGATTAAGCCCATGACCATTGTCGTCTGTTTCATATTAGAGCCGGATATATCCTCGGCTATCATATCGTATCATCAGCCGGTATAACCTTCGGCTACCACAACATATCAGTCGGCATATCTCTCGACTATCCTGTCCCTAGCCACCAGGGTATCCCTTGGGGTGTGCTAGTCATGTATCATATCATATCAGTCGGCATATATCTCGACTATCCTATCATACCAGTCGGCATAGTCGGCATCTCTCGACTAACATATCATATCAGTCGACATAGTCGGCATCTCTCGACTATCATAACATATCAGTCGACATAGTCGGCATCTCTCGACTATCATAACATATCAGTCGACATAGTCGTCATCTCTCGACTATCATATCATATCAGTCGACATAGTCGGCATCTCTCGACTATCATATCATATCAGTCGACATAGTCGGCATCTCTCGACTATCATATCATATCAGTCGACATAGTCGGTATCTCTCGACTATCATATCATATCAGTCGACATAGTCGGCATCTCTCGACTATCATATCATATCAGTCGGTATATCTCGACTATCATATCATATCAGTCGGCATATCTCGACTATCATATCATATCAGTCGGCATATCTCGACTATCATATCATATCAGTCGGCATATCTCGACTATAATATCCTATCAGTCGGCATATCTTGACTATCATATCATATCAGTCGACATAGTCGGCATCTCTCGACTATCATATCATATCAGTCGACATAGTCGGCATCTCTCGACTATCATATCATATCAGTCGACATAGTCGGTATCTCTCGACTATCATATCATATCAGTCGACATAGTCGGCATCTCTCGACTATCATATCATATCAGTCGATATATCTCGACTATCATATCATATCAGTCGGCATATCTCGACTATCATATCATATCAGTCGACATATCTCGACTATCATATCATATCAGTCGGCATATCTCGACTATCATATTAGAGCCGGATATATCCTCGGCTATCATATCGTATCATCAGCCGGTATAACCTTCGGCTACCATAACATATCAGTCGGCATATCTCTCGACTATCCTGTCCCTAGCCACCAGGGTATCCCTTGGGGTGTGCTAGTCATGTATCATATCATATCAGTCGGCATATATCTCGACTATCCTATCATACCAGTCGGCATAGTCGGCATCTCTCGACTATCATATCATATCAGTCGACATAGTCGGCATCTCTCGACTATCATAACATATCAGTCGACATAGTCGGCATCTCTCGACTATCATAACATATCAGTCGACATAGTCGTCATCTCTCGACTATCATATCATATCAGTCGACATAGTCGGCATCTCTCGACTATCATATCATATCAGTCGACATAGTCGGCATCTCTCGACTATCATATCATATCAGTCGACATAGTCGGTATCTCTCGACTATCATATCATATCAGTCGACATAGTCGGCATCTCTCGACTATCATATCATATCAGTCGGTATATCTCGACTATCATATCATATCAGTCGGCATATCTCGACTATCATATCATATCAGTCGGCATATCTCGACTATCATATCATATCAGTCGGCATATCTCGACTATAATATCCTATCAGTCGGCATATCTTGACTATCATATCATATCAGTCGACATAGTCGGCATCTCTCGACTATCATATCATATCAGTCGACATAGTCGGCATCTCTCGACTATCATATCATATCAGTCGACATAGTCGGTATCTCTCGACTATCATATCATATCAGTCGACATAGTCGGCATCTCTCGACTATCATATCATATCAGTCGGTATATCTCGACTATCATATCATATCAGTCGGCATATCTCGACTATCATATCATATCAGTCGACATATCTCGACTATCATATCATATCAGTCGGCATATCTCGACTATCATATTAGAGCCGGATATATCCTCGGCTATCATATCGTATCATCAGCCGGTATAACCTTCGGCTACCATAACATATCAGTCGGCATATCTCTCGACTATCCTGTCCCTAGCCACCAGGGTATCCCTTGGGGTGTGCTAGTCATGTATCATATCATATCAGTCGGCATATATCTCGACTATCCTATCATACCAGTCGGCATAGTCGGCATCTCTCGACTATCATATCATATCAGTCGACATAGTCGGCATCTCTCGACTATCATAACATATCAGTCGACATAGTCGGCATCTCTCGACTATCATAACATATCAGTCGACATAGTCGTCATCTCTCGACTATCATATCATATCAGTCGACATAGTCGGCATCTCTCGACTATCATATCATATCAGTCGACATAGTCGGTATCTCTCGACTATCATATCATATCAGTCGACATAGTCGGCATCTCTCGACTATCATATCATATCAGTCGGTATATCTCGACTATCATATCATATCAGTCGGCATATCTCGACTATCATATCATATCAGTCGGCATATCTCGACTATCATATCATATCAATCGGCATATCTCGACTATCATATCCTATCAGTCGGCATATCTCGACTATCATATCATATCAGTCGACATAGTCGGCATCTCTCGACTATCATATCATATCAGTCGACATAGTCGGCATCTCTCGACTATCATATCATATCAGTCGACATAGTCGGTATCTCTCGACTATCATATCATATCAGTCGACATAGTCGGCATCTCTCGACTATCATATCATATCAGTCGGTATATCTCGACTATCATATCATATCAGTCGGCATATCTCGACTATCATATCATATCAGTCGACATATCTCGACTATCATATCATATCAGTCGGCATATCTCGACTATCATATCCTATCAGTCGGCATATCTCGACTATCATATCATATCAGTCGACATAGTTGGCATCTCTCGACTATCATATCATATCAGTCTACACAGTCGGCATCTCTCGACTATCATATCATATCAGTCGACATAGTCGGTATCTCTCGACTATCATATCATATCAGTCGACATAGTCGGCATCTCTCGACTATCATATCATATCAGTCAGTATATCTCGACTATCATATCATATCAGTCGGCATATCTCGACTATCATATCATATCAGTCGGCATATCTTCAATATCATATCATATCAGTCGGCATATCTCAACTATCATATCCTATCAGTCGGCATATCTCGACTATCATATCATATCAGTCGGCATCTCTTGACTATCATATCATATCAGTCGGTATATCTCGACTATCATATCATATCAGTCGGCATATCTCGACTGTCATAGCATATCAGTCGGCATATCTCGACTATCATATCATATCAGTCGGCATATCTCGACTATCATATCCTATCAGTCGGCATATCTCGACTATCATATCATATCAGTCGGCATAGTCGGCATCTCTCGACTATCATATCATATCAGTCGGTATATCTCGACTATCATATCATATCAGTCGGCATATCTCGACTATCATATCATATCAGTCGGTATATCTCGACTATCATATCATATCATATCATATATTGGAGGTTCACCGGGTTCACCGCTAATAACGGATCCTCGTCCCGAGTCCTGGCCTCCCTCAATATGACCAAATCACACTTTAACCGAAATAGTGGAAAACATATATCCAGTAATCATTTCTAAATTCCAGGAAATCATTGCAACAATACATAACAATATGTAAACAAAGATACATTGATGCATGCATTACAGTTTATAAACAATAGTCCACTAATATACATCAACCAACCCTTAATTCATGGACGCTCTAGCCCAAGCAACACATGCACAATAATGTCCCAACTACCTGGACTTCCCGAACTCAAAACCTGCTAATACGGTCAACTATTACCGCTGGGATTGCCCAAAACAACCTCTAAACGACGTCCGATCAACCTCAAACCTGTACCAACAGATTCGGAACGTCGAAAACTAGTTACCACGTGTCGCCGTGACCTCAGTCTCGCTCCACGCGCCGCCACGCGCCGCCGGAAGGTTGGCACACGCGTCCACGCGCCGGTCATGCGCTGCTACAGTGTTCACGCACCTGAACCGGTCCAACCCGATTCAGCTCAACTTGACCCGGTCCAACTCGACCCGACCGGTTCACTCAACCCGACCGGTTCAACTCGACCCGACCGGTCACCGGTGACTCGCCGGAGAAGACGACCGGACTGCCGTCACCGTCGCCGGAGGCTGGCCGGAGAAGATGACCGGACCGCCACCTCCGCCGCCGTCTGGTTCGCCGGAATCCCCCATTTCCGGCCGAAACTACCAGTTTTCTAACTTCTTCATTTCTTAACCGTTTTTCACGATCTATACATGGAAATTTATCTACTTTTCACCAGGAATCCAAATATGAGGTCAAAGTTCCGAGATCGTACCTGGTTTGGCCGGAAAATGGCCGAGAAGTTTCGGTTCACCTCCCTCCTCCGTCCGTCGCCTACGGCGGGCTCCCGCTCCAATATCTACCCCAAAATGCTCGTGGGGTCCCGAGGATGATCCTCCCGACCTTAGTTTCACTCAACTCGGATCGAAATCCGTCCGATGAAAATCAAGCTTTTTGTTCACACGGGGGGTTTTCGGGTAGGAGAGAGAGAGACCATATTGACCAATCTGCCGAGGAGAGAGAAAATATCTACTATATAGTTCCAACTTCTCCAAAATTACCAAACTGCCCCTGAAGCTTCTAGACCCGTAACGAACTCACCGGCTCTCCGTTTTCCGCGTGCCGCCTGTCTACGAACTCGTGAGTTCGAGACCTACGCAACGACCTTAGAAAAATTCCCAAAAGTCTTGCCAGTCAAAAAGTGACTCCCGAACCCATCCAAAACTGAGGGTAAAATTGTCCAATCCTCAAAATAGTTTAATTTCTGGTTCGGGTCGTTACAATAAAAACATCATCTTTAAATCACCGGCATTTCTCTTTCTCTTTAAAACCACTCAGTAGGACTCACACAAAATCCATATAAGGAAAACACATTGTGATCCACAATCTGGTTTGAAATTCATCCTCAAAGGAATTCAAAATCATTTAATTCAACCTAGACACATAATATCTCAAATCCACTATTCCCGACACATCCACTAGCCACCAGGGTATCCCTTGGGGTGTGCTAGTACTGTATCACAACTCCCTGTACTATGCTATCACATCAGTCGGCCTATCTCTCGACTAGCATATCATATCATTAGCCGGTATAACCTACGGCTATCATATTGTATCAGTCGGCCTATCTCTCGACTAGCATATCCCTAGCCACCAGGGTATCCCTTGGGGTGTACTAGTCCTGTACTATGCATAGACAGTCTCGCGACCCGACGGAGTCAAAACTCTACAATGCCAGAGTCGGAGCACTCAACAAACTAACGGAGCAAAACTCTCGACTAGTCGGAGAATCAATCACCAATTGTCTCGGAGGTTCACCGGGTTCACCGCTAATCACGGATCCTCGTCCCGAGTCCTGGCCTCCCTCAAATCATAGTTTATCTTAGAGGTTCATCGGGTTCACCGCTAATAACGGATCCTCATCCCGAGTCCTAGCCTCCCACAAATCAGAGTTTATCTTGGAGGTTCACCGGGTTCACCGCTAATAACGGATCCTCATCCCGGGTCCTAGCCTCCCCCACATATAACCAAATCCGATAAACTCATACAACCGGGTCAAAACCCAAATCATTGACTCAATAATTCCCACGTCAAAACGTTATAAAAAATGAGTCCAAAAACCATGATATTTCTCAAATCACACTTTAATCGAAGTAGTGGAAAACATGTGTCTAGTAATCATTTCTAAAATCCACAAATTCAATGCCACAATACATAACCGTATTTACACAAAGATATTTTGATGCATGCATTTCAGTTTATAAAACCAAAGTCCACTCACCAACCTGTTCAAGCTAGCTCAATCCCGTCTTGCTCGTTCCTCTGAGGTTCCCGGAACAATATCGCCTGTCAAAAACAACAATCGGGATTACCGGCTGATCAGTCGTTATTTATGCATCATTTTGAGGTCTTTATATGCCTCTCTTACATGTCTTTTGAATGATTTCGTGCCATCAATAGTAGAAAATGATCAATCTTGTGAGACTTGTGCAGAGTTAGAAAGATAGGAAAAATCTGGAAAGAACGCAAAAAGAATGACTCAAATCGGAGTCCAGATGAAGGAGATGTCCTCATTTCAATATCAGGTCCTGAACGGAGTCCTGAGTGCGCCAGTGCGCCAGTGCGCCTATTTTGGGCCACTGGCCAAGTACCTCATATCAGGCCCTCCGGGTCCCGAACTTGTGTTTCATGACATCAAGGTCAAGTCCTAGAAGTGCCAAGGTCGCGCCAAGGCAGGTCGAGGACATGTCCCAAGAACTCCCATCCGAGCCCAGATGTGCGCCTAAGCCGGGGTCCCTGTTCCGCCAGCAGTGGATAAGAGGTTCTCCCTCTGCGCCAAGCCTGACAACATTTGCGCCAAGCCTAAACGACGATGTGCTTCTATTATACTCCTAACGTACTTCAAAAGCGCGGTCCCAGATCCTGATTACGAAGACAGTCAAAAATCCAAGTTTGGCCAGCTTGCGTTCCCACTTGCCAGCTTGCATTCACACTTCCGGCCATGCTCTGATTGGTTCGAATAGATTTTAAAGACTTTATAATTAATTAAAAGTAAAATAACTTTCCCTATTCCTATAGGACATGGTTTTACCAATCTGTATAGGACATAGGTTTGACCAATCCTTATAGAACAAGGTTTTCCCTTTGTCTATAAAAGGGAGCCTTTGTTCAGTGTTTTAGGGGAGAGATAATTAGCTAAGGACGTTTTTGTTTTCTGGAAAAACAGAGACCTGAGCCACAGAGTTCCGTTTTGGTTTTCTAGAGAATTAGGGACCATATATTTTCGGAGATAATCTTTCACTTAGATTATTGGACGTGGAGCTTGGAGAAGAAGGCCCTGCCGTGTCTTCTGCTGCATCTGTTCTTAACAATCTCTTCTGTACCCTTATTTTCATTATTGCAATTTACTTATGGATTCAATTATACTTGTGTTTATTTCAGTTATGTGCGAGTAGTCATTAGGATTAGGGCTGCTTGAAGCCCTAGCCATGTTAGCTTGTTAATTGGATTTCTGGCTCTTGATTATGATTGATATGCATGCTGAATAAGTTGGATTACTATGCTTAATGAACTTAATTTATGCCTATAAGATTAGCTACCTTGTTTGCATATAATTATAGATGTAATTGCTTGAGTGACCGTCATATCATCTTGTGATTTGGAGCATCGAAAGTATTCGTACTTGTAATCTTAACTCATGACGACCTAGGATTGCATGCCACTTTGCTAGGCTAATGTGGTGTCATTAAATTCTCTTTAAACTTCATGCATCATCTTAAAAGGTAGGTCATAGACGTTCTAGGCATATGCCCTGTTTAGAACATGCTAAGTAAGAGGGAATAAGATGTGTCTAGTGAACCAACGCCAGGTCCAAGGCACGGGCACCTAATTCAGAAAATGCGTAGTAATTAGGTCAAGGAAATTTGGTTAAGAGCTATAATTGGTTAGAGTGGATAGTAAGCCTTAATTCCCCTTAGTTAACAACTTTTCATTCTTGCATTGTTATTTTCTGCACTTTGATTTACTTGTCTTTAAATTTCAGTTATCACATCATAAACCCCCCCCCCCTGTGTGTGTGTGTGTGTTTTTATTTAAGTTAACAAATCTGAACTAAATTGATCATAACGTTGATACAAGTCCTCGAGGGATCGACTCTTGCTGTGCTACTATACTATACTTATCGATTTGTGCACTTGCAAGGATTTTATAACTGTTAGAATTGAATTGCATATTTCTTGCTCTTTAAATCTACCAACAAGTTTTTGGCGCCGTTGCCGGGGACTTGTCCCTCAACGGTGCCCATTCAAGTTTAGATTTGTAACTTAGTTTTTTTTCTTTTTTGTTAGGTACCCGTGTATGTCATTCCAAGGTTCAGTGCACGGGTCATCAAGTGGACCATCATCGCAAGCATCTTCAGTCCACGGCTCTCCGCCACCAAGCCCAAGGAGGATGGCGGACCACAGAGAAGAGCAGGGCCTGGAACGTGGCCTAGTACCGCAAGCCCCATGGCGCCTTAAGGATTTTGCCATGCCCCATGTCTCGGAGGATCAATTTCCAATTGTTTTTCCCGAGTCAACAGTGGCAAACTTCGAATTAAAGTCAGGGACAATTCACATGTTGCCTACATTCCACGGCCTTGCTGGCGAGGACCCGCACTTTCATATCAAGGAATTTGTTGAGGTTTGTTCAACACTGCGCATCAATGGTATGACAGAATCGGAAATCCGCCTGCGGCTCTTTCACTTCAGTCTCAAGGATCGCGCCAAGACATGGTTTCATTCATTGGCGCCGGCTTCCATTCACTCTTGGAGGGACTTGACGTCCAAATTCTTAACACAGTACTTTCCCGTGGAAAAGACAAATGAGTTAAAGTCCAAGATCATGAACCCACGGCAAGACATGGAGGAGTCTTTCTACGAGTTTTGGGAGCGGTTCAATCAGATGCTACGGGCGTGCCCCCACCACCATATTGATGCCCATCATCTTATGCTATACTTCTATGGAGGCTTGAAAACTAGCGATCGGACAATGGTGGATTCTCAATCCCAAGGGATTCTAGAAGGCACAGCCGAGGAAGCAAGGACCGCCTTTGAGAACATTGCTCAAAGGGAAAAACAGTTCAGCTACAGGGGTCCCTCCTCTAGAGCTACGGGTGATGCATCCGCCAAATACAAAGATGACGCCATTGCTCAGCTCACGGCAATGGTAAAACAATTGTGTAGCGAGAAAGCCAAAGGAGTTCACATCTGCGAGGTTTGTTCAATTCAGGGCCACACATCCCAGGATTGCCCGGTTGTGGAAGAGGCCAACTTTGCTGGAGGGTTCAATAGCAATTCTCGACCCCGGAAAGACCCATATTCCAACACTTACAATCCGCGGTGGAGAAATCATCCTAATTTCCGTTGGAGCAACAATCAAGCAACCGCGAATCCCTTGCCACCCCCTGGATTTGAGCAGCAAGCCGCAGGCCCTCAGGGGAACTACCACGGTCCTTCCTCAAACCAGAATGGCGGAAGCAAGTCTGTTGAGGACTCCATCCATATCCTGACTCAACAGCAGGATCAACTCATAAAATTCATGCACGATAGCCAGAGTCAGACGGGAGACTTCAAAAATGCAATTGCAAACTTGGAGCGTCAAATGGGACAGGTGGTGAACCAACTAAATCAGCGGGAGCAGGGCAAGCTACCGAGTCAAGTCCTGGTAAATCCGAAAGGATTTCACAATCCTACGGCTAATGCCATCACGCTGGAGAAGGAAACACCACTTCAAGACCCCACATATGCCACCCTCACAGGACCTGAAACTGAGGCTTAACCTACTCTGCCAAGGATCACCGACCAGGGGGCGCCGCAAAACATGCCACGGCCAACACCTCTGGCGCAGAACCAGTCCAATGAGTCACCAAGTGCCCTACCGCAAAGAGGACCTGACACTGCGCCTACTTCGGCCACGGCTGGCATGCAACCTGCTCCTAAGCCCAAGTCGCAGCACTCGAATACTTCTAACTCTAAACCTCAGAATTCTAATTCTAAAAAAGTCACTTTTGAGTTAGCTAATAATGTTGATTATCCATTTCCTCGCAGGTTCCAAAACAGGAATAAGCAAAAGGAGGACTTTGAGGAAGAAATCATCAGCATGTTGCAGAAGCTTCAGATCACACTGCCTTTCCATAAAATTGTCAAGCACATGCCTATCTTTGCGAAGCTGATCAAGGACTTAGTTGCAGGCAAGCGTGGTTTTAGCTCCACGGACACCATTGACATCCCTATGGCCTGCTCGGCTGCCCTTTTGCGCATGCCCCTTAAGGCCAATGATCCTGGGCCGCCATCCCTTCCATGTGTCATTCAGTCAAAAAGATTCGAACATTGCCTTTGCGACACGGGAGCATCAATGAACATCATGCCATTCCACATTTACAGGTCACTTAACCTAGGCGTACTCAAGCCCACGCACCTATGTGTCAGGTTGGCTAACGCTTCTGTAACCAACCTAATGGGGGTTCTTGAGGACGTACTGGTACAAATCGGAGATACATGCATCCCTGCCGACTTCTACGTACTAAGAATGGACAGAATTGACAAAAGTGAGGAACCTCCCCTCATCTTCGGAAGGCCCTTACTAGCCACAGCCGAGTGCCTCATCGACGTCAGAAAGGGCTAGGTCTCCATCAAGGTCCTGGACCAGCTTCGGACATTCTCCATCCATGACACCATCCAGTACCCTGCCGAGCCTATTGTAGATTTTCCGTTAAACACAATGGACTTACTGCTACGGGAGACAATTGCTCATTCTTGCATGACGGATGACCTTGAGAAGGCCGTTACTAGTAACCCACACACTGTGGATTCACTTACAGATAGCGTGATCGAAGAGGTACGAGCCCTTGACATCATGCCAGCCCTCCCATTGCACAGGCCTCCCCTCGAAGCGCTACCATTCACAAGTCAGAAAACCCTGCCATCCATCATAAAGGCTCCTGAACTCGAGCTGAAGCCCTTGCCCGAGCACTTAAAGTATGCATATTTGGGCGACAATCAAACCCTTCCAGTCATCATTGCATCTACCCTAAGTACGAAAAAGGAAAAGGCATTGGTTCACGTCCTTAAGGTCAATCAAACGGCAATTGGATGGACAATAGCTGACATCAAAGGCATAAGTCCCGCAAAATGCATTCATCGGATACTGCTGGAGGAAGACTCCAAACCATCACGGGAGGCACAGAGGCGATTGCATCCACCTATGAAGGAGGTCGTGAAGAAAGAAGTCCTAAAGCTCTTGGACGTTGGAATCATCTATCCAATTAGTGACTCCAAGTGGGTGAGCCCAGTCCAGGTCGTGCCAAAGAAAAGTGGGATCACAGTGGTTAAAAACGAGCAGGATGAGCTTGTACCTCAACGGATTCAAACAGGATGGAGAGTGTGCATCGACTATCGAAAGCTAAATATAACCACACGCAAGGACCACTTTCCTTTGCCCTTCATTGATCAAATGCTCGAGCGCCTGGCTGGACACTCCCACTATTGCTTCTTGGACGGCTACTCAGGATACAATCAGATTGCTATTGCACCCGAAGATCAAGAAAAAACAACATTCACATGCCCATATGGCACCTTTGCATACAGAAGAATGCCGTTTGGATTGTGCAATGCCCCAGCTACCTTTCAGCGTTGCATGATGAGCATCTTCTCCGATATGGTGGAAGATATAATTGAAGTATTCATGGACGACTTCTCAGTGTTTGGACATTCATTCGAACTGTGCTTAGTTAACCTAACCCGAGTACTGGAACGGTGCAGAGAAAGCAACTTAGTGCTGAACTGGGAAAAGTGCCATTTCATGGTACAACAGGGAATTGTCTTGGGTCATGTGATCTCTAGCCGAGGCATTGAAGTGGACAAAGCAAAGTTAGACATAGTAGAGAGGCTGCCGTACCCCACTACAGTCAAAGAGGTTCGATCGTTCTTAGGGCATGCTGGCTTTTACCGCAGATTCATCAAAGATTTCTCGAAAATCACAAGACCTTTGTGTGATCTTCTAGCCAAGGACGCCACATTTGAGTTCACTAAGGGATGCCGTGAGGCAGTCAACACACTCAAGGCAAAGCTCACGGCATCACCCATCATCATGCCACCGAATTGGGACTTACCATTCGAACTAATGTGTGATGCCTCAGACTTCGCCATAGGAGCAGTTTTGGGACAGCGTGTTGACAAGCTCCCTCATGTCATTTACTACGCAAGCCGAACCCTGAATGATGCCCAGCTGAACTACTCCACCACCGAGAAGGAGCTCCTTGCTGTTATCTTTTCCCTGGAGAACTTCCGTTCATATCTAATTCAAACCAAGGTCATAGTATACACGGATCATGCTGCCTTGAAGTAACTGCTCACTAAAAAGGACGCCAAGCCAAGGTTGCTACGTTGGATGCTACTGCTCCAGGAATTCGACCTTGAAATCAGAGACAAGAAGGGCAGCGAAAACGTGGTCGCTGACCATATGAGCCGATTGCTTCACAATTCCAATGAAGAGGCCGATCAGTTGCCCCTCCTCGAGACCTTTCCTGACGAACAGCTCTTCGCAATCCAAGCTATTGATCCATGGTATGCCGATCTCATTAATTACCTTGTCACTAAGCAAAATCCTTCATCTTTAAACAGGTACCAAAAGGACAAGCTGGCTAAACAAGCTAAGTACTACATATGGGATGAGCCGTACCTATGGAAGCATTGTCCAGACCAAATCATTCGGCGCTGCATCCCAGAAGACGAGATGAAATGCATCTTGACTTTTTGCCATAGTTTGGCATGTGGGGGCCATTTTGGAGCTAAGAAAACAGCCCTCAAGGTACTCCAAAGTGGACTCTACTGGCCCACACTTTTCAAGGATGCACACGAATTTGTACTCACCTGTGACCGCTGCCAACGCCTAGGTAACATCGGCCCTCGAAATCAAATGCATTACACCCTATTCTTGTGGTCGAAATCTTCGACGTATGGGGCATTGATTTTATGGGGCCTTTTCCGAATTCCTTTGGCAATCTTTATATTCTGCTTGCAGTTGATTATGTCTCCAAGTGGGTGGAAGCAATTCCCACCAAAACTAACGACGCCAAGGTAGTGGTGCGTTTTTTACAGAGTCACATCTTAGCCAGATTCGGCGCACCTAGGGCAATCATCAGCGATGGGGGGGCACACTTCTGCAATCATTCGTTTGCAGCCCTAATGAAGAAGTATGGCGTCACCCACAAGGTCTCAACACCGTATCACCCTCAAACGAGTGGCCAAGCGGAAGTGTCCAATCGGGAAGTCAAGGCCATATTGGAAAAAACGGTAAATCCTAACCGCAAAGATTGGTCCAGCAAATTGAATGATGCGCTGTGGGCCTATCGGACCGTATACAAGACCCCGATTGGCATGTCTCCCTTCCGCCTGGTTTTTGGAAAAGGCTGCCACCTACCAGTGGAATTGGAGCATAAAGCATTCTGGGCTATTAAGCAGATGAACCTGAACTTCGATGACGCTGGAATACATAGGAAGCTTCAGCTAAGTGAATTAGAGGAGTTGCGAAACGAGGCCTTTGACAGTGCTCGTATCTACAAGGAGTGATGTAGGCTATGTATGCTTTAACCTCTAAAGGCTTTATCCTACCCTATTGCATTCTCCCTAAGCCAATTTTGAAGCCAAACACTCAACCTTTTCTTTCATCACCCAAAGTATAACCTAACCGAAATACTTAGCAATTCATCACAGCCATACCCTATAACCTCAGTTTGTGCTAAGGTTGCCGTAAATGAGATTCATGGTGAGAATAAGAGGTGAAAGAAGATGCTGCCCAATTCAAAGGACATTGGCGTCAATTGAAAGTTCAAAAGTAAAGAAAAGTTTTACAAGTTGCAAGCTGCATGAAAATTTGAGGAAATCATTGCATGATCTTGGTTCAATTCAATTCAAAGACGAACAGAGAAAAAAAAACGTTCAAATCAAAAGAAAGAAAGAAACGTTGAGAAAAAGAAGGAAAAAAAAATAAGTGAAGAACAAAGTGAATTGAGCCAAGTGAGCCAAGAGCCTCAAAATAAGCCACAAGAGCCACAAAATAAGTAATCAGGAAAGCACAATGTCGTGGGCCTTAAGAAAGGATTCAGTTCAGAAATTCCAAGTTCAATTCATGACTTCTCATGCCTTGGCACAACTCAGGTTCTTTGAATCCCATCCTTCCTTGCTAAACCCCAAAGCTTAGCCCCAATACAACCTAAAAAGGAAGACCTAACTGATCTTATGGACAATCATACTGCGGATTAAGGTACGTATCTATGTTCTTAAAGTTCAATTCCTTTCATGAGATCTTTATTTCCATAAAGTGCTATTCTTCATTGTTACTCATATGTGATTAAATTTGAATTTCATAACATAAACTCATCACATATGCTTGAAAAGAGTGTAAGCCTAGGATTCTTGTGTGAATTGAGAGTTGCCTAGTGAGGATTAGAGTTGAGGCGAAATCTTTCTAGGGCACTTAGATGAAGTTGTTTTCAAACTTGATCACCTGAAAATAATGGCATTTATACACGTACACCTTCACATGACACTCACGGCTATGGCATTACTTTTAGTTCTGCAAAGCATGTCTACTTACTTTGATTCTTATTAGCTTGTTAAGAGTACTATATCTAGCATCTTTTTGTTTAAGTAAAACGTTTGTGGGTATCGTATTGTTATAAGCCTCAGGAGACAAAACTCCTCCTACTAGGTGAACCTAGGGGTTTAAATGTTCTATCTTAACTAAAATCGAGTCTTTTCATTTTGTTAGCATTTGTTTTGCTCAGGGACTAGCAAAAGAAAGGTTTGGGGGTATTTGATCAGTCGTTATTTATGCATCATTTTGAGGTCTTTATATGCCTCTCTTACATGTCTTTTGAATGATTTCGTGCCATCAATAGTAGAAAATGATCAATCTTGTGAGACTTGTGCAGAGTTAGAAAGATAGGAAAAATCTGGAAAGAACGCAAAAAGAATGACTCAAATCGGAGTCCAGATGAAGGAGATGTCCTCATTTCAATATCAGGTCCTGAACGGAGTCCTGAGTGCGCCAGTGCGCCAGTGCGCCAGTGCGCCAGTGCGCCTATTTTGGGCCACTGGCCAAGTACCTCATATCAGGCCCTCCGGGTCCCGAACTTGTGTTTCATGGCATCAAGGTCAAGTCCTAGAAGTGCCAAGGTCGCGCCAAGGCAGGTCGAGGACATGTCCCAAGAACTCCCATCCGAGCCCAAATGTGCGCCTAAGCCGGGGTCCCTGTTCCGCCAGCAGTGGATCAGAGGTTCTCCCTCTGGGCCAAGCCTGACAACATTTGCGCCAAGCCTGAATGACGATGCGCTTCTATTATACTCCTAACGTACTTCAAAAGCGCGGTCCCAGATCCTGATTACGAAGACAGTCAAAAATCCAAGTTTGGCCAGCTTGCGTTCCCACTTGCCAGCTTGCATTCACACTTCCGGCCATGCTCTGATTGGTTCGAATAGATTTTAAAGACTTTATAATTAATTAAAAGTAAAATAACTTTCCCTATTCCTATAGGACATGGTTTTACCAATATGTATAGGACATAGGTTTGACCAATCCTTATAGAACAAGGTTTTCCCTTTGTCTATAAAAGGGAGCCTTTGTTCAGTGTTTTAGGCGAGAGATAATTAGCTAAGGATGTTTTTGTTTTCTGGAAAAAACAGAGACCTGAGCCACAGAGTTCCGTTTTGGTTTTCTAGAGAATTAGGGACCATATATTTTCGGAGATAATCTTTCACTTAGATTATTGGACGTGGAGCTTGGAGAAGAAGGCCCTGCCGTGTCTTCTGCTGCATCTGTTCTTAACAATCTCTTCTGTACCCTTATTTTCATTATTGCAATTTACTTATGGATTCAATTATACTTGTGTTTATTTCAGTTATGTGTGAGTAGTCATTAGGATTAGGGCTGCTTGAAGCCCTAGCCATGTTAGCTTGTTAATTGGATTTCTGGCTCTTGATTATGATTGCTATGCATGCTGAATAAGTTGGATTACTATGCTTAATGAACTTAATTTATGCCTATAAGATTAGCTACCTTGTTTGCATATAATTATAGATGTAATTGCTTGAGTGACCGTCATATCATCTTGTGATTTGGAGCATCGAAAGTATTCGTACTTGTAATCTTAACTCATGACGACCTAGGATTGCATGCCACTTTGCTAGGCTAATGTGGTGTCATTAAATTCTCTTTAAACTTCATGCATCATCTTAAAAGGTAGGTCATAGACGTTCTAGGCATATGCCCTGTTTAGAACATGCTAAGTAAGAGGGAATAAGATGTGTCTAGTGAACCAACGCCAGGTCCTAGGCACGGGCACCTAATTCAGAAAATGCGTAGTAATTAGCTCAAGGAAATTTGGTTAAGAGCTATAATTGGTTAGAGTGGATAGTAAGCCTTAATTCCCCTTAGTTAACAACTTTTCATTCTTGCATTGTTATTTTCTGCACTTTGATTTACTTGTCTTTAAATTTCAGTTATCACATCATAAACCCCCCCCCCCCCCTGTGTGTGTGTGTGTGTGTTTTTATTTAAGTTAACAAATCTGAACTAAATTGATCATAACGTTGATACAAGTCCTCGAGGGATCGACTCTAGCTGTGCTACTATACTATACTTATCGATTTGTGCACTTGCAAGGATTTTATAACTGTTAGAATTGAATTGCATATTTCTCCTCTTTAAATCTACCAACACCGGCTAGTAATAAGACTCTTATATAACAACTTCCTAATCTCGGGAAGTCTACCCTTGCTGTTTCTAGAAAACACAGCAGCTTCGGACACTCAAATCGACCTCTAAACGATGTCCGATCAACCTGAAACCTGTACCAATAGATTCAGAACGTCGAAAACTGGTTACCACGCGCCGCCGTGACGTCAGCCTCGACCCCACGCGCCGTCGGAAGGTCGGCACACGCGCCCACGCGCCCTCACGCGCCGGTCACGCGCCTGCTACAGTGTTCACGCGCCTGAACCGGTCCAACCCGGTTCAGCTCAACCTGACCCGGTCTAACTCGACCCGACCGGTTCAACTCGACCCGACCGGTCACCGGTGACTCGCCGGAGAAGACGACCGGACTGTCGTCGCCGTCGTCGGAAGCTGGCCGGAGAAGATGACCTGACCGCCACCTCCGCCGCCGTCTGGTTCGCCGGAATCCGCCATTTCCGACCGAAATTCCAAGCTTTACAACTTCCTCAAAACTCAACCGTTTTACCTAAATTTTACGTCTAAATCTATCTACTCAAACCCAGGAATCCAAATATAACCTCAAAACATCAAACACGTACCTGTGTAAGCCGGAAAATCGATCCAAAGATCCGAAACTTCCTTTACTCGGTTCGGCTTCCACCGGGGTCCTCTCCTTCGATGGTTGGTACGGTTGTGATCGTGGGAAGGAGTAGAATACGATTAGTTGATCAAAATGGGAAGTTAAAGCCTTGAATCCAATGTTGACTTATGGGTTTTCCTTCGGTATTTTCGCACGGTTTCGGGTGGGTGTGTTTGTGTTTTCTTTGTTACAGAGAGAGTGAGTGAGATGATAAGGATGAATGAAGATGAAATGAAGATGTAAAATAATTGAGGTAAAAATATCTCCCCTCCATGGCAAATTACCAAAATGCCCTTGTACATCTAGACCCATAACTTCCGTCCACGAATTCCGTTTTTTGCGTGCCGCCTGTCTACGAACTCGTGAGTTCGAAACCTACGCAACAGTACCCAAAACACCACCAAAAGTGTCTCGAAACAAAACTTGATTTCCAAGCCCTTTACCAACCAAGGGTTGTTACAATCTACCCTCCGGGTTGTTACAATCTACCCTCCTTAAGAAATTTCGTCCCCGAAATTCATTCCTAATCTTGAAATAAATGAGGATACTGTGCCCGCATTAGTTCCTCGGTTTCCCACGTGGCTTCCTCCACGTTATGGTTCCTCCACAACACTTTAACTAGAGGAATAGTCTTTCTGCGAAGTACCTTTTCCTTCCAATCCAGAATTTGCACTGGTTGCTCCTCAAATGTCAAATTGTCTTTCAGCTCAAGTGGTTGCTCTTCCAACACATGAGACTCATCAAACAGATATTTCCGGAGCAAAGATACATGAAAGACATCATGAACTCTGGATAATTCCGAGGGTAAAGAAATACGATATGCCACTGGTCCTATCCTCTCCAAAATCTCATACGGACCAATGTAGCGAGGACTCAGTTTTCCTCGTCTACCAAAACGTACCACTCCTTTCCATGGAGATAGTTTCAAGAACACCCAATCACCTACCTCAAACTCAAGGTCTCTGGTTCGATGGTCTGCATAGCTTTTCTGGCGATCCTGGGCTATTTTCAACCTTTCTCTGATGATTTTAATCTTTTCCTCAGTCAAATCCACCAACTCGGGTGTTAACAGTCTTCTTTCACCTATTTCACTCCAACACAAAGGTGTTCTGCACTGCCTCCCATACAGTGCCTCGAAAGGTGACATCCCAATACTCGACTGGTAACTGTTATTATATGCAAATTCCATCAGAGACAAGTGTGAATCCCAGTTCCCTTTAAACTGTAGTACACAAGCCCTCATCATATCCTCCAAAACCTGGATTGTTCTCTCAGACTGACCATCCGTCTGAGGATGAAAGGCTGTACTAAAATGCAATGTCGTGCCAAAAACCTTCTGCAAACTCCGCCAAAACCTGGAGGTAAACCTAGGATCTCTGTCCGAAACAATAGACTCTGGATTCCCATGCAGCCGTATAATCTCATCCACGAATAATTTGGCATACCGACTCATCCGAAAATCTTCTCGCACTGGCAAAAGCTCGATAATGAACTCAATTTCACGGTGTGGTGGTAATCCTGGAAGATCATCTGGAAACACATCAGAGAACTCACTCACCACAGGAATATCCTCCATTCTCATCGGAGTATTCCGAGAATCAAACACATGAGCCAAGTAACCCTCACAACCTTTTCTCAACAATCTCTCAGCAGTCAACGCTGATATCACTCCATAGGGTAGTACCCTACGATCTCCCCGAAATATAAGTTCCGGTAATCCTGGACTCCGAAAAACTACTGTCTTGTCGTAACAGTCTATGGAGGCATGGTGCATGGACAACCAATCCATTCCCAGAATCACATCAAACTCAAAAATATCTAAGGGGATTAAATCTGCCTCCAAACCATGGCCTTCAACCATCACCGGACAATTGCGAATCACGAGGTTCGCCACTAACATATCTCCGGTAGGAGTACTAATACCCATGTCCCAACCAATCGGAGACAATTCTCTATCCGCAAACAGTGTAAAACCCCGAGAAATAAAAGAATGAGTTGCTCCCGGATCTAACAAAACACAAGCATTGCGGTTAAAAATAGATAACGTACCCGTGACCACCTCCGGTGCTACTCGAGCCTCCTGTTGCGTCATGGCAAAAACTCGAGCTGGTGTACCCGAAGATTGACCACGATCCCCATACCTGCCTCTAGCACTGCTGGTCCCACTAGCTCTACCAGCCCCACTGAAATGGGTTGGCCTCCCAGCTGCAGTATCAAACATCTGCCCTATACTCGGGCTAGGATCAGTCGTACCACGACCAAAGGAACTACTGCCCGGACGTCGTTGTGGACAGAATCTCTTGATGTGACTAGTCTCCCCACAGAAATAACAAATAGAATCACTGAAGCCACTAGATCTGCCACCCTATCTTCTGTTGAACTGCACTGAGGCACCGCTAGACTGGGCATAAGATTGTCGTGCCTGACCAGCTCCGCCACTGCCTGTACTAGATCTCCCAGAAGATCCAGAACTATGACTGCCTCTTTTGGATGGTCCCTGGCTAGAGGTTCCGGCAGTCCAGTGATCTCGACGTCTCCTGTACCCACTATACTGCTGTGGAATTGGGAAACCCAAACTCAACTCTACTCGAGCTGCAGCATCAGCCAAAGTTCTCAAGGAAGTGTGGTCCATAGACGTAACTGTTGACCGAATTTCACTCCTCAGTCCACTCTCAAATCTGTGGCACTTGTCTGACTCGGTCGCCACCAAAGTCGGTGCAAAGCGACTCAGCGCTATGAATCTCTGTTCATACTGGGCCACCGTCATGTCTCCTTGCTGTAAATGCAAGAACTCGGCCTCCTTAACGTTCCGGTGTGAGCGAGGGTAAAATTGCTCCAAGAAGCGTTCCCGGAAAGTCTGCCAAGTAAGCGTATGGACATTCCAGCCTGACACCTCTAATGAGTGCCACCAGTGGTAAGCAGAACCACCTAGTAAAAATGTAGCCAACAGAACTCTCTCCTCTAGAGGACATCTCATAATAAAAAACACACGCTCCATGCGAGTAATCCACTCCTCAGCCTCATCTGGGCTAGAGTCGCCCATAAATATCGTCGCCCCCAGTCTCTGGGCTCTCCCGATATCAGAGACTTCATGAGAAGCTCTATCCTGGAGTACATAAGCTAAAGTCTGACCCAGCTGTTCTAGTGTCATCTCTACCATTCCCCGACCGTTGACGGAACTCTCGTCTCGGAGGCATTATACACTGAAAAGAAGTTGGAAACCATTAATACCAAAATTTCACCTGTACACTAGATGTACGGTCTACATGAATTTAACCTAGTGCTCTGATACCAATTGTCAGGACCCGTCCCGAATTTCCCCTCGAAACCCGGGAAGAACCCTGATCCCGTCTGACAACCTAAGGAAAGGTTCCCAAATACCCTTCAATCCTTATAAAATTATAATAATAATAAATATTTTCTCTTGTCAGACAAGGGATTTAAGCACTTAAAATTCCTGTAAGTAAATACCAACCAAATACAAGAATATCAGAGCGTCTAAGTAGGATCAAGATACAAATTAGATATCCTACTCAAGTACAACTACACAGCGTAGCCGGAAGTGCTAATGACTCTGCCTCGAGATAATGTCCGCGTCAACTCTACTGCCTGAAGGGGGTTTAAACACAAAAATTGTGAGTGGACAAAAATAATCATTTATAAATCATTTTCCAAGGAATATTACCTTTTCCCCCCTCCATTTATAAAACTATGCATGCATCACATAAACAGTTCATGTTATAAAAACATCATCTTTAAATCACCGGCATTTCCCTTTCTCTTTAAAACCACTCAGTAGGACTCACACAAAATCCATATAAGGAAAACACATTGTGATCCACAATCTGGTTTGAAATTCATCCTCAAAGGAATTCAAAATCATTTAATTCAACCTAGACACATAATATCTCAAATCCACTGTTCCCGACACATCCACTAGCCACCAGGGTATCCCTTGGGGTGTGCTAGTACTGTATCACAACTCCCTGTACTATGCTATCACATCAGTCGGCCTATCTCTCGACTAGAATATCATATCATTAGCCGGTATAACCTACGGCTATCATATTGCATCAGTCGGCCTATCTCTCGACTAGCATATCCCTAGCCACCAGGGTATCCCTTGGGGTGTACTAGTCCTGTACTATGCATAGACAGTCTCGCGACCCGACGGAGTCAAAACTCTACAATGCCAGAGTCGGAGCACTCAACAAACTAACGGAGCAAAACTCTCGACTAGTCGGAGAATCAATCACCAATTGTCTCGGAGGTTCACCGGGTTCACCGCTAATCACGGATCCTCGTCCCGAGTCCTGGCCTCCCTCAAATCATAGTTTATCTTAGAGGTTCATCGGGTTCACCGCTAATAACGGATCCTCATCCCGAGTCCTAGCCTCCCACAAATCAGAGTTTATCTTGGAGGTTCACCGGGTTCACCGCTAATAATGGATCCTCATCCCGGGTCCTAGCCTCCCCCACATATAACCAAATCCGATAAACTCATACAACCGGGTCAAAACCCAAATCATTGACTCAATAATTCCCACGTCAAAACGTTATCAAAAATGAGTCCAAAAACCATGATATTTCTCAAATCACACTTTAATCGAAGTAGTGGAAAACATGTGTCTAGTAATCATTTCTAAAATCCAGAAATTCAATGCCACAATACATAACCGTATTTACACAAAGATATTTTGATGCATGCATTTCAGTTCATAAAACCAAAGTCCACTCACCAACCTGTTCAAGCTAGCTCAATCCCGTCTTGCTCGTTCCTCTGAGGTTCCCGGAACAATATTGCCTGTCAAAAACAACAATCGGGATTACCGGCTAGTAATAAGACTCTTATATAACAACTTCCTAATCTCGGGAAGTCTACCCTTGCTGTTTCTAGAAAACACAGCAGCTTCGGACACTCAAATCGACCTCTAAACGATGTCCGATCAACCTGAAACCTGTACCAACAGATTCAGAACGTCGAAAACTGGTTACCACGCGTCGCCGTGACGTCAGCCTCGACCCCACGCGCCGCCGGAAGGTCGGCACACGCGCCCACGCGCCCTCACGCGCCGGTCACGCTCCTCCTACAGTGTTCACGCGCCTGAACCGGTCCAACCCGGTTCGGCTCAACCTGACCCGGTCCAACTCGACCCGACCGATTCAACTCGACCCGATCGGTCACCGGTGACTAGCCGGAGAAGATGACCGGACTGTCGTCGCCGTCGCCGGAAGCTGGCCGGAGAAGATGACCGGACCGCCACCTCCGCCGCGTCTGGTTCCCCGGAATCCGCCATTTCCGACCGAAATTCCAAGCTTTACAACTTCCTCAAAACTCAACCGTTTTACACAAATTTTACGTCTAAATCTATCTACTCAAACCCAGGAATCCAAATATAACCTCAAAACATCAAACACGTACCTGTGTAAGCCGGAAAATCGATCCAAAGATCCGAAACTTCCTTTACTCGGTTCGGCTTCCACCGGGGTCCTCTCCTTCGATGGTTGGTACGATTGTGATCGTGGGAAGGAGTAGAATACGATTAGTTGATCCAAATGGGAAGTTAAAGCCTTGAATTCAACGTTGACTTATGGTTTTTCCTTCGGTATTTTCGCACGATTTCGGGTGGGTGTGTTTGTGTTTTCTTTGTTACAGAGAGAGTGAGTGAGATGATAAGGATGAATGAAGATGAAATGAAGATGTAAAATAATTGAGGTTAAAATATCTCCCCTCCATGGAAAATTACCAAAATGCCCTTGTACATCTAGACCCATAACTTCCGTCCACGAACTCCGTTTTCTGCGTGCCGCCTGTCTACGAACTCGTGAGTTCGAGACCTACGCAACAGTACCCAAAACACCACCAAAAGTGTCTCGAAACAAAACTTGATTTCCAATCCCTTTACCAACCAAGGGTAAAATCGTCATATAATAAAAATAATTGCATAAAATCAATAATTAAAATTTCCGGGTTGTTACAGCACCAATAGTAGATTGATCTTCCACCCAAGTATTGTATTGTTTGAATCCTTGATTCTCCTAATTAGGCTTCTTTTAAATTTGTTGCTCGAAACCACATGAAAAATCAGAGTATTCTTGTCACCTTCTTTAAGCCATTGAAACCGCATCCTAATCATAGTAAGATTAGGTTTTTTGTCTAATTTCATCTAATTTTCCTACAATGAAACCACATTCATTTTTTCATTTCAAATATATTGAATTTGATAAATTAATCTAATGCAATCCAATCCTGGCCACCAAACGAGCCCTGTTACAATATCATGAATAGCAGATAAAAGCTGGACGGTTATTAACTTGAAACTATGGTTCACAAGTAAGAACAAGACTATGCAGATTCTCTTATCCTAGATGGATAGTGAAAACCTGAGGAGCAGCGAAAACCAGTACACGAAATCAGTAACCAAACTTTCTCACCTACCTCCAAATACTTCAAATATCTTCTTTGACCATGGAGTTACAACAATTTAAGGAAAAAACCATCATTTAAATTTTATAACAACCCACTCAAATTCCAGATAGTTACTAGTCTTGGTACATTCGTTTCAGGGTTAGCTATGATATCACTATACTAAGCGCTCGTTTGTTGACGGGGATTGGATTAGATTGGATAGCTCATTAAATTCAATGTATTTTGAATGTAAAATTAGATGTGTTTTCATGCTAAGGGGATTAGACGGAATAAACATAGAAGAAAAATTATCCAATCCAAT
The DNA here is from genome assembly GCA_037349345.1 of Oemleria cerasiformis. Taxonomy (NCBI): domain Eukaryota; kingdom Viridiplantae; phylum Streptophyta; class Magnoliopsida; order Rosales; family Rosaceae; genus Oemleria; species Oemleria cerasiformis. The sequence continues at coordinate 859,385 of JAZGTL010000017.1, read as the reverse complement.
ATCCTCAAAATAATAGGATTAGAAAAGGTAAGTTTTCTTCTATGTCTAATCCTGTGTAATCCTCCTACAATGAAACCGCATCCATTTTCACATTCAAAACACAATGAATTTGAAGAGTTATCAAATCCAATTCAATCCTACTCACCAAACATGGCCATATATGTTTTACTATAAATGCCAATCTCGTATCACTTCTCATAGTATCTACTTTTAGTCACTAGCATTCAAATTTACAAGGGTAGACGATTAACTTAATGTGGACTCTCACAACTTCATCAACTTTGAAGACGCTGATGCTGCTCACTTAACTAATCCTGGCACCAATATTTTCTATCTCACTTTCATCAAACATGTTGCCATGTTTTATGATAAAAAATTGAAATTCAGGCATCTTGAAGTCCCGTAAGAAAATACTAGACAATATATTATAAAACTAATATCCCCGTATATATGCAAAGGAACCATCAAACATCAAAAGAACTGCTGAGTGCCTTATTTGATGCTGCATGAAAGAAGATATGAGCTATAAAGTGATCAAAAAACCAACTACAAGATATAAAGAGAGATCAAAATCAAAGATCTAGCAACACGATAAGATCAGAATTATTTCAACAGATAGCCTCACGTCAGGGGGTTTAATTTGTCAACAAAACACACAATGTACAACAAGTAAAACTTACCTCTACATGACACTACAATAAGAGAGATACAAGGCATATCTCGCACAAAGAAGAGATTTCTTGATAAGCCAAGAAATGCAGTAGCAAATGTGTCAAGCTAGTTTACCAACGGCATATTTTATATATGTAGAGAACATAAGTAGGAACTTGCCAGCATTATTTATCCTCATCTGCAAGCTCCTCAAAATTAGTCTATTGTTGTGTCTTCCACACCTACCAGCAATACCAGTGAGAAAACCTCCCCAGAAAGAAGATTCTTAGTTGAAAAGGAAACACAGTTGATTCCTCATATCGAATTATGGGAGCAACTAACTTGTAAGAAATCTGGATTGATTCAATGTCAGGGTACCATAATGAATTTTTCTTCCATAGAACCGCTTGAATTTCCACCGCTCGAGTGACATCAGAATCAATATCCGTCACCACAGGCTGACAGGGGAGGCATACCAGCAACATAATTACACCAAGTAGCAGTTCACAGGACAAGGAACTTAGAGACACCCCTTAATTACTCAACTCATAAATCCTGAAATTTTGCATCTGGAAATGGAATTCACAGATCTCAATTGAACCCCATTAGCAATGACCACCAACCGAGGTTACTAAGACCCACTAATACAACAAGGAAATCTAATAATTTAGATCCTGAATCAAAGTTCTAGCAAGTAGTAGAACCAGACACAAATATCACAAAAAGCCAGAAATTGAATTGAACTTGAAGAAAAAGGACGACGAAAACAGAAACTGATGAAAAATTACCCAAATTCAATCATCCCCAGTTGGAAATAGAGTAAGTACTTTCCTGCCAACAGTTGCATTAGCTGATTCCAAGTCCTCTACATAGCCTCCTCCTGCAACTGGACTGTGCAGTGGCGCCCCAATCCTATGGAGGGGCTGTGACGACTGTCTTGCCAAGAATGGATGCTCAAATTGGCCATTTGGGGGGGAACCAAAATGACCCACCTGCCTGTGATACTGAGGATGGGCTGCCGCTGCGGCTGCTGCTGCAGCTGCTGCCATCTGCTGCTGTTGCTGGTGGTGATGCTGCTGCAGAGCCACTGGCACAAACGGCAAGAAATGCTCCGAATTTGGCCTTGCCCCTGGGTGCGGGTGCAGAAAATGAGCCGGAACTGGCGAGCTAGCGAACAAATGGTCTGTGGCGGGATCTGCCGAGGCCGACAAGCCTCCACCTCCGCCACCCCCGCCACCGCTACCTCCGCCAGACAACCCCTGCATACGCTTGAGATAAAGACGGTACTTCTGTAAATGGCTGGCAACATTCTCCCTGGTAAGTCCGTCCACGCTCATTAGCTGCATTATGGTCTTGGGAACGGCATTCTTGATCCCCAAGTGGGCCACTGCGTCCACGAAGCGCTTGTGGAGCTGTGGAGTCCACACAAGCCGGGGCCGCTTCAGGGTGCGGGCAGGCTCTTCTCCGGCGGCTCCGGAGCCCATCTCAGCGGAATCAGCAAATTCCGCCGAGTTGGGGTGGGTGGGGGTAGCGGGAGGCATGGAAGGAGGGGGTGGAGGAGTATGCGGTGGCTGAGGTGGGTGCGGGGCCTGGTGGTGTTGGGGACTACTGGTGGTGGTGGTGGTGGTGGTGTTTCTGATGTCAAAGGCCAATGCAAGATCATGAGTGATTAGGGTTTGGGATAAGGGCATGAGCTCCTCAGGTGAGGGCAGCTCTTCTTCCCACCTTGAGAACCAATTGGAGTCATCTTCCCTCATAATTGAATATTAATCTCTCTTTCAAATCTAAAACACTGAGCAGATGACCTCACCCGTCCAACTAATACTAATTCCAACTATTTGCCTCTGATTTTTGCAGCTCCAAGATTCCTCCTTACACACTCCTCATCACAGAGACTCACAGATTAGGTGTGAATTCTGAATCAATAAGTATAAAATACAACCAGCATCGGCAAAAGAAAAAACTGCAATGAAAAAGTATAGGTTTGGTACTTGCTAGCCAGTATGCCAGAGAGAGATAGTAGTTGGGGCGGCGGCGGCGGCGGCCAGGCGGATTCCCGATTTGGAATCGGAATTGGAAGTGAATTGAGGGAGGTGGTGGTGTTTTGCGGCGGCAAGAGGGAAATTGGGTTCGATTTGGAATGGAAATTGGAACTCAATTAAGGGAGGTGAAGGGATGGATAGATGAGGATGAGAGGTTCGAGGTGGATCTTTGTTTTTTTCTTTTCAGGGTTCAGTCTTTTGTTAATGGGTACTGTTTGTTTGTTGTTGCTCAATGCTGATGCGTTTCTTTCCTTTCTGATGATTTTGATGGGAGTTTTTATTATTTTAATTATTCATTTCCGGGATTTGGGGGTCTCATCTCATCACACCATCCATGGTCCAGACTTTTTTTTTTTATAAACTATTGATAAAGAAATTGCTAGAGATGTGTAGGGGTCTCGTTAAAATTTTGCTATAAAATTCGCTAATTAGAAAAGTCCGAATCCATTGTACAAACTTGAGACAATGTTACAACCAGATTCATAAATTTGTTAATTATTATTATTTATTATTATCGTTATTTTGTATCCCAACCCTTTTTTTAGCCAGCGAGTAGAATGCTCTGTCAAAGCGACCGCCAAATCATGTTGCCCATTTGACCTTTCATTAAGAGGTCCTTATATGTAACTCTTATGGTGTGTTGATTTATTATTAATAGGAATGAAATCAAATGTAATTATTCAAATTGCTGACCACGACTATGTTTACTTTTAAAAGCATAATTTTTCAATATATGGACCTCATCTAAAATCCTTAATGTCATTACCCATATTGGAATAATGGGATTAACTTGGGATATGTCAATGGCTCCATTACCATTTTTTATTTATTTATCTACTAAAATTACCAAACAATTTTTACAATAATTGCAAATCTCATGTCACACCCCACTACTGTTGTTGTTTGTTTGGTTTTTCATTATTTTCTTTAATAGTCATTCGTTTAAAGTATATAACATTTTTCCTTATTTATTTTTCTTTATTTAATTTTAATTTGGTGGGAAGAAGGAAGAGATTTCATAGTATGGAACTATGGCTATGGTCAATAAGAGATGAAAAAGTTATTATTTTATTTTTATAAAAGGAAATTTTAGTAATCAAATTAGTCTTTATTCTGTTTCAGAAGGGTTAGTATAAACAATAACAATGAAAATCAACTTCATTAATATTTCAATTTTATATGGTTAGTGAATAGCTCATAGGAATGATAATGACATACCCTAACTCAAAAAGTCCACGTGGACACCAAAATCGAGGCATGATGCCCGACACTTGAACATGAGTCCAAGTGAAGAAAGTCAAAAGCGAAACTGTGCGTTTTAAGAAGTCGAGTGAAGTAAAGTTACATAGTAAAAATAAGAGTGTACAAGTGCAACAGCGAAAGTTCAGAGCATAGTTAATACACAACGATGATGATCATAAATCAAATGAATAAAAGTAACCTAATTGTTTACAGAAGGGTCTCAACCTGTACTAAAAATTGGCGTTAGAGCAACTTTTGCGGAATCCTCCTGGATGCTCATGTCACGATCTCTAAGTCCTGAAAGGCGCAAAACAGAAGGGTGAGTGGAGAGTTCAGTGTAATATAAATCTAGCACACGCCAAGAATCAAAGTAATTAATAAGATATAATAATAAATTGAAGACAAGAACTAAGCATAAAAGAGATCTTTTAGTATAATTAATGTGTAAGGTAAACGATAATAATAACTTCAAAACATCATTTTAAAAGCTCGGAAAAATAGAATAACAGTCATCGAATGAGATCTTACTAAAAGCCACCCCACCAAAAGCTACAAGAAAACCATACCCTCACTGGTACCTCAAAAGTAAACCAAAATGTAATATGTACCCCATTGACATAAGTCGTACGTGTCATGCGCACATGGCACGTCTGGATATATGTCGCTCATGTACCTTGACCATGTGAAGGACTATGTGCTAAGCACTGTCATCTCATTTACCATAGAGAAAAGTGCGGGTGAACGATAACATGGATGGTTTTCGACCAACAGACAGGTACTAATATACAACCGACTTACCAAGTGGGTACCGTACTCGAAAACTCGTGACAAGATGTTCATTCTCAAAATAACTCCATAAACGATGTCGTTTGAGTCACCAAAACTCAAAACCATAAAACCAACTTAGAAAAACCAAACCCAACTAACCAAACCAAACCAAAGACCAAATCGAGATCAAACCAATCTGTCACTAACCATAATAACAACAATCACAAGGGTAAAAGAAGTATTCATATAATAATTCTAGTTCACGGCTTCAATTTAGAAATCAAAACGTTGTTGCAAACCAACAGATACCACATGTACATATAGATATAATATTATTAAATCACGAGTTTAAAGAAAGAGGTCCACTTACAAATGGACGGAGAAAAGTCACCTGACGATGTTACACCACTAGGAAAGTCTCCGTACTGCTCATTTCCCTAAACCAAAAGAAAGGGCAAAGCTTAACACTAACTAACACTCATTTAAATTAGTAATTCACACTCTTTGTCATTCAAAAAGGGTGTTAAAATGTGTTCACACGTGCGTAAAACATGAAAGGAGTGTCTGAAACCCCCCGAAAACTGAGCTAGAGCGCCGCCACGCGCTGAAAAATAGCATCACGCACTGCCACGCGTTGAAAAAGAGCCTCACATGCCGCCATACACTTCCACGCGCTGGCAAGAGGTCGAACCGCCACCACGTGCTAGCATGCTCCGACATGCACCACCACTTGGTGTCACGATCTGACACGCGCCAACAAGCGTTCGCACGCAACCCGCTGCCACGTGTTGCCATGTGGCACTTGTCGATTGGTAACGGTGGTCGTCATGAGCAGTGTTCTGACCGCCGTGAACGCCACTATGGACGGTGGTCGGATTGGCAAAAAAATTTGGTCAAAATCGCCATGGACAGTGACAACGATGACATAACGCCAGTAAACTCGCCATCCACCGCTGACTTCACAGAATATGCTAATGGTGTTAGCATATTCTGTCAAACTGACCTTCGGTCTACAAGTTAAAGGAAGTTAATGGCAACATCGAGACTTAACGGAATATGCTAACGGCGTTAGCCTATTTCGTCAACTCCGGTAGTGCTAAGCCGGATTCTATGTAATTTCATCTGAATTTTCATCCCGATCTCCGAATTCGACCAAATTAACACTAAAGTGTTCGAAATTCAACCAGGAGTCTAGATTCATACATCTTGACGATATATTCATAGTAGATGCTGGAAAAATAGCCCCATGCTCCGCCACGTGCCTGCTAGAATTCAAAAAATGGCATCACGCATTGCCACTTGCCAGCCAGAGTCGGCACTCGCCGACCACGAGCTGGCCTAAATATTTCGTCAATCTTGAAGGAATATGCTAACGACGTTAGCATATTCTGTCAAAATTGGCGATGTCAGTTAAATTTAACAACCTTTAACGTCTCTGCTAACTGCAAAGGAACCGTTAGCATATTCCGTTAATGTTAAAGTTAACCGACATTAAAGGTAATGTTGTTGACCCCCTTGACTTAACGGAATATTCCAGTGCCGATGGAATATACAGTTAACGATCGACGATCACCGGTTGAAAATTGGATTTTTCGCTGGAAAATTGATTTCGAGCTCCGATTTCAGCCATTTTTACATTATTGAACTCGAAATTCAACCAGGGTTCTAAACTTGTACCTCTTGACGTCCAATTCGTAGTGGATGGTCGGAAAATTGGCCAAAAGTCTCGGCTTCGCTAGAAATCACTATTTTTCGGCGAAGCTCCGTTCACCATCGCTCCTCCACCAAAACACACATGCAAGTAGTCAAATTTTGAGTACTTTTCACCAGGAATCCAATGGTATGATTTTTAAGTCAAGATCTTACCTGGTTTGGTCGAAATTTCGTTGTAAAGATTCGGCTTTGTCTCCCGTTCTCGCTTCGATTCTCCTTCCATAGTGGTCGTTGGGGATTGGGGATGATACAGTTGGATTCATGGTGATGAGAGGAAGATGATGTTGGTGGTCTGGTTCACCGTCGACAATGGTGGGGTAGTGGTGGCTGTGTTTCTTTGTGGTTTTCGATTTTGAGGGAGAGAGATGAAGTGAGAGTGAGGGAAAGTGGGAGAGACGGAGAAATAAATGAATTTTAATAAACCGATTCAAACTCGAACAATCGACTCGAAATTCAGTTCGTCCTTCCCGACATGCGCTTAAAATTCCGAAAGTGCATTGTTCCGAATAACATCCACATATCGGGAAGCGTTTTCCACTAAATTAGTTAAATGGCGTAAATAGGGAATTTTTGTAATTTACTCTAGTTAAGTGTAATTTTTGGTTTGGGCCGTATCAGTTAGACCTTCAATAATATATTTTACATAATATGTTGATAGGCTATCGATAATATATATATATATATATATATATATATATATATATATATATATATATATATATATGTTGATGCCAAAAATGGACCAACTTAGAAGTATTCCTTCAAGCTCGCTTTACTCACTCATAGGGTGTTGGGAGACCTGTAAATAAGAGAAGGTAGAAGTAAAGGAGCACCGGTAGGGTGCCTGCCAAATAGTCTCTGATGCTTAAGTTAGTTAAGTGTTTTGGAGGGATTTGGCAGTGTAAGGGCAAGGATCTCATTACCTTTTTTGAGGGGAGGTACCCTTGTATTTATAGTGGCATTGAATGTTGTTGGTGGAGTATTTCGACGTGGGATAAATGTCCCATTCCTGGAACTGACGTGTGTCCTGGTGTTTTGACATGGTCGGCCAAGGGGTAGGACGACCAGATCCGGTTGGCCTAGTGGGTTGTTTGTCTTTTGCCTAAGGTTGTGCGTCTTTGTTGAGCCGAGGTTAAGTGTGGTTCTGGAGGGCTGTGGTCGGCCTTGACCAGGTTGACCAAATTATGTACAGACAGGAGTCCCCAAGTCATTGACTGAGGTGGATTTCCTCGGTTGAGGGCTTGTTCCTCTTTGTCAACCTGTGGGGGTTCATCCCGTACCAGTCACTAGTCCCCCAAGCCCTTGGCCGAGACGAGATGTCGGATGTTAATCATCTTGGTGGCAAGGTTGAATGATCGAGGTTTTTTTTTTTGGGTGGCCGAAAGGATGTTTTGTAACAACCCGGAATTTCCGTTATTGGATTTACGTAAATTATTTATGTAAATGACGATTTTACCCTTGCTTGTTAAGGGGCGTGAAAGTCAAATTTTGTTTCGAGACATTTTTGGTGGTGTTTTGGATACCGTTGCGTAGGTCTCGAACTCACGAGTTCGTAGAAAGGTGGCACGCAGAAAACGGAGTTCGTGTACGAAAGTTACGGGTCTAGATTGTTAGGGATATTTTGGTAATTTTTTAATTGGGGTAGATATTTTTAACCCCAAATCATTGTTTCATCTTCTTATCATCATCTCACTCTCTCTCTCTCTCTATGTGAAACACACTCCCAAACACCGAACCCGTGCGAAAACTCACCCAAAACCCACAAATTCCAATTTTTGATTCAAGGCCAAAACTTCCATTTCTATTCCACTAATCGTATTCTACTCCTTCCCACGATCACAACCGTACCAACCATCGAAGGAGAGGACCACGGGGGAAGCCGAACCGAGTATAGGAAGTTTTGGATCTTCCGATCGATTTTCCGGCTAGCAAAGGCGATACTGCTCCAGGAACTTCAGAGGAGCGTACAATTCGGGATTGAGCTTGCTTGGACAGGTTTGTGAGTGGACTTTTGGTTTATAAACTATAATGCATGCATAAATGTATTTTTGATCTAAATACTGTTATGTATGGGTGCAATGAATTTCTGGAATTTAGAAATGATGCTGGACACATGTTTTCCAATATTTCAGTGAAAGTGTGTTTTGAGAAATGGCCTGGTTTTTGTACTCGATTTTGATATCGTTTTGAAGTGGTAACTATTTGAGCATGTGATTTGGATTGAGACCCGTAATTATGATTTTACCGATTTTGGCCACAAATGATATTTCAAAGAATTTGGCTTAGGCCAAGAAACAAAGATTTCAAAATATGGATTTGGTTCACTAGTTTCCTATCCTGATGGTTGCCGTTGCTCTGACTGGTGTTGAGGGGTTTTGCTCCGCTGGTTGTTGAGGGCTCGGACTTTGGTGTTGAGGGGTCTTGCTCCGCCGGGTCGCGAGACTGTCTATGCATAGTACAGAGAGTTGTAGTACAGATTTAACACATCTCAAGGGATACCCTGGTGTGTTGTGGATATGTCGGGAACAGTGAATTTGAGATATTATGTGTCCAGATTGAATTAAATGATTTTGAACTCCTTTGAAGAGAGTTTTCAAACCAAACTGTGGATCATGAGGTATTTTCATTATACAAATTTTATGTGAGTCCAACTAAGTGGTTTTAAAGAGAAATGAAATTCTAATAGTTTCAAATAATGTTTTTATATCATAAACTGTTTTATGTGATGCATGCATGATTTTATAAATGGAGGGGGAAAAAGGTAATATTTCCTTGGAAAACGATTTGTAACTGATTATTTTTATCCACTCATAACTTTTGTGTTTAAATCCCCTTCAGGCAGTTGAGTTGACGTGGACACTTATCTCGAGGCAGAGGCATTAGTACTTTCGGCTGCGCTGTGTAGTTATACTTGAGTAGGATATCTAAATTATACTCTTGATCCTACTTAGACGCTCTGATATTATATTGTATTTGGTTGGTCATTATTTACGGGAATTATTGAGTGCTTGAATCCCTTGTCTGACAAGTGAAAGTAACTATTATTATTATTATTTGTAAGGATTGAAGGGTATTTTGGGAACCTTTCCTCAGGTTGTCAGACGGGATCAGGGTTCTTCTCGGGTTTCGAGGGGAAATTCGGGACGGGTCCTGACAATTGGTATCAGAGCCTAGTTTTAAATTCCTGTAGACCGTACACTTAGTGTACAATTATTTTGGTATTAATGAGTTATAATTCTTTTCAACGTAATGCCTCCGAGACGCGAGTCCCGTCAACAGTCTGGAAACATTGGGGACACACATGAACCTACAGTGGAGCCTGATATGAGGCAAACACTGGAACAATTGGGTCACACTTTGACTTCGATACTTCAGAGTAGGACTGCTACTGAAGGTTCAGACATTGAGAAAGCCCAGAGATTAAGGGCTACAATATTTATAGGCGACTCTAGCCCAGATGATGCAGCAGAGTGGATTACTCATTTAGAGCGAGTGTTCTCAGTTATGAGATGTCCTCAGGGGGACAGGGTGTTGTTAGCCACTTTTCTGCTAGGTGGTTCCGCTTATCATTGGTAGAACGCATTAGATCTATCAGGCTGGGAGGTCAGTACAATTACCTGGGATTCTTTTCGAGAGAAGTTCCTTGAGCAATTTTATCCTTGCTCGTACCGAGATGCTAGGGAGGCTGAGTTCTTGCACTTATAGCAGGGAGATATGACAGTGGCTCAGTATGAGCAGAAATTCATAGAGTTGCCTCATTTTGCACCAGCTCTAGTGGCAACCGAGAGGGACAAACCATGCAGATTTGAAAATAGGCTGAGGGGCGAACTTCGGTCAGCGATAACGGCTGCAGCCCATACTTCCTTGAGAGACGTGTCCGACGCTGCAGCTCGTGTAGAGTTGAGCATGGGTTTGGCAGTCCAGCAGCATTTTAGGGGATCCAGGCGACACCGGGATCCATGGGATATTGGAGCCTCTAGTCAGGGACCGTCCAAGAGAGGCAGTTTCAGTTCTGGATCTACTGGGAGTGCGGGATCTGGATCAGGCAGTGGCGAAGCCAGACAGGCACCGCAGTCATCCGCTCGTTCTAGTGGTGCTTCAGTGCAGTCAACTGGAAGACTGAGTGGCAGCTCCGGTGGCACTGGATGTTACTTCTGTGGGGAGATTGGTCACATAAGGAAACTTTTCCCACATCTTCATCCGGACAGTAGTTCCTGGGGGCAGGGTGCTAATGAACAGAGGTAGAGGACAGTTCAGACGTCTGGTATTGCAGCTGGAAGCCAGAGTCAATCCAGTGGGGCCAACCGGGCCAATTGGACGAACAGGGCTAGTGGGTCCAACAGGGCCAGAGGCAGACGGTGGGGTCGTGGTCGATCTTTGGATACACAAGCTCGAGTTTTTGCTATGTCGCAACAGGAGGCTCGAGCATCACCATATGTGGTCACGGGTACGTTATCTATTTTTAACCGTGATGCTCATGTTTTGATAGATCCTGGGGCGACTCATTCTTTCATTTCTTGGGGTTTTACATTGTTTGCTGATAGAGAATTGTCTCCGATTGGTTGGGACATGGGTATTAGTACTCCTACTGGGAATATGTTAGTGGCGAATCTCATGATTCGTAGTTGTCCAGTGTTAGTGGAAGGTCATGCATTAGAGGCAGATTTAATCCCCTTAGATATTTTTGATTTTGATGTGATTCTAGGGATGGATTGGTTGACTATGCACCATGCCACTATTGATTGTTATGACAAGATAGTGGATTTCCGGAGTCCAGTTTTACCGGAACTTACGTTTAGGGGAGATCGTAGGGTACTACCCTATGGAGTGATATCAGCTTTGACCGCTGAGAGATTGTTGAGGAAAGGTTGTGAGGGTTACTTGGCTCATGTGTTTGATTCTCAGAATACTCCGATGAGAGTGGAGGATATTCCAGTGGTGAGTGAGTTCTCTGATGCGTTTCCAGATGATCTTCCGGGATTGCCACCTCACCGGCAGATTGAGTTCACCATAGAGCTTTTACCAGGTACTCAACCTATCTCACAGGCATCGTATAGAATGGCACCGGCAGAATTGAGAGAGTTGAAGACTCAGTTGCAGGAGTTGGTGAATATGGGATTTATTCGCCCAAGTGTTTCACCTTAGGGTGCACCAGTGTTATTTGTGAGGAAAAAGGATAGTGGTCTGAGGTTGTGTATCGACTACCGGCAGCTAAACAGGGCTACGGTGCGGAACAAGTATCCTCTGCCAAGGATAGATGATTTGTTTGATCAACTTAAGGGGGCAAGATATTTTTCAAAAATTGACCTTCGATCCGGGTACCATCAGTTGAGGATCAGGGAAGGGGATGTTCAGAAAACAGCTTTCAGGACTCGTTATGGTCATTATGAGTTCCTGGTGATGCCTTTCGGGTTGACTAATGCCCCAGCAGCATTTATGGATTTGATGAACAGGGTGTTCCAAAAGTATTTGGATCGGTTTGTGATTGTGTTCATCGATGACATCTTCGTGTATTCGAGGAGTGCTAAGGCACATGAGAAGCACTTAAGGTTGGTGCTGAATATGCTTAGGAAAAAGCATTTGTTTGCCAAGTTCAGTAAATGCCAGTTTTGGTTGACAGAAGTTGGATTCTTAGGTCATGTGATTTCGGCTGAGGGTATCAGCGTAGATCCCCAAAAGGTTGAGGTAGTGGCAAACTGGGAGCAACCGAGGACAGTGATAGAGGTGAGGAGCTTTCTGGGTTTGGCAGGATATTATCGACGGTTCGTAGAAGGATTTTCTACGATAGCAGGCCCGTTGACTCGGTTGACTAGGAAAGGAGTCAAGTTTGACTGGGGAGCTACTTGTGAACAGGGATTTCAGGAGTTGAAGAGGAGGTTGACTTCTGCTCCAGTATTAACCCTTCCTGATGATACTGGGGGATTCGAGGTGTATAGTGATGCATCATTGCGGGGTATAGGCTGCGTGTTGATGCAGCATGGAAAGGTGATAGCGTATGCTTCTAGACAACTTAAACCTCATGAGTTGAATTACCCCACACATGATTTGGAGTTAGCTGCAGTGGTGCATGCATTAAAAATCTGGCGACATTATTTGTACGGAGAGACGTGTCGGATCTTCACCGACCTTAAGAGTTTAAAGTACTTGTTCACCTGAAAGGACCTGAATCTGAGGCAGAGAAGATGGCTTGAGCTAATAAAGGATTATGATTGTACTATAGAGTACCATCCAGGGAAAGCCAATGTTGTGGCAGATGTCTTGAGCAGGAAATCCATGGGTTCTTTGGCCCATTTGCACACAATCTACTTACCATTGTTGTTAGAGTTCCGTAGAGCGGGGATTGTATTTGACATGGATAACCAGGGGGCTTTATTGGCTAGTTTCCATGTGAGGCCTATTCTGATTGATCGGATTATTGAGGCTCAACTCCAGGACCCTACATTGTGCATTATCAGGATGGAGTTGGAGGCTGGAAACAGGCAGGACTATGCCCTTAGGGATGATGGAGCCTTGGTTAGGGATGGCCGGTTGTGCGTATTGAATGAGCTGGAGCTAAAGAGGGAAATTCTTGATGAGGCTCATAGTTCGGCTTACGCTATGCATCCAGGAGGTACCAAGATGTATCATACCCTAAGGAAACACTATTGGTGAACCTTGGGCTTCACTTTGGGAGGATTCCCGACGGCCATAACAATGGCCATCCCGTAAGGCTTACGAGCGGGGGTGGGTTGTTACATAAAAGGTGCCTTTTATGAGTAGATACCTAATGATACGATTTTTCCCACCTGTAAAACAAGGGTTAAAATCATACAAATAATACCTGCAAGAGTACAGGGCTGTTGTAGTATAGCACTGAAAGCAGGGTCGATTTCCTCAGGGACTGATATGGATAATTCTTATTTTTAGAATTCACTCTTAATTAATAATAAAATAATTGCAATAAGTTTGGTGACTGAATAAAAATTAAGTAAACAATTTAAACAAGTACTAGGGTTCAACCTTCACCATTAACAATCATATGTGACTTAGAAAAGAATATATGAATCAATACATGCAACTTTGAAGGTTAGATTTTTCAAAAGAATATTTTCCTCGTGGGCATTCAAGTGAAAACGTATACCTAACATGCGATTAGTCTATGGCATTTAGATCTAATTCTACATGCAAGATTCATTAAGTTCATGAAAATCTTTTATAACCATGCAATATCTTAGTTATGGCATTTAACCTAGATGTATTACAATCCTTAATCACAAGAAGCTAATCCCAATTTTTAGGTGGGCATTCCTATAAAATTGCATCAAATTACTTGTCTAAATATCCTAAGGGTGATCAAGCATTAAGACATAAAGATAGTTTTAAACAGTGATTAAAGATTCAAAGCATGCATATACGAAAACATAGGAAAAAGATAAATCACATAATCATGTTAAGGCTTAGGTCTAACCCTAGTGAGAAAATTAGCTACTCATGCTCATAATGAATAGAAATAATTTCATTAAAATTGAAGTTTAAGAGAACAAACAGTTTGTAGAACAAGGGTAGCCGAAAATCCCAGCTTGCCGTGCTCTTAGATGAAGAATTGTATTCTGAATTCTGGTGTATTCAAATCTAAGCCAAGCTTGGGTATTTATAAGGAAATATTCCTAATCCTACTTTGAAAAGGAGTAAAATAAAAATAATCAAATCTAATTCCTAGTTTGAACATAAATAGGAAAGCATATGCCTTCTCCTCCTTGAATTGGGATTTTATTGATATACTTCCTTCTTTTGCTCCAAACACTCCTTCTAGAATAAACCTGTCAATATAATCAATTCGAGTATCAATTCCTCCCAAAATAATAATAATAACTAATTAAATATATGGGAAATACAAGTATATATTTGACTCATCACCTAACATGTCAGCAAGTGAAAGCAGAGAGGCAGAAACCATATGGGACACTTCAACCATTACCTATTCCGGAATGGAAGTGGGATCACATTACGATGGATTTTATGTATAAGCTTCCAAGGACATAGAAGGGACATGATGGATATGGGTAATTTTTGATAGACTCACGAAGTCTGCACATTTTTGCCAGTGCGGGAAGATTTTCAGATGAGTCGGTATGCCAAATTGTTCGTTGATGAGATCATACGGCTACATGGGACTCCAGAGTCAATTGTTTCGGACAGGGATCCAAGATTTACCTCCAGGTTTTGGCGGAGTTTGCAGAAGGCTTTTGGCACTACCTTGCATTTTAGTACAGCCTTTCATCCTCAGACGGATGGTCAGTCTGAGAGGACAATCCAGGTTTTGGAGGAAATGATGAGAGCTTGTGTACTGCAGTTTAAAGGGAACTGGGATTCACACCTGGCTCTGATGGAATTTGCTTATAATAATAGTTATCAGTCGAGTATTGGGATGTCTCCTTTCGAGACACTGTAGCAGAACACCGTTATGCTGGAACGAAGTGGGTGAAAGGAAACTATTAACACCAGAGTTGGTGGATATGACTGAGGAAAATATAAGGATCATCAGAGAAAGGTTGAAGACAACTTAGGATCGCCAGAAGAGCTATGCAGACCGTCGAACCAGAGATCTTGAGTTTGAGGTAGGTGACTGGGTGTTCTTGAAACTATCTCCTTGGAAGGGAGTGGTACGTTTTGGTAGACGAGGGAAACTGAGTCCTCGCTACATTGGTTCGTATGAGATTTTGGAGAGGATAGGACCAGTGGCATATCGTCTTGCTTTACCATCGGAATTATCTAGAGTTCATAATGTTTTCCATGTATCTTTGCTCCGGAAATATCTGATTGATGATTCTCATGTATTGGAAGAGTAGCCACTTGAGCTGAAGGATGATTTGACCTTTGAGGAGCAACCATTGCAAATTTTGGATTGGAAGGAGAAGGTACTGCGCAGAAAAAGTATTCCTGTAGTTAAAGTGTTATGGAGGAATCATAACGTGGAGGAGGCCACGTGGGAAACCGAGGAACTAATGCGAGCGCAGTATCCTCATTTGTTCCAAGGGTAGAGTTGAATTTCGAGGACGAAATTTCTTAAGGGGGGTAGATTGTAACAACCCGGAATTTCAATTATTGGATTTACGTAAATTATTTATGTAAATGACGATTTTACCCTTGCTTGTTAAGGGGCGTGAAAGTCAAATTTTGTTTCAAGACATTTTTGGTGGTGTTTTGGAAACCGTTGCGTAGGTCTTGAATTCACGAGTTCGTAGACAGGCGGCACGCGGAAAACGGAGTTTGTGTACGACAGTTACGGGTCTAGATTGTTTGGGGTATTTTGGTAATTTTTGACTTGGGGTAGATATTTTTAACCCCAAATCATTGTTTCATCTTCATATCATCATCTCACTCTCTCTCTCTATGTGAAACACACTCCCAAACACCGAACCCGTGCGAAAACTCACCCAAAACCCACAAATTCCAACTTTTGATTCAAGGCCAAAACTTCCATTTCTATTCCACTAATCGTATTCTACTCCTTCCCACGATCACAACCGTACCAACCATCGAAGGAGAGGACCACGGGGGTAGCCGAATCGAGTATAGGAAGTTTTGGATCTTCCGATCAATTTTCCGGCTAGCACAGGCGATACTGCTCCAGGAACTTCAGGGGAGCGTACAATTTGGGATTGAGCTTGCTTGGACAGGTTTGTGAGTGGGATTTTGGTTTATAAACTATAATGCATGCATAAAGGTATCTTTGATCTAAATACTGTTATGTATGGGTGCAATGAATTTCTGGAATTTAGAAATGATGCTGGACACATGTTTTCCAATATTTAAGTGAAAGTGTGTTTTGAGAAATGGCCTGGTTTTTGTACTCGATTTTGATATCGTTTTGAAGTGGTAACTATTTGAGCATGTGATTTGGATTGAGACCCGTAATTATGATTTTACCGATTTTGGCCACAAATGATATTTCAAAGAATTTGGCTTAGGCCAAGAAACAAAGATTTCAAAACATGGATTTGGTTCACTGGTTTCCTATCTCGATGGTTACCGTTGCTCTTACTGGTGTTGAGGGGTTTTGCTCCACTGGTTGTTGAGGGCTCGAACTTTGGTGTTGAGGGGTCTTGCTCCGCCGGGTCGCGAGACTGTCTATGCATAGTACAGAGAGTTGTAGTACAGATTTAACACATCTCAAGGGATACCCTAGTGTGTTGTGGATATGTCAGGAACAGTGAATTTGAGATATTATGTGTCCAGATTGAATTAAATGATTTTGAACTCCTTTGAAGAGAGTTTTCAAACCAAACTGTGGATCACGAGGTATTTTCATTATAAAAAATTTATGTGAGTCCAACTAAGTGGTTTTAAAGAGAAATGAAATTCTAATAGTTTCAAATAATGTTTTTATATCATAAACTGTTTTATGTGATACATGCATGATTTTATAAATGGAGGGGGAAAAAGGTAATATTTCCTTGGAAAACGATTTATAACTGATTATTTTTGTCCACTCACAACTTTTGTGTTTAAACCCCCTTCAGGCAGTTGAGTTGACGTGGACACTTATCTCGAGGCAGAGGCATTAGTACTTTCGGCTGCGCTGTGTAGTTATACTTGAGTAGGATATCTAAATTATACTCTTGATCCTACTTAGATGCTCTGATATTATATTGTATTTGGTTGGTCATTATTTACGGGAATTATTGAGTGCTTGAATCCCTTGTCTTACAAGTGAAAGTAACTATTATTATTATTTTTATTTGTAAGGATTGAAGGGTATTTTGGGAACCTTTCCTTAGGTTGTCAAACGGGATCAAGGTTCTTCTCGGGTTTCGAGGGGTAATTCGGGACGGGTCCTGACATGTTTGATCGGCCTTGAAACTTGGGATTGGCCGAATGGGTCCTCGGTTAATTATATGGCCGAACGGCTTGGATGATGTCCTGCCGACCGAGTGCCGCTTCCCAAAGAGATTGTACGTTACCTGGGTCGGTCCGCTTGCGCGGAAACTCGCACGATCATGTGGCCAATCGGCTTGGAGGATGTCCTAGGCCAATCGAGTGCCACTTCCAAGGGTGATTGTATGTCACCTTGGTCAGCCCGCTTGTGCGGAAACTCGCACGATCATGTGGCTGATCGGCTTGGAAGATGTCCTAGGCCGACCGAGTGCCACTTATAAGGGTGATTGTATGTCACCTTGGTCACCCCACTTGTGTGGGACCTCGCACGATCACGTGGCCGATCGGCTTGGAAGATGTCCTAGGCCGACCGAGTGCCACTTCCAGGGGTGATTGTTCGTCACCTTGGTCGGCCCTCTTGTGCGGGGCCTCGCACTATCACGTGGCCGATCAGCTTAGAAGATGTCCTAGGCCGACCGAGGTCGCATATCTCAAGGGTCACGCAATAAATGTGCGATACGTGTCTTGATAATCTATGCCACGCGTCGTGGGATAAGCACCTAGGGTTTCGTGTTTCGACCTTTCGTTTGGGCGAGTAGGTAAATAAGAATGTCGATTTTGGCATTTTTCTCACTTTTTCTTTTGAGAGATACTGTCGATTGTGTGAGGTGATTTCCGGCGAACTTCGATTTTGATTTAGGCGATTCACGGCGAGGAAATTGCGGCGGTTTGCGCGGCGAAAATCCGAAAAAACATGGTAAGGACCATTTTTTCTACTTTTTTCGATCGAATTCTCTGTTTTCTTATGAACTGTCGATGAACTCGATATTTTCTTCTAGTTAGATCCATGTGTGTCTATAGTAATTGTCTTGCATCCGTCCCTTAGAATTTCTGTATGTTTGTAGATGTCGAGTGCATATGGTGATTCCAAGGGTTCTCGGGATCCGTCCTATAACGTTTTTAGCAGAGAATCAGAGGATAGCTCTATTAACTATAATTATCGGTTAAACACATTTGGATCGGCTTCTGGCTCCCCTAGGTCGAACCCTGGGGTGGAGGCAGAGGTGGATCCAAGCGTTACTGGACCGATCCTTGAGGAATCTCAAGTACTTTCAGGCCAGGAACTGGATGATTAGCTCGAGAGGGCTTTCAACTTCATCGATACCCATTATGTTTCGGTCATTGATGGGGTCGAGACCTCTAATACCGAGGTATCGTCTGTCGGACAGAGTGAGCTGTTGAGGTCACCGGCCGATAGGTGTACGGCGCTAGCTTCAACATCAAAATCGATGGAGGTGGTGTCGGTGCTCGGTCCCCTAGAGATTGATATTGAGGAGGCTATGGAGCTTGTAACTGTTGCCAGCTCGATTTATGAGGTTGAGTGACAAACGAACACTTTGGATGACGAAGACCTCCTGGCATACCGAAGGGTCTTCAGCATCCCTAACTCGGTCAAAATGAGGGTTCCGGGCAGGAGGGAAAGGCCGAGTAGTCCTCTAGTTGGCTGGGCCACATTTCACCCGGACAACTTCAGCCATTGGGTGGTGCTGCCTCTTCACCCGTGGCGGCAAAGGATGGCCGTGGAGGTGGGTGTACCCCTCGGCCAGCTTAATCCCAACTGTTGGATTATGTTGACCGGGGTCTATACTAATTTTAGGCTCTGTGGGAAGGGGGAGCCAACCTGGGGTCACATCTGCTAGCTCTACAAGTTCGTAAGGGATAGGACCGGCTGGGTCTATGTTGAGTCTAGGACGAAGCGTGAGCGCGGCCCATTCATCGAAGATATGCCGACTTCTCAAAAAGCCTAGAAGCATAAATTTGCTTTTGTGTCTAGGAATTGGGAGGGTGTAGAGTTACCCCTGGTCGGTCGATGTATGCCACGCGTCTATCAATCTAAAGGTGGTGGCCGTAGGATGTAGTTTAAACTTGCGTGTATTGTATTGTTTTTTTTTACTGTTGCTACCTATAGAGCTGACGCTTTGGTTTGTGTTGTGCAGAGGTGTTTAAGTGGCTGACCGTGAGCGAGCAGGAGATTGTCGATTATGCGTAGGTTTTCCAAAGGCTAAGCCGAGTGGAGAGGAGTCGGGACTACCTCCGCCTGCCTGCGCATCTGCTACAAGTTGGTCTAATCCCCTCGCTGCGTAAGTGTTCCTGTACACGTATCTGTAGGTTAGAACAATTGATATGTATTTAACAAGTGTCTGTATTGCAGCCGATCCCGACTTTGTCGCAGCCACCGCCGACCAATTGAAGAAGAGGATGGAGAAGATGGCCGAGGTGCTGAAGAAAGCGGCGGAGACAAGGGCTGAGGCCGAGAAGGCTGGGGCCTCCGTTACAAAGGGCGACTACCGAAAGGTGATCTGGGGCAAGGCTGCATCGAGGGTCACTCTGCGGGTAGAGGCGCCCATGGCTGAAGAGGCTGCCCATAATGCTGTGGACACAGTTACCGGGGAGGCCCTGGCTCCTCTCTTCCCAAGTGTCGCAGACTCGGCCGGGGTGCCGCCTGTTGAGTCATCGACGCCGTCCGCTAGTCGACCTATGTCGACCATTGTTATCGACGTGGATGATGCAGTCGATGAGTGCCGACAACTAATGGCCGAGGAGAGAAGGATGAAAAGGAAGTGGAAGGAGGTCCCTGCCGATGCCGACGCTGATTTGCAGCAGAAGAGGCAAGGGCAGATTGTAGCCCTTGAGACCGTTTGTCAGATCATCTGCCCGAACATCGGTTCGGACTTGGAGGGCCAAAGGGTCCCAAAGAAGATGAGGAAGCCTTATTTGGATGCTTCGCTTCGGTCGTACTTCTTGAAAATCGATGGGGAGCTAGATCTGGTGAGGACTCATGAGCCGGACGACATGTGGAGGCAGCTATCGATGGCTTTCCATCCCTCTCAGCTGGACTTTATGAACACCATTTTTCATGGGTCCCAGTATGAGTTGGATGAGATAGCGGCTCTGAAGGCGAGGGACTTTGCTGATAGATGCGACAAGACGATGCGGACCGGGGCCCATGTAAGTATGCTGCTTATCGATTTTGATTTCTTGTTGTTGTGTTTTGGTTTTGACTGTGTCTTTGCTTTGCAGTTCCTTGGTGAAGTCTTCACCACTCTTCAACATGCAAGTTATGCCAAGGAAAAAATCACAGAGGAGTGCCAAGCTCTGAAAACGAAGATGGAGGTCGCGACCGAGAAGGAGAGGATGGCCGATAGGTTTATCCAGGTGAAGGTGGATGCCAAACTAAAGGCAAAGGAGCTAGAGAGGCAGCTGGTCAGTCAGCGGGAGGCTGCTGAGGCGAAGGTGGCCGAGCTGGAAGCCAGAGCCCAGCAAGCTGAGGCTAGAGCATAAGAAGCAGAGGCGGTGAATGCAAAGCTTGCCGATCAGCTGGTCTCGATGAAGAAGGTGGGCACCGAGGAGTACAAGTCTTCCCAAGCGCACCATCTAGACTTGCAACGGTTCGGGGGTCGGTTCGAGGATGGACTCTTCAAACGGATCCTTTTGGCGAACACCGGCGTGGCCATCCAGTTTCCATGGTTGAAGCATCCCCCCTCTTGGAGGATTATCTCGACGAAGATGGCAATCTTTTTCCAGATGAGGGGGAGGAATATGAAGCCGAGGAGCAGGCCGAGGGGGCGGAGGATGAGGCCGTAGGTGAAGGTCGGGGGGATGCCCCTTGAATTTGTAGTTTGATTTTGTACTTTATAATCTTTTGTAGGCCGAAAGGCTATGTACTTATTAATGTTTATGATATAAAATGATTTTGTTTGTCTTCACTTTTGTAAGTGTTTGCCTGACTAAATTTTGTTTAGACCTATCCTTTAGGTGAGTTCATTGACTAGAGTGGATGAAACTTAAAATATGTAAATGAAACTTAAGAGGGTTTGCCTCGTAAAAATATGTTCATTGATAATTACTGGTAGTGCCAGGAATGTGTACAAAAAATGATCGGCCAGTTGGCTAACACGTTTTTGGGCCGTTGGCCTTCTTTACTGGTAATAGAACTTTAGGTGGTCGACATTCCAAGGATGTGGTAGTGTCTTTCCGTTTGAGTCTTTGAGTTCGTAGGTTCCCTCTCGGCATATGCGGGAGACTGTGTAGGGTCCTTCCCATGTAGGGGCGAATGTGCCGGCCGATCGGTCTTTGGTTGTAAGGCTGACTTTTCGTAGGACTAAGTCACCTACTCTGAAACTTCTGTGGCGGACCCTTGAGTCGTAGTATCGTGCAACTCTCTGCTTGTAGGCAAGTTGTTTGACGTTAGCAGTTTCCCTATGTTCTTCCAGGAGATCCAAGCTAAGGGCCAGTTGGTGATTGTTGTGTTCTGGGTTGTAAGAGATTACTCGATAAGATGTTTCACCAATCTCGACAGGTATGACGGCTTCGGTGCTGAAAGCCAATGCGAAGGGGCTTTCGTTCGTTGCAGTCTTGAATGAGGTCCTGTGAGACCATAGTACATCGTTGATGATGTCAGCCCATTTGCCCTTGTTCTCGTCCAGTCTCTTCTTCAAGTTGTACTTGATGCATTTGTTGACAGCCTCTACTTGGCCATTAGACTGGGGATGAGAGGGTGAAGTGAAAAGAAGCTTGATGTCGTTTGTCTCGCAAAAGGTCCGGAAACGGTTGCAATAAAATTGCCTCCCATTATCAGTGACGATTGTATGGGGGATCCCAAAGCGATAGATGTTGTTTTGGTATACGAACTGCTAGATCTGTCTTGCCGTAATGGTTGCCAACGGTTTCGGCTCGGCCTATTTTGTTAAGTAGTCTACCGCGACCACGGCGTAGTTAACCTTACCCCTCTCCTCGGGCATCTGACCGATCAGATCGAGTCCCCATTGGGAGAATGGCCATGGGCTGAGCATAGAAGTGAGGGGTTCGGCTGGGAGGTGAGGGATTTGTGCGTGTCATTGGCACCGGTCGCACCTTTGTGTGAGTTCCACTGCATCAGATAGCATGGTGGGCCAATAGTATCCATGCCTGAAGGCTTTCTGTGCTAAGGTACGTGCACCAGAGTGATCTCCGAAAATGCCCTTGTGCATTTCCCAGAGGACATAATCACCCATATCAGGTGTTAGGCATTTTAGTAGTGGGGTTGTGAAGCCGCGCTTGTAGAGGTGGTTGTGCTAGATGGTGTACCGAGCTGATTGTCGCCTGACCTTCTTAGCCTCCATCCAGTCCCTTGGGAGAGTATCGTCCCTAATGTATGCCTTGATGGGATCCATCCAGGTCGGGCTGGTGTTGATGGTGTAGATTGGTGATTTCCTCATGCTAGGCACGTGTTGGACTTCCACAATTACATGTCGCTTTTCCTTTTCGTCCAGTGAGGATGCTAGTTCAGCCAAGGCATCGGCATGGCTGTTTTCTGACCTTGGGATCTTATGTATTTCGTAAGCCGAGAAACCCTTAAGGAGTTGTTTTGCCAGTTCCAAGTATAGCGACATGGACGGGTTCTTTGCCTCAAAATCATTATTGATTTGGCTTACCACCAATTGCGAATCACTATATATTCTCAACTGGTTGGCCTCGAGGTCCTTGGTTAGGCGTAGGCCGGCCAGTAGTGCCTCGTACTCGGCCTCGTTATTGGAGGCCTTGAAGCTGAAGTGGAGGGTGTATTCTAGCTTGACAAGTTCTGGGGAAGTAAGAACCAATCCCGCCCCGGACCCGCTGTGGTAAGCAGATCCATCCACATATAGAGCCCAGCATGGGCATTGGCTGTCGACTGGGGCTGCCTTGGTGGTTTTCTGGGATTCGATGGTTGTGGGTGCATGCGGAGGGGTTGCCTCTGGTGGTATGCACTGTGTGGGTTGGTACGAGTAATCGGCTATGAAGTCTGCCACCGCTTGGCCTTTTTCAGCTGTTCTTACTACGTAGGATATATCGAACTCGCTTAGCTCGATTGCCCATTTGGTGAGACGGCCAGAGATGTCTGGCTTCTGCAAAACTTGCCTCAAAGGTCGGATGGTGATAATCTGGATCTCATGGGCCTGGAAGTATGGCCGGAGCCTCCGGGCTGTGATTACAAGGGCCAAGGCAAGCTTCTCAAGGTCGGGGTATCGCGTCTCTGCATCCTGAAATGCTTTGCTGACATAGTAAACGGGATGTTCGACCCCGTCCCTCCATGCTATGGGAACAGAACTGACAGCTGAAACAGATACGGATAAGTCGACAAAGAGTGGCTCGCCATTTTCGGGTCTGGCTAGCAATGGTGCCCGACCCATGTATTGCTTCAGCTCCTCGAATGCCCTGGTGCACTCGTCTGTCCGGTAGATGAGTCTGCCCTTGCCTTTGAGGGCCTCGAAGAATGGGGCGCACTTGTTTGTTGCCTTGGAAATGAAGCGCGTCAAAGCTGCTACTCGTCCTGTTAGACGCTGGATGTCCTTGTGAGTTTGTGGAGCCTGCATGTTGAAGATCACTTTGATCTTTTCTGGGTTTGCCTTGATCCCCCTCTGGCTGATCATGTAGCCCAAGAATTTGCCCGCTCCTACCCCGAAGACGCATTTTGTGGGATTGAGGCGCATTTTGAACGTCTTGAGGACGTCAAACATTTTTGCCAGGTTGGGGATGTGTTCCTCGTCCGTCTTGCTCTTGACTAGCATGTCGTCAACGTAGACCTCCATTGTCTTGCCAATTTTGTAACAACCCGTCCCGGTCACACGGGCATGAATTGTTATGGCCACCGGGTCCCACCCAGCGCAGCCTCTATCCAAATCCTCTAGCTGCAGCCTTTGAGGATCGAACCCAGGCCAAGCCTTTTTATTCCACTCCCGGCGGCCATGACAATTCGTAACGGTGGGACTGGGATGGGTTGTTACATCAGCTGCAAGAGCTTGAAGAATTAAGGATTGAAGCCTATGAAAGCTCTAGAATCTAAACAGAAAATCCATGGCTTACCATGAAAAGCACCTGGTCCGCTTGTCCTTCGAGGTAGGACAGAAGGTCCTCTTATTCAATTCCCGCCTCAAGTTCTTTCCAGGAAAGCTCAGATCACGATAGTCAGGCCCCTACACTATCCTTAAAGTCCTACCCCATGGTGCCATGGAGATCAAGTCAGACCGCAATGGCTTTGAATTGAAGGTCAATGACCATCACCTGAAACCATACCTAGAAGCTGTTCCAGTGCCTGCTTTTCAAGAGGTAGACCTGACCATGCCTACCCTTACTTGACTTGTGCGCCACATCTTTCCTAGACGTTAAATCCAGCGCTCCTAGGAGGCAGCCTAGCCCTGGTTTGTATATCCTTCCCTTCTCTTTATGTTTTCTGTTTTGCATTCCTCCTTTAAGTCTTTACTTATTTTGATCTTCCTGTTTTCACTAGTAACATTGCGGACAATGTTTAGTTGAGGTTTGGGGGTGTGGATTAAAATTTTGCAACATTTAGGTTTGGGGTTACATGGCTAGGAACTTAGTACTATACTTGTTAATAAGTTACATTTATCAAATGAATCATTAGTGCCTTACTAGAGCCATGCCACGCTTAAGTTTGTACCATATCTTTACACTTAATGCCAAACTTCAAGAAATTGAGTTAAAAGAGGACTTTGTTTAAGTGAACCATAGAAAATTAGTGGAGACTACCCTAAGTGAGATTTTGAGTCTAATGCCTTTCTTTTTGAGAGATTTACTTTGTTCTACCCTTAAACACTATTCAATTCTTTCTATATTGATTGATCTCATTATTATCACTTTGCATTGAATTTTAAAGAACTAACATCTTATGTAGAGGCTTTTGATTCTCAGTTGGATGTACCATAAGAAGTGATGTAGGCTATGCATGTTTGAGCCTCTAAAAGCCATATTTGTCCCTTTTGTATGCTTCCTAACCCACTTTCCTGCCAGACACTTTTGACCTTTCTTTCATCACCCAAATCATTTCCTAAGCCCTAGATAGGAAGCCCTAAATCTTGGACATACCCTATAGACTAGGTTGTGTGAGAAGGCAACATCAAATGGAGTTCATGACATGGAAAGGAAAGACAAGTTCAAGTGTTCAAAATGAAAGTCAAGCTGTGGAGCTCATCAAGGCCATGTCATGGCCAAAAGAGGCCAAATGTGAAGCTGATATCAGGGGAATATCTTAGACATCCCAAGTGACCAAAAGTCCTATATTAGACAGAAACCAAAATAATGTAAACCATTGCATGATATTGTCTTAGTTAGAAAAAAAAAGAAAAAAAAAGAATGTATGAAAGGAAAAAGAAAGAAAAGTGAAAAGAAAAAGAACAGGAAATATTGAGCTAAGACAAGTGAGCCAATGAGAATGGAAGTCACAAATCATCATTATTTAGGGAAAGCAAGCCTCGACATAAGAAATCGTTGAGAATACCAAGTCTGGCCATGAGTTCAAAGAGAAGAAGATCAAGTTTCCAAGTCGTGCTACTTCATGCCTTGTCATAGCCTAGGCTTTTGAATTCCAATCCCCTTCTTTTAAACCTGTGAGCGTAGCCCCTTTACAACCCTTGAATGAAGACCTAACTGATCTTATGAGAAGTCTTGCTTGGAGCTAAGGTATGTCTCTACATTCTTCATGTTCAATTCCTTCATGAGATCTATGTTCAGAAATAGCCTTGTTTTCATACTATTTCTTATGTGATTATATTTCCATCCTTTACATAAACTCATCAATTATGCTTACAAGAGTGAAAACCTTAGGATTCATGAGAGAAACTGAGAGTAGCCAGTGCATTTCAGGCGTAGGACAAGTACCTCAGATCAGGCCATCCAGGTCCCAAAGTTGTGTCTGTGGACCTTCAAATGAAGTCCATGACATTCCCTTATCATGCCACTAACAAAGCATGGACATGTCCCAAAGACACTCAAGACCGAGGCCCAGATCATGTCCTTGACATGTATAGGAGTGTGCCAATGCGTGTCTGTTGGTAGAATTAAAGAGCAAAAAATATGCAATTCAATTCTAACAGTTATAAAATCCTTGCAAGTGCACAAATCGATAAGAATAGTATAGTAGCACAACACGAGTCGATCCCTCGAGGACTTGTATCAACGTTATGACCACTTTAGTTCAGATTTATTAACTTACTGAAAACACACACACACACACACACGCAGGGGGGGGGGGTGTTTATGATGTGAGAACTGAAATTTAAAGACAAGTAAAATACAATGCAGAAAATAACAATGCAAGAATTAATGGTTGATTGATTATTAACTAAGGCGACTTAAAGCTTACTATCCACTCTAGCCAATTATAGTTACTAATTAGATTTCCTTGACCTAATTACTATGTATTTTCTGAATTAGGTGCCCGTGCCTAGGACCTGGCATTGGTTCACTAGACACATCTTATTCCCTCTTACTTAGCATGTTCTAAACAGGGCATATGCCGAGAACATCTATCACCTACCTTTTAAGATGATGCATGAAGTTCAAAGAGAATTTAATGACACCACATTAGCCTAGAAAAGTGACATGCAATCCTAGGTCATTATGAGTTAAGATTACAAGTAAGAATACTTTCGATGCTCCAAATCACAAGATGATATGACGGTCACTCAAGCAATTACATCTATAATTATATGCAAACAAGGTAGCTAATCTTATAGGCATAAATTAAGGTCATTAAGCAAAGTAATCCAACTTATTCAGCATGCATAGCAATCATAATCAAGAGCCAGAAATCCAATCAACAAGCTAACATGGCTAGGGCTTCAAGCAGCCCTAATCCTAACGACTACTCACAAATAACTGAAATTGAAACAAATATAATTGAATTCATAAGTAAATTACAATAATGAAAATAAGGGTACAGAAGATATTGTGAAGAACAGGTGCAGCAGAAGACACGGCAGAGCCTTCTTCTCCAAGCTCCACGTCCAACACACTCGACTTCGGGAAGAACCAAGCTTTAACGTAAAACTCTCAAAAAAAAAAAAAAACTATATGCGGCTAAGATGTCTCTGTATCTCCCAAAAACGCCTCTAGCTAATTATCTCCCCCTTAAAACATTGAACAAAGGCTCCTTTTTATAGACAAAGGGAAAACCTTGTTCTATAAGGATTGGTAAAACCTTGTTCTATAAGGATTGGTAAAACCTTGTTCTATAAGGATTGGTAAAACCTTATTCTATAAGGATTGGTAAAACCATGTCCTATAAGGATAGGGAAAGTTATTGTACTTTTAATTAATTACAAAGTCCTTAAATCTATTAGAACCAATCAGAGCACAGTTGGGAGTGTGAATGCAAGCTGGCAAGTGGGAACGCAAGCTGGCCAAACTTAGATTTTGGATTGTCTTCGTAATCAGGATCTGGGACTGCGCTTTTAAAGCACATCGTGAGTATAGTAGAAGCGCAACTTCATTTAGGCTTGGTGCAAATGTTGTCAGGTTTAACGTAGAGGGAGAACCTCTGATCCACCGCTGGCGCAACAGGGACCCCGGGCTTAAGCGCACATCTGGGCTCGGATTGGAGTTCTTGGGACATGTCCTCGACCTGCCTTGACGTGAACTTGCCACTTCTAGGACCTGACCTTGATGTCATGAAACACATGTTTGAGACCCGGAGGGCTGTATGAGGTACTTGGCCAGTGGCCCAAAATAGGCGCACTGGCGCACTGAGGACTCCGTTCAGGACCTGATATTGAAATGAGAATATCTCCTTCATCTGGACTCCAATTTGAGTCATTCTTTTTGTGTTCTTTCCAGATTTTACCTATCTTTCTAACTCTGCACAAGTCTCACAAGATAGATCCTTTTCTACTATTGATGGCACGAAATCATTCAAAAGACATGTAAGAGAGGCATATAAAGACATCAAAATGATGCATAAATAATGACTGATAAGTGTCCACCAAAGTGCTCAGTCCAAATCGAGGTTCCAGCCAAGGCGTGCCTTTGCCACACCTCAATGAGCCCAAGCTTATGTTCCTGACACAATTTCAAGAGAAGGCGCAACTGCGCCAGAGGCGAGTCCTGAGGGCCCTGATAGTCTCAGGTCCCTGACCTGACCCAGTGAGTTCCAATGAGGCCATTTTCCATCCTTCAGCTACTTGATCGAGACACGACATGTTTTCAGATTCTTTGTACCATAATAAGCCATCCAAATGCTAAGGGCCCCCACGGCGCGATGAAGACATGACTAAGGACAAGTCACTGACATTCAGGGCCTGCCCTAGGTCCTTACCGAGCCAATTGTCTGCCCAAAGTGCCAACTGGCATTTCTCAATTCCAGCCACATTCTGCTTAGTTTTTCAGCAGTTTAAGGATTTCTTAGTAACTTAGGATTGTGCTTAACATTCTTGAACACTCTAACCTAGGTTTTTATTTCTAATCCTTGTAGGACAAGGTTTTCCCTTGTCTTTAAAAGGAGGCCATTGTTCAGTGTTTTAAACACGCCATTCTAGATACATTGAGACACTTTTTACTTATTGTTTTTGAGCATTGTTCGTGAGGTTTGTTCACGAGACCAAGCTGCGTTCTTGAAGAATTGCTCACGGCTGTGCTTGGAGTTCTTCTTTGAGAGTATAGTTTGGGTTTAACTAATCTTTATCCAATTTAATTCATGTTTATGTTTTTCATTATGTGTAGTGAGTAGTTTCTTTTAAGTTAGGGCTGATCTTGATGCCTTAACCATGTAAACTTCTTAGTTTGGTTTTGCGTTGGCTTGATGATTGTGTTTATCTTGGTGTGTTACTTTACTAATTAAACTGATATTTCTTTGTGTTAATGGATTTAGCCATTTTAATTACATGAAGTATAGTTGACTTGAATCAAAAGGTTACGATAAGCCATAATCTTGTAATTTAACTCATGACATTCCTAGGATTGCATACCAATTCCTAGGGTTAGTGTTGTGTCATTAAATTCATTTTGTACTTAATGGTTTATGTTGTGTTATAATAGCTTAAGAGACTTATGACATAATTGACTAGAAGTTTAGAGCACTTAACGACCCGGTGGAGAAAATACCCCTCGACACTAGCGTCGGAGAACCCTCAACGATCTGACAGAGAAAAACCCCTCGACGCCAGTCGGAGAAAACCTTGATCCTCAGGGATAGTAATTGTGTGAAAACCAAAATCCATGTTTTGAAATCCTTATTTCCTGGCCTAAGCCAAATTCATTGAAAAACTGGGTCTATGCCCAAATTCAAGGAAATCACACATCCGGGTCTACACCCTAAACCATGGACTCAAAATCTGTCAAGTCAAAATCATTTAATAATAGAGTCCATAAAACCAGGCCACATCCCAAAACATTGTTTCCACTGTAATATTGAAAACCCATGTCCAGTAATAATTTATTAGGAAAAATTTTAAATTCCAGAAATTTACCAAAACAATACGTAACAATATTTAATTCAAATATACCTTTATGCATGCATTATAATTTATAAACCAAAGTCCACTCTCCGATAGCTCAATCTCAAGTCGTACGCTCATCTAAAGTTCCCGAAGCAGTATCGTCTGTCAAAAGTAACAATCGGGATTACTAACGATAATTAAACACCCTACATTTAAACTCCCTAAACTCCGGGAAGTCTGCTCTCGTCACACTAGAAACGCAGCCACTTCGAACGCCAAAAACTACCCTTAAACGACGTCCGATTAACCCGAAAACTTCAACAAAAGGTCTGAAAGTTCGAAACCTTGTCGGCACACGCTATCGTGACCTAATAACCGATCCCACGAACAGCCACGTGCCCACAGAAGACCGGCAGCCTGGCCACGCGCCGCCACACACCTGTTACAGTGTCCCACGCGCCTGCTGACTCAGCCGCTAAGTGACGCCCACGTGGTTGCCAGGTGGCCTCCACGTGGCTGCCAGGTGGCATCCACGTGGCTCCATGTGGGTGCCAAGTGGCATGCCACCTCAGCCCCTATGACCAACTCAATCGTCGAAGTCTCGCCGGAGAAAACGACCGCGCCGTCGCTGGAAAACTCCATTGCCGGCCGACCTTGAATTTTTCCTAACTTAGTCAAAACTCAACCGTATTTCACGAATTTTATGTCTAAATCCATCTACTCGAACCCAGGAACTAATAAATGAACTCTAAACATGAAACCTATACATGTGTTGGCCGAAAAATAGATCGGAAGGTTTCGGTTTTCCTTTCCTCGTTTCGGTGTCTCCCGCGGCTGCCTCATTTGATGGTTGATACGGTTTTGCTCGAGGGAAGGTGAAGAAGCTGATGGATTTAACCAACTAGCCCCCTTTCCGTGAGTCTTGTTTGTGTTTTGTTTAGAGTCTTTTGTGTTTTCTTGCATCACAAGTTAGTGTCATAAGTTGTGTCTAGGTGTCTTTGTATATCTAACTAGTGTGAGTCGTAGTTTAGTAGCTTTACTTGTTTCTTTGTTGTTTTTGGTGAATTTTAGTTGAGTTGATTGAGTCTAAAGTTTAATTGGACATAACGTTGATACATAGTCCTTATGGGATCGATCCTTGTTTTGTTGCTATACTATCTTCTAATTTGTATGCTTGCAAGGTTTTTAACTGTTAAGAATAGATTGCATCATCTTGTCTTCTATTTTTGTCAACAAGTTTTTGGCGCCGTTGCCGGGGACTTGTCCCTCAACGGTGTCCAAGTAGTTTAGATTGTTTTAACTCAGTTTTGTTTCTCTATCTTTCAGGTACTTTTTGTTTATGTCATTACGAGGCTCTATACAAGGATCTACGGCTCGTTAATAGCTTCATCCGCCCATAGCTTTCCACGGTTCCCCACACCCCACAACTGTTAAGTCATAATTCTTAAACATTTTTCATGTCATATTATGCCCTTTTACTTGTCTTTTTCTTAATTTCATGTCGTCCATAGTAGAAAGTGATGCTTTTGTGAGACATGTGCAGGATTTAGAAAGATAACCTAATTTTAAGAATAATGGAAAAAGAATGGCTCAAATCGGAGTTGAAATGAAAGAGTTGTCTTCAATTCAATATCGGGGCGTTGACATGTCTCTTGACATGTCAGTGCGCCCTATTTAGGGTGCTGATCAAGTACCTTAGATCGTGCCATCCGGTTCCCAAAATTGTGTCTCAGTACCTTCAGAACAAGGTCATGACATGCCTTTGTCATGCCACTATCGGAGCTAGGACACGTCCCTGACATGTCCCAAAGACTCCCAAGACCGAGTTACATATCATGTATGGCAGTGCGCCAAGGCGTGTCCTTTGTAATCCATGTTCCAGGTCGAGGTTCCAGTCAAGGCGTGCCTTCACCACACCTCAATGAATTCCAAGTCCGTTTCCCAGACACGTTTTCAAGACATGTCCCAGTCAAAGAGACAGGCGCGACAACACCCTAATTCGAATTTCCAGACTGCGCTCTATTTAAGGCGCATGTCATGTCTGTGACATGACCCGATAAGGCTAAATGAGTCCATTTTGCATCCAAATGCCATTTGAATGAGATACGAAGAGTTTTCAGAGTCTTTGGACCATAATGAAGCCATCCAGGTGCTAAGGCGTGACAAGGCGCACCAATAACATTTCCAGGGCCAAGCCACC
Source organism: Oemleria cerasiformis (assembly GCA_037349345.1). Classification (NCBI taxonomy): domain Eukaryota; kingdom Viridiplantae; phylum Streptophyta; class Magnoliopsida; order Rosales; family Rosaceae; genus Oemleria; species Oemleria cerasiformis. Next base: position 827,664 of record JAZGTL010000017.1, on the reverse strand, counting down.
GACTTTTAGGGCTGCCCTACGGCCTGATCGAGACAGCTTGCTGCCCAAGAATGCCAACTGTCATTTCTCACATTCCAACAGTGATTTCCAGATTCTTGGGGACTATTTATCTGCTTACAACTGTAATAGACATTCTAGAATAATCTAGTATAGGTTTTCACTTCTAATCCTTGTCGGACAAGGTTTGGATTTGCCTATAAATATTGAGTCTTGTTCACTATTTTAGGGACCACTATTTTACACGCCACTTCGACACTTTTATTTTCTGTTATGAACTATTATCGTGAGGCTTGTTCACAATGACTAAGTTGTGTTTTTAGAGGATTGCTTGAAGCTGTGCTTGAAGTTAGTCCTTGAGAGTATTATTTGGTTTTAATATTTCACTTCTTTATTCAATTCAATTAATGTTTACGTTTTTCATAATGTGTAGTGAGTAGATTCTTTTAAGTTAGGGATGATCTTGAGGCCCTAATCATGGCAACTTCTTAATTTGGTTTTGGCGGTTGGTTTGATTGTTGTGTTTAACTTGGAAGATTGAGATATTGTGCTAATTGAGACTATTTTGTGCTTTTAAAGATTGATCACTTTTATTTGCATGACTTAATGATGAACTTGCATCAAGGATTATAAGAGAAATAATCTGTATCAGAATCCATGACTCACCAAGAGTTACCGTGTAATCCCTAGGGTTAGTGTAGTGTCATTAAATACCTTTGGTACTTAATGCTTTCTTTTGTGCTTTGGTAGCTTAAGAGTACTATTGCATAATTGATTGGAAGTTTGGTAGCTTAAGAGAACTAAACATACCAAGTAAGAAGGAATGAATGTGTGAGGGTGAGCTTAAGAGACCCCTTGCATGGGCAGTAGACCAAGTAATAAACTTGATAATTGAACCTCGCAAACCAAATTAGAAAACGTTGTGGTTAGATGTGGGTAGGGACTGCCTTAACTTGCCCTTTCACTTGATTACAACCTTTGTTATTTACTATTTTTTTGCATTGCAATTCATTTACTTTTATAGCATATTTTGAACCTCAACCCCCTCTTTTTTGCCCGTGTCTTATACTAGAGTCTTTGTATTCTTGTTTTGAGTCTTTTGTTATTTCCTTGTTTTATTCAAGTGTCAAAGCATATCTAAACAACCTAATCAATTATAACCTCATCGTTGAGTCAAGTCCTTGTGGGATTCGACCCTTGCTAGTACTGCTATTTTATCTATTGATTAGTGCACTTGCTAGGATATAATTGTTAAGGATTGCGTGCATTTACTTGTCATAAGTTTCTTCCAATGGGTTTTTGGCGCCGCTGCTGGGGACTTGTCCCTCAACAGTGTCATTGCTTAGATTGTTTTACATTAGTTATTTTTGTTTGTTTTAGGTACTTTTATGACATCGCAAGGATCTGTTCGAGGCTCTGTACACGACTCTTCAGTTCGCTCATCTGCATCATCATCCATTCAGGGCTCCCCACACCCAAGTCCACCACCATCCCCTCCAAGAATGGCTGAGGAATGTGTCCTTGCCAACCCACTACCATGGCTGCTCAAGGAGTATGACACTCCTCATGTCAGTGAGGACCAATTCCCCATTGTCTTTACACCTTCCACGGTAGAGAACTTTGAGCTCAAATCAAGTACCATTCATATGCTCCCTAAGTACCATGGTCTCTCGGGTGAGGACCCCCATTTGCACATCAAGGAGTTTGTGGAAGTATGTTCCACTTTAAGGATCAATGGCATGACCGAGGCAGAGATTAGGCTCAGGTTGTTTCACTTTAGTCTTAAGGACAAGGCTAAGGCATGGTTCCACTCACTTGCACCAACATCCATTCAGTCAAATGAGTCAAGCAAGCCCTCATCACCTCATTGATGAGTGCCACTTAATGTTATACTTCTATGGTGGCTTAAAGAATAGTGATACGGTGATGGTTAACTCTCAATCCAAAGAAGTCTTGGAGAGTACTCCAGAGGAAGCTAGACAAGCCTTTGAGAACATTTTTCAAAGGGAAAAACAGTTTAGCTATAGGGGACAACAGTCTAGAACCCTAATAGTGTGAGTAGGGATAAGGATGATACCATAGCCCAACTCACTATCCTTATCCCTACTCACGGCCAGGGTAAAACAACTTTGTGATTCCAAAGCCAAGCCCACTATGACTTGTGAAGTGTACTCAATTCAGGGACATGACTTTCAATCGTGTCCTATGGTAGAAGATGCCAATCACATTGGAAGGTACAGTGATGGCATGATTCCACGTAATGACCCCTATTCAAACACTTACAATCCTAGATGGAGGAACCATCCCAACTTCAAGTGGAACAACAATTCGAATGTTTAAAACCCCACAACACCCCCCGGTTTTCAAGGGAATTCCATGGCCCTTCAAGTTCCCACTTAAGTCCTTCAACATCCCCCTCAAGCAAATCCTGCCATGGGAAACAGATATTTGGAAGATATGATGGGTGATCTAATCCAGAGTAATGCCACATTCCAACAAAATCTGCTTCAAGACACCAAAAATTTCCAGAAGAAGACAGACCGTGCCATTACAGCCTTGGAAAATCAGGTAGGTCAAATGGCAAGCCAACTCAACAAGCTGGACCCTGGGCCCCAATTTCCTAGCCAAATCCAAGTCAATCCCAAGAAACTATATCCCAAGGCCACTGCTAATGCCCTTCAGCTTCGGAATGGAAAAGAACTCCAAAGTTCACTTGAGACCCAAAGTGGCTAAGAAGATCCTAAAAACTATGGCACGGCCCCAGTCGGAAAATCTAGCCAGGAGCCTGATTTAGGGCGTACCTATCCTGAATTAGGGCGCAGTTCCGCTAAAGGGACTATCCGAGAGCCTGTTCAGGAGGCAGTTTCCAAAACAGCCTTAAATGGTCAAACCAATGAGCCTTCTAACCCTATTTTTCCTTTAAATTGTATGTCTAAAGTTAGTTTTCGTAATCCACTAGTTACTAATGATGTTGACTTACCTCTTCCTCGTAGGTTCCAAAAGAAGGACAAGAATGCTCAATTTGAACAAGAGTTCACAAATATGCTTCACAAGCTTCAAATCACTTTGCCATTTTCCAAGCTTGTGAGGACAATGCCAATATTTGACAAGCTCCTCAAGGACCTAGTGGCTGGAAAACAACAATGTCTTGGACGTTAGTGCTGCCACTTTGAACAAGTTTCAAGGATTGCCACCTAAGGCAAATGACCCAGGCCCTCCAGCCCTGCCATGTGTCATCCAATCCAAAAGGTTTGTGCATTGTCTTTGTGACACAGGATCCTCTCTAAGTATCATGCCCTTTCATGTTTACAATTCACTTGCTTTAGGAGACTTCAAACCTACTCAATTGTGTTTTATACTTGCTAATTCATATGTGACACAACTTATGGGCATGATTGAGGATGTTATAGTTCAAATAGGTGATACATGCATACTTGCTGACTTTTATATCTTAAACATGGAAAAGACAATAGAAAGTGAGGACCCTCCCTTGATCTTTGGGAGACCTCTCTTGGCCACCATAAATATTCAAATCAATTTGAACAAGGGCCAAATATCTATCAAGGTGTTAGATAAAACTAGGACCTTTTCCATACATGACACTGGGCAATATCCACAAGAGCCTACTATTGACTTTCCTTTTAACACCATGGAATCCTTGGTGCACCAAACTATTATGAATGCTTGTATAGATGACCATCTTGAGAAGGCCCTAACCTTGCCCTCTCAAAATGAAAATGGCCTTGTTGGCTTCTCATTGAGGAACTTAATATGCTTGAGGCTATCCTTCAATTCCCTCAACACCCACGTGGGTTTGAAACCTTGCCTCTTATGGAAGAAAAGACCCTTCCTTCTATCATAGAAGCTCCCACGCTTGAGCTCAAGCCCTTTCCTGAGCACTTGAAATATGCATTCCTTGGAAAGAATAACACTTTACCTATCATTATTGCTTCTAATCTAACCAAGGCACAATATAGCCAATTAGTGCAGGTTCCTTGGGCCAACAAGCAAGCCATTAGGTGGAGAATTGCTGACATCAAAGGGATAAGCCCTTCCAAGTGAAGGAGGTAGTAAAAAAAGGAAGTCCTCAAGCTTTTGGATGCGGAAATCAACTACCCCACCTCAGATTCCAAGTGGGTAAGTCCAGTCCAAGTGGTGCCAAAAAAGAGTGGCATCACAGTCATCAAGAATGAGCAGGATGAGCTTGTCCAAAGAGTTCAAACGGGTTGGAGAGTATGTATAGATTATAGGAAGCTTAATTCTACTACTTGCAAAAATTACTTTCCATTACCTTTTATTGATCAAATGCTTGAAAGACTTGCAAGTCACTCTCACTTTTGTTTCTTAGATGGCTATTCAGGATACAATCAAATTGCCATAGCACCTGAGGATCTAGAGAAGACAACCTTCACATGCCCCTATGGCACTTTTGCCTATAGGAGAATGCCCTTTGGCCTTTGCAATGCATCTACCACCTTTCAAAGAAGCATGATGAGCATATTGTTAGACATGGTGGAGGACATCATTGAGGTATTTATGGATTATTTTTTCTGTTTTTAGAAATTCCTTTGATATATGCCTAACCAACTTATCTAGAGTGCTTGAGAGATGTAGGGAGTCAAATCTGCTCTTAAATTGGGAAAAATGTCACTTCTTGGTCCAACAAGACATTGTGCCTGGCCATGTCATATCAAGCCATGGCATTGAGGTAGACAAGGCTAAGATTGACGTCATTAGTGGTCTACCTAATCCCACTTCAATGAAGGAAGTGAGATCCATCTTAGGGAATGCAGGACTCTATAGGAGATTCATCAAGGATTTTTCCAAGATCACAAGGCCCTTGTGCAATCTGCTCGCCAATGATGCACCATTTCACTTCAATAAGGATTGCAGTGAATCCTTTGAAGTCCTCAAAGACAAGCTCACGGCTGCCCCTATTAGCATGCTACCAAGATGGAACCTGCCCTTTGAGCTCATGTGTGATGCCTTAAACTAAGCCATTGCGGCAGTCTTAGGCCAAAGAATAGACAAGTTGCCCCATGTTATTTACTATGCAAGTACGAATTAAAATGATGCTCAACTTAACTATTCTACTACTGAAAAGGAACTTTTAGCTGTAATCTTTGCATTAGAAAAGTTTAGGTCATATTTGCTTCAAACAAGGGTTATTATTGTTTAGACATTATTTATACATCATTTTGATGTCATTTAGTGCCCTTTTTCATGTATTTTGATTAATATTGTGATAACCATAGTAGAAAATGATGCTCTTGTGAGACATGTGTAGGAAAGAAAGCTAGCTTAATTATGAGAATACAGGAAAAATAATGGTTCAAATCGGAGTTCAAATGAAGGAGATGTCCTCAATTCAATATCGGGTCCTGAGAAAGGCCATGGTGCACCCTTGCGCCCTATTTAGGGCGTAGGACCAAGAACCTCGAATCATGCCATGAGGCTTCTAAATCCATGTCTGAGGACCAGCAGATCAAGCCTCAAATGAGCCAGGGTGCATGCCAAGACGTGTCCCTGACATGTCTCAAGGATACTCCATCTGCGCCCTAATCCAAGAAATGCACAAATGAGCTAGGGAGCGTCTACAGAGCTCCCAGCCAAGTCCCAATCATGTCCCCTGACACGCCTCAAGTTTCAGGTTCCAAGCGTGTTCCTTCAAGGTGCCAGAGAGGAGACAACCATCGGTAGAGCCTGATCTGCCAGAAGACATGTCCCGTGACATGTTGATTTAGGCCAAATAGGACATGACTTGGAACTCGATGGAACCAAGTCAGACACCACCCAGAAGTACACTTCTAAACACCCATCTAAGCTAATGCAATCATGTTTCTCGCCCAGAACTTCCAATGTCGGTGCGCCCTAGAAGACCTCGGTAGTGCCTTAAATTGAGCTAAATTAGGCCATTTAGTCCCCGACTAGCTTTTGAGCAGGACAAAGCTTAAGACCATGCTAGATACATCATATGGAAATGAAGCGCATGGTTTGTCCCAGCTGCATTGGTCAATGACCTGCTGTGTCTTTAACAAGTCCAAGAATGAGGTCCTAGGAATCAAGGTTGTGCCAGCCGTGTCAAGAAGATCCCAAAAAGTTTCCAGCCATGCTTTGCTATCCAACAACGTCTCAGACAGTTCCAAAATATTTCTTGGCGCATCAGAATTCCCTGGGCTACATGGAGATTTCTTGCCGCCTAAGAAAATCCTAGATTTTAGGACTTTGTCCTTGCTGAGCTAGGAAATCTGTTTTAGCGTTCAATTAAGGGTCTTTTGGTCTTTGTAATTGAGTTTTAAGTCCTAGGTTTTAGAGGAAGCCAGAGGGACTATTTATGTTGGCCTTTAACTTAGAGTTCCAACCTTTAGCCGCATTACATTGTAATTTAGTTTCTCAATTCAGAGACTTTAATTTTCTGCTTGTGAGATAGTTTTGCGTGAGAAGTGGAGGAACGAGCCCTGGCATGGTCTTCTGTTGTGTCTCATCCTCAATAATCTCCTTTGTATCTCTACTTTTATTGCTTTTACATTATGAATTCAATTATGTTTGTTTCAATTCCAATCATGCGTGAGTAGTCTCTTTGAGGATTAGGGCTGCTTGAAGCCCTAGCCATGTTATTTCGTTAATTAGATTTTGGCTCTTGATTTTGATTCCTATGCATGCAGAATAATTCTGATTGCTGCTTAAACTACCATTCTTTTATGTTTATGAGATTAGCTACCTTGTTTGCATAAATTATTGATGGAATTGCTTGAGTGACCGTCATATCATCCTACTCACTAGCATCAAGAGGTTGAGGTTAAGAAACAATCTTGTAATCGGAATTCATGACAACCTAGGATTGCATGCCTCTTTTCTAGGCTAGTGTGGTGTCATTAAATTCTCTTTACACTTCATGCATCATCTTAAATGGTAGGTGATAGACATTCTAGGCAAGTGCCAATCGTGTCCCCTGACACGCCACAAGTTCCAGGATCCAGGCGTGTTCCTCCGAGTTGCCAGAGACGAGACAGCCAGCGGTAGTGCCTGGTCTGCCAGAAGACATGTCCCTTGACATGCTTATTTAGGCCAAATAGGACATGACTTCGAACTCGATGGAACCAAGTGAGACACCACCCAGAAGTACACTTCTAAACGCCCATCTACGCTAATGCAATCGTGTGTCTCACCCTGAACTGCCAATGGCGGTGCGCCCTAGAAGAACTCGGTTGTGCCTGAAATTGTGCTAAATGGGGCCATTGAGTTTTTCTAGGCTAGTGTGGTTTCAATAAATTCTCTTAGTACTTCATGCATCATCTTAACTGGTGAGTGATAGGCATTCTAGGCATATGCCCTATTTAGGACATGCTAAGTAAGAGAGAATAATATATGTGTAGTGTACCAACGCCAGGACCTAGGCATGGGCACCTAATTCAGAGGTTGCATAAATCTGGTTAAGAGCTATAATTGGTTAGGGTGGATAATGAGCCTTAATTCAACTACGTTAATTCATTCAATTATCATCTTTAATTCTGTTTTTGTTATCTCTTGCGTTTCTATTAGTTGTCTTTAATTTTGGAATCCAAGTCATCTAGATAGTTTGAGTCTTAGTTTAGTTTTTTATTGCGTTCTTTATAGTTTTGTTGAGTCTTCACTGAGTTGATTAAGTCTAACTTGAATTAGACATAACGTTGATACATAGTCTCTACAGGATCGACCCTTGCTCTGTTGCTATACTATCTTCTGATTTGTTCGCTTGCAAGGTTTTAACTGTTAAGAATAGATTGCATTATTTTGTCTTCTATTTTCACCAACAATTGGTACTGTTGCCGAGGACTTGTCCCTCAATGGTGTCCAAGTAGTTTAGCTTGTTTAACTCAGTTTCTTTTGTTCTCTATATTTTACGTACTCACCGTTTATGTCATCTGGAGGCTCTGTCAAAGGGTCTATACACGGGTCTTCCTTGCCTTCATCTGCATCATCATCAGTACACGGCTCTCCATAGCCAACACCACCATAATCTCCACCAAGGATGGCAGGTCGTGACATCATCCCTACACCACCACCACCAGTCCTATGGTTTTTGAAGGAGTATGTCACTCCACATGTATCCGAAGATCAGTTTCCTATCGTTTTTCCACCCCCTACTGTGGAAAACTTCGACTTTAGTCAGCAACCATACACATGCTCCTTAAATTCCGTGGATTATCCGAAGAGGATCCTCATCTACATATCAAGGAATTCATGGAGGTGTGCTCAACATTGAGGATAAATGGCATGACAGAGGCAGAAATTGGATTGAGACTATTTCACTTCAGTCTCAAGGACATAACCAATGCAGGGTTTCGCTCTTTGGCCTCTGCGTCTATCACATCCGGAAGAGACTTGTCCTCCAAGTTTCTCACCCAATACTATCCTGTGGCCAAGACAAACAAATTGAAAAGTGAGATTATGGACCCACGGCCAACAGAGGATGAGTCCTTTTATGAGTTCTGGGAGAGGTTTAATCAACTTATTCAATCATGTCCTCACCATAACATCGATGACTACCACCTCATGTTGTACTTCTATGGGGGACTGAAGAACAGTGACAATGTGATGGTGAACTCTCAATCTAAAGGAGTTCTAGAGAGCACAGTCAAGCAGGCTAGGGAGGCTTTTGAGAGTATTGCTCAATGGGAGAAGCAATTCAGTTATAGGGGACATCAACCCAAAACTCTTGGAGGAGTAAGCAGGGGAAAGGATGACACCATTACCCAACTCACAATAATGGTGAAGCAGTTGTATAATGAAAAAGCAAAGGGTGTCCATGTGTGTGATGTATGTTCTGTTCAGGGGTATAGCTCTCAAGAGTGCCCAATGGTTGAAGAAGCCAACATGGTGGGAGGCTTCAATGGAAACCCACGGCCTAAGAATGATCCCTATTCCAGTAAATACAACCCATGGTGGAAGAACCATCCTAACTTTCGATGGGGTACCAATAAAAACATTCATAACCCGCCACCTGGATTCCACAATCAAGGCGTGGCTGCCCCAACCCCAAACCAAGCACCACCGCAACTCCAGGCCCCTCACACTCAAGGGAGTGAACCATAGGCAGATGCCATGCTCAAAACCCAAAACATGCTCCAAACCTTGACTCAGCAAACGGTGGCTCGTCAACATCAAACCACAACTCATCGACAAAAGACTAACAAGGCCATTGTCAACTTGGATCATCATATGGGCTAGCTTGCAACCCAACTAAGTCAGAGAGAACAAGGCCAGTTACAAAGCCAAGTAATGGTCAACCCTAGGGGATTCTAGAACCCCACGACCAATGCTATCACATTGAGGAGTGGCACTAAGCTCCAAGGCCTGCAATATGTCCCCTATACAGTTGAGAGTGACATATCAGATGACGAAGAAGCCTAGGTTGAACCTCTGCCACAAGGCATGTCAAAAACTGCATCGCAGGTTATCCCGTGGGACATCATCTTGACCTTGCCACATGACCAAATTAGGGCCCAAAATGAGCCCTTGGACTTACCGTTGCAGGACACGCTTCAAATAGCCCTACCGAGACACAGAACCGAGAACCATGCCCTATTTCAAGACTCGGTTCCTCAACCGTAGTCAAGAAATGCCTCGGCTACTCCAGGAAGGACATGGCCACTGCAGTCGCAGGACACGCTGCGTGATGGCACATGACACATCCTGGGACATGTCCCAGCCAAGCTATGGTCAACCACTGTAGGGTACCAGGCCACGCCTGGCATGCTAGTTTAGGACCCGATAGGTCCTTAGCACCTTAAAACGAGGACACCGCGCATGTCTCAGGACAAGGGCCTAGTTTTGGACCAACCTAAACTTTCTAACTATATCACTCCTAATTCAACTAATAAAGTTCATTTTGATTCCAATTATGATGTTGTAATACCTTTTCCTCGCAGGTTTCAGAATAAAAAGAATGAAGAATTTGAAGAAGCCATCATTAGCATGCTGTAGAAATTGCAAATCACTTTGGCATTCCACAAGTTGGTCAAGCACATGCCAATCTTTCTTTGCTAAGCTTATCAAACACTTGGTAGCTGGTAAATGGCGTTTTAGCTCAAATGACATCATCGACATTGCCAAGGCTTTCTTTGCTGCCCTTTTGCGCAGGCCCCTCAAAATCAATGACCCCGGTCCTCCAACACTTCCATGTGTCATCAATTCCAAAAGGTTTGATCATTGCTAATGTGGCTCAGGTGCATCGGTGAGTATAATGCCTTTTTATAGCTATAAATCACTCAATTTAGGAGAACTGAAACCCACTCACCTATGTGTTAGATTAGCTAATCTAATGGGAGTTCTTAAGGATGTGCTTGTACAAATAGGGGACAGTTGCATCCCAATAGATTTTTACATTATGAAGATGGATAGGATGGATCAAAATGGGGAGCCATCACTGATTTTTGGCCGGCCCCTATTGGCAACGGCTGAATGCATGATAGACATGAAGAATGGCCATGTTTCCATCAAAGTGTTGGATCAATTAAGAACTTTCTCTATCCATGATGCAATTCAATATCATACTGAACCTATTGTTGATTTTCCTTTAAACATGTTGGATATCTTATTGCAGAAAACTATTGCTAAATCATGCCTTGTAGATCCATTAGAGAAGGCCCTCCTGGACACAACACCCATAGAAGAACAGCATGATGAGTGCGTGACAGAACAGCTTCTTCACCTCAATGATGTGCCTGTGCACCAATGGACCAAACAACCTATCTTTGAGGATCTACCCCTCACGGCCAAACAGACTCTGCCCGCAATCATTCAAACTCTTTCGGTTATTATTTCTGCTAACCTTAATGCTATGGAAAAGGATGAGTTGGCACAGGTTTTGAAGGCCAATCAAACTGCAATTGGATGGACCATTGCAGACATCAAAATAATTAGCCCCTCAAAGTGCATGCACAGGATTCTACTTGAAGAGGATGCCAAGCCAACACGAGAGGGACAAGAGAAGGCTCAACCTACCAATGAAGGAAGTGGTGAAGAAAGTGGTACTCAAGCTTTTAGATGTTGGAGTCATCTATCCAATTTCTGACTCAAAGTGGGTAAGCCCTGTTAAGGTGGTTCCTAAAAAAAGTGGAATCACAGTGGTTAAAAATGAACATGATGAGTTAGTGCACTAGCAGGTTCAAACAGGGTGGAGAGTATGTATTGACTATAGGAAGTTAAACTCCACAACTAGAAAATATCACTTTACTTTTATTGACCAAATGTTTGAGCGTCATGTAGGACATTCTCATTATTGTTTTCTAGATGGCTATTCAGGGTACAATCTGACTGCAATTGCCCCGGAGGACCAGGAGAAGACAATTTCACATGCCCCTATGGCACTTTTTCCTATAGGAGGATGGCCCATTGGACTATGCAATGCACCATCCATATATGGTTGAGGACATTATTGAAGTTTTTATGGATGATTTTTCTGTATTTGGTCATTTGTTTAAGCTTTGTTTATCTAATCTATCTCGAGTGTTGGAAAGTTGTAGGGAAAGAAATCCGGTGCTCAATTGGGAGAAGTCCCATTTCACAACAAGGGATTATCTTGGGCCCTGTGATTTCAGGACATGGCCTTGAAGTGGACAAAGCCAAGCTTGACATTGTAGACCAGTTACCATAGCCTACATCAGTCAAAGAGGTAAAGATCGTTCTTGGGACACGCTGGATTCTACAGGAGGTTCATCAAGGACCTTTTATAAATAACAAGACCACTATGCAATCTCCTAGCCAAGGATGTCATGTTTGATTTCAACAAGGAATGCTATGAGGCATTCAATTTCCTCAAGGCTAAGCTCACGACCTCACCCATTATCATGCCTCCCAATTGAGACCTGCCATTCAAGCTCATGTGTGATGCATCCGACTATGCAGTAGGAGCAATCATGGGCCAAAGGGTGAACAAGTTGCCTAATGTCATCTATTATGCAAGCATGACCCTCAATGATGCTCAACTGAATTACTCCACCACAGAGAAGGAGCTCTTAGCTGTAGAAAATTTTAGATCTTATTTAATTCAAACTAAAGTGATTGTTTACACTGATCATGCACCTTTAAAGTATCTGCTCTCCTAGAAGGAAGCTAAGTCGAGGCTACTGCGTTGGATGCTGCTCCTACAGGAATTTGACTTGGAAATCAAGGATAAGAAAGGGAGTGAAAATGTTGTGGCAAACCATTTGAGCAGCCTGATCCACAGCTCTACTAAGGAAGTTGATCAACCGCCACTCTCAGACACATTCCCTAATGAACAGCTCTTTTCCTTGCGTATCATTGATCCATGGTATGCTTACATAATTAACTATCTTGTCACTCAACGTGTGCCCTCTTCCTTGAATAGATTTCAAAAGGACAAGCTTGTCAAACAAGCCAAATACTACGTTTGGGATGAGCCATACCTCTGGAAACATTGTTCAAACCATATTATTTGAAGATGTATTCATGAAGATGAGATTAGGTCAATTCTAAATTTCCACCATGGTTTGGCGTGTGGAGGGTACTTTTGTAACAACCCACCCCCACTCGTAAGCCTTACGGGATGGCCATTGTTATGGCCGCCGGCCTCCAACCAGCGCAGCCCAAGGTTCACCACCTTTAACAGTGGAATCTTACCTTCACAAAGGTATTGTTATGCTTGCCATATTCGGTCCCACTCGCATGCAGCCTTATCGGGAGTCGAACCATGGACCAAGCCTTTTATTCCTCTCAAGGAGGTGAGAGTGGGGGTGCGTTGTTACAACTTTGGTGCCAAGAACACTGCACTTAAGGTACTACAATCTGAATTCTATTGGCCTACCTTATTTAAAGATACTCATGAGTTCATCCTCACCTGTGATAAATGCCAAAAGCAAGGTAATATAGGCCCTAGGAATCAAATGCCGTTGCACCCTATTCTTGTTGTAGAAATATTTGATGTGTGGGGCATTGATTTCATGGGCCAATTTCCCCATTCCCATGGTTTTCTTTACATATTGCTTGATGTTGACAATGTCTCAAAGTGGGTGGAAGCCATCCCCACTCGTACTAATGATTCCAAAGTAATGGTCAGTTTCAAATAGGAACACATCTTAGCACGCTTTGGCGCACCTAGACCCATACTCAGTGATGGGGGCACTCACTTCTGCAACTGTTCTTTTGATGCCCTGCTGCAGAAGTATGGGGTTACTCATAGAGTTGCCACGCCCTACCACCCTCAAACTAGTGGTCAGGTTGATATCTCAAACCGTGAGGTGAAAGCCATCCTGGAGAAAACTGTGAGCCCTACGAGGAAGGACTGGTCCCTGCGGTTAAATGATGCTCTGTGGGCTTATAGGATGGCATAAAAAACTCCCATTGGCATGTCTCAATTCAGATTTGTCTACGGGAAGGGTTGTCATTTACCGGTCGAGTTGGAGCATAAAGCCTTTTGCGCCATTAAGAAGATGAACATGAATGAAGATTACGATGGAATTCATAGAAAGCTTGAGCTAAATAAATTAGATGAGCTAAGGAATGAGGCATATGATAGTGCACGAATTTACAAAGAAAAGACGAAAGCTTTTCATGACAAGCACATCCAACCCAAGGACTTTCAAATCGGACAGAAAGTCCTCCTCTTTGATTCTCGGCTCAAACTCTTCCCAGGTAAGTTGTGTTCACGATGGATTGGACCATTTATTGTTACTAACATTTTCCCTCATGGTATGGTTGAAATCCAGCACCCGGTTAGACATGATCCGTTCAAGGTGAATGGCCATCGCCTCAAGCATTACTGCGAGGCCCTCACCAATCCAACTCCTGATGTTCTTGCAACTCAGCTTGCGCCAACTGCATAGCTAGCCAGCCCCGTCTTTCCCAAACGTTAAATAAAGTGCTCCTAGGAGGGAACCTAACCCTGGTTTGTGTTTCTCTCTTCCTTTACTATTTCTGCCCTTTCTATCTCTCGAAACCTTTATTCTGTCGTCACACTTCTTGTTTATCACATTGAGGACAATGTTCAGTTTAGGTTTGGGGGTGTGGATTTAAAATTTTGCATATAGAAACATCTAGGTTCAGGGGTAACACACGGCCTGGAAGTTTTAAGTTCAGTTTCAAGTTAAGTGTTAGTTTAAGTAATACTAATGATAGTATTATAACCTGTTAATATGGACGTACATGCTAAGTTAACTATCTTTGTTTAAGAGTCATGTCATAGTCAGTAAGTTAAACTACACTTCACAATGCCATGTTTTAAGTGATTAAGTGAACAAAACGACTGAATTTGAGTGAACCTTAGAAAATTAGTGGAGAATACCCTGTGAGATTTTTTATCCCAATTGCCATCATTTTTTAGGGATATACTTGTTTCTACTCTTAAACACTCTTCACTTTTGTTCATAACTGTTGATCTCATTGCATTGGATTTTAAAGAACTAACATCATGTAGATACTCTTGATTTAATGTGTGGTTTTCCATAAGAAGTGATGTAGACTATGTGTGCTTAACCTCTAAAGGCCTTATTCTACCCTATTGCATGCTCCCTAAGCCAACTTTGAAGCCAAACACTCAGCCTTGTCTTTCATCACCCAAGGTATAACCTAACCAAAATACTTAGCCATTCATCAAAGCCATGCCCTATAACCTAAGTTTGTGCTAAGGTTGCCCTAAATGAGATTCATGGTGAGAATGAGAAGTGAAAGAAACTACTGCCCAATTCCATAGATAGTGGCGTTTTTATCAGAAGTTCAAAGTTCAAAGGTTTCAAGGAGTGAAAAGCTCTACAAATGACAAGCTACATGAAAGTTTGAGGAAATCATTGCATGATCTTGGTTCAATTCAATTCAAAAGAAAAAGAAAAAATAATAAATAAAACAAACGAAAGTAGAAAAGACGTTGAAAAATAAGGAAAAAAAAAGAGATAAACAAAGTGAATTGAGCCAAGTGAGCCAAATACCTCAAAATAAGTCATCAAGAAGGTACAATGTCGTGGGCCCTAAGCAAGGGTTTAGTTCATAAAGTTCTAAGTTCAAGTCATGACTTTCATGCCTTGGCGCAACTCAGGTTCTTTGAATCCCAATCCTTCCTTTCTAACCCCTAAGCTTAGCCCCATTACAACTTGAAATGGAAGGCCTAACTGATCTTTTGGACAATCATGCTAAGGATTAAGGTACGTATCTATGTTCTCAAAATTCAATTCCTTTCATGAGATCCTTACTTTCATAAAGGGCTACTCTTCATTAATACTCATATGTGATTAAACATGAATTCCATAACGTAAACTCATCACATATGCTTGAAAAGAGTGAAAGCCTAGGATTCTTGTGTGAATTGAGGGTTACCTAGTGAGGATTAGAGTCAAGTTGAAATCTTTCTAAGTTACTTAGATGAAGTTGTTTTATTATCACTTGAAATGTTGGCACTCATACACTTAACACATGACACTCACAGCTATGGCGCCTCTATTAGTTCTGCAATGCCGGTATACTGACTTTGATTACTATGAGCTTGTTAAAGGTATTGTGTCTAGCATCTTAGTTGTCTAAGTAAAATGTTTATGGGTATCGTAACTAGTAAACCCTCAAGAGACAAAACTCCTCCTACTAGGAACACCTAGGGGTTCAAATGATTTATCCTTAACTATGATCGTGTCCTTTCATTTTTGTTTAGTTTGATTTCCTTTGTTTTGCTCAGGGACTAGCAAAAGATAGGTTTGGGGGTATTTGTTAAGTCATTATTTATACATCATTTGGATGTCATTTAGTGCCCTTTTTCATGTCTTTATTTTGTGCCAACCATAGTAGAAAGTGATGCTCTTGTGGAGACATGTGCAGGCTTTAGAAAGATAGCTTAATTCTAAGAAAACATGAAAAAGAATGGCTCAAATCGGAGTTCAAATAAAGGAGATGTGCTGGATTCAATATCGGGTCCTGAGAAAGGCCCTGGTGCACCCTTGCGCCATTTTTAGGGCGTAGGACCAAGAACCTCAAATCAACCCATGCGGGTCCTAAATCCATGTCTAAGGACCAGCAGATCAAGCCCCTAATGAGCCAAGGTGCATGCCAAGACGTGTCCCTGACAATTCTCAAGGATACTACATATGCGCCCTAATCCAAGACAAGCCCAGGCGAGTCATGGCGCGTCTTCAGAGCTCTCAGCCAAGTCGCAATTGTGTCCCTTGACACGCCTCAAGTTCTAGGTTCCAAGAATGTTCCTCCGAGGTGCCAGAGACGAGACAGCTAGTGGTAGGGCATGGTCAGCTAGAAGACATGACCCGTGACATGCTAATTTAGGCCAAATAGGACATGACTTGGAACTCGAGGGAACCAAGTGAGACACCACCCAGAAGTACACTTCTAAACACCCATCTAAGCTAATGCAATCGTGTGTCTCACCTAGAACTTCCAATAGCGGTGCGCCCTAGAAGACCTCGATTGCACCTTAAATTGAGCTAAATTGAGCCATTGAGTTCTCGACGAGCTTTTGAGTAGGACAAAGCATAGGACCATGCTAGATACATAATAAGGAAGTGAAGTACTTGGTTTTTCCCAGCTGCATTGGTCAATGACCTGCTGTGTCCTTAACAAGTCCAAGAATGAGGTCCTAGGAGTCAAGGTTGTGCTAGCCGTGTCAAGAAGATCCAAGAAAGTTTCCAGCCATGCTTTCCTGTCCAAGAACGTCTCAGAAAGTTCCAGAATATTTCTTGACGCATTAGAATTCTCGGGGCTACGTGGAGATTGCTTGATGCCTAAGAAAATCCTAGATTTTAAGACGTTGTCCCTACTGAGCTAGGAAATCTTTTTTAGCGTTTAATTAAGGGTCTTTTGGTCTTTGTAATTGTGTTTTAAGTCCTAGTTTTTAGCGGAAGCCATATGGACTATTTATGCTAGCCTATAGCGCAAGTTTAGGTTTCCAACCTTCAGCTACATTACATTGTAATTCAGTTTTTCAATTCAGACACTTCAGTTTTCTGCTTGTGAGAGAGTTGTGCGTGAGAAATGGAGGAACAAGCCCTGGCCTGGTCTTTTGCTGTGCTTCATCCTCAATAATCTCCTTTGTATCTTTACTTTTATTGCTTTTACATTATGAATTCAAATATTTTTGTTTCAATTCCAATCCTGCTTGAGTAGTCTATTTTAGGATTAGGGCTGCTTGAAGCACTTGCCATGTTAGTTCGTTAATTAGATTTTGGCTCTTCTAGGCTAGTGTGGTGTCATTAAATTCTCTTTGTACTTCATGCATCATCTTACAAGCAGCCCTAATCTAATTAACGAACTAACATGGCTAGGGCTTCAAGCAGCCCTAATCCTAAAACGACTACTCACGCATAATAGAAAGTAAAGACATAACTTAAATTCTTAATTAAAATCGCAATGAAATAAAAGCTAAAAGTAAAGAGTAAAGTGAAAGACAATGATGGACAATGGTGCACAGTAGAGACATGGCATGGCCTTCCTCTCCAAGCTCCACGCCCAAAAGCTTCAGAAAATAAAAACTGTTTAACTTTGAAACTGAATTACAATGAATATATGCGGCTACAGTTCTCCAAAAAGTCACTCACCCGTGAGCTTAGGGCCCCTATTTATAGGGTACCTAGTCCCCTAGATTTTAGGAGACTAATCAGGATAGAAATCCAATTACAAACTGACTTCACCCTGCTGTCCTAGTTAGGTTAGAAGAACAAAAAGCAATCCTTTTAGAACAATGATTATAACTTCTACACAGAAAAGACATAGAATCAGTCTTCCGAGCTTCCTTCCATGCCAAGGCAGTGTCTGAGAACCTTCCAGGGCTGCTTGGACATCAAGTAATGGACTGGGCCAAGCCTTGCACATTCAGAGCAGATCTGGACCTTAATTAGGCACTTTTGGGCCTTTTAAAGACTTGATAAAACGTGTGCATGTTCTAGGCCTTAGGAATTGAGTCTAGCCACGTCCATATAGTCCACTTTGATGATTCATAACCCAGGATCCCTCAAAATACTGGTGGAAAGTAGAGATCGCAAAACTGCACCCTAATTAGGGCGCAGTCTGAGTCTGCGACGCGCCTCGGGACACGATGTGGACATGAGCGTGGCGTGGTCTGGACATCACCCAACGCCTGTACTGGAAGTGCGTTGTTGAAGAAAACCTGTTGCTTGTTAGAAGCGCACTAGGCCCTTAGTTGGTACCTCGGGACATGGCCTTCATCGCAGAGGTCTAAAAGAGTGCACCGCTACGACATGGTTAGGGTGGGGACACATCCTGGGTCTTGGCGGGGACACGTCCTGGGTCTCGAGTTGGGCGTACTAGGGACATGGATCTGGAACTGGATAAGGGCATGATTAGGACGCGGACACGCCAGGGACGCGCCTGGCACATATCTTGGGACTCAGTTTTCAACTAACGATAACTTCTTCGTTATAACTCCGAATTGAGTCCTTCTTGCATTCTTCTCAAAATTCATCTATCTTTCCAAATCTGTACAAGTCTCAAAAGATTGATCATTTTCTCTTATTGATGGCACGAAATCATTCAAAACACATGTAAGAGAGGTACTTACAGACATCAAAATTATGCTTAAATAATGACCGAACAACTATCTTCTTATTTGTACGCTTGCAAAGTTTTAATTGTTAAGAATAGATTGCATTATTTTGTCTTCTATATTTACCAACAATTATCTATATGACCATGCAGCTCTTAAATACCTTCTCAACAAAAAAGATGCCAAACCAAGGCTCATTAGATGGATGCTGTTGCTACAAGAGTTTGATCTTGTGATCAAAGACAAGAAAGGAAGTGAGAATGTGGTAGCTGACCATTTGAGCAGAATCATCCATAGGTCCAATGAGGAAGTGAACCAACTTCCACTCCAAGAGAGCTTACCTGATGAGTAGGTCTTTCACCTCAAAACCTTTTTCCCATGGTATTCTGACATTATCAATTATCTTGCCACAAACTTGATTCCTTCTCATTTGTCTAGGTTTCAAAGGGACAAGCTTGTCAAGCAAGATAAGTATTACATATGGGATGAGCCTTATCTTTGGAAACATTGCACTAATCAGCTAATCATGAGGTGCATCCCAGAAATTGAGGTCAAGTCCGTCTTGGACTTATGCCACAACAAGGTATGTGGAGGCCAATTTGATGCCAAGAAGACATCCCTCAAGGTCCTCCAATGCGGCTTCTATTGGCCAACCATCTTCAAGGATGCACATGAGCATGTCATCACATGTGACAAGTTCCAAAGACAAGGTAATATCGTCCCTAGAGATCAAATACCCCTAAACCCTATTCTAGTTGTTGAACTCTTTGATGTTTGGGGTACTGATTTCATGGGACCCTTCCCTAGCTCATTTGGTTTTCTTTTCATTCTACTTGCTGTTGATTATGTTTCTAAATTCGTGGAAGCAATTCCAACCAAAACTAATGATTCCAAAGTGGTTTGTAGTTTCATTCAATCTAACATCTTGTCAAGGTTTGGCAAACCACGGGCCATCATTAGTGATGGTGGCTCACACTTTTGCAACAAGTACTTTGAGGCACTCATGAGGAAGTATGGAGTCACACATAGAATCTCAACTCCATGCCATCCTCAAACTAGTGGCCAAGTTGAGATATCAAACTGTGAGTTTAAGGCAATCCTTGAAAAGATTGTGGGACCATCGAGGAAGGATTGGTCCAATAGGCTCAATGATTCCCTTTGGGCATACAAAATTGCTTTCAAAACACCTATTGGTATGTCCCCATTACGGTTTGTCTATGGCAAAGGATGACATTTACCTGTGGAGTTAGAACACAAGGCCTTTTGGCCCATCAAACGTGTCAATATGAACATGGATGAGGTAGGCCATAACCGTAAGCTTCAATTGCAAGAGCTTGAGGAACTAAGGAATGAAGCCTATGAGAGCTCAAGGATCTACAAAGAAAAGTCCAAGGCCTACCATGATAAGCACTTGGTTCGTTAGGCCTTTCAAGTAGGACAAAAGGTCCTATTATTCAACTCATGACTAAGGCTCTTCCTTGGGAAGCTCAGATCTCGCTGGCAAGGCCCTATATAGTGCACAAGATCCTACCTCATGGGGTCATGGAAATCAAGCATGAAAAGTCAAGCCTTCAATTGAAATTCAATGGCCATAGGTTAAAACCTTATTTTGATGCTTGCTAGGAGTTGCCAGCACAAGTTCTGTTCCTGGCCATGCCACACCTTACTTGACTTGCATGGCACGTCTTGCCTAGACGTTAAATCCAGCGCTCCTAGGAGGCAACCTAGCCCTGGTTTGAGATCCCATCCTTATCTACATGTTTTCTGTTTTGTTATGCCTATTTTCTTTTTCTCTTAGTATTTTAACTTATTAACCATTGAGGACAATGTTTAGTTTAGGTTTGGGGGTGTAGATAAAAAAATTTCAACATTTAGGGTTGGGGGTACACGGCTAGGTACATAGTACTTTTCTTGTTAATAAGTAACATTTGTTGAATGAATCATTAGTGCCTTACTAGAGCCAGGCCATGCTTAAGTTTGTGCCTTATCTTTACACTTAATGCCTAACTTCAAGAAATTAAACTAAATGAAGACTTTGTTTAAGTGGACCCTAGAAAATTAGTGGAGACTACTCTATGTGAGATTTTGAGCCTAATGCCTTTCTTTTTGAGAGATTCACTTTGTTCTACTCTTAAACACTATCAATTCTTCCTATATTGCTTGATCTCATTACTATTACTTTGCATTGGATTTTAAAGAACTAACATCTTATGTAGAGGATCTTGGTTCTAAGCTGCATAAACCATAAGAAGTGATGTAGGCTATGTGTGTTTAAACCTTTAAAAGCCATATATGTTCATCTGCATGCTCCCTTACCCAACTTTGAAGCCAAACACTTAAACCTTTCTTTCATCACCCAAATCATAACCAAGCCCTAGAAAGTGAGCCCTCAATCTTTGCCATCCCCTATAGCTTAGGTTCTGACAAGGCTGTGCCAAATGGAGTTCATGATGTGGAACGGAAAGATAAGCCTCAAGTATTCAAAATCAGAGACCAATCAAGAAGTTTCTGAAAGACATATCTCGGCCAAAGGTGCCAAAGTACAATTTTGAAGTTAAGGGGAATGTCTTAGACATCCCAAGTGATCAAAGTCCTACCTTGGACAAAAAACACAATGTTGTAAGTCATTGCATGATCTTGGCTTAGTTTGAGAAAAAAAATGTGAAAACGAAAAAAAAAAAAAAAAGGAAAAAAAGAAACAAGACAAAGAATAAGCTAAGCCAAGTGAGCCAAAGAGAATAAGAGTCACAGATTATCATCATTTAAATAAATCAGGCTACAAAACTTGAAGCCATTGCAGAAAACACCAATGTCTAGCAGTGGGATTCTAAGTTGTTCAATAAGAAAAATCAAGTTCCAAGTCATGCTACTTCATGCCTTGTCCTAATTTAAGTTTTTGAATCCTTTCCCTTCTTCTTAAACCCTTTAAGACTAGCCCAAATAAAACCTTTGAATGAAGAAGACTATGTCACCTATCTTAAGCGATTATAACACAAAAGAAAGCGTTAAGTACAAAAGGTATTTAATGACACCATACTATCCCTAGAAAAGTGATGTGCAGTCCTAAGTTGTTATGAGTTGAATTATAGGTAAGATGTAAGCCACTACCCTTGATGCCAAAAAATTACAAGAAGGTGACAAGTCTAACAAGCAATTATTATTCATCGATAGTTCATGCAAACAAGTTAGTCAGACTCATAAACATAAACATAAACATAAATTAAGTACAGTAATTCAAACTATATCCAGCATTCATAGTAATATAAATCAATGGCTAAAATCATAATTAAAAAGAATCACGACTAGAGCTTCAAGAAGCCCTAACCTAAATAAAGAACTAGAAAATAAAAGACAAGTGTTTTTGCTTATAGATAATATTACAAAATGAAATAGGATTGAAATTCCCATGAAATATGGAAAACAAGTGTGAACACACACTTGAAATCCATAAATTAAGGCTTAAAACACGCAGCCAGCTGGAAAAGGGTCAGGGAGAAACGTCGATGGTCAACCACCGAAATATAGAGTAAAAAACAAGGGTCAATGCCTGGTCAAAGGTGCAGGGCTGCGGGGAGGCTCTCTCCGGTGATCTTCAGCCGAAGAGGGCTGTGGACTTCAGCGCACGTGCGCCAAAGTAGGTTATAAGGATCGGTGAAAAGTAGCCGAACGTCCAGAAGGGCTGTTTTGATTTGGACTGTGTGGGCCCCACTGAATGGATTTGTATAATTGATGGGCATTCTTCTTTTCTTCATAATTTCTTCGTTACAAGTTCGATTAAAATGATTCTTTCGCTCAAATTCTCATAATTCCGAGTTCTATCTAATTATGCACATTTCTCACAAATATATTATTTTCTCCAATGGCATAGATTGAAATATTAACAAAATATAAGTAAAAGTGTATTAAATCATAGATAAAATATGTATTAATTACGACCTAACACCAAGCCACCGACTTTTAGCGCTGCCTTAGGGCATGACCAAGATAGCTTGTTGTCCAAGAATGCCAACTGGCATTTCTCACGTTCCAATTGTGATTTCCAGATTCTTAGGGACTAGTCATCCGTTTACAACTGTAATAGGCATTCTAGAGCAATCTAGTATAGGTTTTCACTTCTAATCCTTGTAGGACAAGGTATGACATTTCCTATAAACACTGAGCCTTGTTCACTATTTTAGGGACCACCTTTTTACATGCCACTTAGACACTTTTATTTTCTGTTCTGAGCTATTATCGTGAGTCTTGTTCACAGGGACCAAGTTGTGTTCTTAGAGGATTGCTTGGAGCTGGGCTTGAAGTTGGTCCTTGAGAGTATTATTTGGGTTTAATCTTTCACTTCTTTATTCAATTATTGTTTATGTTTTTCATAATGTGTAGTGAGTAGTTTCTTTTAAGTTAGGGCTGATCTTGAAGCCCTAACCATGGCAACTTCTTAATTTGGTTTGGCGCTTGGTTTGATTGTTGTGTTAACTTGGTAGATTGAGATATTGTGCTAATTGAGACTATTTTGTGCTTTTAAAGATTGATCACTTTTATTTGCATGACTTAATGATGAACTTGCATCAAGGATTATAAGAGAAATAATCTATATCAGAACCCATGACTCGCCTACAGTTGCCGTGTAATCCCTAGGGTTAGTGTAGTGCCATTAAATTCTTTTTGTAATTAATGCTTTCTTTTATGTTTTGGTAGCTTAAGAGAACTATTGTATAATTGATTAGAAGTTTGGTAGCTTAAGGGAACTAAACATACCAAGTAAGAAGGAATGAATGTGTGAGGGTGAGCTTAAGAGACCCCTTGTAGGGGCACTAGACCAAGTAATAAACATGATAATTGAACCTTGTAAACCAAATTAAAAAATGTTGTGGTTAGGTGTGGATAGGGACTGCCTTAACTTTCCCTTTAACTTGATTACAACCTTTGTTATTTACTGTTTTCTTGCATTACAAGTCCTTTACTTTCATAGCATCTTTTTAACGTAAACCCCTCTTTTTTGTCCGTGTCTTATACTTAGAGTCTTTGTATTCTTGTTTTGAGTCTTTTTGTTATTTCCTTGTTTTATTCCAGTGTCAAAACATATCCAATTAGTGTGAGTCTTTGTTTTCTATTTTAAAGTGTCTAGTAACCTAATCGATTGGAAGTTCATCGTTGAGTCAAGTCCTTTTGGGATTCGACCCTTGCTAGTGCTGCTATTCTATCTATTGATAAGTGCACTTGCTAGGATATAATTGTTAAGGATTGTGTGCATTTACTTGTCATACTTTTCTTCCAACTACAACCAAGTCCACCACCATGCCCTAGGATGGTAGACGGCCGTGACATTGTACATCCACCACCACCTCAAGCCCCACGGCTTCTTAAGAAGTATGCCACTCCACATGTGTCAGAAGATCAATTTCCCATCGTTTTCCCTCCTTCCACGATGGAGAACTTTGACCTTAAGTTAGGGACCATACATTTGCTCCCTAAATTCCATGGACTTTCAGGAGAGGATCCTCATCTACACATCAAAGAGTTCGTGGAGGTTTGCACTACATCGAGGATAAACTGCATGAGTGAGGCAAAAATTCGGTTGAGACTATTCCACTTCAGTCTCAAAGACAGAGCCTAGGATTGGTTTCACTCCTTGGCCCCTGCATCTATCACGTCTTGGAGGGACTTGTCATCCAAGTTTCTCACTCAGTACTATCCCGTGGCAAAGACTAAGAAGCTAAAAAGTGAGATCATGGACCCACACCAAGCTGAGGATGAGTCCTTCTATGAGTTCTGGGAGCGTTTTAACCTACAAATTCAAGCATGTCCTCACCAGAACATTGATGATTGTCACTTAATGTTGTATTTCTACGGGGGATTGAAGAACAGTGATAGAGTCATGGTGAACTCCCAATCAAAAGGAGTCCCGGATAGCACAACTAAGGAGGCTAGAGAGGCCTTTGAGAATATTGCTCAAAGGGAAAAACAGTTCAACTATCGAGGTCACCAATCTAGAACTCTAGGAGGACTGAGCAAGGACATGGATGACACCATTGCCCAACTCACGGAAATGAGTTGTGAAATGAGAAAGCTAAGGGCGTGCAAGTATGTGATTTATGCTCAATTTAGGGGGTCCCAAGACTGTCCAATGGTGGAAGAGGCCAACATGGTTGGCAGGTTCAATGAAGGATCAAGGCCTCGAAATAATCCATATTCCAACAACTACAACCCTGGCTGGAGGAATCACCCCAACTTCAGGTGCGGTAACAATTAGAACACTCAGAATCCTGTGCCACCACCTGGATTTCAACATCAACACGTGGCCCCTCAGGTAAATAAGCAAGGATCTTCATCAACTTCCAACGCTGGACCTAAGCGCTTCCTTGGCTCAGAGCACCCAATCCTTCATGCAAGAGACTAGGGGTCGCCTAGCTAGTTTGGAGAATCACATGGGACAGGTTGCCAGTCAGCGGACCCAAAGAGAACCAGGCAGGCTACCTAGTCAGGTTGTGATTAATCCCAGAGAACCCCAAAACCCCACTGCCAATGCAATTACTTTGAGAAGTGGGAGAAGACTTCAAGGTCCTCAATCTACTGCTTATACAGAAGTGAATGAAGTACCAGAGGAGCATGAGGAAGACGTAGGGCGCCGACCAATTTGTGAGTCCCTACTGTGAAATAGGGCATACATTAGACCGCAGAGCCTGCCGCAAATTGAGCCTAAGACAGACGTAGAACCTGCTCTCCAGTTTTTGTCGCAGTACAGTTTTGCCAAGCACTTGGCCATTTTCTGAGCCCTTGGTAGCGCTACAGACCATGTCACAGACCCATAATAGGCCACAGATTAGGGCGCAAGGCCGGCCAAGAGCTGATATAGCAAATCAGCACCAGGTCATGCCTGGATTGTAGTTCTAGGACCCGACTGCACCAAACAGGACAGAACTCTGTCCCATTCCTTATCTAAGCATAAGGACACGGTTTTGGACCAGCATAAAACTTTTGAGCCCAATTCTAACTCTTCTAATTTTTCAGTTCCAAAGCAAACTAAAAGAGTATATTTTGATTTAGATGATGATGTGGTTGTACCTTTCCTCGTAGGTTTCAGAATAAGAATAGAGGGAAAGAAGAGTTTGAAGAGGATCATAAGCATGTTTCAGAAATTGCAAATTACATTGCCATTCCACAAGTTGGTCAAGCACATGCCAATTTTTGCCAAGTTCATCAAGGACTTGGTAGCTAGGAAATGAAGCTTCAGCTCAAGTGACATCATAGACATCCCCAAGGCATGCTCTGCTGCCCTATTGTGCAGGCCACTGAAAGCTGGTGATCTAGGCCCTCCATCACTACCTTGTGTTATCCAATCTAAGAGGTTTGATCATTGTTTATGTGACATTGGAGCATCTATGAGTATAATGCCTTTTCATATCTATAAATCACTCAATTTAGGAGAACTGAAATCAAATCACTTATGTGTTAGATTAGCTAATGCATTTGTTACTAATATAATGGATGTCCTTGAGGATGTACTTGTGCAAATAGGTGATACTTGTATCTTGGAAGATTTCTATATTCTGAAGATGGAGAGGATTGATCAAAATGAGGAGCCACCACTGATTTTTGGCAGGCCCCTCTTGGCCACAGTTGAGTGCATGATAGATGTCAAGAATGGCTATGTTTCCATCAAAGTGTTGGATCAATTGAGAACTTTTTCTATCGATGATGCAATTCAAAATCCTGCTAAACCTATTGTTGATTTTCCTCAGAATATGATGGATATTTTATTGCAGAAAACCATTACTAACTCATGCATTGCAGATCCATTAGAGAAGGCCCTCACTGACACATCCCCAATTGAAGAGCAGCCTGATGAGCACGCAACAGACGAGGTCCTATTCCTCAATGTCGTGCATGTGCACCCAGACCAAACAACCCATATTTGAGGAGTTACCCCACACGACCCAGCAGCAAGCATTGCCATCCAACCTCCAAGCTCCTGAGCTTGAGTTGAAACCATTACCTGAGCACCTCAAATATGCAAACTTAGGTACAAACCAAACTCTTTTGATTATTATTGCTGCTAACCTGAGTGCTGTGGAAGACGATGAGTTAGTGCAGGTCTTGAAGCCAAATCAATCAGCAATAGGCTGGACAATTGTAGACATAAAGGGAATCAACCCTTCTAAGTGCATGCATATAATTCTACTAGAGGATGATGCAAAGCCCTCCAGAGAGGCCTAGAGGAGACGAAAACCGCTCATGATGGAGGTTGCAAAGAAGGAAGTGCTCAAACTGTTAGATGTGAAAATCATCTATCCAATCTCTGATTCCAAATGGGTAAGCCCTGTGCAGGTGGTTCCAAAGAAAAGTGGGATCACAATGGTTAAAAACAATCATGATGAGTTGGTGCCTTAATGAGTTCAGACAGGGAGGAGAGTATGTATAGACTATAGGAAGTTAAATTCCAATACTAGAAAATATCACTTTCCTTTATCCTTTATTAATCAAATGCTTCAGTAACTTGTAGGACATTCTCATTATTGTTTTCTAGATGGATATTCAGGATATAACCATGTTGCAATTGCCCCTAAGGATCAGGATAAGACCACCTTTACATGTCCCAATGGCACTTTTGCTTATAGGAGGATGCTGTTTGGCCTCTGCATGATGAGTATTTGCTTAGACATGGTTGAGGATATTATTGAGATTTTCATGGATGATTTTTTTGTATTTGATCATTCATTTAAACTTTGTTTATCTAATTTGTCTCGAGTTTTGGAAAGATGTAGGGAGAGCAATTTGGAGCTGAACTGGGAAAAGTGCCATTTCATGGTGCTGAACTGGGAAAAGTACGATTTCATGGTGCAACAAGGGATTGTCTTGGGCCATGTGATTTCCTCACGAGGTATTCAGGTGGAAAAAGCTAAATTGGACGTGGTGGACATGCTACCCTACCTAACAACAGTCAAAGATATGAAATCATTCTTGGGGAACACTGGGTTCTACAGGAGATTCAACAAAGACTTCTCCAAAATCACCAAACCATTATGAAATATTCTGGTTAGGGATGTCATGTTTGACTTCACTAAGGAATGTCGTGAGGCATTGAACACTATCAAGGCCAAGCTCATGGCTTCTCCCATCATCATGCCTCCTAACTGGGACCTACCATTCGAACTGATGTGTGATTCCTCGGATTATGTAGTTGGTGCTGTTCTAGGACAAAGAGTGAACAAGATGCCTCATGTCATCTACTATGCCAGTAGGACACTCAATGATGCACAACTGAACTATTCAACAACAGAGAAGGAGCTCTTAGCTGTTATTTTTGCTTTAGAGAAGTTTAGATTGTATTTGATTCAAACTAAAGTGATTATTTATATTGATCATGTAGCTTTGAAGTACCTCCTCACCAAAAAGGATGCTAAGCCCAGATTGTTGCGTTGGATGCTCTTTTTGCAAGAATTTGACCTTGAAATCTGAGACAAGAAGGGCAGTGAAAACATGGTGGCAGACCATTTGAGCAGGCTAATCCAAGAATCCACTAAAGAGGCTGATCATCTACCACTTTCTGATACTTTTCCCGATGAACAACTCTTTGCTTTGCATGTTATTGACCCATGGTATGCTGACATCATTAACTATCAAGCTACTAAACGTGTGCCTTCTTCTTTGAACAGATTTCAGAAGGACAAGCTTGTTAAACAAGCTAAGTGATACTTTGGGGATGAACCCTACCTCTGGAAACATTGCCCAGATCAGGTTATCAGAAGATGCATTCTAGAGAGTAAGATGGAGTCAGTGCTGAACTTCTGCCATGGATTGGCATGTGGAGGGTACTTTGGTGCAAAGAAGACTGCTAAGATCCTGCAAAGTGGATTCTATTTTGGCCTACGTTGTTCAAAGACGCCCATGAGTTTGTCCTAACATGTTCAAAGGCCCTAGGAATCAAATGTTGTAACACCTAATTTTGATTGTTGAAAATTTTGATGTGTTGGGTATTGATTTCATGGGACCTTTTCCAAATTCATATGGTTATTTGTATATTATGCTTATTGTGGATTTTGTCTCAAAGTGGGCGGAAGCCAACCCCACTAAATCTAATGATTCGAAAGTAGTTGTGAGTTTTGTCCAGAGTCAAATATTAGCCAGGTTTAGAGGACCTAGGGCAATCATTAGTGACGGGGGAACACTTTTGCAACCGTTCTTTTGATGCCGTCATGAGGAAGTATTGTGTCACCTACAGAATATCTACACCATACCATCCTCAAACGAGTGAATGGGCAGAAATATCAAATAGGGAGGTGAAGGCCATCTTAGAGAAGACTGTGAGCCCCACAAGGAAGGACTGGTCTCTACGGCTCATTGATGCTTTGTGGTCCTATAGGACAGCTTGCAAAACTCCCATTAGCATGTATCCCTTTTGAATTGTCTTTGGTAAGGTTGTCACCTACCTGTGGAGCTGGAACTTAAAGCCTACTAGCCCATCAAGAAGGATAATATGGATTCAGATGCAGCTAGCACTCACAGGAAGTTCCAACTCAATGAATTAGATGATCTTAAAAATGAAGCATATGAGAGTGCACGGGCCTATGAGGAAAAGACTGAGGCTTTTCATGATGAGTGCATCTCGAGAAAGAACTTTCAGTTCGGCCAAAAAGTTCTACTATTCAATGCACGCCTCAAGCTCTTTCCAGGTAAGGTTCGTTCTAGATGGACTGGTCCTTGCATTGTAACCCTGGTTTTCCCTTATGGTGCAGTCGAAATCAAGCACTTAGTCAGGATGGACACTTTCAAAGCGAATGGTCACCGCCTCAAGCCCTGCTTTGAGGCCTTCATTGAGCAACCCGTGAGTTCCCAGGACCTTGGCACACCACCGAATTCATAAGTGCCAGCCATGTCTAGCCCAGAAATTAAATAAAACGCTCCTAGGAAGCAACCTAGCCTTGGTTTGTGTTTCTCTCCAATTCTACTATTTCTGCCTTATTGCATTATCTAAACCTTCATTCTATTGTTGTCATACATATTGTTTATCATATTGAGGACAATGCTCAATTTAGGTTTGGGGTGTGGATTGAAAATTTGCGTATAGAAATATATAGGTTTGGGGGTGTACACGGCCAGATTTTCCAGTTTTTTCAGTTTTTGTTTTTCTTTTAGGTTGTTTAGTTAGATTAAGTTCTTAATTAATTCTTGCTAGTGATCACTGCTTTGACTTGTTAATAAGTGTATACATGCTAAGTTAACTATCTTTGTTTTACTAAGAGTCGTGCCATAGTCAGTTAGTTCATACTTTGCACTTCACAATGCCTTGTTTCAACTGATTAAGTGAACAAAACTGCTGAATTTGAGTGAACTTTAGAAAATTAGTGGAGACTACCTTGTGAGAATTTAAGCCATAATGCCATTCTTTTTTAGTGATATGCCATGATCTTTGTTCTTAATTGTTGATCTCATTCAATTACTTTTGCATTGAACTTTAAAGAACTAACATCATATAGATGCTCTTAATTTAAAGTATGGTTTGCCATAAGAAGTGATGTAGGCTATAACCTCTAAATGCCTCGTCCTACCCTATTGTGTGCTCCCTAAGCCAATTTGAAGCCAAACACTCAGCCTTTTCTTTCATCACCCAAAGTGTAACCTGCCCAAACACTCAACCATTCAATTAGGCCATGCCCTATAACCTAGGTTTGTACTAAGGTTGTACTAAATGAGAAGTCATAGTGAAAATGAGAAGTAAAAGAAGTTGCTGCCAAGTTCCAAGAGCTATTGCCGTAAGCACCTAGTGTGAGAAGGTTCAAAATTTTGAAAGTTGAGTGAAAAGCTCTACAAGTGAAGTGCTTCAGAAGGAATGAGGAAACTATTGCATGATCTTGGGTCAATTCAATTCAAATGAGAAAAAGAAAGAAAAAAATAGAAAAGAACCTAGGAAAAAAAAGTGATAAAAAAGTGAATTGATCCAAGTAAGCCAAAGAGGCTCAATATGAGCACTCAAGAAGCCAATGTCGTGGGCCTTAAGAAGAACTCATACCAGAATTTCCAAGTTCAAGCCGTGGTTTCTCATGCCTTGGCACAACTCATGTTCTTTGAATTCTACCCCTTCTTTCTTAAACCTTAACCTTAGCCCCATTGCAACCAAAATTGAAGACCTAAATGATCTTATGGCCAGCCATGCTAAGGATTGAGGTAAGGATCTATGTTCTTAAAGTTCCATTCCATTGATGAGATCTTAATTCCAGAAAGTGTTATTGTTGGTAGAATTAGAGCACACAAGATTATGAACTCTATCTTTATCAGTTAAAACCTTGCAAGTGTACAAGTCAACTAAGACAGCATAGCATAAAGCAAGGATCGTTCCCACAAGGACTATGTACCAACGTTATGTCCATTTCAAGTTTAAACTTAAATAAATCAGTTAAGACTCAACAAACAATAAAAGAAAGCAATAAACGAATAACCTAAGACTCACACTAATTAGATATACGAAGACACCTAAAAACAACTCAAGACACTAATTACTTGTAACAAAAGAAAGCACAAAGACTCTAAACAAACACACAAACTAGACACACGGCAAGAGGGGGGGGGGGGGGGGGGGGGGGCGGTGTGGTTGGGGGGGGGGGGGGGGGGGGGGGGGGGGGGGGGGGGTTTGGGTTTAGATGCTTTTAAATGCAAAACAATTGAAAATAGAAGTACAGATGATTGAATTGAATGGATTAACTAAGTCGAATTAAGGCCAACTATCCACTCTAAACACTCAAGTCATTAACATGATATCCAAGGTTCCATTATTCTGAATTAACTGAATCTGATGCCCATGCAAGGGTCCGAGTTAGAGCCCATCTCACACAAATTACTCTCTTCTTAGTTCCTATGTTGCAGGTTTTTTTGACTCACTACAACTACTATCCAAGAGGACGCATCAAGCAAGAAAGGGAGTTTAATGACATCACACTGTCCCTAGAGAAAGTTGAGTAATCTTGGTTGTCATGAATTGGATTACAAGTAAGATGTAAAGCCACTACCGTTGATACTAATAACCACAAGAAGATGATCAGTCAAACAAGCAATTATTCATCGATAGTTCATGCGTAAAAGGTGACATCACACTTGTCAACAAAAACTAAGATCATTACACACAGTAATCACAATTATATCCAGTATTCAAAACATGCAAACCGAGGGCTAAAATCACATTAACAGACTACATGGCTAGGGCATCAAGCAGCCCTAATTCTATGAAGAACTACTCGCACATTGTATTCATGAAAGCAATAAAATAAGTCATGATTACAAAGTAAAAGTTAAGGGAAGAGAATGAAACACTGAGACAATGGCGAGCCAAGAATACGTCCAGGCCTCTTCACAACTCACTGCGCTAAGCACTCCTCCCAAGACCATGAACAAAAGCAAAACCTAAAAACTGTAAAAGACCTATGCGGCAAAAAAGGTTAGAACCCTAAACTTGGGTTAAAATCTTGTTTAAATAGCCCTAGGGCTTCCCCTAAAAACTAGGAATTAAAACTGACAAAAAAAGAACAAAAAACCCTTAATTAAATGCTAAAATAGGTTTCTAGTTTGGCAGGGGCACAGGCACGGGCTAGGCCGCGAGCTTGTGATTCAAGAAAGGATCTTTCTTGTGCGGCAAGGCTGATTCTGGAAGGTTCTAAGGCTGTCTTGGGTAGCAAGGAACTGCTGGCACCTTTCTTGGCTCTTCATAACATGACTGGCCCAATCTAAGCTCCTAGGACTGTTAGATCATAATTTATACACATTTTGTCTATGATTTAATACCCTTTTACTTATGTTTTGTTAATATTTCGTTCTATGAAATTGGAGAAAATAATATATTTGTTAGAGGTGTGCAGAATTAGATAGAGCTTGGAATTATGAGAATTTGTGTGAAAGAATCACCTTAATCGGAGTTATAACGAAGAAGTTATGAAGGAAAGAAGAAGAGCCACTAAAAATGGCAAAGGGATTCGGTAGGCTCATACCGAGTGAACAGTCAGAGCCACGCCAGCCTTCGGCCTGTATGTAACGAATTCCGTTTTCCGAATCGACGTGTATCCACTGAGCCGTATCCTCTGTTTCGCCGTGAACCCACCGAAAGTCCATTTCCCAGCCATTTGTGCCTTTGACCTTGCTCTTGAAGCCTCCCAGCTGCAATTCCGAGTTTTAAGGCTTTTTCTGAGGGTTACCGTGTAATCCCTAGGGTTAGTGTAGTGTCGTTAAATTCCTTTTGTACTTAATTATCTCTTTTGTGTTATAATCGCTTGAGAGAGGTGATATTATCTTAAGACAATTATTGCATAACTGATTAGAAGTTTAGTAGCTTAAGAGAACTAAATATGCCAAGTAAGAAGGAATGAATGTGTGATGGTGAGCTTAAGAGACCCCTTGCTTGGGCACTAGACCAAGTAACAAACATAGTAATTGACCTTGCAAATCAAGTTGGGTAGGAATTTTGGTTAGTGGTGGATTGAGCGCCTTAACCTACTATCTTTATGTATTGCTTTATTTTATGTTCTTTAATTGTTTTATTTTCAATTATGTCAAAACCCCCCATTTGTGTGAGTGTTTGCTTATTTGCTATACTATCTATACGATTTGTGCACTTGTAAGGTGAAACTGAATAGAATAGATTTCATATTGTGATGCAAGAATGGATCTTTCTGGTGCAGCAAGGCTGATTGTGGAAGGTCTTGAGGCTGTCTTGGGCAACAAGGAACTGATGGCACCTTTCTTGGTTCTTCTTGACTCGACTTGCCCAATCTCAGCTCCTAGGACCTCATTATTAGACTTGCTAAGGACTCAGCCGGACATTGACCAATGCAGATGGGACAAACCACGCGCTTCACTTCCATATGATGTTTCTTGTATAGTTCTGGGCTTTGTCCTTCCCAAAAGCTCGTAGAATGCTCCACGGCCCAATTTAGGTCAATTTAAGGCACAACTGAGGTCTTCTAGGGCGCACCATGTCATTGGGAGTTCTGGATGAGACAGTCGATTGCAGTAGCTTAGATAGGTGTTTAGAACTGTACTTCTGTGTGGTGTCTAACTTGGTTCCATCGAGTTCCAAGTTATGTCCTATTTTGGCCTAAATCGGTATGTCCAAGGACTTTTCTTCTGAAGGGATTGGTGCACTGCTGGGCTTGGTCTCTGGCACTTCTGAAGAACATGCCTGCAACTTGGAACTTGGGGCGTGTCAGGGGACATGAGTGGAACTTGGCTGAGAACTCTAAACACACGCCTTGGCTCGTCTGGTCTAATCTTGGATTAGGGCGCAGATGGAGTATCCTTGAGACATGTTAAGGACACGTCTTGGCATGTACCTTGGCTCATTAGGGGCTTGATGTGCTAGGCCTCAAACATGGTTTCAGGACCCGCATGGCCTGATTTGAGTAACTTGACATGCTCCCTATTTCACGCTAGGGACTGATTTAGGACCTGATATTGAATTGAGGACATCTCCTTCATTTGAACCCCGATTTGAGCCATTCTTTTTCCTGTATTCTCATAATTAGGTTATCTTTCCAAATCCTGCTCATGTCTCATAAGAAGCATCATTTTCTACTATGGTTGGCACAAAATTAAGTGAAAGACATGAAAAAGGGCACTAAATGACAAATAAAAGATGTATAAATAATGACTGAACAAATACCCCTAAACCTATCTTTTGCTCGTCCCTGAGAAAAACAGAAAAGGATAAGACTAAACAAAATGAAAAGACTCAATCTTAATTAAGGATAGATCATTTGAACCCCTAGGTGTCCCTAGTAGGAGGAGTTTTGTCTCCTGAAGGTTTACTAATTATGCTACCCACAAACACTTTACTTAGATGACCTAGTTGCTAGAAATAATGCTCAGAACAAGTTAATAAGAATCAAAGTAAATGAACACACCTTGCAAAACTAAAAGAGCCTGCCACAGCAGTAAGAGTCATATGTAAGATGAAAATGCCAAAATCTTAAACAATCATGCTCAATAAAAACTTCGTTAAATTGCTCCAGAAAGATTTCGCTTCAACTCTAATCCTCACTAGATATCTCCCAATTCACTCTAGAATCCTAGGCTTACACTCATATCAAGCACATGTGATGAAGTTATGTAATGGGAATCAAGATATAATCACATATGAATATTCAATGAAAAACAATACTTTCTGGAATTAAAATATGATGAATGGAATTGAAACTTAAGCACATAGACACTTACCTCAGTCTTTAGCATGGTTGGCCATAAGATCAGTTAGATCTTCATATCAGGTTGCAGTAGGGCTAGGCAGATTGGGTTTAAGAAAGAAGGGAATAGAGACAAGGCATTCTTGGCTCACAAGGGATCGCAGTGACTTGACTTCTTGAATTGACGCTAATCTTTGAAATTTTGGATCCCATTGGTTCACTTGGGTTAGCTCATCACTTTTCTTTCGACTTTATTTCTTTATATTTTGTAACAACCCGGAATTTTAATTATTGGGTTTACGTAATTATTTTTGTAAAATAACGATTTTACCCTTGGTTGTTAAAGGGCATGGAAATCAAGTTTTGGTTTCGAAACCTTTTCGGTGGTGTTTTGTATACCGTTGTGTAGGTCTCGAACTCACGAGTTCGTAGACAGGCGGCACGCAGAAAACAGAGTTCGGGGACGAAAGTTATGGGTCTAGATGTGCAAGGGCATTTTGGTAATTTTTCATGGAGGGGAGATATTTTTGTTAACAAATCAGATAAGTCTGATTTGTTTCATCCTCATCTTCATTTGATCTTCATCTCCTTCTTCCTCTCTGTGACAAACATACACAAACCACACCCGAAACCTCTTCGAAAAACCAAGAGAAAACCATAAAGTCAACGTCGGATTCAAGGCCTCATCTTCCAGTTTTGATCCACTAATCGTGTTCTACTCCTTCCCGTGATCACAACCGTACCAACCATCGAAGGAGAGGACCACGGAGGAAGCCGAACCGAGAATAGGAAGTTTCGGACTTTCCGATCGATTTTCCGGCTAGCACAGGTATGTGTTTGATGTTTTAAGCTCATATTTGGATTCCTGGGTTTGAGTAGATAGATTTAGACGTAAAATTCGTGAAAAATGGTTGAGTTTTGAAGAAGTTGGAAAGCTTGGAGTTTCGGCCGGAAATGGAGGATTCCGGCGAAACCAGACGGCGGCGGAGGTGGTGGTCCGGTCATCTTCTCCGGCCAACCTCCGGCGACGGTGACGGCAGCCGGTCATCTTCTCCGGCGAGTCGCCGGTGACCGGTCAGGTTGAGTTGAACCGGTCCGGTCGAGTGAACCGGTCGGGTCAGTTGAACCGGTCGGGTCGAGTTGAACCGGTCCGGTCGAGTGAACCGGTCAGGTCGAGTTGGACCGGGTCGGGCCGAGTTGGACCGGGTTGGACCGGTCCAGGCGCGTGGGTACTGTAGCAGGCGCGTGACCGGCGCGTGAGGGCGCGTGGCGGCGCGTGAGCGCGTGTTCCGACCTTCCGTCGGCGCGTGGCGGCGCGTGGGGCCGAGTCGGAGGTCACGGTGGCGCGTGACAGTTAGTTTTTGACGTTTCGGACCTGTTGGCGCAGGTTTCGAGTCGATCGGATGTCGTTTAGGGGTTGTTTCGGACGTTTTAAGGTTGCTGCGTTTTCTAGGACAGCATCGTTAGACTCCCGGGATTTATGGGGTTTATATTTAAGATTATTATGATTGGCTAGTAATCCCGATTATTAATTTGGACAGGCGATACTGCTCCAGGAACCTCAGGGGAGCGTACAGTTCGGGATTGAGCGTGCTTGAACAGGTTTGTGAGTGGACTTTGATTTATAAACTGTAATGCATGCATAAACGTATCTTTGCTTTAAATACTGTTGAGTATGAGTGCAATGAATTTCTGGATTTTAGAAATGATGCTGGACACATATTTTACCATATTTCTGTGAAAGTATGTTTTGAGAAATGGCCTGATTTTGTACTCGATTTTGATATCGTTTTGACGTTGTGACTATTTGAGTATGTGATTTGGGTTGAGACCCATAATTGTGATTTTACCTATTTTGGCCATAAAATGATATTTGCAAAGAATTTGGCTAAGGCCGCGAAACAAAGATTTCGAAGTATGGATTTGATTCACTGATTCCCGTCCCGATTATTGTTGTTGTTATGACTGGTGTTGAGGAGTATGACTCTACCAGTTGTTGAGGGTTCGGACCTTAGGTGTTGAGGAGTATGTCTCCGCCGGGTCGCGAAACTGTCTATGCATAGTACAGATATTACAGACAGTACATATGGTACACAGAGTTGTACAGATTTGAACACATCTCAAGGGATACCCTGATGTGTTATGAATATGTCGGGAACAGTGAATTCTTGATTTTGAGATATTTGCCAAATGGAACCAAATGATTTGAATTTGAGATATTATGTGGCAGATTGAACCAAATGATTTGAATTTGAGATAATTTGTGTCCAGATTGAATTAAATGATTTTAAACTCATTTGAAGAGAGTTTTCAAACCAAATTGTGGATTACGAGGTATTTTTATTATACAGATTTTATGTGAGTCCAATTCATGGTTTTAAAGATAAATGTGAATTTTGGATGATTTACATATGATGCTTTTATATGATAAATTGTTTTATGTTATGCATGCATGATTTTATAAATGGAGGGGAAGAAAGGTAATTCTTCGAAAAGGAATTTATAAATGATTATTTTTGTCCACTCACAACTTTTGTGTTTAAATCCCCCTTCAGGCAGTTGAGTAGAGTTGACGCGAACATTGATCTCGAGGCTGAGGCATTAGGATTCCGACTGCGCTGTGTTGTATATTTGAGTAGGATATCTAAATTTTATTCTTGATCCTACTTAGACGCTCTGATATTATGTTGCATTTGATTTGTCGTTAATTACGGGAATTATTGAGTGCTTAAGTCCCTTGTCTGACAAGAGGAAGTATTTATTATGGTTATTATAATTTGTATGGATTGAAGGGTATTTTGGGAACCTTTTCTTAGGTTGTCAGACGGGATCAGGGTTCTTCCCGGGTTTCGAGGGGAAATTCGGGACGGGTCCTGACAATTGGTATCAGAGCACTAGGTTAAATTCCTGTAGACTGTACACTACGTGTACAATTATCTTGGTATTGATGAGTTATAGTTCCTAACAGCGTAATGCCTCCGAGACGCGAGTTCCGTCAACAGTCGGAAAATATTGGGGACACACCTGAACCTACAGTGGAGCCTGATATGAGGCAGACACTGGAACAATTGGGTCATGCGTTGACTTCTGTACTTCAGAGTAGGACTGCTACTGAAGGTTCAGATATTGAGAGAGCCCAGAGATTAGGGGCTACAGTATTTATGGGCGACTCTAGCCCAGATGATGTAAGAGAGTGGATTACTCGTTTAGAGCGAGTGTTCTTGGTTATGAGATGTCCTCAGGGGGACATGGGTATTAGTACTCCTACTGGGATTATGTTAGTGGCGAATCTCGTGATTCGTAAGTTGTCCAGTGGTAGTGGAAGGTCATGCATTAGAGGCAGATTTAATCCCCTTAGATATTTTTGATTTTGATGTGATTCTGGGGATGGATTGGTTGACTATGCACCATGCCTCTATTGATTGTTATGACAAAAGAGTGGATTTCCGGAGTCCAGGTTTACCGGAACTTACATTCAGAGGAGATCGTAGGGTACTACCCTGTGGAGTGATATCAGCTTTGACTGCTGAGAAATTGCTGAGGAAAGGTTGTGAGGGTTACTTGGCTCATGTGTTTGATTCTCGGAAAACTTCGATGAGAGTGGAGGATATTCCCGTGGTGAGTGAATTCTCTGATGTGTTTCCAGATGATCTCCCGGGATTGCCACCTCACCGGGAGATTGAGTTCACCATCGAGCTTTTGCCAGGTACTCAACCTATCTCACAGGCACCGTATAGGATGGCACCGGCAGAATTGCGAGAGTTAAAGACTCAGTTGCAGGACTTGGTGAATATGGGATTTATTCGCCCAAGTGTTTCACCTTGGGGTGCACCAGTGTTATTTGTGAGGAAAAATGATGGTGGTCTGAGATTGTGTATCGACTACCGGAAGCTAAATATGGCTACGGTGCGGAATAAGTATCCTTTGCCAAGGATAGATGATTTGTTTGATCAACTTAAGGGGGCAAGATATTTTTCGAAAATTGACCTTCGATCCGGATACCACCAATTGAGGATCAGAGAAGGGGATGTTGAGAAAACAGCTTTCAGGACTCGTTATGGTCATTATGAGTTCCTGGTGATGCCTTTCGGGTTGACTAATGCTCCAGCAGCATTTATGGATTTGATGAACAGGGTGTTCCAAAAGTATTTGGATCGGTTTGTGATTGTGTTCATTGATGACATCTTGGTGTATTCGAGGAGTGCTAAGGCACATGAGAAGCACTTAAGGTTGGTGCTGAATATGCTTAGGAAAAAGCAGTTGTTTGCCAAATTCAGTAAATGCTAGTTTTGGTTGACCGAAGTTGGATTCTTAGGTCATGTGATTTCGGCTGAGGGTATCAGCGTAGATCCCCAAAAGATTGAGGCAGTGGCAAACTGGGAGCAACCGAGGACAGTGACAGAGGTGAGGAGTTTTCTGGGTTTGGCAGGATATTATCGACGGTTCGTAGAAGGATTTTCTACGATAGCAGGAAATCCATGGGTTCTTTAGCCATTTGCATACAGTCTACTTACCATTACTGGTAGAGTTCCGTAGAGCAGGGATAGTACTGGACATGGATAGCCAGGGGGCTTTGTTGGCTAGTTTTCATGTGAGGCCTGTGCTGATTGATCGGATTATTGAGGCTCAACTCCAGGACCCTACATTGTGCATTATCAGGATGGAGTTAGAGGCTAGAAACAGGCAGGACTATGCGCTTAGGGATGATGGAGCCTTGGTTAGGGATGGTCGGTTGTGCGTACCGAATGAACTGGAACTAAAGAGGGAAATTCTTGATGAGGCTCATAGTTCGGCTTACGCTATGCATCCAGGGGGTACCAAGATGTATCATACCCTAAGGAAATACTATTGGTGGACTGGAATGAAAAGGGAGATTGCTGAGTTTGTGAGTAGATGCCTGACATGCCAGCAAGTGAAAGCCGAGAGGCAGAAACCATATGGGGCACTTCAACCATTACCTATTCCGGAATGGAAGTGGGATCACATTACGATGGATTTTGTGTATAAACTTCCAAGAACACAGAAAGGACATGATGGGATATGGGTAATTGTTGATAGACTCACGAAGTCTGCACATTTCTTGCCAGTGCGGGAAGATTTTCGGATGAGTCAGTATGCCAAATTGTTCATTGATGATATCATACGGCTACATGGGACTCCAGAGTCCATTGTTTCGGACAGGGATCCTAGATTTACCTCCAGGTTTTGGCGGAGTTTGCAGAAGGCTTTTGGCACTATATTGCATTTTAGTACAGCTTTTCACCCTCAGACGGATGGTCAGTCTGAGAGGACAATCCAGATTTTGGAGGATATGATGAGAGCTTGTGTACTACAGTTTAAAGGAAACTGGGATTCACACCTGGCTCTGATGGAATTTGCTTATAATAATAGTTATCAGTCGAGTATTGGGATGTCTCCTTTCGAGGCACTGTATGGGAGACAGTGCAGGACACCTCTATGTTGGAACGAATTGGGTGAAAGGAAACTGTTAACACCAGAGTTGGTTGATACGACTGAGGAAAAGATAAGGATCATCAGAGAAAGGTTGAAGACAGCTCAGGATCGCCAGAAGAGCTATGCAGACCGCAGAATTAGAGACCTTGAGTTTGAGGTTGGTGACTGGGTGTTCTTGAAACTATCTCCTTGGAAGGGAGTTGTACGTTTTGGTAGACGAGGAAAACTGAGTCCTCGCTACATTGGTCCATATGAGATTCTGGAGAGGATAGGACCAGTGGCATATCGTCTTGCTTTACCATCGGAATTATCCAGAGTTCATACTATTTTTTTTCATGTATCTTTGCTCCGGAAATATCTGTTTGATGAATCTTATGTATTGGGAGAGCAGCCACTTGAGCTGAAGGATGATTTGACCTTTGAGGAGCAACCGGTGCAAATTTTGGATTGGAAAGAGAAGGTACTGCGTAGAAAGAGTATTCCTCTAGTTAAAGTGTTGTGGAGGAATCATAACGTGGAGGAAGCCACGTGGGAAACTGAGGAACTAATGCGGGCGCAGTATCCTTATTTGTTCCAAGGATAGAGTTGAATTTCGAGGACGAAATTTCTTAAGGGGGGTAGATTGTAACAACCCGGAATTTTAATTATTGGGTTTACGTAATTATTTTTGTAAAATGACGATTTTACCCTTGGTTGTTAAAGGGCATGGAAATCAAGTTTTGGTTTCGAAACCTTTTCGGTGGTGTTTTGTATACCGTTGTGTAGGTCTCGAACTCACGAGTTCGTAGACAGGCGGCACGCAGAAAACAGAGTTCGGGGACGAAAGTTATGGGTCTAGATGTGCAAGGGCATTTTGGTAATTTTTCATGGAGGGGAGATATTTTTGTTAACAAATCAGATAAGTCTGATTTGTTTCATCCTCATCTTCATTTGATCTTCATCTCCTTCTTCCTCTCTGTGACAAACATACACAAACCACACCCGAAACCTCTTCGAAAAACCAAGAGAAAACCATAAAGTCAACGTCGGATTCAAGGCCTCATCTTCCAGTTTTGATCCACTAATCGTGTTCTACTCCTTCCCGTGATCACAACCGTACCAACCATCGAAGGAGAGGACCACGGAGGAAGCCGAACCGAGAATAGGAAGTTTCGGACTTTCCGATCGATTTTCCGGCTAGCACAGGTATGTGTTTGATGTTTTAAGCTCATATTTGGATTCCTGGGTTTGAGTAGATAGATTTAGACGTAAAATTCGTGAAAAATGGTTGAGTTTTGAAGAAGTTGGAAAGCTTGGAGTTTCGGCCGGAAATGGAGGATTCCGGCGAAACCAGACGGCGGCGGAGGTGGTGGTCCGGTCATCTTCTCCGGCCA
Source organism: Oemleria cerasiformis (assembly GCA_037349345.1). NCBI lineage: Eukaryota > Viridiplantae > Streptophyta > Magnoliopsida > Rosales > Rosaceae > Oemleria > Oemleria cerasiformis. Next base: position 786,190 of record JAZGTL010000017.1, on the reverse strand, counting down.
ACCTCCGGCGACGGTGACGGCAGCCGGTCATCTTCTCCGGCGAGTCGCCGGTGACCGGTCAGGTTGAGTTGAACCGGTCCGGTCGAGTGAACCGGTCGGGTCAGTTGAACCGGTCGGGTCGAGTTGAACCGGTCCGGTCGAGTGAACCGGTCAGGTCGAGTTGGACCGGGTCGGGCCGAGTTGGACCGGGTTGGACCGGTCCAGGCGCGTGGGTACTGTAGCAGGCGCGTGACCGGCGCGTGAGGGCGCGTGGCGGCGCGTGAGCGCGTGTTCCGACCTTCCGTCGGCGCGTGGCGGCGCGTGGGGCCGAGTCGGAGGTCACGGTGGCGCGTGACAGTTAGTTTTTGACGTTTCGGACCTGTTGGCGCAGGTTTCGAGTCGATCGGATGTCGTTTAGGGGTTGTTTCGGACGTTTTAAGGTTGCTGCGTTTTCTAGGACAGCATCGTTAGACTCCCGGGATTTATGGGGTTTATATTTAAGATTATTATGATTGGCTAGTAATCCCGATTATTAATTTGGACAGGCGATACTGCTCCAGGAACCTCAGGGGAGCGTACAGTTCGGGATTGAGCGTGCTTGAACAGGTTTGTGAGTGGACTTTGATTTATAAACTGTAATGCATGCATAAACGTATCTTTGCTTTAAATACTGTTGAGTATGAGTGCAATGAATTTCTGGATTTTAGAAATGATGCTGGACACATATTTTACCATATTTCTGTGAAAGTATGTTTTGAGAAATGGCCTGATTTTGTACTCGATTTTGATATCGTTTTGACGTTGTGACTATTTGAGTATGTGATTTGGGTTGAGACCCATAATTGTGATTTTACCTATTTTGGCCATAAAATGATATTTGCAAAGAATTTGGCTAAGGCCGCGAAACAAAGATTTCGAAGTATGGATTTGATTCACTGATTCCCGTCCCGATTATTGTTGTTGTTATGACTGGTGTTGAGGAGTATGACTCTACCAGTTGTTGAGGGTTCGGACCTTAGGTGTTGAGGAGTATGTCTCCGCCGGGTCGCGAAACTGTCTATGCATAGTACAGATATTACAGACAGTACATATGGTACACAGAGTTGTACAGATTTGAACACATCTTAAGGGATACCCTGATGTGTTATGAATATGTCGGGAACAGTGAATTCTTGATTTTGAGATATTTGCCAAATGGAACCAAATGATTTGAATTTGAGATATTATGTGGCAGATTGAACCAAATGATTTGATTTTGAGATAATTTGTGTCCAGATTGAATTAAATGATTTTAAACTCATTTGAAGAGAGTTTTCAAACCAAATTGTGGATTACGAGGTATTTTTATTATACAGATTTTATGTGAGTCCAATTCATGGTTTTAAAGATAAATGTGAATTTTGGATGATTTACATATGATGCTTTTATATGATAAATTGTTTTATGTTATGCATGCATGATTTTATAAATGGAGGGGAAGAAAGGTAATTCTTCGAAAAGGAATTTATAAATGATTATTTTTGTCCACTCACAACTTTTGTGTTTAAATCCCCCTTCAGGCAGTTGAGTAGAGTTGACGCGAACATTGATCTCGAGGCTGAGGCATTAGGATTCCGACTGCGCTGTGTTGTATATTTGAGTAGGATATCTAAATTTTATTCTTGATCCTACTTAGACGCTCTGATATTATGTTGCATTTGATTTGTCGTTAATTACGGGAATTATTGAGTGCTTAAGTCCCTTGTCTGACAAGAGGAAGTATTTATTATGGTTATTATAATTTGTATGGATTGAAGGGTATTTTGGGAACCTTTTCTTAGGTTGTCAGACGGGATCAGGGTTCTTCCCGGGTTTCGAGGGGAAATTCGGGACGGGTCCTGACATATTTTCTTTTCGATTATTTTGTTAAATTTTTTTTTTTTTTGAGCTAACCCAAGATCATGCAATGATGTGATCTGTTGGCATCCCTGGTCTTGGTGCATCTTGGCGTAGTGTGGAACTCTGTGGCATAATTTGGCGTAATTTGGCGCAATGAGGGCTCCGACATGTTATTAAGTGGCAATTGACTTGGTTCACCAACAATGCAGGTCCTTTTCCCATTCATCATGAACTCCATTTGGTACTGCCTTTTCACCACCTAAGCTTTAAGGTATGGCCAATTTGACTGGGTACATTTTGGGTAGATGATGCTTAGGGTGATGAAAGAAGGGATAGTGTTTGGCTTCAAAATGGCATAGGGAGCACACAATAGGGTAGGATAGGGCCTTTAGAGGTTGAGAACACATAGCCTACATCACTTCTTTTGGCAATCCACACTTCAAACCAAGAGCCTCTATATAATGTTAGTTCTTCAAAATTCAATGCAATTATGATGTAATGAGATCAACAGTTATGAACAAAAGTGAAGAGTGTTTAAAGAGTAGAAACAATGTGAATCACTCAGAAAGAATGGCATTACGGCTCAAGTTCTCACAAGGTAGTCTCCACTAATTTTCTGAAGTTCACTCAAATTCAGTCATTTTGTTCACTTGATTGCTTAAGACATGGCATGTGAAGTGTATGGCATGCTACAAACTGCATATGGCACAACTCTTAGCAAAACAAGGATAGTAACTTGACATGTAAACTCTTATTAACACATTAAAGCACTACTTACTAGCAACATAAACTGACAACTTAAACTAACTAAATAATGTAAAAAATACAGAAGCTAAAACTGAACAAAATCTGGCCGTGTACACTCCCAAACCTATTTGTTTCTATATGCCAAATTTTCAATCCCACACCTCCAAACCTAAAAAAAACATTGTCCTCAATGTTTGAAGAACAAGCAAAACAAGACAAAATGTCAGTTTAGTGAGGTTATATGTGCAGAAACAAAAGAATGAGGGAGGGGTACAAACCAAGGCTAGGCTGCCTCCTAGGAGCACTTTATTTAATGTCTGGGCAAGTCAAGTGCTTGGTGGAGGCATGGCAGCATCACCGTAGACCGTGTGGCGAGACTCAGAATTTTCACTGCATCATGTGAAAAGAAATTAGAAACACAAAACAGAAGCCAACTACGAGAACACAATCTATCGGGAAAGAGATTGAGATGTGAGTTTAATGAGAGCATTTTATGTCCATTCTCAAATTTCTTCCTTCAAAAATGCTTGTGGTGGAACGATTTAGATTCTGCCATGTAAGCCCTAAAAGTCAGCACCCTTTTTTTTTTGGTGATTACAACGAGGACAAGAGAGCAACACAGAAAAACTAAACAATGGCATGCATGAGCCCAATGCCCAGCGTATCTTCTAGCAACAACCTCTCACAACTAGCTGGAGGACCCTCCAACTCATCGTAGCCAAGGTCAATACCCTTTTCCTTGCTCCTCTCCATTGTCTTTTCCTTTTGAACTTGAATAGGGGTACCAAGTTGAGGGCTTCCACCACCTTCCTTTTGTTTTTGTTTTGGAACCTGCGAGAGATAGGTAGAACAATATTAGTACCTAAATCCGAATCCAAGGCCACAACGTTAGAATTAAGTTCAAGTGTTTCAAATTTGAGTTTAAGAGGCTCATTGGGGTCCAAAACTGTGTCCTTGTCCCTAGGCAAGAGCTGAGATACGGTTTTGGGCAGGGACACAGGCATGGGCTTGTCCTTGTCCTTGGGTTGAGCCGCAGGTAGCAAGGTGGGCAGTGTCGCGGTCAGTGCCGCGGCCAGCAAGGTCTGAAGTAGGGCATGGTGCTCAGCTTGGGGCAAGGCCTTGGGCGGATCATGGGGCACCGACATGGTCAGTACCGCGGGCTTAGGCACAACGCTGGGAAAAAACTCAAACACAACCTGCTTGTCCTTTTCACCGTCATCCTTCCTATTTTCTTCCTCCCATTCTTCTTCCATTTGAAGTTCCCACCTATGAGTGCAAGGCCAAGAAGTATGATTAGGCATTGGATCAAAGTCAAAAACTTTAGAACATAAGGAATATATTGGAGGTTCGGAATTGGGGCTGTCCCATTGCTCAATTTGAGCTGATTTGGGAGGCCATGACATATCATGGCATTAGAGGGAAGCCACGACCTCTATGGCAGGCCCTTGTGGAAGTGCTGACTTGATGGCACCCTCATCCTGATCAACATCCACGGCCTTACTTGGTGGGGAGGGTGCCATGTGTTCGCAATGACTCATGTAGAATGCACTGCCTCATGGTCTTCTCAAGTCTCTCATCCACGCGCTTCATCAGCTCTTGAGTTTCTTGAGTATACTTTGATGTGGCTTTAACTCTTTGTGCCAAGGTATCAATCAAAGCTTGGAGTTCAGGATATGAGCCAGGGTCAGGAGGTGTTGGAATGATATTCCATGTCAAATTAGGCTGAGTGCACCCTCCTGGATTGTATGGATCTGGATATTCTTCGTAAGGGTATCCAGGCTGATTGCTCCACCCTGGATTGAATGGACTTGAGAACGGATAGCTCCATGGTCCTATATCCATGTAAAAGTTTTCCATATGTGCACAAAATGAATTACAAATTGAGTTAGTATACAACCTAAATTAAATGGACATCGTTGAGGGATAAGTCCCGACATCGGCAGTATAGCATAAAGCAATGATCGATCCCACAAAGAATATGTATCAACATTATGTCCAATTCAAGTTTAAAATTAATTAACTAAGGTAAGACCCAACAAACAATAAAAGAAAGCAATAAACGACTAACCTAAGACTCACACTAATTAGATATACTAAGACACCTAAAAAAACTCAAGACACTAATTACTTGTAACACAAGAAAGCACAAAGACTCTAAACAAACACACAAACAAGGGGGGCATGGGGGGGGGAATGGGGGTGGAGAGAGAGAAAATAAAATACAAGTAATGTAAATGTAAAACAATTGAAAACACAAGTAAAGATGACTGAATTAATGGATTAACTAAGTCGAATTAAGGTAAACTATCCACCCTAACCAATTAAGTCATTAACATGATTTCCAAGGTTCCATTATTCTGAATTAATTGAATCTGATGCCCATGCAAGGGTTCGAGTTAGGGCCCACCTCACACAAATTACTCTCTTCTTAGATCCTATGTTGCAGGTTTTTTCGACTCATTACCACAACTATCCAAAAGGACGTATTAAGCAAGAAAGGGTGTTTAATGACATCACACTACCCCAAGAGAAGGTTGAGTAATCTAGGTTGTCATGAATTGGATTACAAGTAAGATGTAAAGACACTGCCGTTGAATTGGATTATTCATCGATAGTTCATGAATAAAAGGTGACATCACATTCGTCAACACAAACTAAGATCATTACACACAGTAATCACAATTATATCCAGTATTCAAAACATTTAAACCAAGGGCCAAAATCACATTAACAAACTACATGGCTAGGGATTCAAGCAGCCCTAATTCTATGAAGAACTGCTCACAAGTTGTTTTAATGAAAGCAATAAAATAAGTCATGATTACAAAGTAAAAGTTAAGGGAAGAGAAAGAAACATTGAGACAATGGTGAACCAAGAACACGTCCAGGCCTCTCCACAACTCTCTGCGCTAAGCTCTCCTCCCAAGAGCACGAACAAAGGCAAAACCTAAAAACTGTAAAAGACCTATGCGGCAAAAAATGTTGAAAACCTAAACTTGCGTTAAAACCTTGTTTAAATAGCGCTAGGGCTTCCCCTAAAAACTAGGAATTAAGACTGAAAACCAAAGACCGAAAAGACCCTTAATTAAATGCTAAAACAGGTTTCTAGTTTGGTAGGGACACGAGCAAGGCCACGAGCTGGGTCGTCGGCTTGTGATGCAAGAAAGGATCTTTCTGGTGTAGCAAGGATGATTGTGGAATGTCTTGAGGCTGTCTTGGGCAGCAAGGAACTGATGGCACCTTTCTTGGTTCTTCTGGACTCGACTGGCCCAATCTCAGCTCCTACGACCTCATTATTGGACCTGCTAAGGACTCAGCAGGACATCGACCAATGCAGTTGGGACAAACCACGGGCTTCACTTCCATATGATGTTTCTTGTATAGTTCTGGGCTTTGCCCTTCCCAAAAGCTCGTAGAACACTCAGTGGCCCAATTCAACTCAATTTAAGGCACAACCGAGGTCTTCTAGGGCGCACCATGTCATTGGCAGTTCTGGACGAGACACTCAATTGCAGTAGTTTAGATAGGTGTTTAGAAGTGTACTTATGTGTGGTGTCTCACTTCGTTCCATCGAGTTCCAAGTTATGTCCTATTTTGGCCTAAATTGGCATGACCAAGGACTTGTCTTCTGAAGGGATTGGCGCACTACTGGGCTTGGTTTCTAGCAATTCTAAGGAACAAGCCTAGAACCTGGATCTAGAGGCGTGTCAGGGGACATGAGTGCGACTTGGCTGAGAGCTCTGAAGACGCGCCTTGGCTCGTTTGGGCTAGTCTTGGATTTGGGCATAGATGGCGTATCCTTAAGACATGTTAGGGAAAAATCTTGGCATGTACCTTGGCTCATCAGGGGCTTGATGTGCTAGGCCTCAAACAAGGTTTCAGGACCCGCATGGCCTGATTTGAGTAACTTGACCTGTGCCCTAAATAGGGCGCAGGGAAACGCTAGGGCCTGATTTAGGACCTGATATCGAATTGAAGACATCTCCTTCTTTTGAATTCCAATTTGAGCCATTCTTTTTCCTGTTTTCTTGTAATTAGGTTATCTTTCCAAATTCTACACATGTCTCACAAGAAGCATCACTTTCTACTATGGTTGGCACAAAATTAAGCAAAAGACATGAAAAAGGGCACTAAATGACATCTAAAAGATGTTGGGGTGAGGGATGGAGAGAGAGAAAATAAAATACAAGTAATGTAAATGCAAAACAATTGAAAACACAAGTAAAGATGATTGAATTGATGGATTAACTAAGTCGAATTAAGGCCAACTATCCACCCTAACCAATTAAGTCATTAACATGATTTCCAAGGTTCCATTATTCTGAATTTACTGAATCTGATGCCCATGCAAGGGTCCGAGTTAGGGCCCACCTCACACAAATTACTCTCTTCTTAGATCCTATGTTGCAGGTTTTTTCGACTCATTACAGCAACTATCCAAAAGGACGTATTAAGCAAGAAAGGGTGTTTAATGACATCACACTACCCCAAGAGAAGGTTTAGTAATCTAGGTTGTCATGAATTGGATTACAAGTAAGATGTAAAGACACTGCCGTTGAATTGGATTATTCATCGATAGTTCATGAATAAAAGGTGACATCACATTCGTCAACACAAACTAAGATCATTAAACACAGTAATCACAATTATATCTAGTATTCAAAACATTTAAACCAAGGGCCAAAATCACATTAACAAACTACATGGCTAGGGATTCAAGCAGCCCTAATTCTATGAAGAACTGCTCACAAGTTGTTTTAATGAAAGAAATAAAATAAGTCATGATTACAAAGTAAAAGTTAAGGGAAGAGAATGAAACATTGAGACAGTGGTGAACCAAGAACACGTCCAGGCCTCTCCACAACTCTCTGCGCTAAGCTCTCCTCCCAAGAGCACGAACAAAGGCAAAACCTAAAAACTGTAAAAGACCTATGCGGCAAAAAATGTTCAAAACCTAAACTTGCGTTAAAACCTTGTTTAAATAGCGCTAGGGCTTCCCCTAAAAACTAGGAATTAAAACTGACAACCAAAGACCGAAAAGACCCTTAATTAAATGCTAAAACAGGTTTCTAGTTTGGTAGGGACACGAGCAAAGCCACGAGCTGGGTCGTCGGCTTGTGATGCAAGAAAGGATCTTTCTGGTGTAGCAAGGATGATTGTGGAAGGTCTTGAGGCTGTCTTGGGCAGCAAGGAACTGATGGCACCTTTCTTGGTTCTTCTGGACTCGACTGGCCCAATCTCAGCTCCTACGACCTCATTATTGGACCTGCTAAGGACTCAGCAGGACATCGACCAATGCAGTTGGGACAAACCACGGGCTTCACTTCCATATGATGTTTCTTGTATAGTTCTGGGCTTTGCCCTTCCCAAAAGCTCGTAGAACACTCAGTGGCCCAATTCAGCTCAATTTAAGGCACAACCGAGGTCTTCTAGGGCGCACCATGTCATTGGCAGTTCTGGACGAGACACTCAATTGCAGTAGTTTAGATAGGTGTTTAGAAGTGTACTTCTGTGTGGTGTCTCACTTCGTTCCATCGAGTTCCAAGTTATGTCCTATTTTGGCCTAAATTGGCATGACCAAGGACTTGTCTTCTGAAGGGATTGGCGCACTACTGGGCTTGGTTTCTAGCACTTCTAAGGAACAAGCCTAGAACCTGGATCTAGAGGCGTGTCAGGGACACGAGTGTAACTTGGCTGAGAGCTCTGAAGACGCGCCTTGGCTCGTTTGGGCTAGTCTTGGATTAGGGCATAGATGGAGTATCCTTAAGACATGTCAGGGACAAATCTTGGCATCTACCTTGGCTCATCAGGGGCTTGATGTGCTAGGCCTCAAACAAGGTTTCAGGACCCGCATGGCCTGATTTGAGTAACTTGACCTGTGCCCTAAATAGGGCGCAGGGACACGCTAGGGCCTGATTTAGGACCTGATATCGAATTGAGGACATCTCCTTCTTTTGAACTCCAATTTGAGCCATTCTTTTTCCTGTATTCTTTTAATTAGGTTATCTTTCCAAATTCTACACATGTCTCACAAGAAGCATCACTTTCTACTATGGTTGGCACAAAATTAAGCAAAAGACATGAAAAAGGGCACTAAATGACATCTAAAAGATGTTGGGGTGAGGGATGGAGAGAGAGAAAATAAAATACAGGTAATGTAAATGCAAAACAATTGAAAACACAAGTAAAGATGATTGAATTGATGGATTAACTAAGTCGAATTAAGGCCAACTATCCACCCTAACCAATTAAGTCATTAACATGATTTCCAAGGTTCCATTATTCTGAATTAACTGAATCTGATGCCCATGCAAGGGTCCGAGTTAGGGCCCACCTCACACAAATTACTCTCTTCTTAGATCCTATGTTGCAGGTTTTTTCGACTCATTACAGCAACTATCCAAAAGGACGTATTAAGCAAGAAAGGGTGTTTAATGACATCACACTACCCCAAGAGAAGGTTGAGTAATCTAGGTTGTCATGAATTGGATTACAAGTAAGATGTAAAGACACTGCCGTTGAATTGGATTATTCATCGATAGTTCATGAATAAAAGGTGACATCACATTCGTCAACACAAACTAAGATCATTACACACAGTAATCACAATTATATCCAGTATTCAAAACATTTAAACCAAGGGCCAAAATCACATTAACAAACTACATGGCTAGGGATTCAAGCAGCCCTAATTTTATGAAGAACTGCTCACAAGTTGTTTTAATGAAAGCAATAAAATAAGTCATGATTACAAAGTAAAAGTTAAGGGAAGAGAATGAAACATTGAGACAATGGTGAACCAAGAACACGTCCAGGCCTCTCCACAACTCTATGTGCTAAGCTCTCCTCCCAAGAGCACGAACAAAGGCAAAACATAAAAACTATAAAAGACCTATGTGGGAAAAAATGTTCAAAACCTAAACTTGCGTTAAAACCTTGTTTAAATAGCCCTAGGGCTTCCCCTAAAAACTAGGAATTAAAAATGACAACCAAAGACCGAAAAGATCCTTAATTAAATGCTAAAACAGGTTTCTAGTTTAGCAGGGACACGAGCAAGGCCACGAGTGGGTCGTCGGCTTGTGATGCAAGAAAGGATCTTTCTGGTGTAGCAAGGATGATTGTGGAAGGTCTTGAGGCTGTCTTAGGCAGCAAGGAACTGATGGCACCTTTCTTGGTTCTTCTGGACTCGACTGGCCCAATCTCAGCTCCTACGACCTCATTATTGGACCTGCTAAGGACTCAGCAGGACATCGACCAATGCAGTTGGGACAAACCACGGGCTTCACTTCCATATGATGTTTCTTGTATAGTTCTGGGCTTTGCCCTTCCCAAAAGCTCGTTGAACACTCAGTGGCCCAATTGAGCTCAATTTAAGGCACAACCGAGGTCTTCTAGGGCGCACCATGTCATTGGCAGTTCTGGACGAGACACTCAATTGCAGTAGTTTAGATAGGTGTTTAGAAGTGTACTTCTGTGTGGTGTCTCACTTCGTTCCATCGAGTTCCAAGTTATGTCCTATTTTGGCCTAAATTGGCATGACCAAGGACTTGTCTTCTGAAGGGATTGGCGCACTACTGGGCTTGGTTTCTAGCACTTCTAAGGAACAAGCCTAGAACCTGGATCTAGAGGCGTGTCAGGGACACGAGTGTAACTTGGCTGAGAGCTCTGAAGACGCGCCTTGGCTCGTTTGGGCTAGTCTTGGATTAGGGCATAGATGGAGTATCCTTAAGACATGTCAGGGACAAATCTTGGCATCTACCTTGGCTCATCGGGGGCTTGATGTGCTAGGCCTCAAACAAGGTTTCAGGACCCGCATGGCCTGATTTGAGTAACTTGACCTGTGCCCTAAATAGGGCGCAGGGACACGCTAGGGCCTGATTTAGGACCTGATATTGAGTTGAGGACATCTCCTTCTTTTGAACTCCAATTGGAGCCATTCTTTTTCCTGTATTCTTTTAATTAGGTTATCTTTCCAAATTCTACACATGTCTCACAAGAAGCATCACTTTCTACTATGGATGGCACAAAATTAAGCAAAAGACATGAAAAAGGGCATTAAATGACATCTAAAAGATGTATAAATATTGACTGAACAACTGTGTTTCATTGAATGTTCATATGTGATTAAACTTTGATAGCCTTTACATAAACTCCATCACATATGCTTGATCTAGTGAGGTTTAGAGTCGAGGCGAAATCTTTCTGTAGCACTTTAATGAAGTTGTTTTTAAGCTTGATTACTTAAGATCTTAGCATTCACACTTTACACGTGACTTTTACTGCTTTGGCATTCTTTTTAATTTTGCAAACCATGTCTAGTTTCATTGATTCTTATTAACTTGTTTAAAGAACTGTCTCTAGCATTCTAGTTGTCTTAGTAAAATGTTTGTGAGTATTGTAACTGCCATAACCCTCAGGAGACATAACTCCTCCCACTAGGAAAGCCTAGGGGTTCAAATGATTTATCCTTAATTAAGATTGAATTTTTTCGATTTTCTTATTGTTATTTCCCTTTGTTTTGCTCAGGGACTAGCAAAAGATAGGTTTGGGGGTATTTGTTTAGTCATAATTTCCTACATCTTTTAGGTGTCATTTAGTGCCCTTTTACTGGTCTTTTGAGTGATTCATGTCAGCAATAGAAGAAAATGATCAATCTTGTGAGCAATGTGCAGAGTTGGAAAGATAGGTCTATTTTGAGTAGAATGCAAAAAGAATGGCTCAGTTTGGAGTCCAAGTGAAGGAGAAGCCTTAAAGCCAATATCGGATCCTGAAAATGTGTCGTTGGCATGTCCCGTGACATGCCCTTGACATGCTCCAAACGAGCCTAGTCGAGTCTTCCAGCAAGTACTGGGACATCGCCCTAGCGCAATCTCATCCGAATTCCAGCCGTGTCCGTTGACACGTAACAAGGCCCTGCAACGAGCCCAAACTGAGTCCAAGACATGTCGTTGACATGTCCCTGGACATGACTTTGAGAGCCTAGGCGAGCCAAGCGAAGAGCCTCACCCGAGTTCTAACAGAGGTCAGGATATGTCTAATGACATGTCCCAAGTTTCAGCGATCAGGTCCAGTGACAGGCCCCTAATGTGCCCTTGACATGTCCCGTGACATGCCATTTAGGGCCAAAACATGTCATCCCCTAGACAACGATGGAACCAAGTGAACCAACGACCATAGTTGATTTTCAAAATGATGATTTTAAGAGAAAAAAAAGATAAGCCGTGGCCAGTTCGACATGTCCATGGCCTGGTTTGCTCTAAATGACTTTCCCTTGTGCCCTGAATTGAGCCAGATTGGTCCATGGACGTGTCTAGCACTTGGCAATCAGGCCATAGCCCAAAATAAAGTTTGATACATCATATGTGAATGAAAGAAGCGATGGGGCACGGCCAAACATGTGCAGAACCTATCTAGGGCTTGTTGGGCACTAAATGGAGCTCCTAGGAGCCCAAAATGAGGTCCTTCCGTGCCATCAAAGTCCAGAGTTGGCCTAGCCATTCCTTGTTTCCCAAGACATCCTTAAAACCTTCCAGAACCAGACTTTCCACACAGGAATTCCAAGAGCTTCTTGGAGACACTTTGCCAACCCTAATGATTCCTTGTTGCCCAAATAAAGTCCTAATCCTTAGGACTTTGTCCCTGTCAAGCTAGGAAAGTTGTTTTAGGGTTTCATTAAGGGTATTTTAGGGTTTTCTTTTCAGTTCTCAACTCCTAGTTTTTACGGGAAGCCCTAGGAGTATTTAAACTAAGTTTCAACGTGAAACTAGGGTCCCCGACTTTTGTAGCCGCATAGTTTTATTTTCAGAATAGTTAGACGTTGTTTTTGTTCTTGGGAAGAGTTGAACGCAGAGAAGCTGTGAAGGTTGCTGGGACGTGTACCTTGGATTTCCGCCATTCTCAGTGTTTTCTCTTCTTCTCTTTACCCTTATTTTGTAATTATGAATACTTTTCAGGTTTTATTCAATAACATGCATGAGTTGTTTTCCATAGAATTAGGACTGCTGGAAGCCCTAGGCATGTAGTTCCTTAATGTGATTTTGGGCCTTGATTTTCTGTTATTATGGATGCTAAATAAATTCTAATTATTGTTTGATTTGCTATTCTCTTATGTGTAAGAGATTGATCACCTTGTTTACATGAGTTATTGATGAGATTGCATCAAGAGGTTGAGGGTAAGAAACAATCTTATAATTGGGAATCATGACAACCTAGATTACTAAACATTCTCTAGGGGTAGTGTTATGTCATTAAACTTCCTTTCGTGCCTAATGCATTCTATTGGACAGTTGTGGTAGTGAGTCGAAAAAACCTACTACATAGGAACTAAGAAGGAAGCAACATGTGTGAGGTGGGCCCTAACTCGGACCCATGCTTAGGCATCATGTTCATATTAATGGAATCTTGGAAATTGTGTTAGGAAATTGTGTTAGACACCTCACTCTTATTTTTTCAGCAAATAAAGCCAAGTCATACGATTACAATCATCAACAAAAATCACAAACCAACGATAGACAAATAAGGTAGAGATAGGAGCTGGACCCCACACATCAGCATGAATTAAAGAAAAGGGTTCACTGCTCTTATTAGAACTCAAAGGATAAGTAGTACGATGACTCTTAGCCAAAACACAAACATCACAATGAAAATCCGACGGGTCACACTCCTTAAACAAAGTAGGGAATAAATGTTTAATATAACCAAAGGAAGCCTGAGCAAACCTACGATGCCACATTCAAATCTGATGCTTTAGAGCACAAGAAGAACCATGACTAGTCAAGGTACCAGAGCACATATCATCCACATAATAAAGCCCCCTTCTTTTAGTACCACGCCCAATAATCCCCTTACCGTTGAGGTCCTGAAGAAGGAAAAAGCAAGGATACATTAATACTATACAATTTAATTGTTCATTTACTTGAGGCACATACAAGAGATTATTAGAGAGTGAGGAAACAAGTACAGTATGTTTCAATGACAAAGAGGGTGTTAACACCACTATGCCAGCACTAGTCACAGGGGAGGACACTCCATTAGCATTAGAAACTTGTGACTGATGCAATGTAGTTGTAATATGTAGGAGCAATTGATGAAAGGTCATGTGATCAGTGGCACCTGAATCAATAATCCAGCCAGTGTCTTTAGCAGAAGAAGGGGTAACAAGGGCAAAACCGATACCAATATTATCTAACGGATGACTAGTCTCCTCGGTTTCGTGACTAGTCGCATACGTAACAGACCTATCAGCTCCTTCCCAGTAGGTTCGAGATACAACATCCCATATATTTTTCGCCGTGAGTAAACGAACAAAAAATATCATTACATCAGGTTCCATGGCATTGATGAGCCAACTTTTAACAAGAGCCTTCTCCATGCTCCATGTGTCAAACGAAACATCATTTGAAGAGGGTTTTTCAATTTCTCCGGTTAAATAACCGAATTTTCCTCGACCGGCAATAAAGATCTCGACAACTTGTGACCAAAGTGAATAATTCGCCCCATTAAACTTCTCATCAATACGAATTTCCATGGGTTTTGGTGTAAAACTCATCTTCTCGTCAATACGAATTTCGATGGGTTTTGGTGTAAAACTCATGGATTGTACAAGGGTTGGAGCGGCTTTGAGTTTAGATATAGAACGCGTCATAGCGATCGTGACTAGTCTCACGGGATATGACTTGTCACACAGGATAATTGATATAACTGTAAAAATATAGACAACCGACGGGTAATTTAGTGGGCAAAAACACAGGTAACCGACGGGGGTAATCTCCGCGGGCATAAGCACAGGTAACCGATGGGGGATAATCTCCGAGGGCACACGCAATAGATTTGGGTCTCAAGAGCGTTACTTCTCTCTAGAAGGTATTTATAATGTTACAATATACAAAATTCAACTAGACCAATTAGGAAAATAATTACAATTAATTTACAATTCCTATATTAACTAGGATTGCCCTATATGGCTCATGCTAACACAATCAACCACTCCGATCTCTACATCCATTGTCTCCATTAACCACAATCGACTCCATCTTCAATCAGCCCACCACCCACTCTCTCTCACAAACCCACAAGCTTCACACTCCCGTCAGCATCATCAACCTCACCGACATCCGAAGGCAAAATCAGGGTGCATGCGCTGACCCGTTTCAACTATATGTACAGATGCCTTCTACTTCGAGCCCTCGACATCTTCAGGAAGCAACTCTAATTAAATGATTCCAAGAATATCAATGAAGTTACTGTTACGACGAGACATCACCGTTGCGGTGAACTCTAGGTCTCGACTTGGGATTCGAAGTCTGCGGCGGCGACTCGTTTCTGTATCTCGCTATCGTGTGGTTAGTCAAACTCGGCTAAATAGATGGCCTCATCATGACAATTGGTGATTCATTGGCATCAAAACTCCCATCGTAGACGAAGCTTCTTGAATTAATCTGATTTGACGCCTTCCTGGAGTGTAGAAGGCCTTTGTGCTGCAGAGCTTCGACGATTTGCTTCAATGTCTCCAAATCTTTAGACGGTTCATCAATTCCTCTCATTTTCACCCTCTTCTCAATCTGATTGTAAACATAGACGCTCTATTTAGGCTCAGGGAAGAAGTCGGTGGAATCGAATAAGCTCTTTCTCTGCACCATTGAGGGGGTGCATTTAGTTTTCTGAGAATCATTTATTTATTTTTAATGTTTTATTTAAATATTTATTAATTTTTTTTTAGCTTGTGTTGAGTCCAACTCAGCATATAATTCTGACTCAACAATGCCACTTAAGCATTTAACGGTTTGACTAACAGATTGACTAACAGAGGGTACTTAGATGATGTGTTTTGATAGTTTGGGTACCTAGATTAAATTTTTTATAGTTTGGTATGAACTTGAATGACCCCTATAGTTTGGGGGGGGTTATATGTAGTTTGTCCTTAGGGATAAAAAATGACATAAGATTTTAATTACATCACTGCATTACGTGAATTTGCTGAAGCTGAGCTGTGGTTGCAGTCTATGAAGATTACATTCAATTTGAGCAATATAACCAACTGAACTACTCCGACACTAAACCTATCGGTTTACTGGAAGTTTTTTATGATTAAGCCCAACTGTCTAGCGAGTTTTCTTTCTTTCTTTTTCATCTTTTTTTATTTAAACCCACCCATAACTCTAGAAATGGCTAATCTATTCATCTTCCAATATGGAACCCGTACATTCCTATTTGGTGGTTAATGGTAACAAATCAAGAGGTCAAACTTGTTCACGAATGGGTCAGATCGGTCAACTACAGGGTCCCTCGGGAGATGGGACAGCTCTTTTGTTCCGTGGACGAGGTGGTTGGATCTCCCCCCACAACCAAGGAAGATAGCTTGGACCGCAAGTCTTCGAGATCTTCCATGTGAGTGGGTCCCTCGCCACCCCATATTGAAGTACCTATGAAGAAATAAGACGAAGAGAAGGAAAAGGAAAAGGAATAACAAGCTTGGGAGTCTGGTGTTGCTCCAGCCACTTGGTCTCCGATGTTTAAGTATGTGTTTAGAGAAAAGGTAGAGAAAATAGGATTCTTAGAGAGAGAAATTATTTTAGCAGAGTTTGTTTGCTTACTTGAAGTTCAAATGTGATGTAAAGGTAGAGGGGTATTAATAGGAGAAGAAATAAGGGTTGCTACCTCCTCTGCCTTAGCTGGGGTACCTGCCGTGGAGTTAGGTACTGCCTTGTTGTGGACTCCGTGCCAACATTTGACTTTTGGGGGAAACCACCCGATGAGTGACAGCTGTCACCCTAGGGTCACGCCTAGGGTCATGGAAGTTGGAATATCTCTACCCCAAATTCCCTGAGGTGGCGTGGGAGGCCTAAGGGGATGGGAACTTCTCCACAATGGAAATCGTGACAAGTGTATCTACTTTACATATGTGGATAAAAATACATCAGGTGTTGTCTGTGGTAGTTTGGTACCGTTGGTTGGGCGATACCTGGGTTGGTGGTCGAGCGCTGTCCTAATTGGTGTTTGGTCGTAATTTATACACATTTTATACATGATTTAATACATTTTTATTTGTGTTTTGTTAATATTTCATTCTATGAAATTGGAGAAAATTATATATTTGTGAGAAATGTGCAGAATTACATAGAACTTGGAATAAAAAGAATTTGAACGAAAGAATTACCTCAATTGGAGTAGTAATAAAGAAGTTATGAAGGAAACAAAAGTGACCACCGAATCCAACAAAGCAGAAGAGGACAAAATAGCACAGCAGCTGTCAGCGCCTCCTTCCGCATGAAGCCACCGATCCTGCTTCTTTCGCTCAGAACGTAGACACCGGCTCCTTGAAGACCTATTCGGCCAGTACCTACCGAAGCCTAGTTCCTGGCTGTTAGCCGCGCCTTTGACCGCGTTGACCGCACCTTTTGCCTTACAGATTTCGGTGGTTGGCCACCGAAGACTATTCCTGAAGGTTTCCAGCTGGCTTGCTTGCATTTCTCCTTGTTTTCAGGGTTTTCCAAGTGCGTGTTCGCAGTTGTCTCCATTGCAAAAGGATTTCAACTATATTTAATTTTAGAATATTATTTTTAGTCCTTTTATATTTATGAAAGATTTTTAATTAGTTTTCTTTATTATTTAGGAAACTTTTTCCTTATAGAGTTCAACGTAAATTTCTATTTGTTTGAGGATTAATAATTCTCAATAAATAGAGGTCATAGGACCTTGTAAAGGGGGCGACTGAAATACACCGAAATATAGAGAGAGCTAAAACACTTGTAGTTTTCTTTTTAGGTTAGGGCTTCTTCAAGCCCTAACCATGGTTATTCTTTAATTTGATTTTGGCACTTGGTTTGAGTATTATGTTTGTCTTGGTGTCTTAAATTACTATGTAAACTGCTATTTTCGTGTGTTATTGAAACTGGCCATTTTAATTACGAAGGTTATAGATGAATTGCATCAAGATGTTACATTAAGCAATTACCTTGTAATTTGACTCATGAAATTCCTAGGGTTACCGTGTATTCCCTAGAGTTAGTGTAGTGTCATTAAATCCCTTTAGAACTTAATGCTTCTCTTTTTGTTTAAGTCGAAAACCGTGGGGACTCAGTTGAGCATAATTTGTTAGAAGAGTTAGGACCTCCGTGAGGTCTATGACATACTAAGTAAGAAGAGATAATATGTGTAAGGGTGAGCTTAAGATACCCCTTGCATGGGCACTAGACCAAGTAACGAACATAGTAATTGAACCTTGCAAATCAAGTTGGGAAATAATTGTGGTTAGTGGTGGATTGAGTGCCTTAACCTACTATCTTTATTTATTGCTTTATTTTATGTTCTTTAATTGTTTTATTTACATTTATGTCAAAACCCCCATGCGTGCGTGTGTTTGTATTTTTATTTTACTTTCTATTTTTAATAAGCTATGAGTTAATTAATCCATATGAATAATAAAGTGGAACATAGTTAAGACAAGTCCTTGTGGGATTCGACCCATGCTTATGTGCTATACTATCTTCACGATTTGTGCACTTGCAAGGTTAAAATGAATAGAATAGGATTCATATTTGTGGTGTCTATTTTATCCAACAGTAGGCGATTGTGCACTACCCGGGCTTGATAGACAGCTCCTTGGTCTTTCTGGGCTTGGGCCTAAGGTGGGCTTAGTGAGCTTGAGCTTGCAACGGATCCAGGTTCTATCTGGTACTATTTACCAGATTCAGCTCGACTTATGATGACTATCAACAGGAGTCCCCCAACTTCTTAGTCGAGGGTCGTGCCTCGGGTAAGGAGTTGAATCTTCTACTAGCTTGTGAGCCGGATCAGGTGGACCTGGGTATCGGTCAGCATACCTGATTCGGGTACTTGGTCAGTGCACCTGTCCAGGTACCCAGCCCAGGTCTACCGCAGAGGTGGGGAAGTCCCCAAGTCCCCGTAACTGCCCAACCGAGCTCGATTTTCAAATTCGGGCAGTTCGATCGTTTTCTCCACCTTTTTACTAGGTGGGCCATGTGTTTTGTGGGAATTGGTGGTATTATGTAAGCATTTATGTGGGAGTTGAGGCATGGGGAAGGGTTGGCTACGCACATAGAAAGATAGAAAATTGTGGTGGGCCACGTGAAAAAGTAGTAATGATGAGGGGATATATCATTTAGAGGTTGTGCATGGTGACTTTGGGATTTATTGTGTTGGGGAGGCTATAAATATGCCCTTGTTTTTCTGGGTAATTGTCCAGTCATTATTTATGCATCTCTTAGATGTCATTCAATGCCCTTTTATGTTTCTTTTGAGTTACTTCATGCCACTAATAAGAGAAAATGATCAATCTTGGGAGCAATATGCAGATTTCGAAAGATAGGTGAATTCTTAGAGGAATGCAAAGAGAATGGCTCCAATCGGAGTTGTGATGGCGAAGATATCTCAAGTTCAGTATCGGATCCGCTATGTCAAGAACCGGAACCTGACATGTCTAGAGACCTCCTAGAATGCCAAACTGAAGTACCGAGAACTAGCCTATCTGGGTCCAAGAAGTATGTTTGAGGACTGGCGTAGCCAAGTCCATTGCACTCCTCCTTGAGCCCAAGTGTCGAAGTCGAGGATCTAAGCCAAACCAGCCCATCTAGGTCCCTATCGAGCCCCTGGACGAGCCATGAACAGAGAGCCCTGATGAGCCCCTGGACGTGCCATGGGCAGAGCCCTGACGAGTTCCTGTCCTGTGCCAATCTTGAACCCATGCACCAAGCCTGCGGTCCAGCCTGCGGCCTTGCCCGTGTCCCTGCCAAACTAGGAAACATGTTTTAGCGTTTAATTAAGGGTCTTTTTGGTCTTTTGTTGTCAGGTTTAATTCCTAGTCTTTAGGGAAAGCCCTAGGCCTATTTAATTGAAGTTTCAACATGAAACTAGGGTTCCCAATTTCTTACTAGTTGCATAGTTTAATCTTTAGAAGAGAAAATGCTGCTTTGAAGGAGGGTTGAACGCAGGGAGTTTTGGAGAAGGCTTGGACGTGTTCTTGGCCTGCTTTTGCTTTCAGTGTTTCATTCTTCTTCCTTTTTCTCTTTACGTTGCAATCATTACTTATTTTATCGTCGTTATTAATATGAATCGTGAGTAGCTTTCCATAGAATTAGGGCTGCTTGAAGCCCTGACCATGTAGGTCTTTTACGTAATTTTGGCTCTTGATTTATGTTATTATGGATGTTGAATAGACTCTGATTACTATTTGAATTGCTACTCTTTTATGTTTACATGATTAGCTACCATGTTTACATAAATTATTGTTGAGACTGCATCGAGAGGTTGAGGTTAAGAAACAATCTTGTAATCAGAATTTATGACAACCTAGAACATTAGACCAGACTAGGGATAATGTGATGTCATCAAATTCCTTTAGTAGTTCGTACAGCAGCTTAGATTACTAATCCTTCTCTAAGATTAATAGATGTCCTAAGAAGAGGAAACTGCTAGGACAGGCTAAGTAGGAAGAGAATGATATATGTTGGGTGAGCTGTAACAGGACCTTTGCATGGGCATCTTATTAAGAGAATTCATAATAATAGGATCCTGAAAATCATGTTCGGAACTTGGGTTGGTTAGGGTGGATAGTTAGCTTTAATTCGATCTAATTAATCAGTCAATACGATCATCTTTACTTTTGTTTTCATTTGCCTTGCATTTACATTACTTGTCTTAAGTTTCAAAATTCAAAGTATTAAAACCCCCCCTGCCGTGTGTCTTGTTTTTGTGTTTCGTTAGAGTCTTTGTGTGTTTCTTGTGTTACAAGTAACTAGTGTCTTGAGTCGTCATTAGTGTCTTGTCCATCTAAATAGTGTGAGTCTTAGTGATCGTTTGTTGCTTTATTTCCTTATTTTGTTGAGTCTTGTTTGAGTTAATTGAATCTAACCTCATATTTGGATATCACGTTGACACAAGTCCTCGAGGGATCGACCATTGCTTTTCTGCTACAGTATCTTAATCGATTTGTGCACTTGCAAGGATTTTCTATAACTGTTAGAATTAGAAGCATATTTCTTGTTCTCTAATTTTACCAACAAGTTTTTGGCGCCGTTGCTGGGGACTTATCCCTCAACGGTGTCTATTTGTTTAGATTTTATTAACTGAGTTTTTACTTCTTTTAGGTACATATCCAATTCGTTCTCTGCGGAACAGCTTGCATACATTAACAGGCAATTGACGATGCATTCTTACCGACCTTCCTAGTCCTACATAGCTTAGAAGATCACCTTCCATTCCCTGCCTACCTCCCCACAACTTCCATCCCTACAACCAAGTCCACCACCATCCCCTATGGTTGAGAGACGTGTGGAACGTGTCCTTGCCAATCCAGCCCCACAATTACTCAAGGAGTATGCCACTCCACAAGTCTCTGAGGATCAGTTTCCAATTGTTTTCCCACCATCTACTGTGGAAAACTTTGAGCTTAAGTCAGCTCCCCAAATTCCATGGACTTTCAGGAGAGGATCCTCACCTACATATTAAGGAGTTCATGGAGGTCTGCTACGTTGAGGATAAGTGGCATGACTGAGGCCAAAATCAGATTGAGACTCTTTCACTTCAGTCTCAAGGACAGAGCCAAGGCATGCTTCCATTCCTTGGCCCCTGCGTCTATCTCGTCTAGGAGAGACTTGTCTTCCAAGTTCCTCACTCCGTATTATCCAGTGTCAAAGACTAATAAACTTAAGAGTGAGATCATGGAGCCACGTCAGGTTGAAGATGAGTCCTTCTACGAATTCTAGGAATGGTTTAATTAGTTGATTCAGTCTTGTCCCCACAACAACATCGATGATTGTCACATGATGTTGTAATTCTACGGAGGTTTGAAGACTAGTGATAGGGTCATGGTCAACTCCTAATCCAAGGGAGTTTTGGATAGCACAACAGAGGAGGCTAGAGCAGCCTTTGAGATTATTGCTCAAAGCGAGAAGCAATTAAGCTATCGGGGTCATTCACCTCAAACCCTTGGTGGAGCAAGCAAGGACAAAGACGACACCATCACTTAACTCACAGCAATGGTGAAGCAATTGTACAATGACAATACCAAGGGCATGCTAGTGTGTGATGTATGCTCAGTTCAGGGACACAGGTCCCAAGAGTGTCCTATGGTGGATGAGGCCAATATGGTTGGCAGATTCAATGACGGCTCGAGGCCTCAGAATGTTCCGTATTCCAACACCTACAACCCTAGGTGGAGGAATTGTTGGTAGATTTAAAGAGCAAGAAATATGCAATTCAATTCTAACAGTTATAAAATCCTTGCAAGTGCACAAATCGATAAGTATAGTATAGTAGCACAGCAAGAGTCGATCCCTCGAGGACTTGTATCAACGTTATGACCAATTTAGTTCATATTTGTTAACTTAAATAAAAACACACATACACACACAGGGGGGGTTTATGATGTGATAACTGAAATTTAAAGACAAGTAAATCAAAGTGCAGAAAATAACAATGCAAGAATGAAAGGTTGTTAACTAAGGTGAATTAAGGCTTACTATCCACTCTAACCAATTATAGCTCTTAACCAAATTTCCTTGACCTAATTACTATGCATTTTCTGAATTAGGTGCCCATACCTAGGACCTGGCGTTGGTTCACTAGACACATCTTATTCCCTCTTACTTAGCATGTTCTAAACAGGGCATATGCCTAGAACGTCTATCACGTACCTTTTAAGATGATGCATGAAGTTGAAAGAGAATTTAATGACACCACATTAGCCTAGCAAAGTGGCATGCAATCCTAGGTCGTCATGAGTTACGATTACAAGTACGAATACATTCGATGCTCCAAATCACAAGATGATATGACGGTCACTCAAGCAATTACATCTATAATTATATGCAAACAAGGTAGCTAATCTTATAGGCATAAATTAAGTTCATTAAGCATAGTAATCCAACTTATTCAGCATGCATAGCAATCATAATCAAGAGCCAGAAATCCAATCAACAAGCTAACATGGCTAGGGCTTCAAGCAGCCCTAATCCTAATGACTACTCACACATAACTGAAATAAACACAAGTATAATTGAATTAATAAGTAAATTGCAATAATGAAAATAAGGGTACAGAAGAGATTGTTAACAACAGGTGCAGCAGAAGACACGGCAGAGCCTTCTTCTCCAAGCTCCACGTCCAATAATCTATGTTAAAGATTATCTCCCAAAATATGGTCCCTAATTCTCTAGAAAACCAAAACGGAACTCTCTGTGGCTCAGGTCTCTGTTTTCCCAGAAACAAAAAATGCCTCTAGCTAATTATTTCCTAAAAACGCCTCTAGCTAATTATCTCCCCCCTAAAACACTGAACAAAGGCTCCCTTTTATAGAAAAGGGAAAACCTTGTTCTATAAGGATTGGTCAATCCTATGTCCTATAAGGATTGGTATAACCTTGTTCTATAAGGATTGGTATAACCTTGTTCTATACAGATTGGTAAAACCATGTCCTATAGGAATAGGGAAAGTTATTTTACTTTTAATTAATTACAAAGTCTTTAAAATCTATTCGAACCAATCAGAGCACGGCCGGGAGTGTGAATGCAGGCTGGCAAGTGGGAACGCAAGCTGGCCAAACTTTGATTTTTGACTGTCTTCGTAATCAGGATCTGGGACCGCACTTTTGAAGTACGTTAGGAGTATTATAGAAGCGCATCGTCGTTCAGGCTTGGCGCAAATGTTGTCAGGCTTAGCGTAGAGGGAGAACCTCTGATCCACCGCTGGCGGAACAGGGACCCCGGGCTTAGGCGCACATCTGGGCTCGGATGGGAGTTCTTGGGACATGTCCTCGACCTGCCTTGGCGCGACCTTGGCACTTCTAGGACTTGACCTTGATGTCATGAAACACAGGTTTGAGACCCGGAGGGCCTGATATGAGGTACTTGGCCAGTGGCCCAAAATAGGCGCACTGGCGCACTCATGACTCCGTTGAGGACCTGATATTGAAATGAGGACATCTCCTTCATCTGGACTACGATTTGAGTCATTCTTTTTGCGTTCTTTCCAGATTTTACCTATCTTTCTAACTCTGTACAAGTCTCACAAGATTGATCATTTTCTACTATTGATGTCATGAAATCATTCAAAAGACATGTAAGAGAGGCATATAAAGACATCAAAATCATGCATAAATAACGACTGATCATGGCTCACACTGTGCAATCGAACCTTTGAAGCACTCATGAGGAAATATGGAGTCACACATAGGATCTCGACTCCCTATCATCCCCAAACTAGTGGACAAGATGAAATCTCAAATAGAGAAGTCAAGACCATCCTTGAGAAAACCGTGGGACCATCAAGGAAGGAATGGTCCAACAGGCTCAATGATGCCCTTTGGGCATATAGGACCGCTTACAAGGTACTTATTGGCAGGTCCCCATTTCGGCTTGTCTATGGAAAAGGTTGCCACTTACCCGTGGAGTTGGAACACAAGGCCTTTTGGGCCATCAAGCGTGTCAACATAGACATAGATGAGGCATGATATCATCGAAAGCTTAAGCTGCAAAAGCTTGGAGAATTAAGGAATGAAGCTTATGAATGCTCAAGAATCTACAAAGAAAAATTCAAGGCCTACCACGACAAGTACCTGGTCCATAAATCCTTCTTGGGAGGACCGAAGTTACTCTTATTCAATTCCCTCCTCGAGTTCTTTCAAGTAAAGCTTAGATCACGATGGTCAGGCCCCTATTAAAGTCCTACATATGGTGCCGTGGAGATCACGTCATACCACAATGGCTTTGAATTGAAGGTCCATGGCCATCACCTGAAACCATACTTAGAAGCTGTTCCAATTCCTGCTTTTTAAGAGGTAGATCTGGCCATACCTACCCTTACTTGACTTGTGCGCCACTACTTGCCTAGACGTTAAATCCGGCGCTCCTAGGAGGCAGCCTAGCCTTGGTTTTTGTATCTTTCCCTTCTCTTTATGTTTTCTGGTTTTCATGCCTCCTTAAAGTCTTTACTTATTTTGATCTTTTAGTTTTCACTAGTTAACATTGAGGACAATGTTTAGTTTAGGATTGAGGGTGTGGATTAAAAATTTGCAACATTTAGGTTTGGGGGTACACGGCTAGGAACTTAGTACATTATTTGTAAATAAGTTACATCTGCTGAATAAATCATTAGTGTCTTACTAGAGCTATGCCATACTTAAGTTTGTACCGTATCTTTTCACTTAATGCCTAACTTCAAGAAATTAAGCTAAAAGATGACTTTGTTTAAGTGAACTTTAGAAAATTAGTGGAGACTACCCCATGTGAGATTTTGAGCCTAATACCTTTCAATTCTTAAACACTATTCAATTCTTTTTATATTGATTGATCTCAATATTATCACTTTGCATTGAATTTTAAAGAACTAACATCTTATGTAGAGGCTCTTGATTCTCAGTTGGATGTACCATAAGAAGTGATGTAGGCTATGCATGATTGAGCCCTCCAAAAGCCATATATGTCCCTTTGCATGCTCCCTTAACCCTCTTTTAAACCAAACAGATAACCCTTTCTTTCATCACCCTCATCAAAACTGAGCCCTAGATAGGAAGCCCTCAATCTTGACCAATTCCCTATAGCTTAGGTTTTGACAAGGCCGGGCCAAATGAAGTTCATGACATGGAGGGGAAGACATGCCTCAAAGTGTGAAAAATCAGAGGCAAGTCGCAAGGGCACACCAAGGACATGTCAAGCCATGTTAAACCCAAATGAGGAAAAATGTGAAGTTGATATCAGGGGAATGTCTTAGACATCCCAAGTGACCAAAAGTCCTATCTTGGACAGAAACCAAAACAATGTAAACCATTGCATGATCTTGGCTTAGTTAGAAAAAAAAACAGAAAAAAAAGAATGTATGAAGTTAAAGAATAAAGAAAAGGAAATACTAGCTAAGCCAAGTGAACCAATGGAAATAGAAGTCACAAATTACCCTCCCAAGAAATCAAACCTTCAATTGATGAGTCCAGCGAAGATGCCAAGTCTGGCTGTGAGTACAAAGAGAAGAAGATCAAGTTTCCAAGTCATGGTACTTCATGCCTTGTCAGAGCCGAGGCTTTTGAATTCCAATCCCTTTCTTCTTGCTTGGAGTTAAGGTATGTTTCTACATTCTTAAAGTTCAATTCCTTCATGAGATTGATGTTTAGAAATTGCCTTTCTTTCATACTATTTCATATGCGATTATATTTGCTTCCTTTGCATAAACTCATCACATATGCTTGTAAAGAGTGAAACCTTAGGATTCATGAAAGAAATTGAGAATTGCCTAGTGAGGTTAGAGTCGAGGCGAAATCTTTCCAAGGCATTTGAACTTTGTTTTTTTAAGCTTGAAATCTTGAAGTAAAAGGCATTCATATCTAACACATGGCACGTACTCGACATTGGCATATCTTTAGTTTGGTATGACATGATCTATCTGCATTGTTCCATATTAATTTGTTAGGTATTCTGTTTAGTATTTTGTTTTGTTTTAGTTGTTAAGTAAAAGGAGACAAAACTCCTCCTACTAGGTGAACCTAGGGGTTTAAGTGTTCTATCCTTAATTAGATTGATTCTTTTAGTTTTACTTCAGTTTTATTCTTTGTTTTGCTCGAGGACTAGAAAAAGCTAGGTTTGGGAGTATTTGTTAGATCAAATTTCCTACATGCGTTTGATGCCATATTTAGTCCCTTTACTTGTATTTTGTTAGAAATAAGGCCATCCATAGTAGAAAGTGGTACTTTTGTGAGACATGGCAATTCCATCCTTGAGAAAACCGTGGCACCAACAACGAAGGATTGGTCCAACAAACTCAATGATGCCCTTTGGGCATACAAACAACATACAAGACACCAGTTGACATGACTCCTTTTCGGCTTGTTTTTGGCAAAGGCTGCATTCACCTGTGGATTTAGAACACAAAGCCTTTCGGGCAATCAAGCGTGTCAACATCGATATTGATAAGGCAGGACACCATAGGAAGCTTTAATTGCAAGAACTTGAGGAGCTAAGGAATGAAGTCTATTAGAGGTCACGGATATACAAGGAAAAATCCAAGGCCTACCATGACAAGCACTTGGTCCGCAAGACTTTCCAAGTAGGAAAAATGGTCCTCCTTTTCAACTCACGACTTAGGTTTTTCCCAGGCAAACTGAAGTCTAGATGGTCTGGCCCTTTCTTCGTCACTAAGATACTGCCTCATGGTGCCATTGAACTCAGCAATGCTAAGGGAGACGCATTCAAAGTAAATGGACACAACTTCAAGCCTTATCATGAACCACTTCAGAGCCATGACATTGAAAACTCTGACCTAGCTGTGCCATCCCTTGCTTGACCTGCAAGCCACGTCTTGCCAAGACATTAAATCCCGCGCTCCTAGGAGGCAACCAAGTCCTGGTTTTTGCTTCCTCCCTTTTCATTATGTTTTCTTTTCTGCATGCCTCCTTTTCATCTTTACTTATTTTGATCTTAGTGTTTTAACCTGTTAACATTGCGGACTATGTTTAGCGTAGGTTTGGGGGTGTGGATCAAAATTTTGCAACATTTAGGTTTGGGGATAAATGACTAGGAACTTAGTACTTTACTTGTTAATATATTATATTGTGAATTAGTCATTGGTGTATTACTAGAGCCATGCCAGGCTTAAGTTTGTACCTTATCTTTACACTTAATGCCTAACTCCAAGAAATTGAGCTAAAAGATAACTTTGTTTAAGTGAACCATAGAAATTAGTGGAGACTACCCTATGTGAAATTTTGAGCCTATTGCCTTTATTTTTGAGAGATTTACTTTGTTCTACTCTTAAACATTATTCAATTCTTTCTTCATTGATTGATCTCATTATTATCACCTTCCATTGAATTTTAAAGAACTATCATCTTATGTAGAGGCTCTTGATTCAAAGTTGGGTAGACCATAAGAAGTGATGTAGGCTATGCAAGTTTGAACCCTCTAAAAGCGATATCTATCCCTTTTGCATTCTCCCTTAACCCACTTTGCAGCCAAACAATTAACCCTCTCTTTCATCACCCACATCAAAACTGAGCCCTAGATAGGAAATTCTCAATCTTGGCCATTCCCTATAGCTTAGGTTTTGACATGGCCGCGCCAAATGAAGTTCATGACATGGAAGGGAAGACAAGCCTCAAAGTGTGAAAAATCAGAGACAAGCCGCAGAAACGCACTAAGGAGACATCAAGCTATGTCACGGCCAAAAGAGTCTATTTGTGAAATTAATGTAGTAGGAAATGTCATAGACATCCCAAATAACCAAAGTCCTACCTTGGACAGAAAATACAACACAATGTAAACCATTGCATGATCTTGGCTTAGTTTGAGAAAAATATAGAAAGAAAGAAAAAATTTGTGAAAAGAAAATAATAGAAAAAAATAAAGAAAAAAAAACAATGAGCTAAGCCAAGTGAGCCAATGAGAAAAAAAGTCACAAGCCATCACCATTCATAGTTCAAGATTCATGAAGCCATTGAAAATGCCTTGTCAGAGCCTAGGCTTTTTAATTCCAATCCATTTTTTCAAAACCCTTGAGCCTAGCCCCATTACAACCCTTGAGCCTAGCCCCATTACAACCCTTGAATGAAGACCTAACTGATCTTATGGGAAGTCTTGCTTAGAGTTAAGGTATGTCTCTACGTTCTTAAAGTTCAATTCCTTCATGAGATCCATTTTCAGAAATTGCCTTTCTTTCATGCTATTTCATATGTGATTATATTTGATTCCATAACATAAACTCATCACATATGCTTGCAATGAGTGTAACCTTAGGATTCATGAGAGAATGAGAGTTGGCTAGTGAAGTTAGAGTCGAGGCGAAATCTTTCTAAGGCATTTGAACTTTGTTGTTTTGAAGCATCAAATTTTGAAGTAAAGGGCATTCACACTTACACATGGTACTTACTTAAGACTGGCATATCTTTAGTTTGGCATCATATGATTGATTTACTGGGTTCCATATTAACTTTTTAAGTATTTTGTTCAATATTTTGCTTGTGTTTTAGTTGTTAAGTAAAAGGAGACAAAACTCCTCCTACTAGGTGAACCTAGGGGTTTAAATGATCTATCCTTAATTAGATTGAGAATTTTGGTTTTTATTTCAATTTTTATTCTTTTTTTTGCTCGAGGACTAACAAAAGCTAGGTTAGGGGGTATTTGTTGGGTCTTAATTCTTACATGTATTTTACTTTCTTTTTGTTAGAAATTAGACCGCCCATAGTAGAAAGTGATGCTTTTGTGAGACATGTGCAGGAATTAGAAAGAAAATGTAATTCTAAGAATACAGGAAAAAGAATGACTCAAATCGGAGTTCAAATGATGGTGATGTCCTCAATTCAATATCGGGTCCTAAACTAGGCCCTGCGCCCATGCGCCCTATTTTGGCGCAAACCAAGTACCTCAAATCAGGCCCTCTGTGACAGGAACCTTCCCAAATTTCACCACGAAATCCGTGAAAGGCCCTGCTTCCATCTTACAGCCTTAGACAACCGGGTTAAAACCTGAAATACCCTTATTGCCTAAAAAACATCGAATGAAAATTTAATGGGAACCCGACCTAAACTCCCATGTAACTAATTGACCATCATCCTCCTGTTAGACGAAGGATATTCTAGTAGTTCACACAACTACCCCTGAAGACTTCTACGGGGAGTAAAACAAAATAACCGACGTGTCACCCTTGTGTGAACCAACAATTACTCGTTAATCCAGGTCAACGTCCACACCACCCACTGACCTTAATAACGAAAGTACACCTGCCACATCTCAGGCATTGGTCATACTTTGTGATCGTAATCATCGTACATATACCAAAAGGTTCTTTGCCTATCGTATCGTCGATTCAGTTATCACACCATAGCTATTCAATGTTCAAGACTTCGTTGACTTGAGATGCATTGACTATACCTCGAGCTGTAACCTGATATCTCGGCTCTTTCCAAGCCATTGTAATGACCCGGACAAAAAATTAAAGTAATTTGAGAATTTAATTAAGGAAATGACGATTTTACCCTCGAATTCAGAGAATTTACGTTCATAGACTTGGGTCGTTGCGTAAGTCTAGAACTCCCGAGTTCATAGACAGGCGCACTCAGGACTCCGTTCAGGACCTAATATTGAAATGAGGACATCTCCTTCATCTGGACTCCGATTTGAGTCATTCTTTTTGCGTTCTTTCCAGATTTTACCTATCTTTCTAACTCTGCACAAGTCTCACAAGATTGATCATTTTCTACTATTGATGGCATGAAATCATTCGAAAGACATGTAAGAGAGGCATATAAAGACATCAAAATGATGCATAAATAACGACTGATCAAATACCCCCAAACCTATCTTTTGCTAGTCCCTGAGCATAACAAACGCTAACAAAATGAAAAGACTCGATTTTAGTTAAGATAGAACATCTATACCCCTAGGTTCACCTAGTAGGAGGAGTTTTGTCTCCTGAGGGTTATAACAGTACAATACCCACAAACGTTTTACTTTAAACAAAAAGATGCTAGATATAGTACTCTTAACAAGCTAATAAGAATCAAAGTAAGTAGACATGCTTTGCAGAACTAAAAGGAATGCCATAGCCGTGAGTGTCATGTGAAGGTGTAAGTGTATAAATGCCAATATTTTCAGGTGATCAAGTTTGAAAACAACTTCATCTAAGTGCCCTAGAAAGATTTCGCCTCGACTCTAATCCTCACTAGGCAACTCTCAATTCGCACAAGAATCCTAGGCTTACACTCTTTTCAAGCATATGTGATGAGTTTATGTTATGAAATTCAAATTTAATCACATATGAGTAACAATGAAGAATAGCACTTTATGGAAATAAAGATCTCATGAAAGGAATTGAACTTTAAGAACATAGATACGTACCTTAATCCTCAACATGATTATCCATAATATCGGTTAGGTCTTCCTTTTTAGGTTGTAATGGGGCTAAGCTTAGGGGTTTAGCAAGGAAGGATGGGATTCAAAGAACCTGAGCTGTGCCAAGGCAGGAGAAGTCATGACTTGAACTTGGAATTTCTGAACTGAATCCTTTCTTAAGGCCCACGGCATTGTGCTTTCTTGATGACTTATTTTGAGGCTCTTGTGGCTTATTTTGAGGCTCTTGGCTCACTTGGCTCAATTCACTTTGTTTTTCACTTTTTCTCAATGTTTCTTTCTTTCTTTTGATTTGAACATTTTTTTTCTGTTCTTTCTTTTGAATTGAATTGAACCAAGATCATGCAATCATTTCCTCAAATTTTCGTGCATCTTGCAACTTGTAAAGTTTTTCTTTACTTTTGAACCTTGAATTGACGCCAAAATCCTTTGAATTGGGAAGCATCTTCTTTCACCTCTCATTCTCACCATGATTCTCATTTACGACAACCTTAGCACAAACTGAGGTTATAGGGTATGGCTGTGATGAATGGCTAAGTATTTCGGTTAGGTTATACTTTGGGTGATGAAAGAAAAGGCTGAGTGTTTGGCTTCAAAATTGGCTTAGGGAGCATGCAATAGGGTAGGATCAAGCCTTTAGAGGTTAAAGCATACATAGCCTGCATCACTTCTTATGGCAAACCACACATTAGATCAAGAGTATCTAAATGATGTTAGTTCTTTAAAAATCAATGCAAAAAGATGTAATGAGATCAACAATTAAGAACAAAAGCGATGAGTGTTTAAGAGTAGAAACAAGTATATTCCTCATAAAGAATGGCAATTAGGCTCAAAGATCTCACAAGGTAGTCTCCACTAATTTTCTAAGGTTCACTCAAATTCAGTTATTTCGTTCACTTAATCACTTAAAACATGGCATTGTGAAGTGCAAATTATGAACTACTTGACCATGGCATGAGTCTTAGTAAAGCAAAGATAGTTAACTTAGCATATACATTCCTATTAACAAGTTATCATACAAATCACAAGCAGAAATTTAAATGTCCTGGCTGTGTATCACCCCCAAACCTACTTGTTTCTATATGCAAAATTTTAAATCCACACCCCTAAACCTAAACTGAACATTGTCCTCAATGTGATAAGCAGTAAGCATGACAACAATAGAAAGGTTCGAGAGATATAACGGGCAGAAACGGAAAAGGAAGTGAGAAATACAAACCAGGGCTAGGCTGCCTCCTAGGAAGGCTTTATTTAACATCTGGGCAAGATGGGGTTGACATGCTAGGAGATGGGCGCATGCGGAGTTGCCGGGTTGACTGCGCTTGGATTAGAGAGGTCCTTGAAGTAGTGTTTGAGGCGATGGGCATTACCTTGAATGGATCCTGCCGTTCCGGGTGCTGGATTTCAACTGCACCATGAGGAAAAACGTTAGCAATAATAAATGGTCCAGTCCATCTTGAACGTAACTTACCTAGCATTAGTCTGAGCCGGGAGTCAAAGAGGAGGACTTCCTGTCCGATGTGAAAGTCCTTGGGCTGAATGCGTTTGTCGTGGAAAGCTTTGGTCTTTTCCTTGTAGATACGAGCACTGTCAAAGGCCTCGTTTCATTTTCATCTGCTTAATAGCCCAGAATGCTTTATGCTCCAATTCCACTGGTAGGTGGCAGCCTTTTCCAAAAACATGCCGGAAGGGAGACATTCCAATCGGGGTCTTGTATGCGGTCCGATAGGCCCACAACGCATCATTCAATTTGCTGGACCAATCTTTGCGGTTAGGATTTACCGTTTTTTCCAATATGGCCTTTACTTCCCGATTGGACACTTCTGCTTGGCCACTCGTTTGAGGGTGATACGGTGTTGAAACCTTGTGGGTGATGCCATACTTCTTCATTAGGGCTGCAAACGAATGATTGCAGAAATGTGCCCCCCCATCACTGATGATTGCCCTAGGTCCGCCGAATCTGGCTAAGATGTGACTCTGCAAAAAGCGCACCCTACTTTGGCGTTGTTAGTTTTGGTGGGAATTTCTTCCACCCATTTGGAGACATAATCAACTACAAGCAGAATATAAAGATTGTCAAAGGAATTCGGAAAAGGCCCCATAAAATCAATGCCCCATACGTTGAAGATTTCGACCACAAGAATAGGGTGTAATTGCATTTGATTTCGAGGGCCGATGTTACCTAGGCGTTGGCAGCGGTCATAGGTGAGTACAAATTCGTGTGCATCCTTGAAAAGTGTGGGCCAGTAGAGTCCACTTTGTAGTACCTTGAGGGCTGTCTTCTTAGCTCCAAAATGGCCCCCACATTCCAAGCTATGGCAAAATGTCAAGATGGATTCCATCTCGTCTTCGGGGATGCAGTGCCGAATGATTTGGTCTGGACAATGCTTCCATAGGTGCGGCTCATCCCATATGAAGTACTTAGTTTGTTTAGCCAGCTTGTCCTTTTGGTACCTGTTTAAAGATGAAGGAATTTGCTTAGTGATAAGGTAATTAATGAGATCGGCGTACCATGGATCAATAGCTTGGAGTGCGAAGAGCTGTTCATCAGGAAAGGTCTCAAGGAGGGGCAACTGATCGGCCTCTTCATTGGAACTGTGAAGCAATCGGCTCATATGGTCAGCGACCACGTTTTCGCTGCCCTTCTTGTCTCTGATTTCAAGGTCGAATTCCTGGAGCAGTAGCATCCAACGTAGCAACCTTGGCTTGGCGTCCTTTTTAGTGAGCAAATACTTCAAGGCAGCATGATCCGTGTATACTATGACCTTGGTTTGAATTAGATATGAGCGGAACTTCTCAAGGGAAAAGATAACAGCAAGGAGCTCCTTCTCGGTTGTGGAGTAGTTCAGTTGGGCATCATTCAGGGTTCGACTTGCGTAGTAAATGACATGAGGGAGCTTGTCGACACGCTGTCCCAAAACAGCTCCTATGGCGAAGTCCGAGGCATCACACATTAGTGCGAATGGTAAGTCCCAATTCGGTGGCATGATGATACGGCAGCCTCTCCACTATGTCTAACTTTGCTTTGTCCACTTCTATGCCTCGGCTAGAGATCACATGACCCAAGACAATTCCCTGTTGTACCATGAAATGACACTTTTCCCAGTTCAGCACTAAGTTGCTTTATCTGCACCGTTCCAGTACTCGGGTTAGGTTAACTAAGCACAGTTCGAATGAATGTCCAAACACCGAGTAGTCATCCATGAATACTTCAATTATATCTTCCACCATATAGGAGAAGATGCTCATCATGCAACGCTGAAAGGCAGCTGGGGCATTGCACAATCCAAACGACATTCTTCTGTATGCAAAAGTGCCATATGGGCATGTGAATGTTGTCTTTTCTTGATCTTCGGGTGTAATAGCAATCTGATTGTATCCTGAGTAGCCGTCCAAGAAGCAATAGTGGGAGTGTCTAGCCAGGCGCTCGAGCATTTGATCAATGAAGGGCAAAGGAAAGTGGTCCTTGCGTGTGGTTATATTTAGCTTTCGATAGTCAATGCACACTCTCCATCCTGTTTGAATCCGTTGAGGTACAAGCTCATCCTGCTCGTTTTTAACCACTGTGATCCCACTTTTCTTTGGCACGACCTGGATTGGGCTCACCCACTTGGAGTCACTAATTGGATAGATGATTCCAACGTCCAAAAGCTTTAGGACTTCTTTCTTCACGACCTCCTTCATAGGTGGATGTAATCGCCTCTGCGCCTCCCGTAATGGTTTGGAGTCTTCCTCCAGCAGTATTCGATGCATGCATTTTGTGGGACTTATGCCTTTGATGTCAGCTATTGTCCATCCAATTGCCGTTTGATTGACCTTAAGGACGTGAACCAATGTCTTTTCCTCTTTCGTACTTAGGGTAGATGCAATGATGACTGGAAGGGTTTGATTGTCGCCCAAATATGCATACTTTAAGTGCTCGGGCAAGGGCTTCAGCTCGAGTTCAGGAGCCTTTATGATGGACGGCAGGGTTTTCTGACTTGTGAATGGTAACGCTTCGAAGGGAGGCCTATGGAATGGGAGGGCTGGCATGATGTCAAGGGCTCGTACCTCTTCGATCACGCTATCTGTAAGTGAATCCACAGTGTGTGGGTTACTTGTAACGGCCTTCTCAAGGTCATCCGTCATGCAAGACTGAGCAATTGTCTCCCGTAGCAGTAAGTCCATTGTGTTTAACGGAAAATCTACAATAGGCTCGGCAGGGTACTGGATGGTGTCATGGATGGAGAATGTCCGAAGCTGGTCCAGGACGTTGATGGAGACCTGGCCCTTTCTGACATCGATGAGGCACTCGGCTGTGGCTAGTAAGGGCCTTCCGAAGATGAGGGGAGGTTCCTTACTTTTGTCAATTCTGTCCATTCTTAGTACGTAGAAGTCTGCAGGGATGCATGTATCTCCGATTTGTACTAGTACGTCCTCAAGAATCCCCATTAGGTTGGTTACAGAAGCGTTAGCCAACCTGACACATAGGTCCGTGGGTTTGAGTGCGCCTAGGTTGAGTGACCTGTAAATGTGGAATGGCATGATGTTCACTGATGCTCCCGTGTCGCAAAGGTAATGTTCGAATCTTTTTGACTGAATGACACATGGAAGGGCTGGCGGCCCAGGATCATTGGCCTTAGGGGGCATGCGCAAAAGGGCAGCCGAGCATGCCTTAGGGATGTCAATGGTGTCCGTGGAGCTAAAACCACGCTTTCCTGCAACTAAGTCTGATCAGCTTTGCAAAGATAGGCATGTGCTTAACAATTTTATGGAAAGGCAGTGTGATCTGAAGCTTCTGCAACATGCTGATGATCTCTTCCTCAAAGTCCTCCCTTTGCTTATTCCTGTTTTGGAACCTGCGAGGAAATGGATAATCAACATTATTAGCTAACTCAAAAGTGACTTTTTTAGAATTGGAATTATGAGGTTTAGAGTTAGAAGTATTCGAGTGCTGCGACTTGGGCTTAGGAGCAGGTTGCATGCCAGCCGTGGCCGAAGTAGGCGCAGTGTTAGGTCCTCCTTGCGGTAGGGCACTTGGTGACTCATTGGACTGGTTCTGCGCCAGAGGTGTTGGCCGTGGCATGTTTTACGGCGCGCCCTGGTCGGTGATCCTTGGCAGATTAGGTTGAGGCTCGGTTTCAGGTCCTGCGAGGGTGGCATATGTGGGGTCTTGAAGTGGTGTTTCCCTCTCCAGCGTGATGGCATTAGCCGTAGGATTGTGAAATCCTTTCGGATTTACCAGGACTTGACTCTGTAGCTTGCCCTGCTCTCGCTGATTTAGTTGGTTCGCCACCTGTCCCATTTGACGCTCCAAGTTTGCAATTGCATTTTTTATGTCTCCCGTCTGACTCTGGCTATCTTGCATGAATTTTATGAATTGAGCATGCTGTTGAGTCAGGATATGAAGGGAGTCCTCAAGAGACTTGCTTCCACCATTCTGATTTGAGGAAGGACCGTGAAAGTTCCCCTGAGGGCCTGCGGCTTGCTGCTCAAATCCAGGAGGTGGCAAGGGATTTGTGGCTGCTTGATTGTTGCTCCAACGGAAATTTGGATGATTTTTCCACCCCGGATTGTAAGTGTTGGAATATGGGTCATTCCGGGGTCGAGAATTGCTGTTGAACCCTCCAGCAAAGTTGGCATCTTCCACAACTGGGCAGTCCTGGGATTTGTGGCCCTGAATTGAACATACCTCGCAGATGTGAAGTTCTTTGGCTTTCTCGCTACACAACTGTCTCACCATTGTCGTGAGCTGAGCAATGGCGTCATCTTTGTATTTGGCGGATGCATCACCCGTAGCTCTAGAGGAGGGACCCTTGTAGCTGAACTGTTTTTCCCTTTGAGCAATGTTCTCAAAGGCGGTCCTTGCTTCCTCGGCTGTGCCTTCTAGAATCCCTTGGGATTGAGAGTCCACCATTGTCCGATCGCTAGTCTTCAAGCCTCCATAGAAGTATAGCATAAGATGATGGGCATCAATATGGTGGTGGGGGCACGCCCGTAGCATCTGATTGAACCGCTCCCAAAACTCGTAGAAAGACTCCTCCATGTCTTGCCGTGGGTTCATGATCTTGGACTTTAACTCATTTGTCTTTTCCACGGGAAAGTACTGTGTTAAGAATTTGGACGTCAAGTCCCTCCAAGAGTGAATGGAAGCCGGCGCCAGTGAATGAAACCATGTCTTGGCGCGATCCTTGAGACTGAAGTGAAAGAGCCGCAGGCGGATTTCAGATTCTGTCATACCATTGATGCGCAGTGTTGAACAAACCTCAACAAATTCCTTGATATGAAAGTGCGGCTCCTCGCCAGCAAGGCCGTGGAATGTAGGCAGCATGTGAATTGTCCCCGACTTTAATTCGAAGTTTGCCACTGTTGACTCGGGAAAAACAATTGGAAATTGATCCTCCGAGACATGGGGCATGGTAAAATCCTTAAGGCGCCATGGGGCTTGCGGTACTAGGCCACGTTCCAGGCCCTGCTCTTCTCTGTGGTCCGCCATCCTCCTTGGGCTTGGTGGCGGGGAGCCGTGGACTGAAGATGCTTGCGATGATGGTCCACTTGATGACCCGTGCACTGAACCTTGGAATGACATACACGGGTACCTAACAAAAAGGAAAAAAAAAACTAAGTTACAAATCTAAACTTGAATGGGCACCGTTGAGGGACAAGTCCCCGGCAACGGCGCCAAAAACTTGTTGCTAGATTTAAAGAGCAAGAAATATGCAATTCAATTCTAACAGTTATAAAATCCTTGCAAGTGCACAAATCGATAAGTATAGTATAGTAGCACAGCAAGAGTCGATCCCTCGAGGACTTGTATCAACGTTATGACCAATTTAGTTCAGATTTGTTAACTTAAATAAAAACACACACACACACACAGGGGGGGGGGGGGGGGGGGGGGGTGGGGTTATGATGTGATAACTGAAATTTAAAGACAAGTAAATCAAAGTGCAGAAAATAACAATGCAAGAATGAAAGGTTGTTAACTAAGGCGAATTAAGGCTTACTATCCACTCTAACCAATTATAGCTCTTAACCAAATTTCCTTGACCTAATTACTATGCATTTTTGAATTAGGTGCCCGTGCCTAGGACCTGGCGTTGGTTCACTAGACACATCTTATTCCCTCTTACTTAGCATGTTCTATACAGGGCATATGCCTAGAACGTCTATCACCTACCTTTTAAGATGATGCATGAAGTTTAAAGAGAATTTAATGACACCACATTAGCCTAGCAAAGTGGCATGCAATCCTAGGTCGTCATGAGTTACGATTACAAGTACGAATACTTTCGATGCTCCAAATCACAAGATGATATGACGGTCACTCAAGCAATTAAATCTATAATTATATGCAAACAAGGTAGCTAATCTTATAGGCATAAATTAAGTTCATTAAGCATAGTAATCCAACTTATTCAGCATGCATAGCAATCATAATCAAGAGCCAGAAATCCAATCAACAAGCTAACATGGCTAGGGCTTCAAGCAGCCCTAATCCTAATGACTACTCACACATAACTGAAATAAACACAAGTATAATTGAATTCATAAGTAAATTGCAATAATGAAAATAAGGGTACAGAAGAGATTGTCAAGAACAGGTGCAGCAGAAGACACGGCAGAGCCTTCTTCTCCAAGCTCCACGTCCAATAATCTATGTGAAAGATTATCTCCCAAAATATGGTCCCTAATTCTCTAGAAAACCAAAACAGAACTCTCTGTGGATCAGGTCTCTGTTTTCCCAGAAACAAAAAATGCCTCTAGCTAATTATTTCCTAAAAACGCCTCTAGCTAATTATCTCCCCCCTAAAACACTGAACAAAGGCTCCCTTTTATAGACAAGGGGAAAACCTTGTTCTATAAGGATTGGTCAAACCTATGTCCTATAAGGATTGGTATAACCTTGTTCTATAAGGATTGGTATAACCTTGTTCTATACAGATTGGTAAAACCATGTCCTATAGGAATAAGGAAAGTTATTTTACTTTTAATTAATTAAAAAGTCTTTAAAATCTATTCGAACCAATCAGAGCACGGCCGGGAGTGTGAATGCAAGCTGGCAAGTGGGAACGCAAGCTGGCCAAACTTGGATTTTTGACTATCTTCGTAATCAGGATCTGGGACCGCGCTTTTGAAGTACGTTAGGAGTATAATTGAAGCGCATCATCGTTCAGGCTTGGCGCAGATGTTGTCAGGCTTAGCGTAGAGGGAGAACCTCTGATCCACCGCTGGCGGAACATGGACCCCGGGCTTGGGCGCACATCTGGGCTCGGATGGGAGTTCTTGGGACATGTCCTCGACCTGCCTTGGCGCGACCTTGGCACTTCTAGGACTTGACCTTGATGCCATGAAACACAAGTTTGAGACCCGGAGGGCCTGATATGAGGTACTTGGCCAGTGGCCCAAAATAGGCGCACTGGCGCACTCAGGACTCCGTTCAGGACCTGATATTCAAATGAGGACATCTCCTTCATCTGGACTCCAATTTGAGTCATTCTTTTTGCGTTCTTTCCAGATTTTACCTATCTTTCTAACTCTGCACAAGTCTCACAAGATTGATCATTTTCTACTATTGATGGCATGAAATCATTCAAAAGACATGTAAGAGAGGCATATAAAGACATCAAAATGATGCATAAATAACGACTGATCAGGAATCACCCTAACTTCTGGTGGAGTAAGAATCAGAACACTCAGAATTCGATGCCACCACCTGGATTCCAACATCAAGCCGTAGCCCCTCAAGTACCCCAACAAGGTACATCATCAAATCCCAATTTGGGACCTAAGCCTTTGGAAGACATAGTGGCCTCCCTTGGCCAGAGTACTGCTACCCTCACTCAGAGCCATCAGACGTTCATGCATGACACCAAGAGCCGTGTAACCAACATGGAAAATCACCTGGGCCAAATTGAAAATAAGCTCAGTCAACGAGAGCCTGGCAAGCTACCTAGCAAGGTTGTACTAAACCCTAGGGGACCTCAACACCCCACGGCCAATGCTATCACATTAAGAAGTGGCACTCAGCTCCAAGGACCTCAAGATGTGCTATCTCAAGAAGAAGATGTGTCCTAGCCACTGACCTTGTCACAATCGATGCCGCTGCAAGACATGTCCCGCCGCTGCAGGACATGTCCCCACCAAGTACCATAACTCAGAACGAGGTCCTATTTCAGGATTCAGTTCCTCAGCAGCCTCAGGACACAGCCAGGCCCTTAACGCAAGGGACGTCACGACACCACAGTTTGAAGTCCCCAACGACTAGTTCTCAGCACCGTAATGCAGACCTGGCTGACCCTCAAACACCCCAAATTCCATAACGATCCTCATTTAAGGACCAAAACTCGGTTTTGGAGTAGAATAAGAATTTTACTCCAATTCTCAACTTTTTAATTCTGCCGTGCATAATCCAACTAAAAGAGTGCATTTTGACTTGAATGATGATATAATTGTGCCTTTTCCTCGCAGGTTTCAAAATAAGAATAAGAGGAAGGAAGAATTCAAAGAAGAGATCATTAGCATGTTATAGAAGTTGCAGATTACGCTGCCCTTCCACAAATTGGTCAAGCATATGGTAATTTTAGCCGAGCTCATCAAGGACTTGGTTGCAAGCAAGAGAGGCTTCAACCCTAGTGACATCATTGAATTGCCTAAGGCCTGCTCTGCTGCCCTTTTACGACGGCCTCTCAAGTTTGGTGATCCAGGCCCCCCATCATTGCCTTGTGTCATCCAATCTAAAAGGTTTGATCAATGCTTGTGTGACACAGGTGCTTCAGTAAGTATCATGCCCTTCCATATATATATATATATATATATATATATATCAATCCCTCAATCTAGGACAGCTAAAACCAATGCATTTGTGAGTGCACTTAGCTAATGCGTCTGTCACTAACCTCCTGGGTATTTTAGCTGATGTACTAGTGCATAATCGTGGTACATGTATTCCAGCAGACTTCTATATTCTGAAGATGGATAGGATTGATAAGAATGAAGAGCCACCCCTAATTTTTGGCAGGCCTCTCTTGGCCACGGCTGAGTGCTTGATAGATGTTAAGAATGGCCATGTTTCCATCAAAGTTTTGGATCAATTGAGGACCTTCTCTATTCATGATGCAATTCAATATCCTTCTGAACCTATTTTTAAGGACCCTTCCCGAATTTCCCCTCGAAACCCGGATAGAACCCTTATCCCGTCTGACAGCTCTTTTACCTCAAAAATTAAATACCAGGAATACCCTTTATCCTTAAATAATTTTTAGTAAACCTTACAGGGTTCCCGATAGAACCTCTGTACTTACTGACCACTCCTACCTGTCAGACGTAGGATAGCATACAATTCAAAGCCAAGACCTCGGAATAGTGGTGGTCCAAATAGGAATACCTTCTGACACCAAATGTCAGTAGGTCAGACACTGCTGACACCTCTACTGGAATACCACAAGACAACCGACTAGTCAGATACTTGTGAACCAACAATAATTCGTCACTCTGGGTCACCGCCCACACCAACCCACAGACCCGGATGACGAAGTATTTTCATAGGCTGATTAAGCACATGACAATCGTCGTCAAATCATATTAGAGCCGGAAATATCCTCGGCTATCATATCACATCAGTCGGCATATCCCTCGACTGGCATATCATATCATCAACCGGTATAACCTTCGGCTATCATATCACATCAGTCGGCATATCCCTCGACTGGCATATCATATCATCAGCCGGTATAACCTTCAGCTATCATATCACATCAGTCGGCATATCCCTCGACTGGCATATCATATCATCAGCCGATATAACCTTCGGCTATCATATCACATCAGTCAGCATATCCCTCGAATGACATATCCTTAGCCACTAGGGTATCCTTTTGGGTGTGCTAGTCTTGTATCACAACTCTCTGTACTATGCATAGACAGCCTCGCGACCCAGCGGAGCCAAAACTCCTCGTTGCCAGAGTCGGAACACTCAACGAACCAGCGGAGCAAAACTCTCAACACTAGTCGGAGAAACAGTAACCAATTTTATCTAGGAGGTTCACTGGGTTCACCGCCAACAGCGGATCCTAGTCCCATATCCTGGTCCTCTTCAAATATGTTTATCTTGGAGGTTCACCGGGTTCACCGTCAACAGCGGATCCTAGTCCCGGGTCCTGGCCTCCCTCAAGTATAGCCAAATCCGATAAACTCATACATACGGGTCAAAACCCAAATCATGGACTCAATAATTTCCACGTCAAAACGATTTCAAAATCGAGTCCAAAAACCATGACATTTCTCAACATACACTTTAATTGAAATATTGGAAAACATGTGTCCAGCAATGATTTCTAAATTCCGGAAATTCAATGCAACAATACATAACAGTATTTAAACAAAGATACATTGATGCACACATTTCAATTTATAAATCAAAAGTCCACTCACATATATCATCCAACCCAAAATTCATAGACGCTCTAGTCCCAAGGAACACATGCACAATAATGACCCAACTACCTTGACTTTCCAAGCTCAAAACCCGTTCCACGGTCAACCATTACCGCTGGGATTGCCCAACCGGGCCCTAAACGAACTCCTATGGCCTCGAAATCAACAAAATCTTATTCGGAACGTCCCAAAACCCTAGTCG
Organism: Oemleria cerasiformis; assembly: GCA_037349345.1. Classification (NCBI taxonomy): domain Eukaryota; kingdom Viridiplantae; phylum Streptophyta; class Magnoliopsida; order Rosales; family Rosaceae; genus Oemleria; species Oemleria cerasiformis. The sequence goes on along the minus strand of JAZGTL010000017.1, from coordinate 744,124 downwards.
CGTGCCACCGTGACATCGGGAACAGTCCCACGCGCCGCCACGCGCCACCGGAAGGTCGGAACACACTCCCACGCGCGGCCACGCGCTGTTACAGTGACTCACGTTCCTGGATCGATCCAACCCGACCTAACTCGCCCTGACCCGGTCCAACTCAACCTGACCGGTTCACTCAACCCGACCTGTTCACTCAACCCGATCGGTTCACTCGACTTGACCGGCTCACTCAACCCCAACCTGATCCAACCCGACCCAACTAATCACCGGTGACTTGCCGGAGAAGACGACCGGACCGCCGCCTCTGCCGCGATCTGGTTCGCCGAAAATTTCCATTTCCGGTCGATTTTCAAGGTTTTCTAACTTCTTCATTTCTTGACCATTTTTCACGATCCACACATGTAAATTCATCTACTTTCACCAGGAATCCAAATATGAGGTCAAAGTTCTGAGATCGTACTTGGTTTGGCCGGAAAACTGCCGAGAAGATTTGGTCCATCTCCCTTATCCGTATGTCGCCTACGGCGGTGCTCCCGCTCTGATAAATACCCCTAAATGCTTGTGGGGCTCCGGGGAAGATCCTCTCAACCTTGGTTTCGGTCGAATCGGATCGAAATTCATCCGAGGAAAAGGGTTGTTCGGTGTTCGCACGGGGAGAATTTCGGGTAGGAGAGAGAGACTGAATGGACCAATCTCCCGAGGAGAGTGAAAAATATCTGATATATAGTTCCAACTTTTCCAAAATTACCAAACTGCCCCAGAAACTTCTAGACCCGTAACGAACTCACCGGGTCTCGGTTTTCTACGTGCCGACTGTCTACGAACTCGTGAGTTTGAGACCTACGCAACGACCCAAGAAAAATTCCCAAAAGTACTGTCAGTCAAAAAATGACTCTCGAACCCGTCTAAAATCGAGGGTAAAATCGTCAAATTCTCAAAATAATTTAATTTCTGGTCCGGGTTGTTACACTATTGTTGATTTTCCTCTGAATATGTTGGATGTGTTATTGCAGAAAACCATTGCTAACTCTTGCATTGCAGATCCACTCGAGAAGGCCATGACTGACACCTCACCTCTTGAAGAGCAGGATGATGAGCACGTGATAGAGGAGGTCATGTTCTTCAATACCGTGCCCGAGCACCTATGGACCAAGCAACCCATCTTTGAGGAGTTAAACCTCACGGAACAGTAGCAAGCACTGCCAGCCCACATCCGAGCTCCTGAACTTAAGTTGAAACCATTGCTCGAGCACCTCAAATATCCATACTTAGGTGAGAATCAAACTCTTCCCGTTATAATTGTTTCTAACTTGAGTGTTGTGGAAGAGAGTGAGTTGGTACAGGTTTTAAAGGCCAACCAAACAGCCATAGGATGGAAAATCGCAGACATCAAGGGTATCAGCCCCACCAAATGCATGCAGAGGATCTTGTTGGAAAAGGACACTAAACCCTCTCGAGAGGCTCAAAGGAGGATTAACCCTCCAATGAAGGAAGTGGTGAAGAAGGAGGTTTTCAAGCTGCTGGACGTTGGAATCATATATCCCATCTCTGATTCCAAATGGGTAAGTTAACTTTCTTTGTTTTACTAAGCGTCATGCCTTGTCAGTTAGTTTATAACTTTGCACTTCATAATCCCATGTCTTGGAGAATTAAGTGAACAAAATGACTAAATTTGAGTGAACTTCAGAAAATTAGTGGAGACACCATGTGAGAACTTTAGCCTTAATGCCGTTCTTCCTGAGGGATTCACATTGTTTCTACTCTTTAAACACTCTTCACTTTTGTTCATCATTGTTGATCTCATTACATCATATTTGCATTGAACTTTAAAGAACTAACATTATATAGATGCTCTTAGTTTGAAGTGTGGTTTTCCATAAGAAGTGATGTAGGCTATGTGTGCTTAACTTCCTAAAGGCCTTATCCTACCATATTGTGTGCTCCCTAATCCATTTTGAAGCCAAACACTCAGCCTCTTCTTTCACCACCTAAAGTACAATCTGCCCAAATAGTGAACCATTCAATTAGGCCATTCCCTATAACCTTAGTGTGTGCTAAGGTTAACTAAAATGAGAATCAGGGTGAGAATGAGAAATGAAAGAAATTGCTGCCTAGTTCTAAAAGATGTTGTTGCAGGCACTGAGTGTGACCAAGTCCAAAAGTTTGATTGTTGAGTAAAGAGCTCTACAAGTGGAAAGCTTCATAAGGAACGAGGAAGCTATTGCATGATCTTGGGTCGATTTAATTCAAAAGAAAAAGAAAAAAAAAATAGAGTGAATTGATCCAAGTGAGTCAAAGAACCTCAAGAAGAGCAATCAAGAAGTGCAATGTCGTGGGCCTTAAGCAAGGATTCAGATCAGAAAGCACAAGTTTAGGCCATGACTTCTCTAGCCTTGGCACACCTCAGGTTCTTTGAATCCTATACCTTCCTTCTTAAACCATTAAGCTTAGCCCCATTGCAACCTAATGTGAAAGACCTAACTGATCTTGTAGCTCGCCATGCTGAGAACTAAGGTACATGTCTATGTTCTTAAAATTCAATTCCATTCATGAGATCTTAAATTCAGAAATTGCTGCTTTTTCATTGAATGTTCATATGTGATTAGTCTTGAATGGCTTTACATAAATTCCATCACATATGCTTGATATGAGGGTAAGGCCTAGGATTCCATAGTGAATTGAGAGACACCCAATGAGGATTAGAGTCGATCTGAAATCTTTCTGGAGCACTTGAATGAAGTTGTTAGTAAGCATGATTATTTGAGATTTTGGCATACACACAATACACATGACTCCTACTGCTGTGGCATGATCTTATAGTTTTGCAAAGCATGTTCCCTTACTTTGATTCTTATTAACTTGTTTAAAGCACTGTCTCTAGCAGCTTTGTGTCCAAGTAAAACGTTTGTGGGTATCGTACTGCCATAACCCTCAAGAGACACAACTCCTCCTACTAGGAAATCCTAGGGGTTTAAATAATATATCCTTAACTAAGATTGAGTCTTTTTATTGTGTTTTGTTTTGTTTTCCTTTGTTTTGTTCAGGGACTAGCAAAAGATAGGTTTGGGGGTATTTGTTCAACCATTATTTATGCATCTCTTAGAAGTCATTCAATGCCCGTTTACATGTCTTTTGAGTTATTTCATGCCACCAATAGGAGAAAATGATCAATCCTATGAGCAATGTGCATATTGGGAAAGATAGGTGAATTCTGAGAGGAATCCAAAGAGAATGGCTCCAATCAGAGTTGTGATGACGAAGATATCTCAAGTTCAGTATCGGCTCTGCTATGTCAAGAACTAGAACTTAATCTAGGGACCTCCTGGAATGCCAAACTAAAGTACTGAGAACCAGCCTATTCGGGTCCAAGAAGTGTGTTTGAGGACTGGTGCAGCTAAGTCCATGGCACGCCTCCTTGAGTCCAAGTGTCACAGTCGAGGATCAAAGCCAAGCCAGCCCATCTGGGTCCCTATCGATGTAATGACCGACCCCGGAACCCCATCAGGCCGAATCGTTATGGGCACCGGAGGACGGCGAACCCCCTAGTGACAGCCTTACCGCATGCACACCAGCCCAAAGGTATTGTTCCTAAGGCCCCATTCGACATCCCCCAGTCTGCAGTCTTTGAGGATCGAACAATGGACCAAGGGTTTTTATTCCACTCAAGGTGGACACCTTTCACCAACTAAGCTACAGCTTAGGGTTTAGGGTTTAGGGCTTAGGGTTTAGGGTGGAACCCCGTCAGGCCGAATCGTTATCGGTACCAGACACTAGGTCGGCGAACCCCTTGGTGGCAGCCTTAAGCACGTACACCAGCCCAAAGGTATTGTTCCCAAGGCCCCATTCGACATCCCCCAGACTGCAGCCTTTGAGGATCGAACCATGGACCAAGGGTGTTTATGCAGCTCAATTGGTGAAAGGTGTCCACCTTGAGTGGAATAAAAACCCTTGGTCCATGGTTCGATCCTCAAAGGCTGCAGATTGGGGGATGTCGAATGGGGCCTTGGGAACAATACCTTTGGGCTGGTGTACGTGCTTAAGGCTGTCATTAGGGGGTTCGCCGGCCTAGTGTCTGGTGCCCATAACGATTCGGCCTGACGGGGTTCCGGGGTTGGTCGTTACAATCGAGCCCCTGGACGTACCATGAGCAGAGCCCTGACGAGCACCTGGCGAGTTCCTGTCTTGCGCCAATCTTGAACCCATTCACCTAGCCCGCAATCCAGCCCGCGACCTAACACTTGGTCCAGCCCGTGGCCTAGCCCTTGTCCCTGCCAAACTAGGAAACCTATTTTATCGTTTAATTAAGGGTCTTTTTGGTCTTTTTTTATCAGTTTTAATTCCTAGTTTTTAGGGGAAGCCCTAGGCCTATTTAAGTGAAGTTTCAACGTGAAACTAGGGTTCCCAATTTCTTACTAGCCGCATAGTTTAATATTCAGAAGAGAAAACGTTGTTTTGAAGGAGGGTTGAACGCAGGGATTTTTGGAGAAGGCTTGGACGTGTTCATGGCCTGCTTCTGCTTCCAGTGTTTCATTCTTCTTCCCTTTTCTCTTTACGTTGTAATCATGACTTATTTTATCGTTGTTATTAATATGAATCGTGAGTATGTTAGTTCTTGTTTTAGGAATGATTGATGTAAATTGGCTTAGCCTCTCCACTTGTAATCTACAATTTGAATCATGCCCAAACTATAGGATTGTTAAGTATTGTCATTCGTTCAAGCATCTATCAAAGAGGTCTTTTCCAGAAACTACAGTGTGCCGCATGACCAGTCATCTTAAATTTGTTACCATTTATTGTTTCAGCTTTTACTGAGTTCCTTTTTTCTAAAGGACATTTTTGGAAATTCTCTTTAAATAGCTATTGAAGGTGTGCGTTCAGAGTTCGGGGGCTAACTATTTTTCATATATCACGGTGAGCTGCCTAGCTCACTCTGGGCGTGAATTTCAGAGAGTGCAACTGCCTTGGAGAATCCCCTTTTTTCAATAGTTTTCAGCGATGTGTCTGAGCTGATTGAATCGATTGTCCATGGTATTGATTAAAACGTTTTTGATAAACTGATATTGAGGATGTTGATTTGATTAACAAACTTTTCAATCAAAATCATTTGAATCTGTTTTTGAAGAAATCGATTTTCAAAACCAAAATCTTTTCTATGAATTTCTGATTTTGTTCTGATCATTGTTTCTTCAAGTTTATTTTATATTTGATCTTATGTATGGGTTCTTCAAGTATTATTGCTTGATGAACTTAGATTGTTGAATTGATCAAGATTCCTTTGAGTCGAGTTCATATAGTTGTTCTTGGATTGGATCTAAGTGAGGTTGAGCGGCTGCGAGGAGCATACGTAAAGGAGCTTAACGGATGAGCATAGTTTCTGGGTTGCACTAAGGATGGCTGCCTCTTTGGATTAGTCTAGGAGATTGAGCATGAAAAATACCTTGTATTTGAACTCTGAAATTAATGGATTGCCTGGTCAGCTGAGAGACCCCCAGTTTTGCCTTGAGGAAGGTTTCTTGGTATCAAAGTTCTTGATGTCTTGATTCATATTGTTGAATGTTTTTGGATGGCTTAATTACTTATTGAATGTTTCTGTTAACACACACACAAGCACTTAGAACTAGTACAAGGCTTCCTATATTGACGGGGCCTCTGAGTTCTTAGTATGTCATTGCAGGGAGCTTGTTCATAGTGGGTGTGTAAATATGATTGATATTGAATGTTTGTTTATGGAATCTAGAATTAAAATACATAACTAGTGGTCAGTGTCCAGGCTTAGAATTGGTATCCAACTTTTAGTTGGTATCAGAGCCGACTCTAGACACACTTAGAGTCGGTCCTAGGGTGTAAGTTGATATCAATTGTTTGGTGTGTCAAGGATGGAACATGACAGGAATTCCGAATTCCTGCAACAACCCACCCTTCTTTGATAGCGCAAACTATGCTGCCTGGAGAGAAAAATTTGAGATTTTTCTCGATGCCTATGATGAAATTGCTTATGAATACCTCACTGTTGAGTGGAGGTTTCCTAAGAAAATTGTAGGCGATGAGTTAATAGATAAACCAAGATTTGAGTGGACTCAAGGTGAAGCACTTGCTTCATCATCAAATAAGAAAGCTAGAAATGCCATTGTCACTCCATTATCTGCATCACAATTCTCACACATTAGAAATTGCACCATTCCAAAGCAGTCTTGGGATAAACTTAGAATTGTTCACGAAGGTGATGCTCAAGTCTGTGACTTAAAGCTTCAAATGTCCTTAGCAAAATTCGAAGAAATTCGAATGAGTGAGTCAGAGTCTTTCACAGAGTTCTATAAACATCTTGAGTCAATCACAAATGAGTGTGTCAGTCTTGGTGAATAGATTTCTGAAATTACCATTGTTCAAAAGATTCTTCGTGTCTTGCCTAGTAAGAATTGTGATCATGGAAGTTCAAAATCTAAAAGACATTAGGTTGGCTAAGCTAGTTGGTAAACTAATGACATTTGAAATGGAAATGGACATGGAAACTGTGGACTCTAAAAATGGGAAGAATATTGCTTTGCATTCTGCTCAAACTGAGTTTGATGCCTTGTCTGATTCCTCACAAAGTGTGGAGGATCAAATGGCTCTCTTTGCTAAAAAATTCAGAAGAATACTAAAAGACAAGAGTAGAGATGCAAAAGCAAATGGAAGTTAGTCAAGGGACTTCGAATATAAATGGAAGTCTGAGTCTGGGAACCTTGGAAAAGACAAGTTTGAGTCTAAAAATGATGGAAACAATAACAAAGCATCAGGGTTCAAGGATAATAAAGGAAACAGAAAGTCAATCAAGTGTTTCGCTTGTGGAGGAATTGGTCATATTGCTGCCGCCTGTGCAAATAATAGGAATAAATTCAAATAGAAAGATAGGGCAATGAAAGCCACTTGGAGTGATACTGAATTAGAATGTTCATCACATTCTGAATCAGATTCTGATGAAGAAGGCAGTATTGTAGCATTTGTTGCCTCAATCTATGATGATTCATTTGAATCAAAATAAGTTTTGATGTCATCTGATGAACAAGATTCAGATGACATGTCATATGATCTGTTTTGTAAAAAGTATGATGATTTGTTTGACGAAACCTGTCAAATTCAAAAGAAGAATATTCGTCTTGAAAGAAAAATGACAGAGTTAACAAAAGAAAATTGTGAGCTAAAAGATGGTAAAACTTAGTGGCTAGAGTCAGTTAGGACTAAAGATGAGGAATTGAAAAAGAGACATGCTGAAATTGAAAAATTACACAGACAAGTTGCTGAGCAAAAACAGAATGTGAGCCTTTTTCAAAATGCTAACAGAGTCTCCACAATCAAGTCACTGAAGCAAATGAAAAGATAATTAAGCTAACAATTGGTGCACAAAAGGTTGATAAAATGCTTAATATGGGAAAAGGTCATGGTGACATGTCTGGGATTGGTTTTAATGGGTCAGATTCAAAAGGAACCATCAAGCAAATGAAGTTTGTAAAAGAATCCAAAGCATCAAGTTCTGAGACTAATCATCTCAATCTTTCTCTGACTCAGTCACGTGAAGAGTAAAAAATTAATCATGACAAGAAAGTAAAATTTATTCCTGTGTGTCATTATTGTGGAGAGAAAGGTCACATTCGACCAAAATGCTTAAAATTGAAAAGAACACAAAATGAGTCATTCTCAAGTAATACATCATTGCATGACACTGTTCAATATCTCTTGCATGAAGTGACTAGGATTGCTAAGGTTCTTGCTTCACCCTCATCACCATTGACTAAACCTAAACATCAGTGGGTAGAGAGAACAACACAGCAATGCCAGGTTATGTTGAATGCTCTTGCTGCATCACATTCAAGTGTTTGGTATCTTGATAGTGGCTGTTCTAGACATATGTCTGGTGACTCAAGTGTTTTTTAGTCACTTGATACTTTTGATGGAAGTAGTGTTACGTTTGGAGGTGGTCACAAGGGTCTTGTGACTGCAAAAGGTACTGTCAAAATACCAGGACTACCAGATCTGACAAATGTCAGATTTGCTCAAGGTTTAACTTCAAACCTCATCCGTATTATTCAACTCTGTGATGAGTGGGCTAAAGAGGTTAGGATAACTAAAGCTAGTTGTAGAATTATTGGTGAATCTGGGAATGAAATCTTATCTGTTGGACGGTCTAAAGAGCATTATTTTTGCATTTATAGGAGTTCCATTGGTCAGACTAATGTTTGTCATAGGGTTATTGATGAAACAAGTCTTTTGTGTAGGTCATATGAATTTTAGTGATCTAACACGTCTAGCTAGGAAAGAGTGGGTTAAGGGACCTCTGAAACTCAAAGGAAATGCTAGTCATGTATGTGGTCCATGTCAACTTGGTAAACAGACCAAGTCATCTCATCCTAATAACTCTCACATCACCACTTCTAGAATTCTTGAACTCCTTCAAATGGATTTGGTTGGACCAATCAATGTCCTCTCACCTGGTGAGAAGATGTATGTCGTAGTTATTGTAGATGATTACTCAAGGTTTTCTTGGGTATGCTTTCTGAAAGGCAAAACTGAGACGTATAATGAGTTTATGACTCTGTTTAAGCAATTACAATATGCATATATGACTAGTCATTCTTCTCTTGCTCGTATCAGATCAGATCATGGTATTGAGTTTGAGAATGCATCATTTGCACGGTTCTATGCCAAACATGGTATTAAGCATGAATTTTCTGCACCAATCAGTCCTCAACAAAATGGTGTTGTGGAAAGAAAAAATCGTGTGCTTATAGAAATGATTTGTGTCACGCTTAATAGCAAAAACCTGGCTAAACATTTCTGGGCTGAAGCCATGAATACTACTTGTCATATAATTAACAGGGTGTTTTTAAGACCTGGATCTCATAAAACTCCATATGAGATCTTCAAAAGGAAAAGACCTAGGGTTGATTATTTTTGAGTGTTTGGTAGCACTTGTTATATCTTGAGAGATAGGGAGGCATTGGCTAAGTTTGGTCCTAAAAGTGATGAGGGTCTCTTTCTTGGATACTCCTCAACTAGCAGGGCATATCGAGTGTTCAATCTTAGAGCAAACATATTGATGGAGTCAGTAAATGTTAAAATCGATGACTTAGGAGCATCAATAGAGTTAGCTACTGATGATGATAATTTTTTTCTTGCTAAATCTAATGATGTCTCTTCTACTTGTGTCACACCTTCATAACAACTTCCACCATCTGAACTTAGAGGTTCAGAGGTTAATGTTGATGCAATCAACAAACCAAAATGGATAGATAACCATCCTGATTCTAGTATAATTGGTGCCATAGATCAAGGTGTACGTACTAGACATCAAGTGTCAACAAAAATTGCAAACGTATGTTATGTATCACAACTTGAACCAAAAAATATCACTGAATCCTTAAAGCATGAAGAATGGATTCTTGCTATGCAAGAAGAACTAGGTCAGCTTGAAAAGAATCAGGTATGGGAACTAGTCACCAGACCTTAGGATGTTAATGTGATAGGTACTAGGTGGATTTTCAAGAATAAATCTAATGATAGTGGTGCTGTGGTAAAAAACAAAGCTCATCTTGTAACTCAGGGATATACTCAAATTGAGGGTAATCATGTTGATGAAACATTTGCCCCAGTTGCTTGGATGGAATTTGTTAGATTGCTTTGTGTTGTAGCTTGCCATCTTAAGTTCAACCTTTTTCAAATGGATGTCAAAACTGCTTTCTTAAATGGATATTTGAATGAAGAGGTCTATGTTACCCAACCAAAAGGCTTTGAAGATCTTCTTCGTCCAGATCATGTATATAAACTCCACAAAGCTCTCTATGGGCTTAAAAAAACACCTCGTGCTTGGTATGACAGATTTTCATTTCATCTCCTTAGTAATGGATATACTACGGGTTCTGTGGATAAAACTTTGCTTGTGAAACACACCAACACAGATGTGTTGGTTGCTCAAGTCTATGTTGATGACATAGTTGTTGGTTCTCCTTCAAACACTCTTGTCCAAAAATTCATTCATGTTATGACTAGTGAGATTGAAATGAGTCTTGTTGGTGAATTGTCATACTTTCTTGGCCTTCAAATCAGTCAGGACAGTGATGGTACTTTTATTTCTCAATCCAAGTATGCCAAGAACTTGATCTCCAAGTTTGGTATGGATTCTGTTAAACCAGCACCCACTCCCATGTGTCAAAGCAAAAAATTGTCATCTGATTTAACTGGTAAGACTATAAATCCTACTTTTTATCGAAGTATGATTGGTAGTCTTCTTTATCTCACAGCTCGTCGGCTTGATATCTCTTTTAGTGTTAGTGCTTGTGCACGTTATCAAAGTGCTCCTCGTGAGTCTCACCTTCTAGCTGTTAAACGTATCATTAAGTATGTAAAGGGGACTCTCAATTTTGGTTTATGGTGCACACATGATACCACAACTAATTTGGTAGGATATTGTGATGTTGATTGGGCAGGATGTCTTGCTGATTATAAAAGCACATATGGAGGTCTTTTCTATGTTGGCAACATCCTTGTTACATGGCATAGCAAAAAACAAAGTTGTATTACTTTGTCTACAACTGAAGCCGAGTATGTGGTTGCTGGAACTTGTTGTACTCAACTGTTATGGCTGAAACAGATGCTAAGTGATTATGGTGTGAGTCAAGCAGCTTTTATAATTTATTGTGACAACACCAGTGCCATAGACATATCTAATAATCCTGTTCAGCACTCTCAAACTAAACACATTGACATTCGTCATCATTTCATTCGTGATTTAGTTGAAAGCAAAAAATTACTACTCTATTTTATATCTACAGATGAACAACTTGCTGACATTTTGACTAAGGCAGTAGAACAATCAAAGTTTGATTTCCATAGTCGGTCTATTGGTATGTGTGCTGTCTAAATGTTGCTTCTATGACTAGTCCGAGTTCTCATTCTCTTAGATTTTATTAAGAAAAAAAACATGCTTTGATCTGAAGTTCTGTTTCTCTGGTTGTCACTTATTTCTTGTATGCATGCTGTTTTATCAATCTTGTGTCTCTTAAATCATTGAGTATCATGTTCAAACCTTCTCTGACATCTTAAGGTCAAACTGATACTGCAGTACTTCATCTTACTTTTTATTCTGTAAGTTTTTGAAGTGTGATTTAAAATATCACGACCCTAGGGAGATATAAGGTTGATTTTGGTAGTCAAGGGTTCAAAAGGGTGCGATTGAAATGTGACCAAAGAAGTCACGGTCCTAAGATGTTATAAGGGTGTGCATTGGTGTTTAGGACAAAGAGCCTTCTCATTAGGCCATCAATAAAAAAAAAATAAAAAAATAAATAAGAAGGAGAGTTACTGATATATATCAAATAAATAAAAAAAAATCATCAAATAAATAAATAAAATATTTTATATACAAGAATGTCAGGTTGTGTTGAATCTTGTTGTTGAAGTTTTGATTTTTCTTTTTCTGATTCGTTTTCAATATATTGGTACCTTTTGATTTTTGAGACTTATTCTTGGATAAACCAGCTTCTTCATAATTTCGTGTCTACCAGTGATTCAGAACTTCTAATTAACCTCGACTTCTGTTTTAGAGAGCACTTTGTGTTTCACTTAATCTCATTCACTATTTTTTTTTTTACTTTTTACTCTTCTGCTCTGACTGGTCACATGTTCCAATGTTTTCTCAGCATCCTTTTGTTTGTGTCAGTAAGTTGTTCACATCACGGGTGAGTTTTAAATGAGTAAGTCTTCTGTGATTTTCAAATTGTGTCACTTTTTAGTTTGAGAAAGTGTTGACCAGTACGTGTCTTGGTATTGGTGGTGTTCTTCTTTTCAGCATTTGCATTAATTGCTTACTTTGACTCACCTAGCGGCTACTTCTAGCCATTACTTCTTGGCCGCTCTCTTCATCCAATCCCCTGTGTCATTACCCGTCCCGAATTTCCCCTCGAAACCCGGGAAGAACCCTGATCCCGTCTGACAACCTAAGAAAAGGTTCCCAAAATACCCTTCAATCCTTACAAATTATAATAACAATAATAAATACTTCCTCTTGTCAGACAAGGGACTTAAGCACTCAATAATTCCCGTAATTAATGACCAATCAAATACAATATAATATCAGAGCATCTAAGTAGGATCAAGAGTAAAATTTAGATATCCTACTCAAATATAACTACACAGCGCAGTCGAAGTACTAATGCCTCTGCCTCGAGATCAGTGTTCGTGTCAACTCTACTCAACTGCCTGAAGGGGGTTTAAACACAAAAGTTGTGAGTGGACAAAAATAATCATTTATAAATTGTTTTCCAAGAAATAACTTTCTTCCCCTCCATTTATAAAATCATGCATGCATAACATAAAACAATTTATAATATAAACACATCATATATAAATCACCAAAATTTCCATTTCTCTTTAAAACCACTTAGTTGGACTCACATAAAATCTATATAATGAAAATACCTCGTGATCCAAAGTTTGGTTTGAAAAATCTCTTCAAAAGAGTTTAAAATCATTTAAATCAATCTGGACACATAATATCTCAAATTCAAATCATTTAAATCAATCTTGACACATAATATCTCAAATTCACTGTTCCCGACATATCCACAACACATCAGGGTATCCCTTGAGATGTGTTAAAATCTGTACAACTCTCTGTACCATCTGTACTATTTGTACTATCTGTACTATGCATAGACAGTCTCGCGACCCGGCGGAGCAAGGCTCCTCAACACCTAAGGTTCGAACCCTCAACAACCGGCAGAGCAAGGCCCCTCAACACCAGTCAGAGCAACAATAACCATCGGGACGGGAACCAGTGAATCAAATCCATACTTCGAAATCTTTGTTTCTCGGCCTAAGCCAAATTCTTTGAAATATAATTTTATGGCCAAAATCGGTAAAATCACAATTATGAGTCTAAACCCAAATCACATACTCAAATAGTTACCACATCAAAACGATATCAAAATCGAGTACAAAAACCAGGCCATTTCTCAAAACACACTTTCACTGAAATATTGTAAAACATGTGTCCAGCATCATTTCTAAAATTCAGAAATTCATTGCACCCATTAATAATAGTATTTAAATCAAATATACATTTATGCATGCATTATAGTTTATAAACCAAAAGTCCACTCACAAACCTGTTCAAGCAAGCTCAATCCCGAACTGTACGCTCCCCTGAAGTTCCTGGAGCAGTATCGCCTGTCCAAATTAATAATCGGGATTACCAGCTAATAATAAGAACCTTAAATATAAACCCCCTAAACCCCGGGAGTCTAACTATGCTGGCCTAGAAAATGCAGCAACTTTAAAACGTCCGAAACAACCCCTAAACGACGTCCGATCGACTCAAAACCTGCGCCAACAGGTCCGAAAGTCAAAAACTACTTGTCACGCGCCACCGTGACCTCAGACTCAGCCCCACGCACCGTCACGCGCCGACGGAAGGTCAGAACACGCGCCCACACGCCGCCACGCGCCCTCACGCGCCTGCTACAGTACCCACGCGCCTGGACTGGTCCAACGCGATCCAACTCGGCCTGACCCGGTCCAACTCGACTCGATCGGTTCAACTCGACCCGACCGGTCACCCGACTCGACCGGTTTACTCGACCCGACCGGTCACCGGCGACTCGTCGGAGAAGACGACCGGCTGCCGGCGCCGTCGTCTGGTTTCCGCCGGAATCCTCCATTTCCGGCCGAAACTTCAAACTTTCCTAACTTCCTCGAAACTCAATCATTTTTCACAAATTTTATGTCTAAATCTATCTACTCGAACCCAGGAATCCAAATATGACCTCAAAACGACAAACACGTACCTGTGCTAGCCGAAAAATCGATCGGAAGGTCCGAAACTTCCTATCCTCGGTTCGGCATCCTCCGTGGTCCTCTCCTTTGATGGTTGGTACGGTTGTGATCGTGGGAAGGAGTAGAATATGATTAGTTGATCAAAACTGGAAGTTGGAGCCTTGAATCAAACTTGGAATTTATGGGTTTTTGGTGTGAAAGTGGCACACGGGTTCGATGGTTTGTGTATGTTTCAGAGAGAGATGAGAATGAAATGATAATGAGATGAAGATGATAGTGAAATGAAGATGAGACAATGATTGGGTTAAAATATCTTCTCCCAAAACACCACCAAAAGTGTTTTGAAACAAAATTTGACTTCCATGCCCTTTACCGACCAAGGGTAAAGTCGTCATTTTACATAATAAATTTACTTAAATCCAATAATTGAAATTCCGGGTTGTTACAATCTACCCCCCTTAAGAAATTTCGTCCTCGAAATTCAACTCTACCCTTGGAACAAATAAGGATACTGCGTCCGCATTAGTTCCTCGGTTTCCCATGTGGCTTCCTCCACGTTATGATTCCTCCACAACACTTTAACTAGAGGAATACTCTTTCTGCACAGTACCTTTTCTTTCCAATCCAAAATTTGCACCGGTTGCTCCTCAAAGGTCAAATCATCCTTCAGCTCAAGTGGCTGCTCTCCCAATACGTGAGATTCATCAAACAGATATTTCCGGAGCAAAGATACATTAAAAACATTATGAACTCTGGATAATTCCGATGGTAAAGCAAGACGATATGCCACTGGTCCTATCCTCTCCAAAATCTCATACAGACCAATGTAGCGAGGACTCAGTTTTCCTCGTCTACCAAAATGTACCACTCCCTTCCAAGGAGATAGTTTCAAGAACACCCAATCACCTACCTCAAACTCAAGGTCTCTGGTTCTACGGTCTGCATAGCTCTTCTGGCGATCCTGAGCTGTCTTCAACCTTTCTCTGATGATCCTTATTTTTTCCTCAGTCGTATCAACCAACTCTGGTGTTAACAGTTTCCTTTCACCCACTTCGTTCCAGCATAACGGTGTCCTGCACTGCCTCCCATACAGTGCCTCGAAAGGAGACATCCCAATACTCGACTGATAACTATTATTATAAGCAAATTCCATCAGAGCCAGGTGTGAATCCTAGTTCCCTTTAAACTGTAGTACACAAGCTCTCATCATATCCTCCAAAACCTGGATTGTCCTCTCAGACTGACCATCCGTCTGAGGATGAAAAGTTGTACTAAAATGCAAGGTAGTGCCAAAAGCCTTCTGCAAACTCCGCCAAAACCTGGAGGTAAATCTAGGATCCCTGCACGAAACAATTGACTCTGGAGTCCCATGCAGTCGTATGATCTCATCAATGAACAATTTAGCATACCGACTCATCCGAAAATCTTCCCGCACTGGCAAGAAATGTGCAGACTTCGTGAGTCTATCAACAATTACCCATATCCCATCATGTCCCTTCTGTGTCCTTGGAAGTTTATACACAAAATCCATCGTGATGTGATCCCACTTCCATTCCGGAATAGGTAATGGTTGAAGTGCCCCATATGGTTTCTGCCTCTCTGCTTTCACTTGCTGACATGTCAGGCATCTACTCACAAACTCAGCAATTTCCCTTTTCATCCCAGTCCACCAATAGTATTTCCTTAGGGTATGATACATCTTGATACCTCCTGGATGCATAGAGTAAGCCGAACTATGAGCCTCATCAAGAATTTCCCTTTTTAGTTCCAGCTCATTCGGTACCCACAACCGGCCATCCCTAACCAAGGCTCCATCATCCCTAAGCGCATAGTCCTGCCTGTTTCCAGCCTCCAACTCCATCCTGATAATGCATAATGTAGGATCCTGGAGTTGAGCCTCAATAATCCGATCAATCAGAACATGCCTCACATGAAAACTAGCCAACAAAGCCCCCTGGTTATCCATGTCCAGTACTATCCCTGCTCTACGGAACTCTACCAGTAACGGTAGGTAGACTGTATGCAAATGGGCTAAAGAACCCATGGATTTCCTGCTTAAGGCATCCGCCACAACATTGGCTTTCCCTAGATGGTACTCTATAGTACAATCATAATCCTTTATTAACTCAAGCCATCTTCTCTGCCTCAGATTCAGGTCATTTTGGGTGAACAAGTACTTTAAACTCTTATGGTCGGTGAAGATCCGACACGTCTCCCCGTATAAATAATGTCGCCAGATTTTCAATGCATGCACCACTGCAGCTAATTCCAAATCATGTGTGGGGTAATTCAACTCATGGGGTTTAAGTTGTCTAGAAGCATACGCTATCACCTTTCCATGCTGCATCAACACACAGTCTATACCCCGCAATGAGGCATCACTATACACCTCGAATCCCCCAGTATCATCAGGAAGCGTCAATACTGGAGCAGAAGTCAACCTCCTCTTCAGCTCCTGAAATCCCTGTTCACAATCAGCTCCCCAGTCAAACTCGACTCCTTTCCTCGTCAACCGAGTCAACGGCCCTGCTATCGTAGAAAATCCTTCTACAAACCGTCGATAATATCCTGCCAAACCCAGAAACTCCTCACCTTTGTCACTGTCCTCGGTTGCTCCCAGTTTGCCACTGCCTCAACCTTTTGGGGATCTACGCTGATACCCTCAGCCGAAATCACATGACCTAAGAATCCAACTTCGGTCAACCAAAACTGGCATTTACTGAACTTGGCAAACAAATGCTTTTTCCTAAGCATATTCAGCACCAACCTTAAGTGTTTCTCATGTGCCTTAGCACTCCTCGAATACACCAAGATGTCATCGATGAACACAATCACAAACCGATCCAAATACTTTTCAAACACCTTGTTCATCAAATCCATAAATGCTGCTGGGGCATTAGTCAACCCGAAAGGCATCACCAGGAACTCATAATGACCATAACGAGTCCTGAAAGCTGTTTTCTCAACATCCCCTTCTTTGATCCTCAACTGA
The DNA here is from genome assembly GCA_037349345.1 of Oemleria cerasiformis. Lineage (NCBI taxonomy): Eukaryota > Viridiplantae > Streptophyta > Magnoliopsida > Rosales > Rosaceae > Oemleria > Oemleria cerasiformis. Next base: position 727,332 of record JAZGTL010000017.1, on the reverse strand, counting down.
TGGTACCCGGATCGAAGGTCAATTTTCGAAAAATATCTTGCCCCCTTAAGTTGATCAAACAAATCATCTATCCTTGGCAAAGGATACTTATTCCGCACCGTAGCCCTGTTTAGCTTCCGATAGTCGATACACAATCTCAGACCACCATCATTTTTCCTCACAAATAACACTGGTGCACCCCAAGGTGAAACACTTGGGCGAATAAATCCCATATTTACCAAATCCTGCAACTGAGTCTTCAACTCTGGCAATTCTGCCGGTGCCATTCTATACGGTGCCTGTGAGATAGGTTGAGTACCTGGTAAAAGCTCGATGGTGAATTCAATCTCCCGGTGAGGTGGCAATCCCGGAAGATCATCTGGAAACACATCAGAGAACTCACTCACCACTGGAATATCCTCCACTCTCATCGGAGTATCCCGAGAATCAAACACATGAGCCAAGTAATCCTCACAACCTTTCCTCAGCAATTTCTCAGCGGTCAAAGCTGATATCACTCCACAGGGTAGTACCCTACGATCTCCCCTGAATGTAAGTTCCGGTAAACCTAGACTCCGAAAATCCACTCTCTTGTCATAACAATCAATAGAGCCATGGTGCATAGTCAACCAATCCATCCCTAGAATCACATCAAAATCAAAAATATCTAAGGGGATTAAATCTGCCTCTAATGCATGACCTTCCACTAACACTGGACAACTACGAATCACGAGATTCGCCACTAACATATTCCCAGTAGGAGTACTAATACCCATGTCCCCCTGAGGACATCTCATAACCGAGAACACTTGCTCTAAACGAATAATCCACTATGCTGCATCATCTGCGCTAGAGTCGCCCATAAATATTGTAGCCCCTAGTCTCTGGGCTTTCTCAATGTCTGAACCTTCAGTAGCAGTCCTACTCTGAAGTATAGAAGTCAACGTGTGACCCAATTGTTCCAGTGTTTGCCTCATATCAGGCTCCACTGCAAGTTCAGGTGTGTCCCTAATATTTTCCGACTGTTGACGGAACTCTCGTCTCGGAGGCATTACGCTGAAAAGAACTATACTCATCAATATCAAAATTTGTACACGTAGTGTACAGTCTGCAGGAATTTAACCTAGTGCTCTGATACCAATTGTCAGGACCCGTCCCGAATTTCCCCTCGAAACCCAGGAAGAACCCTGATCCCGTCTGACAACCTAAGAAAAGGTTCCCAAAATACCTTTCAATCCTTACAAATTATAATAACAATAATAAATACTTCCTCTTGTCAGACAAGGGACTTAAGCACTCAATAATTCCCGTAATTAATGATCAATCAAATACAATATAATATCAGAGCGTCTAAGTAGGATCAAGAGTAAAATTTAGATATCCTACTCAAATATAACTACACAGCGCAGTCGAAGTACTAATGCCTCTGCCTCAAGATCAGTGTTCATGTTAACTCTACTCAACTACCTGAAGGGGGTTTAAACATAAAAGTTGTGAGTGGACAAAAATAATCATTTATAAATTGTTTTCCAAGAAATAACTTTCTTCCCCTCCATTTATAAAATCATGCATGCATAACATAAAACAATTTATAATATAAACACATCATATATAAATCACCAAAATTTCCATTTCTCTTTAAAACCACTTAGTTGGACTCACATAAAATCTGTATAATGAAAATACCTCGTGATCCAAAGTTTGGTTTGAAAACTCTCTTCAACCGGCAGAGCAAGGCCCCTCAACACCTAAGGTCCGAACCCTCAACAACCGGCAGAGCAAGGCCCCTCAACACCAGTCAGAGCAACAATAACCATCGGGACGGGAACCAGTGAATCAAATCCATACTTCGAAATCTTTGTTTCTCGGCCTAAGCCAAATTCTTTGAAATATCATTTTATGGCCAAAATCGGTAAAATCACAAATTATGAGTCTAAACCCAAATCACATACTCAAATAGTTACCACATCAAAACGATATCAAAATCGAGTACAAAAACCAGGCCATTTCTAAAAACACACTTTCACTGAAATATTGTAAAACATGTGTCCAACATCATTTCTAAAATCCAGAAATTCATTGCACCCATTAATAATAGTATTTAAATCAAATATACATTTATGCATGCATTATAGTTTATAAACCAAAAGTCCACTCACAAACCTGTTCAAGCAAGCTCAATCCCGAACTGTACGCTCCCCTGAAGTTCCTGGAGCAGTATCGCCTGTCCAAATTATTAATCGGGATTACCAGCTAATAATAAGAACCTTAAATATAAACCCCCTAAACCCCGGGAGTCTAACTATGCTGGCCTAGAAAACGCAGCAACTTTAAAACGTCCGAAACAACCCCTAAACGACGTCCGATCGACTCAAAACCTGCGCCAACAGGTCCGAAACGTCAAAAACTACTTGTCACGCGCCACCGTGACCTCAGACTCGGCCCCACGCGCCGCCACGCGCCGACGGAAGGTCGGAACACGCGCCCACGCGCCGCCACTCGCCGGTCACGCGCCTGCTACAGTACCCACGCGCCTGGACTGGTCCAACCCGGTCCAACTCGGCCTGACCCGGTCCAACTCGACCCGACCAGTTCAACTCGACCCAACCGGTCACCCAACCCGATCGGTTTACTCGACCGGACCGGTCACCGGCGACTCGCCGGAGAAAACGACCGGCTGCCGGCGCCGCCGTCTCGTTTCCGCCGGAATCCTCCATTTCCGGCCGAAACTTTAAACTTTCCTAACTACCTCAAAACTCAATCATTTTTCACAAATTTTATGTCTAAATCTATCTACTCGAACCCAGGAATCCAAATATGACCTCAAAACCACAAACACGTACCTGTGCTAGCCGAAAAATCGATTGGAAGGTCCGAAACTTCCTATCCTCGGTTTGGCTTCCTCCGTGGTCCTCTCCTTCGATGGTTGGTACGTTTGTGATCGTGGGAAGGAGTAGAATATGATTAGTTGATCAAAACTGGAAGTTGGAGCCTTGAATCAAACTTGGAATTTATGGGTTTTTGGTGTGAAAGTCGCACACGGGTTCGATGATTTGTGTATGTTTCAGAGAGGGATGAGAATGAAATGATAATGAGATGAAGATGAAAGTGAAATGAAGATGAGACAATGATTGGGTTAAAATATCTTCTCCCAAAACAAAATTACTAAAATTCCCTTGCACATCTAGACCCATAACTTCCGTCCACGAACTCCGTTTTTTGCGTGCCGCCTGTCTACGAACTCGTGAGTTCGAGACCTACGCAACGGTATCCAAAACACCACCAAAAGTGTCTCAAAACAAAATTTGACTTCCATGCCCTTTACCGACCATGGGTAAAATCGTCATTTTACATAAATAATTTACTTAAATCCAATAATTGAAATTCCCGGTTGTTACACCCTGCCTCTCTTTGTGCTATTTATCTGGTTAAGTGTATGAGGTTTCAGTCACTCTCATCCCTCCGTTCACATAATCTTGTTCTTCTCTACTCATCATGTCATCATCTTTGTCTCTCACCCAACGTCCCATTGTGTCCGAAAGAAATTTTGCCTCTGAAGATTGTCGTCTCCGCGATATTCTTCAATTGTTGGACATCATAGATCAATATGCTCTTCATGACCTTGTGTCTGCCCAACATTCTTATAATCTAACCTTGGTTCACGAGTTCTATGACAAAATTCCCGCTGAGACTCATTCTTAGGGCTCTTGTGTCGTGGTTCCTGGACATGATATTCCCTTCATTGTGGACTCGATCAATGATGTTCTTAGTCTTAATCCGGTTTGTTCTTTCGATACATTGGTTGAGGTCTTTCGCCAGCAGATGTCTTTTGCCATGCTTGATGTTTACAAATATTTGGCTTATTCTGATCCCTCTATGCCTCTTGGCGCTGGTCAGAAGCCTAGTAAAACCTACTTATCTAATCTTCATTGAGCGCTTTGGACTCTTCTTCGCCACAACGTCCTTCCTACGACCAACAACGCTAATCCGACTCAGTTATCTTGCTGGGTGGGTATTGCACTGTCCCATGGGTTGCTGGTTCCCCTTGGTTGGCTTATGATGAACCATGTTCTCTCCAAGCCTGTTCGTGGTTCTCTCGGGTTACCTTGCCTTCTCACCCGCCTGTTCTCTCACTTTGATGTTCAATCATGCGCCACTGTTGTAATTGTACCTGCTACTGTGCCGTTCACAACTCGGTCCATGGGTCTAAGCTCTAAGCTCAGTGCTTCCACCAATATCTCTTCATCTTGTTCTTTTCTGTTAGGTCTTGCTGTTGTTGCTTAGCATGCCCAGGAATAGCAACGCATGGCCAATGTGTCTGCTGAAGCCCACAGACATCTTGGAGAGGTGGCTGCAGTTGCTACTCAGAGTTTTGTTCGTGCTACTCAGTGAAGGGGGAGATTCGTGCTGTCTTGTCCCTTTGGCTTTCCTCGAAAAAGGGGGAGATTATAGTCTGCATTATGTTTATTGGACTTGTTGCATATGTTTATGTTTTGTTTCTGCCTTTAAATTCTGAACTCCTTTGAGATGCTTATTTTATTCCTCTTAATATTATATGTTGCTTATATGATATGTTTGCTTCATTCTTCTTGATATTATATGCTGCTGTTAGTTCGGTTATCTGCAGGTTCAAATTCAAGAAGTTTGTAAACTTGGTTTGAGCATAGGGAGGATTAATTCTAGGGAGGCAAAGCCAAAGGGGGAGATTGTTAGTTCTTGTTTTAGGAATGATTATTGTAAATTGGCTTTGCGTCTCCATTTGTAATCTACAATTTCAATATGCTCAAACTATTGGATTGTTAAGTATTGTCATTCGTTCAAGCATCTATCAAAGAGGTCTTTTCCATAAATTGCAGTGTGCCTGATGACCAGTCATCTTAAATTTGTTACCATTTTCTGTTTTAGCTTTTATTGAGTTCCTTTTTACTAAAGGACATTTTTGGAAATTCTCTTTACATAGCTATTGAAGCTATGCGTTCAAAGTTCGAGGGCTAACTGTTTTCGTATATCACGGTGAGTTGCCTAGCTCATTGTGGGCGTGAATTTCAGAGAGTGCAACTACCTTGGAGTATCCGTTTTTTTCAATAGTTTCAGAGATGGGTCTGAGCTGATTGAATCGATTGTCCATGGTAATTGATTAAAAAGTTTTTGGTAAACTAATATTGAGGATGTTGATTTGATTAACAAACCTTTCTATCAAAATCGTTCGAATCTGTTTTTGAAGAAATTGATTTTCAAAACCAAAATCTTTTCTATGAATTTCTGATTTTGTTCTGATCATTGTTTCTTCAAGTTTTATTTTATGTTTGATCCTATGTCTGGGTTCTTCAAGTATTATTGCTTGATGCACGCGGATTGTTGAATTGATCAAGATTCCTTTTAGTCGAGTTCATCTAGTTGTTCTTGGATTGGATCTGAGTGTGGTTGAGCTGCTGCGAGGAGCATACGGAAAGGAGATTAACGGATGGGCATAGTTTTTGGGTTGCACAAGGTATGACTGCATGATTAGTCTAGGAGATTGAGCCTGAAAAATACCTTGTATTTGAACTATGAAATTAGTGGATTACCTGGTCAGCTGAGAGACCCCCAGTTTTTCCTTGAGAAAGGTTTTTCGGTATCAAAGTTCTTGTTGTCTTTATTCATATTGTTGAATGTTTCTGAATGGCTTAATTACTTATTGAATGTTTCTGTTAACACACACACAAGCACTTAGAACTAGCACAAGGCTTCCTACATTGACGGGGCCTCTGAGTGCTTAGGATGTCACTGATATGATTGTGTTCTTTGCAGGGAACTTGTTCATAGTGGGTGTGTACATAAGATTGATACATATGATTGAATGTTTGTTTATGAAATCTAGAATTATAATACGTGACTAGTCGTCAGTGTCCAGGCTTAGAATTGGTATCCAACTTTCAAGTAGTTTTCCATAGAATTAGGGCTGCTTGAAGCCCTGACCATGTAGTTCCTTTACGTGATTTTGGCCCTTGATTTATGTTATTATGGATTATGAATAGACTCTGATTACTATTTGAATTGCTGCTCTTCACATGATTAGCTACCCTGTTTACATAAATTATTGATGAGATTGCATCGCAAGGTTTAGGTTAAGAAACAATCTTGTAATCAGAATTCATGACAACCTAGATCATTAAACCAGACTAGGAATAATGTGATGTCATCAAATTCCTTTAGTACTTCGTGCATCAGCTTAGATTTCTAATCCTTCTCTAAGATTCATAGACGTCCTAAGCAGAGGAAACAACTTGGACATGCTAAGTAAGAAGAGACTGATATATATGGGGTGAGCTGTAATAGGACCTTGGAAATCATGTTCGGAACTTGGGTTGGTTAGGGTGGATGGTTAGCTTTAATTCGATCTAATTAATCAGTCAATAAATCATCTTTACTTTTGTTTTCATTTGCCTTCCATTTACATTACTTGTCTTGTCCATCTAAATCGTGTGAGTCTTAGTGATTTCTTGTTGGTTTTTTCCTTGTTTTGTTGAGTCTTGTTTGAGTTAATTGAATCTAAACTCATATTTGGATATCACGTTAACACAAGTCCTCGAGGGATCGACCCTTGCTTTTCTGCTATACTATCTTAATCGATTTGTGCACTTGCAAGGATTTTCTATAATTATTAGAATTAGAAGCATATTTCTTGTTCTCTAATTTTACCAATAGTAATACTTTTGGTTTCTTCATTTTTCTTCATTGTTGTTTTGTTTCTCTATCATTGAGGGTTAAGTGAGGGCGTGGTGGAGAGATCGTGGGTTGGAAGTGGCTAAGGTTGTGGGTGGAGCTTCAAATATCAGTGAGTGCCTCTTCCTTGCCGTTCTTTTCTTTTTTGTTTTCGAGTCGGCACTTCCCTACACTCTCCTTCCCTTTTGCTTTGCTTTATTGTTATCTTTGGGGTTGAGAGGAGAGGATGTCAGAGTAATGGGGTGGTGTTTTTCGCCGTTGGATCCATTCCATTGCTTTGATGAGAGCAGTAGCATAGACTGGGGTAGGTGGATCGGCCTTCTGCCGCAGCGCTGGACGTTCGTCTGTAGGCGATGATGAAGGAGGAGGTCAATCCTTTTGCTAGGTCGCCCTGGGATGACTCATTGCAGACGCCTGAGGTGCTGTCTCGAGGCAGGAACCTGGATCCAGGCAGTGGGTTTCGCGACATGGGGTTGCCGCGGTCGGCCATGTGGAAAGCGAAGGCTATAATGGGTAGCAGTTCATCTACGAGGAGCAGGGGGGTGATTAGGGAGGGGATGATGAGGAGCCCATTGTGATTGGTGACAGCGATGATGCCGAAGGTAATGGATCTGCTGGGGAGGTGCCTGTTGCGAGGGTGGAGGGTGATGGAACTAAGGCAACGGGTTAGGCGAGGAGGCGGTACCGATTGCGACTCACAGCACTGGCGTTTCGTTCTGTCCGTACAGTGATGGGGTACCGCTTGATGTGGACTTTTACGAGGAGCATCGGTGGTTAGCTGATGAAATGGTGTCCACCATGACAGAGGCATGACTTGCGGATTGGAGAGAGGCGTACCAGGTTCCAGAGTCGGTACTGCTTAAATTGCCTGAGGAAGGGGAGCTGCCAAGCCAACCACCGTGAGGGTGGGTAACCCTGTCAAAGCAAATGTTCAAGGTTGCACTGAGGGTACCCGTGCACCCCTGGGTGCATCAATAGCTGAGCTACATCGGGTTGGTGCCAATCCAGCTGAACCGAAATGCATTGAAGGTGCTGCTGGCGGCTTATGTACTGTGGCGCGAGGTGAACGTCAGTGAGCCATCCAATGAGACCCTGGCTTACGCATACGTGCTTCGTCAGAGCCCTGGGAAAGTGGGGTTTTACTACTTGATTGCTCAGGAATGAGCTTTAATTGAGACGGAGCGTGTGAGGAGCAGTGATTGGAAAGAGCAGTCTTCGCCAACGGGGCGTGGGAAGTGGAACCCGGGGCGGTGGTACCAGGTGCCTTGGTAGCCATGAGGTTTAGGGGGAAAGGTTGGAATGGTAGTCTAGGTTTTTTGTTGTGACTTTGGTGAACGTGTTTCTATACTATGTTTAAAAATTTTGTTGTGGTTTTCTGTTTTGCAATTGAGTTCCCAAGTGTGATGCTTCTAGCGGGCGAGGTATTGGTGGTGGAAGCGGTGCGTGCATTGCACCCGTCGAAGTGTGAGGCGGCTAAAATTCTTATAGAGAGTCGGTTGAAGGCAGCTAGATTAGTGCCAGGTGATAGAAGAAATACTGAACACAATAATAATGAACTTTATTTCTACTAAGTATAACTTTGCAAGTGCACAAAATCGATGGAGATAGTATAATGACAACCAAAGGTCGATCCCTCGAGGACTTGTTCAACGATTAAGCCAATTAAATTCAGATTTGAGAACTTATAGAAAAACACAAACAAACACGCCATGGGGGGGTTTATGATTTGAGAATTGAAAATTAAAGACAAGTAAATCAAAGTGCACAAAATAACAATGCAACAATGAAAGGTTGATTGTTTGTTAACTAAGGCGAATTAAGGCATACACTAAACATATATCATTCTCTCTTACTTAGCATGTCCTAAACAGGGCATATGCCTTGAACGTCTATCACCTACCAGTTAAGTTGACGCATGAAGTACTAAGAGAATTTAATGACACCACACTAGCCTAGACGAGTGGGATGCATTCCTAGGTTGTCAGGAATTCCGAATACAAGATTGTTTCTTAACCTCAACCTCTTGAAGCTAATGAATCACAGGATGATATGGCGGTCACTCAAGCAATTGCATCAATAATTTATGCAAACAAGGTACTTGGGACACGGATGGCATGATCTGAGGTACTTGGTCAAGGACTCAAAATAGGCGCACTGGCGCACTCAGGACCCAATTCAGGACCTGATATTGAAATGAGGACTTCTCCTTCTTCTGAACTCCGATTTGAGTCATTCTTTTCGCGTTCTTCTATGAATTTACCTATCTTTCTAAATCTACACAAGTCTCACAAGATTGATCATTTTCTAATATTGATGGCACGAAATCATTCAAAAGACATGTAAGAGAGGAATATAAAGACATCAAAATGATGCATAAATACTGACTGATCAAATACCCCCAAACCTATCTTTCGCTATTCCCTTAGAAAAAAAAACTTTAACAAAATGAAAAGACTCGATCTTAGTTAAGATAGAACATTTAAACCCCTAGGTTCACCTAGTAGGAGGAGTTTTGTCTCCTGAGGGTTATAGCAACACGATACCCACAAACGTTTTACTTAGACAAATAAGATGCTAGAGATAGTACTTTTAACAAGCTAATAAGAATTAAAGTAAGTAGACAAGCTTTGCAGAACTAAAAGGAATGTCATAGCCGTGAGTTTCATGTGAAGGTGTACGTGTATAAGTGCCAATATTTCGAGTGATCATGTTTGAGAACAACTTCATCTAAGTGCCCTAGAAATATTTTTCCTTGACTCTAATCCTCACTAGGCAATTCTCAATTCGCACAAGAATCCTAGGCTTTCACTCTTTTCAAGCATATGTGAACAGTTTATGTTATGAAATTCAAATTTAATCACATATGAATAACAATGAAGAATAGCAGTTTATGGAAATAAAGATCTCATTAAAGGAATTGAACTTGAAGAACATAGATACGTACCTTAATCGTCCGCATGATTGTCCATAAGATTAGTTAGGTCTTCTTTTTTTTAGTTTGTAACGGGGCTAAGCTTAGGGGTTTAGCAAGGAAGGATGGGATTCAAAGAACCTGACCTGTGCCAAGGCATGAGAAGTCATGACTTGAACTTGGAATTTCTGAACTGAATCCTTTCTTAAGGGCCACGACATTGTGCTTTCTTGATGACTTATTTTGAGGCTCTTGGCTCACTTGTCTTAAATCTACTTTGTTTTTCACTTTTTCTTCTTTCTTTTTCTTTTCAACGTTTTTTTTTCTTTCTTTATATTTCTTTATTTTTTCTTTTCTTTGAATTGAGTTGAACCAAGATCATGCAATGATTTCCTCAAACTTTCGTGCAGCTTGCAACTTGTAAAGCTTTTCTTTACTTTTGAACTTTGAATTGACGCCAATGTCCTTGGAATTTGGCAGCATCTTCTTTCACCTTTCATTCTTACCATGAATCCCATTTAGGGCAACCTTAGCACAACTGAGGTTATAGGGCATGGCTGTGATGAATGGCTAAGTATTTCGGTTAGGTTATACTTTGGGTGATGAAAGAAAAGGCTGAGTGTCTGGCTTCAAAGTTGGCTTACGGAGCATGCAATAGGGTAGGATAAAGCCTTTAGAGGTTAAAGCATACATAGCCTACATCACTTCTTATGGCAAACCACACATTAGATCAAGAGTATCTAAATGATATTAGTTCTTTAAAATTCAATGCAAAATGATGTAATGAGATCAACAATTAACAACAAAATCGATGAGTGTTTAAGAGTAGAAACAAGTATATCCCTCAGAAAGAAAGGCTATTAGGCCCAAAGATCTCACAGGGTAGTCTCCACTAATTTTCTATGGTTCACTCAAATTCAGTTATTTCGTTCACTTAAAACATGGCATTGTGAAGTGCAAATTATGAACTACTTGACCATGGCATGACTCTTAGTAAGGCTAAGACAGTTAACTAAGCATATACATCCCTATTAACAAGTTATCATACTATTCAAAAGCAAAAAATTATGTAACTAACTAAACACAAAAAAAAAAAAACTAAGGCTGAAAATTCAAAAGTCCTGGCCGTGTATCACCCCCAAACATACTTGTTTCTATATGCAAAAAATTTAAATCCACACCCCCAAACCTAAACTAAACATTGTCCTCAATGTGATAAGAAGTAAGCATGACAACTGTAGAAAGGTTTGAGAGATATAACGGGCAGAAACAGCAAAGGAAGAGAGAAATACAAACCAGGGCTAGGCTATTCCCACTTGTCACGCGGGTGACCCGGGTTCGATCCCCGGAAACGGCGCCAAAAACTTGATAGAAGAAATACGAAACACAATAATTATGAACTTTATTTCTACTAAGTATAACTTTGCAAGTGCACAAAATCAATGGAGATAGTATAATGATAACCAAAGGTCGATCCCTCGAGGACTTGTTCAACGATTAAGCCAATTAAATTCAGATTTGTGAACTTATAGAAAAACACAAACACACACGCCAAGAGGGGGGTTTATGATTTGAGAATTGAAAATTAAAGACAAGTAAATCAAAGTGCACAAAATAACAATGCAGGAATGAAAGGTTGATTGTTTGTTAACTAAGGCGAATTAAGGAATACTATCCACTCTAGCCAATTATAGCTCTTAACCAGATTTTCTTGAACTAATTACTATGCAATTCTGAATTAGGTGTCCATGCCTAGGTCCTGGAGTTGGTACACTAAACATATATCATTCTCTCTTACTTAGCATGTCCTAAACAGGGCATATGCCTAGAACGTCTATCACCTACCAGTTCAGATGACGCATGAAGTACTAAGAGAATTTAATGACACCACACTAGCCTAGAAGAGTGGGATGCATTCCTAGGTTTTCATGAATTCCAAATACAAGATTGTTTCATAACCTCAACCTCTTGAAGCTAATGAATCACAGGATGATATGGCGGTCACTCAAGCCATTCCATCATTAATTTATGCAAACATGGTAGCTAATCTTATAAACATAAAAGAATGGTAGTTAAAGTAGAAATCAGAGTTATTAAGCATGCATAGCAATTAAGAACAAGAATAAAAATCTACGTAACGAGCTAACATGGCTAGGGATTCAAACAACCCTAATTCTAAAAGGAACTACTCGCTCATAACGGAAATTGAAACATAAATAATTGAATTCATAAGTAAATTGCAATTAAAATAAAAGTTTAGATTAAAGAACGCTGATGAACAATGGTGCACAGCAGAGACTCGGCAATGCCATCCTCTCCAAGCTCCACGCCCAAAAAGTACAGAAAATAAGAAACTGTTTACTTTGAACTGAATTACAATGTAAATTGAGGCTAGGGTGTCTAGATCTCCGAAATAATGCTCTCCTAAAAATGTGTGTAAAAAATATCCTTCTAAAAATATGGTCCCTCAAACACTGAACAAAGTCTCCCTTTTATAGACAAAGGGAAAACCTTGTCCTATAAGGATTGGTATTAAAAACCCTAGCCTAGAATGTTCTAGAATAGTTATTGTAATTTTAATTAATTACAAAGTCCCTAAAGTCTATTAGAACCAATCAGAACATGGTTGGGAGTGTGAATGCAAGCTGGCCAGTGGGAACACAAGCTGGCTGCGGGCAGCTCGCGGTTTTCCTTCGGTCAGACGCTGGAACTTAGAACTTGGCCCATGGAATGCCTTCGTCGTAGGGGTATGGGACTGCGCTTTTGAGGCACACCATGAGCGTAGTAGAAGCGCATCTTTGTTCAGGCTAAACGCACAGGTTGTCAACCTTAGTGCAGAGGAGGAACTTTGATCTACCGATGGCAGAACATGAACTAGGGTTTAGGTGTAGAGGCTGGGCTCGGATGGGAAGTTCTTGGGACATGTACTTGACATGTCCTGGTATGACCTTGGCACTTCTAGGACAAGAACTTGATGTCATGAGACACAAGTTTGGGACCCGGATGGCATGATATGAGGTACTTGGTCAAGGACTCAAAATAGGCGCACTGGCACACTCAGGACCCAGTTCAAGACCTGATTTTGAAATGAGGACATCTCCTTCATCTGAACTTCGATTTGAGTCATTCTTTTCGCGTTCTTCTCAGAGTTTACCTATCTTTCTAAATCTGCACAAGTCTCACAAGATTGATCATATTCTACTATTGATGGCACGAAATCATTCAAAAGACATGTAAGAGAGGCATATAAAGACATCAAAATGATGCGTAAATACTTACTGATCAGCAGGGAGGATGGGTGATCGTAATGATCTTGCCACGGGGGCTCGCCTACAAAAGGAAATGAAGAAGAAAAATGGAAGCAGGTCAACCAGCGGCTCGGGTAGCAAGTCAGGGGGTACCGGTATGAGGCCACCACTGCCAGAGGATGGGCAGTCTGGTGAAAGGAGGTCGGGTGAGGAGTAGTCGTCGCCGGTACAGTCTGTTCAGTCAATATTTGTGCATCATTTAGATGTGCTTAAGTACCTTTCTTACAATTCTTTTGAATGATTTCGTGCCATCAATAGCAGAAAATCAATCCCGTGAGACTTGTGCCGATTTAGAAAGATAGGTAAATTCTGAGAAGAACACAACAAGAGTGACTCAAATCGGAGTTCAGATGAAGGAGATGTCCTCATTTCAATATCGGGTCCTGAATTGGGTCCTGAGTGCGCCAGTGCGCCCTATTTTGGGTCCTTGGCCAAGTACGTCAGATCAGGCCATCCGGGTCCCAAACTTGTGTCTCATGACATCAAGTCCGTGTCCTGGAAGTGCCAAGGTCATGCCAGGTCGTGTCCTACGACATGTCCCAAGGACACCCTATCGAGTTCCAGCCGAGAACCTAAAGCCATGCACTAAATCCAGGCCCTGCGCCAAGTTCCTGTCCTAGTACGCATCGAAGGCGCGGTCCTAGAGCCTTATAAGGACACTTCCTAATGATCCGCCAAGGTGTGCCCTAAAGACTTACCTGCCAATTTCCTAATGGCAGTTTTACGATTTCTAGGTTCTACCAACTTCCTAATGGCAGTTTTGTGATCTCCAGGTTCTGCCAACTTCTGAGTGAGCCAAAGCCCATAATCCATCTAGTCACATCATATTCTAGCCCAATCACATTAGGGCCCTGCTGTGTAAAGTATGTCCAGGAGGAGGCCCAGCCCAATTCTCGACGTCTAAACAACATCCAGAAGATTCCAGAAGTTTCCATGGCATGCAACAAAGCTTAGAAGACTTAGTTCACAGTATTGCCGCAAATCCTACTCCAAATCCAACAAGGATTGCTTTTTCTAGTTCATTTTCAATTCAAACTAGGTTAGGAAGGTTAAGTCAGTTTTTAATTAGGATTTTGTCCTAAACTATCTCCTACATTGTAAAGGTTTATAGGCCTATTTAAAGGACCATACGGTCCACGGGTGAGGACTTCTAGACACCCTAGCCGCAATTTACATTGTAATCCAGTTTTAATAAAAACAGTTTTTAGTTTCTGCGTGTGAGAGAGTTGGATGTGAGCATTGGAGGACAAGCTCTGGTGTGGTCTTCTACTGTGTCTCATCTTTACTAATCTCCTTTGTATCTCTAATTTTATTGCTTTTACGTTAATGAATTCAATTATGTTTGTTTCAATTTCAATTATTTGTGGGTAGTCTTTCTAGGATTAGAGCTGCTTGAAGCCCTAGCCATGTTAGTTTGTTAATTAGATTTTGGCTCTTGATTTTGATTGCTATGCAGGTTTAATAATTCGGCTACTGCTTAAACTATCATTTTTTATGCCTATGAGATTAGCTACCTTGTTTGCATAAATTATTGATGGAATTGCTTGACGGACCACTATATCGTCTTTTAATTCATTAGCATCAAGAGGTTGAGGTTAAGAACCAATCTTGTAATCGGAAATAATGGCAACCTAGGAATGCACATCACATTTCTAGGCTAGTGTAGTGTCGTTAAATTCTCTTTGTACTTCATGCATCATCTTAAACGGTAGGTGATAGACGTCCTAGAGTACACATCATGCTTAGAACATGGCAAGTAAGAGAGGATAATATATGTGGAGTGGGCCAACCATCGGGACCTTTGCATGGGCACTTAATTCAGAAGTTGCATAGTATTTAGGTCAAGGAAATCTAGTGAATGACTATAATTGGTTAGAGTGGATAGTTAGCCTTAATTCGCCTTAGTTAACAAACAATCAATCTATCATTATTTCATTGTTATTTTTTGCCCTTTAATTTACTTGTCTTTAATTTTCAATTCTAAAAGCATAAACCCTGTTGCCATGTGTTAGTGTCTTTTGCATATCTAAAGTAGTGTGAGTCTAGATCTAGGCGTGTTCTTTATTGTCTTTTAGTATTTTGTGTCTTTTGTTTATGCTAATAAAATTTGAACTTAATTGGAACAACATCGTTGAACAAGTCCTCGAGGGATCGACCTTTGCTTGATGCTATATTGACATATTCGATTTTGTTCACTTGCAAAGATATAACTATGAAATAGAGTTCATATTTATTGTGTTCTTAATTTAAATATCACAGTCCCTAGACTGGATGGGTATGATGCGGCATGTGTCGGAGGAGGGATCATCCGGCGAGCCATCAAGGAAGCAGTTTGCTATAGGTACCCGTCTGTAATGGCATGGTTTGTCTTCTGTTAGAAATTTTTGGTGTGTTGAAGCAGATTTTGTTGGAAAGTAGTATTGCTCTGAATTAGATCAGCCATCATGTCTTCCAAAGTTCTCTTTTCTTGGGCAAGATTTCCTTGAAGATATTGAAGGAGTTGAGTGGGAACCTGAAGGGTCACGGCATGCCCTTGGAATCTAGGGGGTGTCGTGGGGTTTTGAACGTTCTGATTGTTGTTCCACTTGATGTTTGGATGGTTCCTCCATCCAGTATTGTAGGTATTGGAATAGGGGTCATTCCTAGGCCTCATACCCTCATTGTACCTTCCAATATAGTTTGCATCCTCTACCATAGGACATGTCTGAAATTCATGGCCTTGAACTGATCACACATCACAAGTCATAGTGGGCTTAGCCTTAACATCACATAGTTGCTTTTACCATAGACGTGAGTTGAGCTATGGTGTCATCCATATCCCTACTCACACTATTGAGAGTCCTAGACTGTTGTCCCCTATAGCTAAACTACTTTTCTTTTTTAGCAATGCTCTAAAATGCTGTCTGAGCTTCCTCAGCCGTGCTTTCCAAGACTCCCTTGGATTGATAGTTCACCATTACCCTATCACTAGTCTTCAAACCACCATGGAAGTATAGAATTAAGTGGCACTCATCAATGTTGTGGTGAGGGCACTCTTGGATCATTCCATTGAACCTTTCCCAAAACTCAAAGAAAGATTCAGCCTCAGCTTGTTAGGGTGCCATGATCTGAGTTGTGACCTTATTGATCTTGGATACGGGGTAGTACTGAGTAATGAACTTGGAGGACAAGTCCTTCCATGAAGTAATAGATCCTTGAACCATGCCTTAGCCTTGTCCTTAAGGCTAAAGTGAAACAATCTCAGCCTAATCTCTGCCTCAGTCATGCCATTGATTCTCAAGGTGGAACAGACTTCCACGAACTCCTTAATGTGTAGATGGGGATCCTCACCCGAGAGGCCATGGTACTTAGGCAGCATATGGATTGTGCTTGACTAGAGCTACAAGTTGTCCACCGTGGATGGTAGAAAAATGATAGGGAATTGGTCCTCACTGACATGAGGGGTAGGATAATCCTTAAGCAGCCGTGGTGGTGGGTGAGCTAAGACACGCTCCTCAGCCATTCTCCCAGGACTTGGTGGTGGACTTGGATGAGGGGAACCGTGGACAGATGATGAAGCAGATGATGGAAATGAAGAGCCGTGAACAGATCCCCTAGCAGAACCTTGTGATGACATAAAAGTACCTAAAACAAACAAAAAGGAACTATGCTAAAACAATACAAAAGACAAGAACAAAGGGGGTGGGGGGGGGGGGGGGGGGGGGGGGGGGGTGGGGGTGGGGTGGGGAGGAAAGAGTGGAGTTAGTTTAAAAGATGTTGTAAAAGTAAATAACTTGGAATGCAAAAAACAAGTAAATAACAAAGGATTGAAATCAAATTAAAAGCAAGTTAAGGCAGTCCCTATCCGCACCTAACCACAACGTTTTCTAACATGGTTTGCAAAGTTCAATTATCATGTTTCCTTCATGGTTTAATGCTCATGAAGGGGTCTCTTAAGCTCACCCTTGCACATTTGATCTTTTCTTACTTAGTATGTCTTAGGCCTCACGGGCACCTAAGACCTCTATCAAATTATGCTCAACTAAGTTCCACGGTTTCCGAGTTAAACACAAAGAGAAGAATTAAGTTCTAAAGGGATTTAATGACACAAAGGAACGTCATGGATTTCTTCACAGATTACGTTTGTTACAATCCCCGAGGTAAAGTCATCATTAAGTTATGCAATTAAAGTAGCTAATTTAAGAACATAAAATAGTCTCAATAAACACAGTGAATCAATCTACCAAGGTAAACACAACAATCAAACCAAGCGCCAAAACCAAGTCACGTAGTTGCCATGGCTAGGGCTTCCAGATTAGCCCTAACTTAAAGTAAACTACTCACTACACATAATGCAAAACATAAGCACAAATTTTATTGAATCTGAAACTGAAAGATTAAACCCAATTATACTCTCAAAGGCTGACTCCAAGCATGGCTTCAAGCACTCCTCCAAGAACACAATAAAGTCTTCGCGAACAAGCCTCACACTATTAGCTCAAAACAGTAAAATACAGTGTCTAAGTTGGCATGTCCAAGACACTGAACATAGGCCCCCTTATATAGACAAGGGAAAACCATGTCCTACAAGGACTAGAAATAGAAACCTAGATTAGAGTATTCTAGAATGATTATTGCATTCCTAAGTAATGAGGAAGTCCTAAAATCTATGAGAACCAATCAGAACATGTCTGGGAATGCAAATGCAAACTGGCAGGTGAGAACACAAGCTGGTCGCAGAGAAGCTGACAGGACCCTTCCCGAATTTCACCTCGAAACCCGGGAAAAGCCCTGCTCTCATCTGACAAATTAACAAAATGCCCAAAATACCCTTAACCCCTTGCAAACAATTATGAGAATTCTGCAAAAAATCCGGCAGAATCTCTGCTTAAAGACTAGTTAACCGTCTTCCACTTGTCAGACAAGGGCTCAGATAGCATACAAAATTCCAACAATTCAACTAATAGTGTGAGTGGACAAAAATAATCATTTAAAACTATTTTCGAGGAAAACCTACCTTTTTCCCCCTCCACGATTAAAACAATGCATGCATGAAATTCCGGTTATATATACAAATATAGATACTCCAATATTCACCAGAAAATCCATTTTGAATTAAAACACCAGGTGGGACCCATGAAAATCCGTGTAATGAAAAACATCCCGTGGTCCATAACCCTGCTTTGAAAACCCTCCTTAAAGGAGTTACAAATCATATGAAATCAACCTGGACACAACATGTATATCAAAACATATTCCACTGCTCCCGAATAAAATCCTGAGCCGTAGCTCAAAACCCTCCACACCCGATATACCTCAAGTTGTACAGAATCATGTACTACGCCTAAACAGGCTGAACGACCTGTTGCAGAAATAACCATCAACACCAGCGTCGGAGAACCCTTAACGAGCTGGCGGAGAAATACCCTCGACGCCAGCATCGGAGAAAACCTTGACCCTCGGGGACAGTAATTCAGTGAAAACCAAAATCCATGTTTTCAAATCCTTGTTTATTGGCGTAAGCCAAATTCATTGAAAAACTGGGTCTATGCCCAAATCCGTTAGTCACAAATCCGGGTCTAAACCCAAAAATCAAGGAGTCAACCGAAACCCAAAATCTATCACGTCAAAACGACATAAAAGTAGAGTCGAGGCCATAGCCCAAAACATCATTCCCGTGTCCAGTAATGATTTATTAGAATAATTTTCTAAATTCCAGAAATTTACCAAAAACAATACGTAACAAGCAGTTATGTCAAATATATCTTTATGCATGCATTATAGTTTACAAATCAAAGTCCACTCACCGATAGCTCAATCCCGAGTCGTACGCTTCTCTGTAGTGTCTGGAGCAGTACCTCAGGTCAAAAGTAACAATCGGGATTACTAACGATAATTAAAAACCCTATATTACAACTTCCTAAATCCTGGGAAATCCGCTCGCGTTACACTAAAACGCAGCCACTTCGGACATCCAAAACTACCCGGAACGACTTCCGATTAACCCGAAACCTGTGACAAAAGGTCCGGAACATCAAAAACTAACAGACACGCACCACCGTGACCCTAGAAACGGGGGTCGATGTCGGTCTATGTCGGTCGATCCCGGGTCTGTGAATGGTTTTAGATCAGTCGGTCAATGTCGGTCGGTTACGGGTCTGTGAATGGGTTTGTGTCAAACTGAGAAAGCTGAGAAGAATAATAGAAATTTCAAAATGGTTGGACAGTTTGGATTTATATACCTCCCAAAGAAAAATGACCATAATGCCCCTGAACAATCGAGACCCGACATTTTCTCGCACGGTCTCCTTTTTCCACGGCCCGCCTATCTACGAACTTGTGAGTTCTAGACCTACGCAACGGTACCTGCAAAAATTGTCAAATGGCTCCACACAAAATTGATTTCCGAGCCCCCTTTAAAACTAAGGGTAAAATCATCTTTTCCCAAAATAATTTACGAAAATTCAATAATTTAATGTCCGGGTCGTTACAACTCACCCCCCTTAAAGAAATTTCGTGCTCGAAATTCATACTCGTCACAGGAATAAGTGTGGATGTTGTGCCCGCATCAGTGCTTCGGTTTCCCACGTGGCCTCTTCCACGTTCTGATTCCTCCACAGAACTTTAACCAGAGGAATAGTCTTTCTACACAATACTTTTTCTTTCCAATCCAGAAGTTGCACTGGTTGCTCCTCAAAAGTTAAATCATCCTTCAGCTCAACTGGTTGCTCTTCCAATACATGAGACTCATCATATAGGTACTTTCGGAGCATGGATAGATGGAAAACATTATGAACCCTTGACAGTTCCGGGGGTAAAGCAAGTCTGTATGCCACTGGCCCTATCCGCTCAACAATCTCATACTGCCCAATGTAGCGAGGACTCCATTTCCCTCGTCTACCAAAACGTACGACTCCTTTCAAAGGGGATAATTTCAAGAAAACCCAATCTCCGACCTCAAATTCAAGGTCTCTGATCCGCCGATCCACATAACTCTTTTGGCGGTCCTGAGCCACCTTCATCCTTTCACTGATGATCTGAATTTTTTCCTCAGTCGTTTCCACAACTTCGGGTGTCAACTGTCGTCTTTCACCCACCTCAGTCCAGCATATCGGTGTACTGCACTGTCTCCCATATAGGGCTTCAAAAGGTGCCATCCCAATACTAGACTAATAACTATTATTGTATGCAAACTCCATTAAAGCCAGGTGTGAATCCCAGTTGCCTTTAATTGCAGTACACAAGCTCTCATCATATCCTCCAGAATCTGAATTGTCCTCTCTGATTGACCGTCAGTTTGAGGGTGAAAAGCTATACTGAAATGCAAGGTATTTCCCAGGGATTTCTGCAAACTCCGCCAAAATCTTGAAGTAAACCTAGGATCTCTGTCTGATACAACCGACTCTGGAGTCCCATGTAACCTTATGATCTCATCTATAAACAACTTTGCATACTGGTCCCTCTTCCATTACGGAATAGGTAACGGTTGTAGTGCCCCGTATGGTTTCTTCCTCTCTGCTTGCACTTACTGACACGTCAGGCATTTAATCACGAACTCTGCTATTTCCCTTCTCATTCTAGTCCACCAATAGTGTTCCTTCAGTGTACGATACATCTTGGTACCTCCTGGATGCATAGCATAGGCAGAACTGTGAGCTTCCTCAAGAATTTCCCTTTTCAACTCTAAATCAGTAGGTACGCACAATCTGTCATCCTTAACCATGGCTCCATCATCCCGGAGCACATAATCCTGTCTATTCCCAGCCTCCAATTCCATCCTAATAATACACAAAGTAGGATCCTGGAATTGAGCTTTAATAATCCGGTCAATCAAGACAGGTCTCACATGGAAACTAGCCAACAGAGCCCCCTGGTTATCCATGTCCAGTATAATTCCCGCTATGCGGAATTCCACCAACAATGGTAGGTAAACAGTATGAAAATATGCCAAAGAACCCGTGGACTTCCTGCTCAGTGCATCCATCACTACATTGGCCTTTCCTGGGTGATACTCTATCGTACAATCATAATCCTTTATTAACTCAAGCCACCTTCTCTGTCTCAAATTCAGATCTTTCTGGGTGAAGAAGTATTTCAGACTCTGATGGTCTGTGAAGATCCAACATGTTTCCCCATATAAATAGTGTCTCCAAATCTTCAATGCATTCACCACTGTTGCTAATTCTAAATCATGTGTGGGGTAATTCAACTCATGAGATTTAAGTTGCTTGGAAGCATAAGCTATTACCTTTCCATGCTGCATCAGCACGCAACCTATACCTCGCAATGATGCATCACCATACACCTCAAATCCTCCGTTATCATCCGCAAGGGTTAACACTAGGGCAGAAGTTAACCTCACCTTAAGCTCGTGAGAACTCTGCTCACACTCAGCATCCTAGTCAAACTTGACCCCTTTCCTCGCCAACTGAGTTAACGGGGCAACTATCGTAGAGAATCCATCTACGATTCGTAGATAATATCTCGCTAAACCTAGAAAACTCCTCACCTTTTACACTGTCTTCGGTTGTTCCTAGTTTGCTGCTGCCTCAACTTTTTGGGGATCCACGCTGATACCCTCAGCAGAAATCACATGACCTAAGAATCCCACAGTAGTCAACCAAAACTGGCATTTACTGAACTTGGCAAACAGTTGCTTTTTCCTCAGTATATTCAGTACCAATCTCAAGTACTTATCATGTGCCTTAGCACTCTTCGAATATACCAAGATGTCATCGATGAACACAATTACAAACTGATCCAAATAAAGTCGGAATACCCTGTTCATCAAATCGATAAATGCTGCCGGGGCATTAGTTAAACCAAAAGGCATCACTAGGAACTCATAATGGCCATAGCGGGTCCTAAAAGCTGTTTTAAGAACATCCCCTTCCCTGATCCTTATCTGATGGTACCCGGATCAAAGGTCAATTTTAGAAAAATACTTCGCCCCTTTCAATTGATCGAACATATCATCAATTCGTGGCAAAGGATACTTATTCCGCACCGTAACCCTGTTTATCTGCCGGTAGTCGATACAGAGCCTCAAACCACCATCTTTTTTCCTGACAAATAATACAGGCGGACCCCAAGGTGATACACTTGGTCGAATAAATCCCATATCCACCAAGTCCTGCAATTGAGTCTTCAACTCTCTTAACTCTGCCGGTGCCATTCTATACGGTGCCTGGAAGAAGCTCTATGGTGAACTCAATCTCCCGGTGAGGTGGAAACCCCGGAAGATCCTCTGGAAACACATCTGGAAACTCATTCACCACATGAATATCCTCTACTTTCACCGGAGTATCCCGAGAATCAATCACGTGAGTTAAATATCCCTTGCAACCTGGACTCCGGAACACCACCCTGTTGTCAAAACAATCTATGGAGGCATGATGCATGGTTAACCAATCCATCCCCAGAATTGCATCAAAATCATATATATCCAAGGGAATTAAATATGCCTCTAACTCAAAACCTCCCACTACTACCAGACAACTACGAATTACAAGGCTCGCCACTAGCATATCCCCGGTAGGAGTACTAATGCCCATGTCACAACCAATCGGAGACAATTCTCTATCAGCAAAAAGTGTAAAACCCCAAGAAATAAAAGAATGTGTAGCCCCGGGATCTAACAAAACACGAGAATCATGATTAAAAATAGATAACATACCCGTAACCACCTCTGGTGCTGCTCGAGCCTCCTGCTGAGTCATCGCAAAAACTCGGGCCGGTGTACCAGAAAATATACCACGACCCCCACTTCTCCCTCTGGCCCTGCTGGCCCCACTGGACTAGGCCTGGCTCCCTACTGCAGAACCAGATGCATGCGATGTCCTCTGATTTGATTCAGTAGCCTCTTGGCCCAATGAACTGTTGCCCAGACGACGATGTGGACACTCTCTCTTGAAATGAACAGTCTCCCCACAGAAGAAGCAACCAATGTCACCAGATCTGCCACTCTGTCTCCCGGTTGACTATAATGAAGAACCACTAGACTGAGCAGGTAACTGCTGTCCCTGACTGGCTCTGCCACTGCCTCCTCCGGATCCTACATCCCCAGAACTAGAACTGCATCTATTAGCTAGTCCATGACTAGAGGCTTTGAAACCCCAGCGATCCCGGCGTCGCCTGGAACCACTGAACTGCTGCTGAGCTGGCAAACTCAACTCTACTCTGGCAGCAGCATCTGCCAAAGCCCTAAAAGATGTATGTGCCATAGTAGTTACTGCTACTCGAACCTTATTCTGTAATCCATACTCAAACCTCCGACATTTATCCATCTCTGTCGCCACAACAGCCGGTACAAATCGTGACAACTCAAGAAATCGTTGCTCGTATTGTGCCACTGTCATATCCCCCTACTGCAACTGCATACACTCGACCACTCTAGCATCTCGATATGAATGAGGATAAAACTGCTCGAGGAAGCGCTCCCGGAAAGTCGCCCATGTAAAGGTACAGACATCCCAGCCTGTCAGCTGTAAGGCATGCCACCAGCGGTATGCATAACCATCCAAAAGAAATGTGGCTAACCGCACCCTATCCTCCGGAGGGCACCTCATAACAGCAAACACTCGTTCCAAATGAGTAAGCCACTCATCTGCATCCTCTCGGCCTAACTCGCCCGTAAATACTATCGCCCCCAACCTCTGGGCTCGCTCAATATCAGACCCCTCAGTAGTAGTCCTACCGTGAAGTACCGTAGTCAAAGTCCGACCAAATTGATATAGGGTCTGCCTCAAATCCGACTATCTTACAGGTTCATGAGTGTCATCATTATTTCCAGACCGTTGACGGGGCTCGCATCTCAAAAGCAATACGCTGAAAGAACCATAAACCACCAATAACACAATCAGATGTACACTAAGTGTACGGTCTACAAGAATTTAAACCTATTGCTCTGATACCATGTTGACAGGACCCTTCCCGAATTTCCCCTCGAATCCTGGAAAAAGCTTTGCTCCCATTTGACAACTTAACAAAACGCCCAAAATAACTTTAACCCCTTGCAAACAATTTTGAGAATTCTGCCAAAAATCCAGCAGAATCTCTGCTTAAAGACTAGTTAACCGTCTTCCTCCTGTCAAACAAGGGATCATATAGCACACCAAATTCCAACAACTCAACCAATCAACGGTATAACTACCAATATTTACAATCAATCCAACTGACTTATTAGAGCATCTAGGTAGGATAAATAAATACAAAAATAAATATCCTACTCTCGCTAAACGCATAGTTAAACTGTAATGCCTCCGCCTCTGGATCTGCCCACGTCAACTCAAAAGCCTAGAGAGGATTTAAAAAACCAAAAGTGTGAGTCGACAAAAATAATCATTTAAAACTATTTCCGAGGAAAACCTTCCTTTTTCCCCCTCCACGAATAAAACAATGCATACATTAAATTCAGTTTATATATATAAATATAGATACTCCAATATTCATCGGAAAATCCATTTTGAATTAAAATACTAGGTGGGACCCACGAAAATTCGTGAAATGAAAAACATCCCGTGGTCCATAACCCTGCTTTGAAAACCCTCCTTAAAGGAGTTACAAATCATATGAAATCAACCTAGACACAACATGTATATCAAAACATATTCCACTGCTCCCGAATAAAATCCTGAGTCGTAGCTCAAAACCCTCCACACCCGATATACCTCGAGTTGTACAGAATCATGTACTACGCATAAACAGCCTCAACGACCTGTTGCAGAAATAACCATTGACACCAGCGTCGGAGAACCCTTAACGATCTGGCGGAGAAATACCCTCGACGCCAGCATCGGAGAAAACCTTGACCCTCGGGGACAGTAATTCAGTGAAAACCAAAATCCATGTTTTCAAATCCTTGTTTATTGGCCTAAGCCAAATTCATTGAAAAATCGGGTCTATGCCCAAATCCAATAGTCACAAATCCGGGTCTAAACCAAAAAATCATGTACTCAATTGAAACCCAAAATCTATCACGTCAAAACGACATAAAAGTAGAGTCTAAAAAAACCAGGCTACTGCTTAAAACATCATTCCTGTGTCTAGTAATGATTTATTAGAATCATTTTCTAAATTCCAGAAATTTGCCAAAAACAATACGTAACAAGCAGTTATGTCAAATATATCTTTATGCATGCATTATAGTTTACAAAACAAAAGTCTACTCACTGATAGCTCAATCCCGAGTCGTACGCTTCTCTATAACGTCCGCAGCAGTACCGCCTGTCAAAAGTAACAATTGGGATTACTAACAATCATTAAAAATCCTATATTATAACTTCCTGCGCCAAAAGGTCCGGAACATCGAAAACTAAGAGACACGCGCCGCTACGAGCCGACGAAAGGCTGGACCATGCACCACGAGCTGGTCACGTGCCTGCTACAGTGCCCATGTACTAACCCGGTCCAACTCGACCCAATTCGGCCTGACGCGGTCCAACTCGACCCAGTCTACTCGACTCGACTCGATCCACTCGACCCGACCCTATCTACTTGACCAGACACGGTCTACTCGACCTGACTCGATCCACTAGACCCGACTCGGTCCATTCGACTGGCCGGAGAAGATGACCGTTTCGCCGTCACCGGAGTCCGCAGTTCCGCCGGAGAAGACGACCGCGCTACCATCTCCGTTGCCGGAATCCACCATTTTCGGCCGTTCTTCAAGCTTTCCTAACTTCTTCAAAACTCAATCGTTTTTCACGAATTTTATGTCTAAATTCATCTACTCAATCCCAGGAATCCAAACATAAACACAAAATTCTAAACCCGTACCTGTACTGGTCGAAAAATCGATCGAAAGAATTCGGATCCTTTTTCCTCCGATCAATGTCTCCCGCGGCTACCTCCTTCGGTGGTGGGTATGGTTATGCTCGCAGGAAAGAGCAGAAGACGATGGTGTGGATGAAAAGGGTCGTGGTGCCCTAGAATTGAGAGTCCAAATTAGATGGTTTTGGCTCGGTTGATCGATGTCGGTCGGTCACGGGTCTGTGAATGTGTTTGAGTCAAACTGAGAAAACTGAGAAGAATGATAGAAATTGCAGAATGGTTGGACACTTTGGATTTATATACCTCCCAAAGGAAAATGACCATAATGCCCCTGAACAATCGAGACCCGACATTTTCTCGCACGTTCTCAATTTTTCGCGTGCCGCCTGCCTACGAATTCGTGATTTCTAGACCTACGCAACGGTACCCGCAAAAATTGTCAAATGGCTCCACACAAAATTGACTTCCAAGACCCCTTTAAAACTAAGGGTAAAATCATCTTTTCCCAAAATAATTTATGAAAATTCAATAATTAAATGTCCGGATCGTTACAGCAGCCATGCTGGAATATGGGCAGGTCCTTGGGCAGACGCTGAAAATGAAAACTAGGCCCTTGGGATGTCTTTGTCGCGCCACACCGTGCCCTAGCACTTGAATGCCTTCATTACTTGTCAAAGAGTCTGAAAATACTTTGTGTCTCAATCGAATGGTTGTAGGCATGCAATTGTCCACATTGGAACTCACTAGGTTAGGTCAGTGACATGACATGAGGTTGATACTTGACTTTGGCGCAGTTGCGCCTTGACTTCGCTTCTAGAACTGGAACTTGAGAATGTGTCAGGGGTACGAGCTTGGCCTCATAGGGGCATGGCAAAGGCACGCCTTAGCTAGAACCTTGATCAGGACCTCGGCACTGCGAAGGACATGCCTTGGCGCATGTTGGCACTCGGGGGCCCGCCTTTGGCGCAACCCTTGGACTAGATTCTGGGACTCGATTGGGGAAGCTCTAGGGACATGTCCCCGATATGTCTTAGTTTTGACCTGGCACTTCTAGGGTGTGTTCCCCTGGTCATGAGACACGGCAATGGCCTGATCTAAGGCGGTCAAGGACCCAAAATAGGGCGCACTGGCGCACTCATGGCCTAGTTCAGGACCCAATGTTAGAATGAGGACATCTCCTTCATTTGAACTCCGATTTGAGTCATTCTTTTTCCTGTATACTTATAATTGCATTATCTTTCTAAAGCCTGCACATGTCTCACAAAAGAATCACTTTCTACTATGGATGGCCTGATTTCTAACAAAAGACAAGTAAAGGGGCTAAATATGGCATGAAATGCCGATAGGAAATATGATCTAACACAGCAAAAATTCTTTGAAGTGGAAGTTGTCGAATTGTCGCCCGTTATCAGTGATGATGGTGTTGGGTTCCCCAAAGTGGAAAAGTATATTTTTCCAGATAAAGTTTGGAACTTGCTACTCAGTGATGGCTGTGTGTGCTTTTGCTTCAGCCCACAGTATAGTAGTCCACCGCAACCACATCATAGCGTTTCTCTTTGTGGCATGGCGACCTGGGGCCGATTAGGTCTAGTCCCCATTGTGCAAAAGCCCATGGGCTGGTCATGGTGGTGGGTGGTTGGGTTGGTTGGCGAGGGATAGGCAAAAAATACTGGCATGGTTTGCAGGTGCCAACTATGTTCAGGGCGTCCGTGAGCATGGTTGGCCAAAAGTACCCTTGGCGTCCAGCTCTCGAGACCATACCCTACCTTGAAGAGTGGTTACCACATATGCCCTCATGGATATCCCTCAGCACCAGTTGTGCTTGTTTGGGTATTATGCACCGCAGCAAGGGTGTATAGAAGCCTCGTTTGTATAGGTGCCTAGGTATGATGCAGTGACGAGCTACCAGGAGTTTGAGTCATTTGGGCTCCAGGGGGTCTAGTGGCATGGTATTGTTCATGAGGTAGGTGACGATGGCGGTCATCCAACAGGTATCCTCTGTGGTAAATATTACTTCTAGGTCTGGCTTGTTGATGCTTGGTTCAGTGAGTTACTCAGTTGGAGTGGTGTGCTTGATATCCAAAGGGAGGGCGGTGGCTAGGTGTGCCAGTGCGTCAGCTCTGTCATTATCAGCCCTAGGTATCTGGAGGACCTAGTTGGAGTTGAATTGGCTGAGGAGCTTCTTAGCCGCGGTTACATAAGCACACATGTTAGGGTCTCTAGTTTGGAAATCGTCAGTGATCTGACCAACCAGTAGTTGTGAATCGCTGCTGATATGGAGAGATTAGGCGCCCAGGTCATGTGCTATCCGTAGGCCGGCATGCAGGGCCTCATATTCTGCTTCATTATTGGTGGCAAAGAATGTGAAGCGCAAGGCATATTCTAAAGCGGGGCCATCTGGGGTGATGAACACTAATCTGCCTCCACATCCTCCCTTGTTGAATGTGCCATCAACAGATAGCTTTCATGGTGGATAATCTAGAGGAGGAGGTGGACTGGGTAGGCTTGCCTAGTTTATGGGCTGGTATTCTGGCTCGTAGGGGATGAATTCAGCGATAAAGTCAGAGACAACTTGGGCCTTGAGGGGAGACCTTCTCTTGTAATGAATGTCGAATTCGCCATGCTAGATGGTCCACTTGATGAGGCGCCGTGAAGTTTCAGGTCGCTGCAGCACCTGGCGGAAATGTGCATTTATCAAGACCTTGGTTATGTGGGCTTAGAAATATGGACGAAGCTTCCTGGTTGACTCGAGCTAGGGCTAGCTTTTCAATGCCCGAGTACCTGGTCTCTGCCCCGACTAGGTGCAGTTCGGACCCGTCAGTGAGGGTAATGACAGAAGTAACCACGGAGGAGGATACGACAAGGTAGAGGGATAGGGTCTCTCCCTCCAATGGCTTTGAGAGGATTGGTGGCTCCCCTAGATGCTTCTTAAGCATTTTGAATGCTGCTGAGCACTCACCGCTCCAGGCAATGATCTGACGCAAGGCTTTGAGTGCCTTGAAGAATGGGAGGCAGTGGTCGGTGGAACGAGATATGAACAGGTTAAGGGCAGCCACCCGACCTGTAAGGCACTGACCCTCTTTCTTGGTTTTGTGGGCTTGCATCTCAATGAGGGCTTTGATTTTTTCCAGGTTGGCTTCTATCCCTCTGTGGTTGAACATGAAGCCCAAAAACTTGCTTGATCCAACACCAAAACTGCACTTGGCAGGGTTCAGCTTCATGTGGTACTGGTTTAGGATGGCGAAGGTAGTGGCTAGATCCCCAATCTGTTAGGTTTCCTTGACCCTTTTTACCAACAAGTCGTCGACGTATACTTCAACTTTTTTTCCCAAGTGATATGTGAACATCAGGTTGACAAGTCATTGGGAGGTGGCCCCTACATTCTTTAGACCAAAGAGCATGGCATTATAGCAGTACATACCTTTATCAGTGATGAAGGCAGCCTTCTCCTTGTCGTTAGGGTGCATGCAGATTTGCTTGTAGCCAAAATATGCGTCCGTGAAGCTTTGAAACTCGTGGCCAGCGGTGGCGTCCACCAACTGATCGATCCGAGTCTAGGGAAAGCTGTCATTAGGGCATGCCTTTTTGAGGTCTGTGAAGTCAACACACATCCTCCACTCGTCCTTGGTCTTGTTTACGATGACGACGTTAGATACCCAAGTTGGGTACGTGGATTTGCGGTTGAATTCTATGGACCTGAGTCTCTCAACTTCCTCTCGCATGGCGTCATAGCGTTCGACATCATATGATCATCTCTTCTGGCTAATGGGCTTGCTCTAGGGGTTAACACAGAGGCGGTGGGTCAAAACTTCAGGATTGATGCCAGGTAAGTCTGAGAAGGACCATGCAAAGGTGGTTGCGTTGGCTTGTAAGAATTGGATTAGCTTAGCATGCGCATTCAGGGGCAGGTTGGTTCCAATCTTGACTACTCGCTCAAGGAACTTGCCTGAGATGGGTGATCAGTCATTATTTATGCATCATTTTGACTTCTTTATATGTCAGGACCCGTCCCGAATTTCCCCTCGAAACCCGGGAAGAACCCTGATCCCGTCTGACAACCTAAGAAAAGGTTCCCAAAATACCCTTCAATCCATACAAATTATAATAACCATAATAAATACTTCCTCTTGTCAGACAAGGGACTTAAGCACTCAATAATTCCCGTAATTAACGACAAATCAAATGCAACATAATATCAGAGCGTCTAAGTAGGATCAAGAATAAAATTTAGATATCCTACTCAAATATACAACACAGCGCAGTCAGAATCGTAATGCCTCAGCCTCGAGATCAATGTTCGCGTCAACTCTACTCAACTGCCTGAAGGGGGTTTAAACACAAAAGTTGTGAGTGGACAAAAATAATCATTTATAAATTCATTTTCGAAGAAATACCTTTCTTCCCCTCCATTTATAAAATCATGCATGCATAACATAAAACAATTTATCATATAAAAGCATCATATGTAAATCATCCAAAATTCACATTTATCTTTAAAACCATTTAATTGGACTCACATAAAATCTGTATAATGAAAATACCTCGTGATCCACAATTTGGTTTGAAAACTCTCTTCAAATGAGTTTAAAATCATTTAATTCAATCTGGACACAAAATATCTCAAAATCAAATCATTTGGTTCAATCTGCCACATAATATCTCAAATTCACTGTTCCCGACATATTCATAACACACCAGGGTATCCCTTGAGATGTGTTCAAATCTGTACACTCTGTGTACCATATGTACTGTCTGTAATATCTGTACTATGCATAGACAGTTTCGCGACCCGGCGGAGCCATACCCCTCAACACCTAAGGTCCGAACCCTCAACAACTGGTAGAGCAAGGCCCCTCCACACCAGTCAGAGCAACAACAATCATCGGGACGGGAATCAGTGAATCAAATCCATACTTCGAAATCTTTGTTTCGCGGCCTTAGCCAAATTCTTTGCAAATATCATTTTATGGCCAAAATCGGTAAAATCACAATTATGGGTCTCAACCCAAATCACATACTCAAATAGTCACCACGTCAAAACGATATCAAAATCAAGTATTCTCAAAACATACTTTCACTGAAATATTGTAAAATATGTGTCCAGCATCATTTCTAAAATCCAGAAATTCATTGCACCCAAACACAACAGTATTTAAAACAAAGATACATTTATGCATGCATTACAGTTTATAAATCAAAGTCCACTCACAAACCTGTTCAAGCAAGCTCAATCCCGAACTGTACGCTCCCCTGAAGCTCCTGGAGCAGTATCGCCTGTCCAAATTAATAATCGGGATTACCAGCTAATCATAAGAACCTTAAATATAAACCCCCTAAACCCCGGGAGTCTAACTATGCTGGCCTAGAAAACGCAGCAACCTTAAAACGTCCGAAACAGCCCCTAAACGACATCCGATCGACTCGAAACCAGCGCCAACAGGTTCGAAACGTCAAAAACTACTTGTCACGCGCCACCGTGACATCAGACACAGCCCCACGCGCCGACGGAAGGTCGGAACACGCGCTCACGCGCCGCCACGCGCCCTCACGCGCCGACCACGCGCCTGCTACAGTACCACACGCGCCTGAACCGGTCCAACCCGGTTCGGCTCAACCTGACCCGGTCCAACTCGACCCGACCGGTTCACTCAACCCGACCGGTTCAACTTGACCCGATCGGTTCACTCAACCC
Organism: Oemleria cerasiformis; assembly: GCA_037349345.1. Lineage (NCBI taxonomy): Eukaryota > Viridiplantae > Streptophyta > Magnoliopsida > Rosales > Rosaceae > Oemleria > Oemleria cerasiformis. The sequence goes on along the minus strand of JAZGTL010000017.1, from coordinate 695,987 downwards.
GACCGGTTCAACTCGACCCGACCGGTTCAACTCGACCCGACCGGTCACCGGCGACTCGCCGGAGAAGACGACCGGCTGCCGTCGACGTCGCCGGAAGTTGGCCGGAGAAGATGACCGGCAGTCGCCGTCGCCGCCGTCTGGTTTCGCCGGAATCCTTCATTTCCGGCCGAAACTCCAAGCTTTCCAACTTCCTCAAAACTCAACCATTTTTCACAAATTTTACGTCTAAATCTATCTACTCAAACCCAGGAATCCAAATATGACCTCAAAACCACAAACACGTACCTGTGCTAGCCGGAAAATCGATCGGAAGGTCCGAAACTTCCTATCCTCGGTTCGGCTTCCTCCGTGGTCCTCTCCTTCGATGGTTGGTACGGTTGTGATCGTGGGAAGGAGTAGAACACGATTAGTTGATCAAAACTGGAAGTTGAAGCCTTGAAATCCAAGTTGACTTTGTGGATTTTTTGGATGATTTTCGCACGGGTTCAATGGTTTCGGGTGTGTTTGAGTTTGTCACAGAGAGAGAGAGAAGATCAAATGAAGATGAGGATGAAACAAATCAGATAAGTCTGATTTGTTAACAAAAATATCTCCCTTCCATGGAAAATTACCAAAATGCCCTTGCACATCTAGACCCATAACTCTCATCTACGAACTCCGTTTTCCGCGTGCCGCCTGTCTACGAACTCGTGAGTTCGAGACCTACGCAACGGTACCCAATACACCACCGAAAAGGTTTCGAAACAAAACTTGATTTCCATGCCCTTTAACAAGCAAGGGCAAAATCGTCATTTTACATAAATAATTTAATTAAATCCAATAATTGAATTTCCGGGTTGTTACATTATATGCCTCTCTTACATGTCTTTTGAATGATTTCGTCCCATCAATAGTAGAAATTGATCAATCTTGTGAGACTTGTGCAGATTTAGAATGATAGGTAAAATATGAGAAGAACGCGAAACGAATGACTCAAATCGGAGTTCAGATGAAGGAGATGTCCTCATTTCAATATTAGGTCCTGAACTAGGTCCTGAGCGCGCCAGTGCGCCTAGTTGGAGTCCTTGACCAAGTACCTCAGATCATGCCATCCGGGTCCCAAACATGTGTCTCATGACATCAAGTTCGTGTCCTAGAAGTGCCAAGGTCTTGCCAGGACATGTCGAGTACATGTCCCAAGAACTTCCCATCCGAGCCCAGCCTCTGCGCCTAAACCCTAGTTCCTGTTCCGCCAGCGGTGGATCAAAGTTCCTCCTCTGCGCTAAGCCTAACAACATGTGCGCCTGGCCTGAACGAAGATGCGCCTCTACTATGCTCATGGTGTACCTCAAAAGCGCAGTCCCATACCCCTATGACGAAGACATGCGAAGGGCCAAGTTCTAAGTTCCAGCGTCTGACCGCGGGAAGACCGCGGACAGCTTGTGTTCCTACTGGCCAGCTTGCAATCACACTCCCAGCCGTGCTCTGATTGGTTCTAATAGATTTTAAGGACGTTGTAATTAATTAGAAGTACAATAACTTTCCCTATCCTTATAGGACAAGGTTTTACCAATCCTTATAGGACAAGGTTTTACCAATCCTTATTGGACAAGGTTTTCCCTTTGTCTATAAAAGGGAGCCTTTGTTTAGTGTTTTGGGAGAGCAGATTTTTAGAGATACTATTTTACACACAGATTATTAGGCGTGGAGCTTGGGGAAGAAGGCTCTGCCGTGGCTCTACTGTGCCTGTTCTTCAACAATCTCTTATGTACCCTTATTTTCATTATTGCAATTTACTTATGAATTCAATTATATTTGTTTCAATTTCAGTTATGAGTGAGTTGTTCCTTTCATAATTAGGGCTATTTGAAGCCCTAGCCATGTTAGCTCATTAAGTAGATTTTATTCTTGTTCTTAATTGCTATGCATGCTGAATAACTCTGATTACTGCTTTAACTACCATTCTTTTATGTTTATAAGATTAGCTACCTTGTTTGCATAAATTATTGATGGAATTGCTTGAGTGACCGCCATATCATCCTGTGATTCATTAGCTTCGAGAGGTTGAGGTTAAGAAACAATCTTGTAGTCGGAATTCATGACAACCTAGGAATGCATCCCACTCTTCTAGGCTAGTGTGGTGTCATTAAATTCTCTTAGTACTTCATGCGTCATCTTAACTGGTAGGTGATAGACGTTCTAGGGATATGCCCTGTCTAAAACATGCTAAGTAAGAGAGAATGATATATGTTTAGTGTACCAACGCCAGGACCTAGGCATGGGCACCTAATTCAGAACTTCATAGTAATTAGGTCAAGATAATAAGCCTTAATTCACCTTAGTTAACAAACAATCAACCTTTCATTCTTGCATTGTTATTTTCTGCACTTTGATTTACTTGTCTTTAATTTTCAACTCTCAATCATAAACCCCCCCTTGGTGTGTGTCTGTGTGTTTTTCTATAAGTTAACAAATCTGAACTTAATTGGGTTAATCGTTGAACAAGTCCTCGAGGGATCGACCTTTGCTTGTCATTATACTATCTCCAATGATTTTGTGCACTTGCAAAGTTATACTTAGTAGAAATAAAGTTAATGAATATTGTGTTCAGTATTTCTTCTATCAATGGGTACCTCCTCAATCTCTTCCATGGGGAGCGGGTTGAGGCTTAAAAGTCGTTCCCGCGGGTCAAGGTCAGGTACCTGAGGTGCAGGTGCAATAGACTCTCCCTTTTCGATGCTGATAATTACCATGGTTTCTTGTGTTCGATTCGCATGAGGGACGTATAACAAGTGTGTGCGGATGTGTTGGTTAAATTAGAGAACAAGAAATATGCAATCCAATTCTAACAGTTATAATCCTTGCAGGTGCACAAATCTATAGCAATAGTATAGCAGCACAGTAAGAGTCGATCCCTCGAGGACTAGTTCAACGTTAACCACTTAAACCTAGGGTGAATAACTTAGTGAAGACTCAAATCAGAAAACAAAACAAAGAACAACTATACAACTTCTAACGCAAAAAACAATTTAAACAAGAATAACAACGATTGAATTTAGTGATTAATTAAAGCGAATCAATGCAAACCATCCTTATTTCCTTCTTAAATCTTATGTAGCAGGGATTTCCGGCTCACTGCCACAATTATTCAATAATACAAAAGAATGCAAAGTACAAAAGGAAATATGAGCAATCACACTACCCCTAAAAGATGTCGTTTAATCTAGGTTGTCATGGATTTAGATTACAGTTAAGATGTAAAGCCACTACCCTTGAGGCCAAATAATCACAAGAAGATGACTAGTCTAACAAGCAATTATTCATCGATATATTATGAAAATAAGTTAGTCAGACTCATAAACATAAACTAATCTCATGACTCTAGGTTGTCATGAATTTAGATTACAGTTAAGATGTAAAGCCACTACCCTTGAGGCCAAATAATCACAAGAAGATGACTAGCCTAACAAGCAATTATTCATCGATAGATTAAGCAAATAAGTTAGTCAGACTCATAAACATAAACTAAGCTCATGACGCACAGTAATCTAAATTGTATTCAGCATTCATAACAATGTAAACCAAGGCCCATAGTTATGTTAAGAAACTACATGGATAGGGCTTCAAGCAGCCCTAATTCTGAAAGAAACTACTCACGCATTAAATTAACATAATCAACAAAATAATTTATGATTACAAAGTAAAGATTAAGGAGAAGAAGAGAAAACATTGAGATCAATGTTGGCCAAGACACGTCCACCACTCTCCACACTCCATGCATTGTACTCCTCTCCAAACAAGAACAACAGCTCTAAAACCGTAAAATGTAAAATTCTATGCGGCTAAAACAAAAGCTGGAACCCTAAACTTGCGTTGAAACTTAGTTGAAGTACTCCTAGGGCTTCCCCTAAAAACTAGGAATTAAAACTGATTTACAAAGACCAAAAGACCCTTAATTACACGCTGAATAAGCTCTCCTATCTCGACAGGGACAAAATCCTCGAATTTAGGACCTTTCTTGAACGGCAAGTAATCTTCAGAGGTGGCAAGGCTTCTCCAAGAAATCCAGGGAATTCTAATGTGCCAAGACTTGTTCTGAACCCTCCTAGACTTTCTTGGACAATATGGCATGGCTGGACCAATCTTGGACCTTCTTGACACAGTTGGACCTCATTATGGGCTCCACGACTTCATATCGGAGCTGTTAAGAACTCAGCAGGTCATGGACCAATGCAGCTGGGAAAAACCAATCATTTTAATTCCATATGATGTGAGTTGACTAGTTCTAGGCTTTCTCCTGCCCAAAAGCTCATAGAAAACTCAGTGGCCCAATTTGACTCAAATCAAGTCTCCCGGGACGTCTTTAAGGCGCAACATGTCATGGACATGTCACTGTCATTTCTGGGCACGCCTTAAAGCTCCATTAGCTTATAAAAGTGTTTTAAAGTGTAGTTTTGGTAGGTGTCTCACTTGGTTCCCTCGAGTTCCAAGTCAGGGCCCATCTTGGCCTTCCTAGACCTGTCCAAGGACATGTCACAGACCATGGCTCTGGAACTCGGCTCTACCGCTGGGGCTTACTGTAAGGACAGATCTGAGGCATCTTGAGGACCTCGTCTCTAGGACTCGATAAGAGCTGAATAGGGGCTCCGTTTAGGGCGCATATTTAGGGCACGAGACACAATTTAGGGCACCTTGCTTCTCAAATTGGCACGCATTAGGGGACACACCTAGGACTTTGCTGAGAGCTCTGAGGGACGTGACATGGCTCTTTTGGGATGGGTTTTAGGACATGATAAGGACATGTCCTACGACATGCCTTCTGACACCTCTTTCAAGACCGGATAATGAACCAGGGCCATCTCCCTCGTTATAACTTCGAATCCAGCCATTCTTTTTGCCTTCTTCTCATAATTCACATGTCTTTCCAATTCTGCACATAGCTTACAAAATTGATCATTTTATCATATTGATGGCACCAAATCACTCAACAGACAAGTAAAAGGGAGTTGAATGACATCTAAAAGATGTATAAATAATTACTACACAAACACCCCCAAACCTATCTTTTGCTAGTCCCTGAGTAAAACAATGGAAATCAACACTAAAATAAAATAAAAAGACTCAATCTTAATTAAGGTAGATCATTATAGTCTAATAAGAATCAATGAAAGCAGACATTCTTTGCAAGACTAAAAGATATGCCACCATAGTAAGAGTCATGTGTTATATGTTAATGCCCGAATCTTAAACAACTGATCTTCAAACAACTTCATTCGAGTGCTTCAGAAAGATTTCTCCTCGACTCTAATCCTCACTAGGTGTCTCTCAATGCACTCTAGAATCCTAGGCTTACACTCATATCAAGCATGGGATGAAGTTATGTAATAGGAATCAAGATATAATCACATATGAGTATTCAATGAAAAATAGCACATTCTGGAATTAAGATGTCATGAATGGAATTGAACCTTGAGAACATAGATACTTATCTCGATCCTCAGCATGATTGCCCACAAGATCAGTTAGGTCTTTCACATTGGATTGCAATGGGCTAAGCTGATTGGGCTTAAGAAATAAAGGGTTGGAATTCAAAGAACTCAGATGGAAACGAGGCATGAAGTAGCATGACTTGAAACGTGACCTTCTTCTTCTTGATCTTTCTTAACCTCATGGCATTCTAAGCACACAAGGGCTCAAAGCGCGACTTCTTGAATTGATACTAACACTTGACCTTAGGTCTCATTGGCTTAGTTCACTCATAAAAGTTTTATTTTTTTTTCTTTATTCTTTTTCTAAACTAGCCAAGATCTTGCACGGTGCTGGCATCCTTAGCCGTGACCCAGTTTGGAGCATTTTAAAGCGCCGTTTGGCCAATTGCAGGGACATGTCAAGACACGGCCTGCGGTGGCTTTGGGGCGCGCCCTGTGGCGGTTCTTTTACGCGAATAGGGTGCAAATTGGCACAGGTTTCTAGAGGCCATTGGCTTGGTCCTTGAGTAATGCAGGCCTCCTTTTTTATTATGTCACGAACACCATTTCGTACTGCCTTGTCACCGCCTAAGCTATAAGGTATGGTCACATTGATTGGGTATATTTTGGGTAAATGATGCTTAGGGTGATGAAAGAAAGGCTAGTGTTTGGCTTAAAAAATGGCTTAGGGAGCATGCAATGGGGTACGATAGGGCCTTTAGGGGTTAAGCACAAATAGCCTACATCACTTCTTATGGCAAACCACACTTCAAACCAAGAGCATCTATATGATGTTAGTTCTTTTAAAATTCAATGCAAGTATGATATAATGAGATTAATAATTAAAAAAAAAGCAATGAGTGCTTATGAGAGTAGAAACAATGTATATCACTCAAAAAAATGGCACTACGGCTCAAGTTCTCACATGATAATCTCCACTAATTTTCTGAAGTTCACTCAAATTCAACAGTTTTATTTACGTAATCACCTAAGACATAGCATTGTGAACTGCATGATATGCTACAAATTTAAAATGGCATAACTCTTAATCAAACAAAGCTAGTTCTTTAGCAAATAACTCATATTAACAAGTGAAAGCCCTTGGTCTAGCAACAGTTTAAAACTAAGTAACACTTAAAAGAACTAGTTAAAACCTTAAAACCAAAATGTGCAACTTAAAACTGAAAATGCAGAGACCTGGCCGTGAGTACTGATAAGTCGTTATTTATGCATCATTTTGAGGTCTTTATATGCCTCTCTTACATGTCTTTTGAATGATTTCGTGCCATCAATAGTAGAAAATGATCAATCTTGTGAGACTTGTGCAGAGTTAGAAAGATAGGCAAAATCTGGAAAGAACGCAAAAAGAATGACTCAAATCGGAGTCCAGATGAAGGAGATGTCCTCATTTCAATATCAGGTCCTCAACGGGGTCCTAAGTGCGCCAGTGCGCCAGTGCGCCTATTTTGGGCCACTAGCCAAGTACCTCATATCAGGCCCTCCGGGTCCCGAAGTTGTGATTCATGACATCAGGGTCAGGTCCTAGAAGTGCCAAGGTCGCGCTGAGGCAGGTCGAGGACATGTCCCAAGAACTCCCATCCGAGCCCAGATGTGCGCCTAAGCCCAGGGTCCCTGTTCCACCAGCGGTGGATCAGAGGTTCTCCCTCTGCGCTAAGCCTGACAACATTTGCGCCAAGCCTGAATGACGATGCGCTTCTATTATACACCTAACGTACTTCAAAAGCGCGGTCCCAGATCCTGATTACGAAGACATTCAAAAATCCAAGTTTGGCCAGCTTGCGTTCCCACTTGCCAGCCTGCATTCACACTTCCGGCCATGCTCTGATTGGTTCGAATAGATTTTAAAGACTTTATAATTAATTAAAAGTAAAATAACTTTCCCTATCCCTATAGGACATGGTTTTACCAATCTGTATAGAACAAGGTTATACCAATCCTTATAGAACAAGGTTTTCCCTTGTCTATAAAAAGGAGAATCAGATAGAGGATTGGGGGGCGTTTTTGTTTCTGGAAAAACAGAGACCTGAGCCAAAGAGTTCCATTTTGGTTTTCTAGAGAATTAGGGACCATATTTTCGGAGATAATCTTTCACATAGATTATTGGACGTGGAACTTGGAGAAGAAGGCCCTGTCGTGTCTTCTGCTGCATCTGTTCTTAACAATCTCCTCTGTACCCTTATTTTCATTATTACAATTTACTTATGGATTCAATTATACTTGTGTTTATTTCAGTTATGTGTGAGTAGTCATTAGGATTAGGGCTGCTTGAAGCCCTAGCCATGTTAGCTTATTGATTGGATTTCTGGCTCTTGATTATGATTGCTATTCATGCTGAATAAGTTGGATTACTATGCTTAATGAACTTAATTTATGCCTATAAGATTAGCTACCTTGTTTGCATATAATTATAGATGTAATTGCTTGAGTGACCGTCATATCATCTTGTGATTTGGAGCATCGAAAGTATTCGTACTTGTAATCTTAACTCATGACGACCTAGGATTGCATGCCACTTTGATAGGCTAATGTGGTGTCATTAAATTCTCTTTAAACTTCATGCATCATCTTAAAAAGTAGGTGATAGACGTTCTAGGCATATGCCCTATTTAGAACATGCTAAGTAAGAGGGAATAAGATGTGTCTAGTGAACCAACGCCATGTCCTAGGCATGGGCACCCAATTCAGAAAATGCATAGTAATTAGGTCAAGGAAATTTGGTTAAGAGCTATAATTGGTTAGAGTGGATAGTAAGCCTTAATTCGCCTTAGTTAACAACCTTTCATTCTTGCATTGTTATTTTCTGCACTTTGATTTACTTGTCTTTAAATTTCAGTTATCACATCATAAAACCCCCCCCCCCCCCCCCCCCCCCCCCCCCCCCCCCCCCCCCCTGTGTGTGTGTGTGTGTTTTTATTTAAGTTAACAAATCTGAACTAAATTGGTCATAACGTTTATACAAGTCCTCGAGGGATCGACTCTTGCTGTGCTACTATACTATACTTATCGATTTGTGCACTTGCAAGGATTTTATAACTGTTAGAATTGAATTGCATATTTCTTGCTCTTTAAATCTACCAACAAGTACCCCCAAACCTACGTGTTTCTATATGTTTCAGAATTTGAATCCACACCCCCAAACCTAAACTAAACATTGTCTTCGATGTTTGAGAAGAAGCGAGATACAACATAATGTAAGTATAGTAAGGGGACGTGCGCAGAAACAAGAGAAGGAGAGTGGGATATGAACCAGGGCTAGATTGCCTCCTAGGAGCACTTTATTTAACATCTGGGCATGACGACGCTAGCTGCTAGGCAATTGGTGGTGCGTCAAGGTCTTGGGCACTCACGGGTTGTTCAGTGAAGGCTTCAAAGTAGGGTTTGAGGCAATGACCATTCACCTTGAAATTATCTTGCCTTTGTGGGTGACGAATATCAACTGCACCATGAGAGAAGGTATCAGTGACTATGAAAGGCCCAGACCATCTGGAACAGAGCTTACCTAGAAAGAGTTTCAGCCTTGCATTGAATAGAAGAACTTTTTGTCCAATCTGAAATTGCTTTCTTTGAGTGTATTTGTCATGGACTGCCTTGGATTTCTCCTTGTAGATGCGTGAGCTCTGAAAGGCCTCATTTCTAAGCTCCTCAGTTCACTAAGTTGAAGCTTCCTGTGAGTGCCAGCTTCGACCAAGTCCATGTTAGCCTTCTTGATTGCGGAATAGGCCTTATGCTCTAGCTTAACTGGTAGATGACATCCTTTCCCAAAGGGCAATAGAAATGGTGACATTCCAATAGTGGTCTTATATGCTATCATGTAGGCCTACAATGCATCATTCAAACGTTGAGACCAATCCCTCCTTGTAGGGCTCATGGTTTTCTCCAAGATAGCCTTCACCTCCATATTTGAAATCTCAGCTTGTCCACTAGTTTGAAGGTGGTAGGGTGTGGCAACTCGATGAGTGACACCATATTTTCTCATTAGGGCCTCAAAAGAACGATTACAGAAGTGAATTCCCCCATCACTAATGATTGCCCAAGGGGCTCCGAACCTGGAAAAGATGTTACTCTGTATAAAACTCACAACCACTTTGGAAACATTAGTTTTAGTGGGAATTGCTTCTACCCACTTAGAGACATAATCCACAACAAGTAATATATAAAGATAACCATATGAATTGGGAAAAGGTCCCATGAAGTCAAGTCCCCACACGTCGAATATCTCAACAACAAGAATAGGGTGCAGTGGCATTTGATTCAGAGGGCCTATATTACCTTGCGTTTGGCATTTATCACAGGTAAGAACAAAATCATGTGCATCTTTAAACAATGTAGGCCAATAAAATCCAGATTGCATTACCTTAAGCGTAGTCTTCTTTGCCCCAAAGTGTCCTCCACACACCAAGCAGACAGAAGTTCAGAACTAACCTCATCACAGCTTCAGGGATGCATCTTCGGATAATTTGATCTGAGCAATGTTTCCATAGATACGAATGATCCCAGACATAGTATTTGGCCTGTTTCACCAACTTGTCCTTCTAAAATCTGTTCAAGGAAGAAGGGACACATTTAGTAGCTAGATAGTTAATGATGTCAGCATACTGATCAGTCATTATTTATGAATCATTTTGATGTCTTTTTATGCCTCTCTTACATGTCTTTTGAATGATTTCATGCCATCAATAGTAGAAAATGATCAATCTTGTGAGACTTGTGCTGATTTTAAAAGATAGGTAAATTATGAGAAGAACGCAAAAGAAGGACTCAAATCGGAGTTCAGATGAAGGAGATGTTCTCATTTCAATATCAGGTCCTGAACTGGGTCCTGAGAGCGCTAGTGCGCCTATTTTGAGTCCTTGACCAAGTACCTCATATCATGCCATCCGGGTCCCAAACCTATGTCTCATGACATCAAGTTCATGTCCTAGAAGTGCCAAGGTCACGCCAAGAGATATCAAGTACATGTCCTAAGAACTTCCCATCCGAGCCTAGCCTCTGCGCCTAAACCCGGGTTCCTGTTCCGTCAGCGGTGGATCAAAGTTCCTCCTCTATGCTAAGCCTAACAACCTGTGTGCCTTGCATTAGTGAAGATGCGCTGCTACTATGCTCATGGTATGACTCAAAAGCGCAGTCCCATAGCCCTATGACGAAGACATTCGAAGGGCCAAGTTCTAAGTTCCAGCGTCTGACCGCGGGAAGACCGCAGGCTGCCAGCGGCCAACTTGTGTTCCCACTAGCCAGCTTGCATTCACACTCCCAACCGTGTTCTGATTGGTTCTAATAGATTTTAAGGACTTTGTAATTAATTAGAAGTACAATAACTATTCCAAAACATTCTAGGCTAGGGTTTTTAATACCAATCCTTATAGGACAAGGTTTTCCCTTTGTCTATAAAAGGGAGCCTTTGTTCAGTATTTTTGGGGAGACAACATTATTAGAAGAACATTATTTAGGAGATCTAGACACCCTAGCTGCAATTTACATTGTAACTCAATTCAAAGTAAACAGTTTCTTATTTTCTGCACTTTTTGAGCGTGGAGCTTGGAGAGGAAGGCTTTGCCGAGTCTCTGCTGTGCACCATTGTTCATCAGTGTTCTTTACTCTAAACTTTTATTTCATTGCAATTTAATTATGAATTCAATTATATCTGTTTTAATCCCAGTTATGCGTGAGTAGTTCTTGTTAGGATTGTGGCTGCTTGAAGCCCTAACCATGTTAGTTTGTTAATTAGATGTTGGCTCTTGATTTTGATTGCTATGCATGCTGGATAACTCTGATTACTGCTTTAACTGCCATTCCTTTATGCCTATGAGCTTTGCTGCCTTGTTTTCATAAATTATTGATGGAATTGCTTGAGTGGACTCTATATCATCTTAGACTCTATATCATCTTATATTTCATGAGCATCAAGAGGTTGCGGTTAAGAAACGATCTTGTAGTCGGAATTCACAACGCTCTAGGAATGCACATCAATTTTCTAGGCTAGTGTAGTGTCATTAAATTCTCTTTGTACTTCATGCATCACTTAAACGGTAGGTGATAGACGTTCTAGAGTACACATCTTGCTTTGACCATGCCAAGTAAGAGAAAATAACATATGTGGAGTGGGCCAACCATCGGGACCTTTGCATGGGCACTTAAATAAGAAGTTGCATAGTAATTAGGAAAAGAAAATCTGGTTAAGGATTATAATTGGTTGGAGTGGATAGTAAGCCTTAATTTTCCTTACTTAATAATCTATCAATCTATCATTTGTGCATTATAATTTACTGTTTTAATTTTGTGCGTGTTTCTCATAAAACCCCACACCCCCCCACCCCCCCCCCCCCCTAATGGTTGAGGCAAGTCCTCGAGGGATCGACTCTTGCTGTGCTACTATACTATTCTTATCGATTTGTGCACTTGCAAGGATTTTATAACTTTTAAAATTAGATTGCATATTGCGTTATCTTTAATTTTACCAAAAAGTTTTTGGCGCCATTTCCGGGGACTTGTCCCTCAACGGTGCTCATGTACATATGGACAACACATACATGGATATGGGACCATGGAATTATACATACATGTAGAAGGGAGCTTGGAACAATCCATACCCAACTTCATTCAATCAGGGGTGGAGCAATCACGAAAACCCAAAACCATACAACCCGGGGTGGAACAATCATGAAAACCCAGAACCATACAACCTAGGGTGGAGCAATCAGCCGACATCCCATTATCAAGAACACCCAGAACCATACAACCCAGGATGGTGCCAGCAGCCTAATTTCACATGGAACTACCCTCAAATAGTTCCTCACTACGAACCAACTCCTGACCTCGAACCTTCGTGGAGGGCCTTGAGACAATGCATGGAGGCTTGTACTCAATACATGGCAGCCGCTTCTAAAGAAATCCGAGAGGAAAACCAGTGCATGGAGGAGAGACTGGAAAATAGCAGGAGGGAGTTTGAGTTCAACATAAGCCAAATCAAAGAAAGGGCACATTCCTCACCAAGTGAGGCCGAGAATTGTGATCATGATGAAGCTATCATCGAGCCAACACTTCGACAAGTGCTTGCCATAGAGGCCACGAAGTCCACCCAACCTTCGCTATGGACCAGGATACAAAGCATGGAGGCTTGTAAACAGAACCATCACACAGATGAAGAGCATAATAAGGACACCATCAAGCTAACACTTCGACAAGTCCTTGCTATGGATGCCATGAATTCCACCCAAGGCCATGCCGTGATAGTGTCTCTCGATTCTGCTCAGATTGAGCAGTGGGATGCACCCAATTCATACCCTCCAGTATACTCTTCCTTTTATAATGTTTCTGATTAAGATTCATGTCTAACTATACCTCTTTCCCTGGCCCTAACAGATTGGAAAGCAAAATGGAACAAACTGGGAGGAAGAGAAGAGGACGGATGATGGTGACAAGGACATCTAGGTCAAACCCATGCCCCTGCCCTATGTGTTGCCCTGCAGCAACGCACTGCCCCAAGCCATGTCCCACAACCATGACCACGTTCTGCCTACTGCCCTACCACAAACCCAGGTTCATGCTGAGTCCTAGGACTCGCCAAATGACCTGCCGCAGCCCCAACCTAGCGCCACAGAACCTGGACATATCCAGGGTACCCCTTCAACGCGCCAAGCTACACCAACTGATTCACTGCAGGGCAAGTCCTTAGCCGCTGCACCAGAACCTTCCCAGCGCACATCTGAGACGTGCAGCCCTGCGGCCATGCTTCAAGACACATCCACGACAGAACCCAAGGACTAGCCCGTGCCTCCCAATCTACTGCCAGCCGTGTCTCAGCCCATGCCCACGGACAAGGACCCGGCTTTGAAATTCAATTCGCCTTCTCAACTCAATCCTGAAACAATTAACTTTCATTTTAATAACGTAAACTTGGATTTGAATTCTGATTTAGCTCCTAATACTGTTGAACTTTTCCCGTGCAAGTTCCACCATAAAAACACCAAGTATATGCTAAAAGCACTCAACTTGGTCCCCCTCTTCAAGTTCCAAAGGAAAAATCAACGGAAGGGACCAAGGATGAAGTCTATAACATACAAGGCACCACCAAAGTTGTTCCCCCACGACCATTGCCCAAGGAAGACATTTGAGACTGGACATAAACTGCTCTCATTCAAATCACTCCTCAATCTCTTTCCCGATAAGTTACGTTCTCGTCGATGGATTCCTTTGTATGTTTCTATCTTTTTTCTCCATCCTGCAGCGTATATTCTATAGCAAGAGGATCATAATCGGTTCCATGTTGACGCTGAAATTCTGGGCACACCATCAAATGCCGAGCATGCCAGCCCCGTCTTCCCTAGACGTTAAATAAAGCGCTCCAAGGAAGCAGCCTATCCCTGGTTTGTATTCCTCTCTTCCTTTGCTGTTTCTGCCCGTTATATTTCTCAAACCTTTCTACTATTGTCATGCTTACTGCTTATCACATTGAGGACAATGTTCAGTTTAGGCTTGGGGGTGTGGATTTAAATTTTAAATTTGTGCATATATAAAAAAGTAGGTTTGGGGGCGATACACGACCAGGACTTTTGAATTTTCAGCCTTAGTTTTTTTGTGTTTAGTTAGTTAATTAATTTTTTGCTTTTGAATAGTATAATAACTTGTTAATAGGGATGTATATGCAAAGTTAACTGTCTTAGCCTTACTAAGGGTCATACCATGGTCAAGTAGTTCATAATCTACACTTCACAATGCCATGTTTAAAGTGATTAAGTGAACGAAATAACTGAATTTGAGTGAACCTTAGAAAATTAGTAGAGACTACCCTGTGAGATCTTTGAGCCTAATTGCCATTCTTTCTGAGGGATATACTTGTTTCTACTCTTAAACACTCATAGCTTTTGTTCTTAATTGTAGATCTCATTACATCATTTTGCATTGAATTTTAAAGAACTAACATCATTTAGATACTCTTGATCTAATGTGTGGTTTGCCATAAGAAGTGATGTAGGCCATGTATGCTTGAACCTCTAAAGGCTTTATCCTACCCTATTGCATGCTCCCTAAGCCAACTATGAAGCCAAACAGTCAGCCTTTTCTTTCATCATGCAAAGTATAACCTAACCGAATTACTTAGCCATTCATCACAGCCATGCCCTATAACCTCAGTTTGTGCTAAGGTTGCCCTAAGTGAGATTCATGGTGAGAATGAGAGGTGGAAGAAGATGCTGCACAATTCCAAGGATATTGGCGTCAATTCAAAGTTCAAAAGTAAAGAAAAGCTTTACAAGTTGCAAGCTGCACGAAAATTTGAGGAAATCATTGCATGATCTTGGTTCAATTCAATTCAAAGAAGAATAGAAAATAATAAAGAAAACAAACGAAAGAAAAGAAAAAAATGTTCAAATCAAAAGAAAGAAAGAAATGTTGAGAAGAAAAGAAAAAAAAAAGTGAAAAACAAAGTGAATTGAGCCAAATGAGCGAACAGCCTCAAAATAAGCCACAAGAGCCTCAAAATAAGCCAACAAGAAAGCACAATGCCGTGGGCCTCAAGAAAGGATTCAGTTCAGAAATTCCAAGTTCAAGTCATGACTTCTCATGCCTTGGCACAACTCAGGTTCTTTGAATCCCATCCTTCCTTTCTAAACCCCTAAGCTTAGGCCCGTTACAACCTAAAAAAGAAGACCTAACCGATCTTATGGACAATCATGCGGAGGATTAAGGTACGTATCTATGTTCTTAAAGTTCAATTCCTTTCATGAGATCTTTATTTCCATAAAGTGCTATTCTTCATTATTACTCATATGTGATTAAATTTGAATTTCATAACATAAACTCATCACATATGTAAGGACCCTTTCCGAATTTCCCGTTGAAATCCGTAAAAGAGCCCTTATCCAGTCTGACAGCTCTTTTCCACAAAATTAAATAACAAGAATACCGTTTATTCTTAAATACATTTAGCAAACCTTAAAGGGTTCCCGACAGAACCTCTGTACCTACTGATCCCGCTTACCTGTCAGACGCATGATATCATTCAGGTCAAAACCA
This sequence comes from Oemleria cerasiformis, assembly GCA_037349345.1. Taxonomy (NCBI): domain Eukaryota; kingdom Viridiplantae; phylum Streptophyta; class Magnoliopsida; order Rosales; family Rosaceae; genus Oemleria; species Oemleria cerasiformis. The sequence continues at coordinate 680,508 of JAZGTL010000017.1, read as the reverse complement.
AGACCTCGGAATGGTGGTTGTCCAAATAGTAATACCCTCTGACACCAAAAGTCAGTAGGTCAGACACTGCTGATACCTCTACTGGAATAACACAAGACAATTGACTAGTCAGCCACTTGTGAACCAACAATAACTCGTCACTCTAGGTCACCGCCCACACCAACCCACTGACCCGGATCACGAAGTATTTTCATAGGCTGATTAAGAACATGAAAATCGTCGTCAAATCATATTAGAGTCGAAAATATCCTCGGCTATCATATCATATAAGTCGGCAAGTATCCTCGACTATCATATCGTATCCTCAGCCGGAATAACCCTCGACTGGCATAACACATAACCCGACATAACCTTCGACTATCATATCACATCAGTTAGAATATCCCTCTACTGACATATTATATCATCAGTCGGCATATTATATCATCAGTCGGCATAACCCTTGACTGGTATACATACAAGCCAGAATAACACTCGGCTATCATATCACATCAGTCGGCATATCCCTCGACTGGCATATCATATCATCAGTCGGCATAACCCTCGACTGGTATACATACAAGCCGGCATAACCTTCAGCTATCATATCATTATTATTCATATTGGAGGTTCACCGGGTTCAGCGCCTACAGCGGATCCTGGCTCCGGATTATGGCCCCCACACATATCATTATTATTCATATTGGAGGTTCACCGGGTTCATCGCCTACAGCGGATCTTGGCTCCGGATTCTGGCCCCCACACATATCATTATTATTCATATTGGAGGTTCACCGCCTACACCGCCTACAGCAGATCCTGGCTTCGGATTCTGGCCCCACACATATCATTATTATTCATATTGGAGGTTCACCGCCTACAGTGGATCCTGGCTCCGGATTCTGGCCCCCACACATATCATTATTATTCATATTGCAGGTTCGCCGGATTCACCGCCTACAGTGGATCCTGGCTTCGGATTCTGGCCCCTACCCATATCATCCAACCCAAAAATCATGGACGCTCTAGCCCCAAGGAACTCATGACACGATAATGACCCAACTACCTTTACCTTCTGAGCGCAAAACCCCCTCCACGGTCAACCATTACCGCTGGGACTGCCCAACCGGGCCCTAAACGAACTCCTATGGCCTCGAAACTAACAAAATCTGATCTGGAACGTCCCAAAACCCTAGTTACGGCCCGCCGTGACATCGGGAACAGTCCCACGCTCCACCACGCGCCACCGGAAGGACGGAACACCCGCTGCCACGCGCTGTCATGCGCCGGCCACGCGCTGCTACAGTGACTCTCGCTCCTGGACCAGTCCAACCCGATCGATTCACTCGACCCGACCCGGTCCAACTCGACCCGACGAGTCACCGGTGACTTGCCAGAGAAGACGACCGGCTCGCTGGAGAAGACGGTTGTGCGGCCACGCCGACGCCATCAAACTAGCCAGAAACTGGAAATTCTTTGACGAAAATCGCCATTTCCGGCGAGCTTCCAACTCCTTCATTTCTTGACCGATTGTTACGATCCACAAATGTAAATTCATTTAATTTTCACCAGGAATCCAAATATGAGCTCAAAGTTCCAAGATCGTACCTGGTTTGGCCGAAAAACGGCCGAGAAGATTTGGTCCATCTCCCTCCTCTGTCCGTCGCCTACGGCGGTGCTCCCGCTCCGATGATTACACCAAAAGGCTCGTGGGGTCGCGAGGAAGATCCTCCCAGCCTTGGTTTCGGTCAAGAATACCATTTATTCTTAAATACATTTAGCAAACCTTACAGGGTTCCTGACAGAACCTTTGTACCTACTGACCCCGCTTACCTATCAGACACAGGATAGCATTCAGGTCAAAACCAAGACCTCGGAATGGTGGTGGTCCAAACAGTAATACCCTCTGACACCAAATGTCAGTAGGTCAGACACTGTTGATACCTCTACTGGAATAACACAAGACAATTGACTAGTCAGCCACTTGTGAACCAACAATAACTCGTTACTCTAGGTCACCGCCCACACTAACCCACTGACCCGGATCATGAAGTATTTTCATAGGCTGATTAAGCACATGACAATCGTCGTCAAATCATATTAGAGCCGAAAATATCCTCGGCTATCATATCATATAAGTCGGAAACTATCCTCGACTATCATATCGTATCCTCAGCCGGAATAATCCTCGGCTAGCATAACACATAAGCCGACATAACCTTCGACTATCATATCACATCAGTTAGAATATCCCTCGATTGACATCTTTTGTAAATTAACGCTAGCTGGAGCTAAATCTATACATCGGAACAGGAAATCAATGAAACCAAATCAATCATTGTTTCTAGACCTCATCCAAATTCTTTGAAAACTCATTTATGGCCAAAACCGGTAAACTCATAAATACAGGCCTAAACCCAAATCACATACTCAAATAGTTACCACGTCAAAATGATATCAAAATCGAGTACAAAAACCAGGCCATTTCTCAAAACACACTTTCACTGAAATATTGGCAAACATGTGTCCAGCAATCATGTCTAAATTCCGAAAATTCAATGCAACAATACATAACAGTATGTAAACAAAGATACATTGATGTATGCATTACAGTTTATAAAACAAAAGTCCACTCACCGGCAACAGGAATCCTTAAATAATTTGCACACAATTGTGCAGTCTGCAGGAAGTTAACCTAGAGCTCTGATACCACTTGTAAGGACCCTTCCCGAATTTCTCCTTGAAATCCGCGAAAAAGTCCTTATCTCGTCTGACAGCTCTTTTCCACAAAATGAAATACCAAGAATACCATTTATTCTTAAATACATTTAGCAAACCTTATAGGTTCCCAACAAAACCTTTGTACCTATTGACCCCGCTTACCTGTCAGACGCAGGATAGCATTCAGGTCAAAACCAAGACCTCGGAATGGTGGTGGTCCAAACAGTAATACCCTCTGACACCAAATGTCAGTAGGTCAGACACTGCTGATACCTCTACTGGAATAACATAAGACAATTGACTAGTCAGCCACTTGTGAACCAACAATAACTAGTCACTCTAGGTCACCGCCCACACCAATCCACTGACCCGGATCAAAAAGTATTTTCATTGGCTGATTAAGCACATGACAATCGTCGTCAAATCATATTAAAGCCGAAAATATCCTCGGCTATCATATCATATAAGTCGGCAAGTATCCTCGACTATCATATCATATCCTCAGCCGGAATAACCCTCGGCTAGGATAACACATAAGCCGACATAACCTTCGACTATCATATCACATCAGTTAGAATATCCCTCGACTGACATATTATATCATCAATCGGCATATTATATCATCAGCCGGCATAACCCTCGACTGGTATACATACAAGCCGGCATAACACTCGGTTATCATATCATATCAGTCGGCATATCCCTCGACTGGCATATCATATCATCAGCCGGCATAACCCTCGATTGGTATACATACAAGCCGGCATAACCTTCAGCTATCATATCATTATTACTTATATTAGAGGTTCACCAGGTTAACCACCTAGAGCGGATCCTGGCTCCGGATTATGGCCCCCACACATATCATTATTATTCATATTGGAGGTTCACTGGGTTCATCTCCTACAACGGATCCTAGCTCCGAATTCTGGCCCCCACACATATCATTATTATTCATATTGGAGGTTCATCGGGTTCACCGCCTACAGCGGATCCTGGCTCCGGATTCTGGCCCCCAAAGTTGAAATGAATGTCCAAACACAGAAAAATAATTCATAAAAACCTCTATATTTTCCTCAACCATATCTGAAAAAATACTCATCATGCATCATTGGAATGTGGCAGGTGCATTGCATAACCCAAACGGCATTCTCCTACAGGAAAACGTGCCATAGGGGGAAAGTGAATGTGGTTTTCTCTTGATCCTCCCGGTGTTGGAAGAAAAGTATGAAAAGTAAATGCACACAATCCTTAACAATAATATCCTGGCAAGCACACTAATCAATAGACAATTGTTCAGTCATTATTTATGCATCATTTTGATGTCTTTATATACCTCTCTTACATGTGTTTTGAATGATTTCGTGCCATCAATACTAGAAAATGATCAATCTTGTGTATATTTGGAAAAATAGGAAAATTCTTAGAAGAAAGGAAAAAGAATGACTCAAATCAGAGTTCAGATGAAGGAAATGTCCTCATTTCAATATCAGGTCCTGAACTGTGTCTTGACTGCGCTAGTGCACCATATTTTGGGTCCTTGGTCAAGTATCATGACATCAAGTTCATGTCCTAGAAGTGCCAAGGTCATTCCAGGACATGGCGAGTACATATCCCAAGAACTTCCTAGTCGAGAGCCAGGTATCGAGTCTCTGCGCCTAGGTGCGCCCTAAAAACACATATGCGCCCTAATTAGGGCGCAGTTTTGCGATCTCCAGATTTTGCTAGCTTTTGAGTGAGCCAAGGCCAATAATTCATCAAGTTACATCATATGCCAGCCCAAGACGTGGTTTGGCTCAGTCATATTGGTCTAGGACATGACAAGTTCTCAATAAGTCCGTAAGAGGCTCAAAAGTGCTAATGTAGGGCCTTGCTGTGTAAAACATGTCCAGGGGCGGTTCAGGCTATTTCTTGACATCCAAGTAACATCCAGAAGATTCCAGAGGTTGCCTTGGCGTGCTAGAAAGCTCAAAAGACTTGTACTGTTTTGCCGCAAATCCTACTCAAATTCCAACAAGGATTTTTTTTTTCGTGAGCATTGGAGGACAAGCGCTGGCGTGGTCTTGTGCAGTGTCTCATCTTCAATAATCTCCTCTGTATCTTTACTTTTATTGCTTTTACTTTAATAAATTCAATTTCAATAATGTGTAAGTAGTATTTTTTGGATTAGGGCTGCTTGAAGCCCTAGCCATGTTCGTTCGTTAATTAGATTTTGGCTCTTGATTTTAATTGCTATGCATGCTGAATAATTTTGATTACTGCTTAAACTTCCATTCTTTTATGCCTATGAGCTTTGATACCTTGTTTGCAAAAATTATTGATGGAATTGCTTGACGGACCACTATATCATCTTGCAATTCATTAGCATCAAGAGGTTGAGGTTAAGAAATAATCTTTTAGTCGGAATTCATGACCCTCTAGGAATGCACATCACTTTTCTAGGCTAGTGTAGTGTCATTAAATTCTCTTTGTACTTCATGCATCATCTTAAACGGTAGGTAAGACATTCTAGAGTACACATCATGCTTAGAACATGCCAAGTAAGAGATGATAATATATGTGGAGTGGGTCAACCATCAGGACCTTTGCATGGGCAATTAATTCAGAGGTTGCATAGTAATTAGGTCAAGAAAATCTAGTTACGGACTATAATTGGTTAGGATGGATAGTAAGCCGTAATTCGCCTTAGTTAATAAGTAATCAAACAACTTTTCCAGCATTTTAACTTGTCCCTCAACGGTGTCCATTTAGTTTGGATTTATTAACTTAGTTTTTCTTTACTCTTTTAGGTACTTTGTTTATGTCATCAAGAGGATATGTCCAAGGATCTCTGCACGGATCAAGCACCCCACCATCATCTAGAGGATCTTCCTTTCACGGCTCACCACCACCTAGCCCAAGAAGCATGGCAGATGCAAGGGATGAGCAGGGAAGAGACCGGGTCCTTGTGCCAAACCCAGCCCTACGGCTCCTCAGGGACTTTGCAATTCCTCATGTTTCGGAGGATCAATTTCCCATTGTGTTTCTAGAGTCCATGGTGGCCAATTTTGAGTTGAAGTCTGGAACCATTCACGTGTTACCAACATTCCATGGACTTTCGAGAGAAGACCCACACTTACACATTAAGGAATTTGTTGAAGTCTGCTCAACTTTGAGCATCAACAGCATGACAGAGCCTGAAATTCGACCAAGGCTCTTTCAATTTAGCCTTAAGGATCGTGCTAAGGCATGGTTTCACTCTTTGGCGCCAGCTTCAATCCACTCGAGCAGGGACTTGTCTTTGAAATTTCTAACACAATATTACCCTGTGGCCAAGAAAAATGAGTTGAAGGCAAAAATCATGGATCCACGGCAAGGGGTTGATGAACCATTTTATGAATTTTGGGAACGCTTCAATCATATGTTAAGGGTGTGCCCTAACCACAACATCGACGAGCATCACTTGATGTTGTACTTTTATAGAAGATTGAAAAACAGCGACCGCACCATGGTTAACTCTCAATCCCAAGGAATTCTAGATGGCACAGCCACGGAAGCAAGGATGGTCTTTGAGAACATAGAGCAAAAGGAGAAGCAATTTAGCTACAGAGGTCATTCTTCTAAGGCTACAAGCGAGGCGTACACAAATGACAAGGATGACGCCGTTGCTCAACTAACGGCAATGTTAAAGAAGCTCTGCAATGAGAAGGTTTGAGGAGTTCAAGTGTGTGATGTGTGCTCTATCCAGTGCCACACGTCCCAACACTCCCCAATGGTGGAAGACGCCAATTTTACTGGAGGTAATGCACAACCCCGGAATGACCCATATTCAAACACTTACAATCCGGGGAGGAAAAATCATCCAAACTTCTGCTGAAGCAACAATCAAACTGCAGCCAATCTTTTGCCGCCCCCTGGATTTCAGCAGCAAGCCGCAGCCCCTCAAGGGAACTCTCACGGCCCTTACTCAAATCAGAGTGGCGGAAGCAAGTCTTTGGAGGATGCCCTCAATACCTTGGCTCAACAGAACATCCAATTCATCAAATTCATGCAAGACAACCGGAGTCATATGGAAAACTTGGATAATGCAATTGCAAACTTGGATCGTGAAATGGGACAAATAGCAAATCAACTAAATCAGCGGGAGCAACGGGAGCAGGGAAAGCTACCAAGTCAAGTCCTGGTAAATCCTAAGGGATTTCACAATCCTACGCCCAATGTCATCACTCTGCAGAGTGGAACACAACTTCAAGGACCAACATACGCTGCCCTCGAAGGAAATAACGAAAGACTTGAAACTGAGCAGGATGACTTCCCCATGACAACATCAAGGCACCATCCTGCCGTGACCAACTCCATGACACACCCACAGAAGGCCATACCTTATGGAATGCTGCAGACATGGACTAGCCCTGCGCCGCCAACCATGTTCCAGGCTCCATCCAGAGCCCTGCCACAAGAATGACCTGACCCTGTGCCTCAATCAGCTCTGCCAAGGACCGCTGACCAAAGCGTGCCACTAAACATGCCACAGCCACGATTGCAGGCATAGAACCTGCCTAGTGAGCCACCAAGCACCTCACCGCAAGTAGCCCCTGAAACTGTGCCTAATTCAGCTCTGTGGAGAGGCATGTCCCAGCCGCTATCGCAAGACGCGCCAAGTATCATGTCCAAGGCACTGCCACAGGCCACGACTGACATCCAACTTGCTCCTAAGGCCAATTCGCAGCACTCAAATATTTCTAACTCTTAAACTCAAAATTCCAATCATAAACCAACTAAAAAAGTAACATTTGAGATAGCTAATGATGTTGAAATTCCATTTCCTTGCAATTTCCAAAACAGGAATAAGCAAAAGGAGGACTTTGAGGAGGAAATCATCAGCATGTAGCAAAAGCTTCAAATGACATTGCCTTTCCATAAAATTGTCAAGCACATGCTTATCTTCGCAAAGCTCGTCAAGGACTTAGTCACAGGAAAGCGTGGTTTCAGCTCCACTGAAATCATTGAAATCCCTAACGCATGCTCTGCTGCCCTTTTACGCATGCCCCTTAAAGCCAACAATCCTGGGCCTCCATTACTTCCATGTGTCATTCAATCGAAAAGATTCGAGCATTGCCTCTTTGACATGGGAGCATCAGTAAACATCATGTCGTTCCACATTTACAGGTCACTCAACCTAGGCGCACTCAAACCTATGCACCTATGTGTTGGATTCGCTAACGCCTCTGTTACTAATCTAATTGGAGTTCTAGAGGACGTACTTGTGCAAATTGGAGACACATGCATCCTTGCAGACTTTTACATACTCAAGATGGAAAAAATTGACAAGAATGGGGAACCTCCACTCATCTTTGGAAGGCCTTTGCTAGCCACGTCTGAGTGCCTTATCGACGTCAAAAATGGCCAAGTCTCCAGCAAGGTCTTGGACAAGCTTCGGACATTCTCCATCCATGATGCCATCCAATACCCTGCAAAGCCAATTGTGAACTTCCCGTTAAACACCATGGACTTACTGCTGTAGAAGGCACTCGCCAATTCATGCATAACAAATGCTTTTAAAATGGCCATCACTTCACCAACTAATGAGACACTTGATGATAGGGTGATGGAGGAAGTCAAAATACTTGATACCGTTCATGTTCATTCATGGAACAAACAGCCAGCTTTCGAGGCGCTACCTCTCATGGACCACAAGACTCTGCTGTCCACCATCCAGCCCCCAGAATTAGAATTAAAACTACTGCCTAATCATTTAAAGTATGCTTACTTAGGAAAATATCAGACCCATCCGGTCATCATTGCCTCTAACCTAATATAAAAGGGATCAGTCCCCCCAAATGCATGCATCAAATACTTCTTGAAGTCGATACCAAACCATCAAGAGAAGCGCAACGAAGATTAAATCCACCAATGAAGGAGGTCGTGAAGAAGGAAGTCCTTAAACTCCTAGACGTGGGCATTATCTATCCTATAAGTGACTCTAAGTGGTAAGCCTGGTCCAAGTAATTCCAAAGAAAAGTGGGATTACCGTGGTAAAGAATGAGCATGATGAGCTCGTACCCCAGAGAGTTCAAACTTGATGGAGGGTTTGCAATGACTACCGGAAGCTCAACACCACCACCCGCAAGGATCACTTTCCCTTGCCATTCATCGATCAAATGCTTGAGAGGTTGGCCAGCCATTCACATTATTGCTTCTTGGATGGCTACTCAGGGTATAATCAGATTGCTATCGCCCTGGAAGACGAAGAAAAGACTACATTCATGTGCCCATGTGGCACATTTGCCTACCAAAGGATGCCTTTTGGTCTTTGTAATGCCCCAGCTACCTTTCAATGCTGCATGATGAGCATAGTCTTTGACATGGTGGAGGATGTAATTGAGGTATTCATGGATGACTTCTTTGTCTTTGGCCATTCATTCGAGCTGTGCTTAGCTAACTTGTCCCGAGTACTAGAACGTTGCCAAGAAAGTAACTTAGTACTAAATTGGGAAAAGTGCCACTTCATGGTACAAAAAGGAATTTTCTTGGGCCATGTGATCTCAACCGTGGAATTGAGGAGGACAAAGCTAAGTTAGACATACTGGAAAGTCTTCCGTACCCTACAACAGTCAAGGAGCTTCGATCTTTCTTAGGGCACGCCGGTATTTATCGTCGCTTCATTCAAGACTTCTCGAAGAACACAAGGCCATTGTGCAACCTCCTAGCTAAAGAGGCCGCATTTGACTTCAACAAGGAATGCCGTGAGGATTTCAATACACTCAAGGCAAAGCTCACGACATCCCCAATCATTATGCCACCAAATTGGGACGTACCATTCGAACTTATGTGTGATGCTTAGGACTTCGCTGTAGGAGATGTTTTAGGAAAGCGTGTCAACAAGCTTCCTGACGTCATCTACTATTCAAGTTGAACCCTGAATGACGCCCAACTGAACTACTTCACTACTGAGAAATAGCTCCTTGCTGTTATCTTCGCTCTTGAGAAGTTCATATCGTATTTGATTCAAACCAAGGTCATTGTCTACACCGATCATGCGGCCTTGAAGTACTTACTCACTAAGAAGGACACCAAGCAAAGGTTGTTGCGATGGATGCTACTTCTCCAAGAGTTTGACCTCGAAATTCGAGATAAAAAGGGGGGTGAAAACGTAGTGGCTGATCATATGAACCGCTTGATACATTGATCCAATGAAGAGGCTGACCAATTGCCGCTCCTGGTGACATTCGCAGATGAACAACTCTTCGCACTCCAAGCAATCGATCCATGGTACGGCGATCTCATTAATTACCTTGTCACTAAACAATTTCCTTCCTCTTTAAGCAGGTATCAAAAGGACAAGCTAGCTAAACAGGCTAAGTACTACATCTAGGACGAGCCCTACTAATGGAAGCATTGTCCTGATCAAATAATTCGAAGATGCATCCTGGAAAATGAGATGGAACCCATTCTAACCTTCTGCCATAGCTTGGCATGTGGAGGCCATTTTGGAGCTAAGAAAACGGCACTCAAGGTCCGTCAAAGCGGATTCTATTGGCCTACATTGTTTAAGGATCCATACGAGTTTGTTCTCGCTTGTGACGGATGCCAACGGCAAGGTAACATAGGCCCTCAAAATCAAATGCCATTAAACCCTATCCTCGTGGTAGAGATCTTTGACGTATGGGGCATCGATTTCACGGGACCTTTTCTGAACTCTTTTGGTAATCTCTATATTTTATTAGCTGTCGATTATGTTTATAAATGGGTGGAAGCAATTTTTACCAAAACTAACGATACCAAAGTAGCTGTGAGCTTTTTGCAGAGTCACATCTTAGCTAGGTTTGGAACGCCAAGAGCCATCAGCAATGATGGGATCACGTACTTCTGCAATCACTCCTTTGAAGCTTTAATGAAGACAAATGGCATAACCCATAGGATATCCACACCCTATCACCCTCAAACGAGTGGCCAAGCTTAACTTTTAAACGAGAAGTGAAGGCCATATTGAAGAAAACTGTGAGCCCCAACCGCAAGGACTGGTCCAATAGATTGAACGACGCTTTGTGGTCCAACCCTATTGGCATGTCTCCATTCCAACTTGTCTTCGGGAAAGGATGTCACTTGCCGGTGGAATTAGAGCATAAGGCGTTCTGGGCTATTAAGAAGATGCATATGGAATTCAATGAAGCCGGGCTTCATCGAAAACTTCAGCTAAGCGAATTGGAGGAGATCCGAAATGAGGCTTATGAAAGTGCTCGGATTTACAAGGAAAAGACAAAAACTTTAATAAAGAAATCAGAAGAAAGAACGAAACGCTGAAAAGGAAAAAGAAAAAAAAGAAAGCAAAGTGAATTGAGCCAAGTGAGCCAAGAGCCTCAAAATAAGCCATCAAGAAAGCACAATGCGGTGGACCTTAAGCAAGGATTCAGTTCAGAAATTCGAAGTTCAAGTCATCTTCTCATGCCTTGGCACATCTCCGGTTCTTTGAATTCCATCCTTCCTTTCTAAACCCTGAAGCTATTACAACCCGAAAAGGAAGACCAAACTGATCTTATGGACAATCATGCTGAGTATTAAGGTACGTATCTATGTTCTTAAAGTTCAATTCATTTCATGAGATCCTTATTTCCGTAAAGTGCTATTCTTCATTGATACTAATATGTGCTTAAACTTGAATTTCATAACATACACTCATCACATATGGTTGAAAAGTGTGAAAGCCTAGGATTCTTGTGCGAATTGAGAATTGCCTAGTGAGGATTAGAGTCGAGGCGAAATCTTTCTAGGGCACTTAGATGAAGTTGTTTTCAAACATGATCACTTGAAACTATGGCTCTTATATACATACACCTTCACATGACACTCACGGCTACGCCATTCCCTTTAGTTCTACAAAGCATATCTACTTACTTTGATTCTTATTAGCTTGTTAAAAGTACTATCTCTAGCATCTTATTTGTCTAAGTAAAACGTTAATGGGTATCGTGCCGCTATAACCCTCAGGAGACAAAACTTCTCCTACTTGGTGAACCTAGGGGTTTAAATGTTTTATCTTAACTAAGATCGAGTCTTTTCATTTTATTTTAGTTTGTTTTACTGAGGGACTAGCAAAAGATAAGTATGAGGGTATTTGTTCAGTCATTATTTGTGCATCATTTTGATGTCTTTATATACCTCAAGTGTGAATGCCCTTGCTTCAAGATTTCAAGTTCAAAAACAACCAAGTTCAAATGCCTTAGAAATATTTCGCCTCGACTCTAATCCTCACTAGGCAACTCTCAATTTTCACTCGAATCCTAGGCTTACATTCTTATCAAGCTTATGTGATGAGTTTATGTAAAGGAATCAAATACAATCACATATGAAATATTATGAAAGAAAGGCAATTTCTGAAAATGGATCTCATAAAGGAATTGAACTTTAAGAACGTAGAGACATACCTTAACTGCAAGCAAGACATCCCATAAGATCAGTTAGGTCTTCATATAAGGGTTGTAATGGGGCTAGTCTCAAAGGGTTTAGAAGAAGGCAATTGGAATTCAAAAGCCTCGGCTATGACAAGGCATGAAGTAGCATGACTTGGAATTTGATTTTCTTCTCTTTGAACTCACGGCCAGACTTGGTATTCTTAGTGATTTCTTATGCCGAGGTTTGATTTCCTTGAATAATGATGATTTGTGACTACTACTCTCATTGGCTCACTTGGCTGAGCTCAGTATTTCCTTTTCTCTCTTTTTTTCTTTCTTTCTTTTTATCGTCACATTTTTTCTTTTCTTCTACATTTTTTTCAAACTAAGCCAAGATCATGCAATGGTTTACCTTGTGTTTTTTCTCTGTCCACGTTAGGACATTTGGTCACTTGGGATGTCTACGACATTCCCCTGATGTCGACTTCACATTTTGGCTTCTTTTGCTGTGACATGGCCTTGATATGTCCTGAGTGCGACCAAATGGCTTGTCTCTGAATTTTCACACTTTGAGGCTTGTCTTCCTTTCTAGGTCATGAACTCCATTTGGCACAGCCTTGTCAAACCTAAGCGATAGGGAATGGTCAAAATTGAGGGCTTCCTACCTAGGGCTCAGTTTTGATGTGGGTGATGAAAGAAGGGTTAAGTGTTTTGCTTCAAGGTGGGTTAAGGAGCATGCAAAGGGACATATATGGCTTTTAGAGGCTCAAGCATGCATAGCCTACATCACTTCTTATGGTACATCCAACTAGGAACCAAGAGCCTCTACATGAGATGTTAGTTCTTTAAAATTCAATGCAAAGTAATAATACTGAGATCAATCAATATAAAAGGAATTGAATAGTGTTTAAGAGTAGAACAAAGTAAATCTCTCAAAAAGAAAGGCATTAGCCTCAAAATATCACATAGGGTTGTCTCCACTAATTTTATAGAGTTCACTTTAAGTGTAAAGATATGTCACAAGCTTAAACACGGCATGGCTCTAGCAAGACACTAATGACTAATTTACAAATGTAATTTATTAACAAGCAAAGTACCAAGTTCCTAGCCGTGTACCCCCAAACCTAAATGTTGCAAGATTTTAATCCACACCGACAAACCTAATCTGAACATTGTCCCGAATGTTAACAAGTGAAAACACTAAGTTCAAATAAGTAAAGACTTAAAGGTGGCATGTAAAATAGAAAACATAAAGAAAATGGAGGAATAAAAAACCAGGGCTAGGCTGCTTCCTAGGAGCGCTTGATTTATCGTCTAGGCAAGAGGTGGCTTGCAGGTCTAACTAGGGGTGGCTTGGCCTGGGGTTCCTTGTCCACTTCCTGGAACATATAACGAGATTCTAGGTGCATAATTGTAGCTGCATCATGGGGAAAAGCATTAGGAACATTAAAAGGAATAAACAGACGAGAACGTAGCTTATCTGGAAAGAGATTGAGAAGTGATTTGAATGAAATTGGCTTCTGTCCCTTCTCAAAGATCTTCTTTCGAAAGTGTTTAGGGTGATACACCTTAGGTTGTGCCATGTGAATTCCAGAATTTAGTAGCCATGTCTTTGGTCCTCTCCGTTTGAACTTGAAGAGGGGTACCAAGTTGAGGGCTTCAATCACCTTCCTCTTGTTTTTGTTGTGGTGCCTGCACAAGAAAGGTAGCACAGCATTGCTATCTAAACCAGAATTCAAATCCAAGTTCACATTATTAGAGTCAAATTTAATTATTTTTTATTTGAGTTTAGGAGGCTCATTGTGGGCCAAAGCCGTGTCCTTGTCCCTAGGCAAGTGCTGAGAAACGATTTTGGTCAGGGACACTGGCACAAGCTTGTCCTTGTCCTTGGGTTAAGCCACGGGCAGCTGGTCAGGTGCAGTGCGAGGCAGCAGGGTCTGAGGTACAGTACGGTGCTCAGCTTGGGGCAAGGCCTTGGGCAGATCTTGGGACACAGACAAGTGCAGTGCCGCGGGCAGTGCTTTGGGCAACATGGTCTGAGGAAAGGGCAAGGCTTGAGGCTTCATGTAAGGCACGGCCTGCTTGTGATGTGCCCCTTAGTTGACATCCTCCTCTTCCTCCTCCTTCTTATCTTCCATTTCAATTTCCAACCTATGAGTGTAAGCAAAAGAAGTATGGTTAGTCATTGAATTGAAATCATAATCATTAGAAAGGACATCATACAATTGAGGGTCAGAATTGGGGTTGTCCCCTTGCTGAATCTGGGCAGATTTTGGGAGCAATGTCGCATCATGGCCTTGGATGGGATCCACAGCCCCCATGGCAAGCACTTGTCGAAGTGTTGGCGTTATTATAGCCTCATCATGATCATCATCCACGACTTCTCTTGGTGGGGAACGTGTCCTTTCTTCGATTTGACGCATGTGGAACTCAAACTGCTGCGTGTGATAGGCATGTTCCTCCTCCCTTCGCTGTCTCCGCTCTCGGCTTTCTTGAACAAAGGTATGCAGTAATGCTATGAGTTCAGGATATGGGCCAGGGTCAGGAGCTTTTTGTGTGGTGGAAATGTGAAGGTAGGCTGATTGTACCATCCTAGAGTGTATGGGTCTGGGTATTCTTGGTGATGAAATGCAGGCTGATTGCTCCACCCTTGATTGAATGGATAAGAGTATGGCTCGTTCCAAGTTCTCCTATCCACATAAATTTCGTCCATATTTTGCTCACAAAGTGACAAACTTGAGTTAGTAACCTAAGGCAACGGACACCATTGAGGCACAAGTCCTCGACAACGGTGCCAAAAACTTGTTGGTAGAAAAGTATGACAAGTAAATGCACGCAGTCCTTAACAATAATATCCTTGCAAGCACACTAATCAATAGACATTATAGTGGTACAAGCAAGGGTCGATCCCACGAAGACTTGACTCAACGATGATGTTCAATTGATTAGGTTTCTTAATTCTCAAGTTATCACAGATTGAAGATACTTAGATCTTAAAACAAAAAATAAAAGACACATACTAATTAGATATGCTTTGACACTTAACTAAACAAAGACTCTAAGCAAAAGACAATAAAATAAAGACACTAAAGTAGGACACAACGGTGGGGGGTTTAGTTCTAAAGATGCCAGCAAAGTAAATGACTTGTAATGCAAGAAACAAAGTAAATAAGCAAAGCTTGTAATGAAATTAAAAGGTAAGTTAAGGTAAATTAAAAGTAACACCTAACCACAACGTTTCCTAACTTGGCTTGCCAGGTTTAATTATCATGTTTCCTTCTTGGTTTAGTGCCCATGCAAGGGGTCTCTTAAGCTCACCCTCACACGTTTATTTCTCCTCAGATTGTATGTTTAGTTCTCTTAAGCTACCAAACTTCTAATCAACTATGCAATAGTTATCTTAAGTTACCAAAGCACGCATGAAAGCTTTAAGTTCAAAAGGAATTGAATAACACTACACTAACCCTAGAAAGTGATGTGCAATCCCAAGAATGTCATGGATCTCTTCACATATTACTTTTACTATAATACTTGATGCAAAATCATCTTTTAAGTCATGCAATTAAAGCAGTGAATCAATCTACCAAGGAAAACACAACATTCAAACCAAGCGCAAAAACCAAGTCAAGAAGTTGTCATGGTTAGAGCTTCAAGATCAGCCCTAACCTAAGGTAAACTACTCACTACACATAATGAAAAGCAAAAGCATAAATTGTATATAAAATATTCTGTGAAAGTGTAAGATTAAACCCAATTATACTCTCAAAGGCGGACTCCAAGCACAACTTCAAGCTCTCCTCTAAGAACACAGTCAAGTCTTCGTGAACAAGCCTCACGCAAATTGTTGGTAAAATTGAAAATTAAAGACAAGTAAATTAACGTGCATAAAATAACAATGCAAGAATGGAAGGTTGATTGTTTGTTTAACTAAGGCCACTTAAGGCTTACTATCCACTCTAACCAATTATAGTTACTAATAAGATTTCCTTGACCTAATTACTATGCACTCTCTGAATTAGGTGCCCTTGCCTAGGTCCTGGCGTTGGTTCACTAGACACATCTTATTCCCTCTTACTTAGCATGTTCTAAATAGGGGCATATGGCTAGAATGTCTATCACATACCGTTGAAGATGATGCATGAAGTACAAAGAGAATTTAATGACACCACACTAGCCTAGAAAAGTGACATGCAATCCTAGGTCATAATGAGTTAAGATTACAGGTAAGCGTCCCAAATACCCTTAATGCTACAAATCACAAGATGATATGACGGTCACTCAAACAATTACATCAATAATTATATGCAAACATGGTAGCTAATCTTCTAGGCATAAATTAAGGTCATTAAGCATAGTAATCTAACTTATTCAGCATGCATAGCAATCATAATCAAGAGCTAGAATCTAATCAACGAACTAACTTGGCTAGGGCTTCAAGCAGCCCTAATCCTAAAACAACTACTCACGCATAACTGAAATTAAAGACATAATTTAAATTCTTAATTAAAATTGCAATGAAATAAAAGTATAAAGTAAAGAGTAAAGTGAAAGACAATGATGGACAATGGTGCACAGCAGAGACACGACAAGGGCTTCCTCTCCAAGCTCCATGCCCAAAAATTGCAGAAAATAAAAACTGTTTAACATTGAAATTGAATTACAATGAATGTATGCAGCTAGGGTTCTCCAGCATGGTGTCCAAAAAATCGTCTCCAAAACACTGAACAAAGGCTCCCTTTTATAGACAAGGGAAAACCTTGTCCTACAAGGATTGCAATTAGAAACCCTAGCCTAGAGTGTTCTAGAACATTTATTGTACTTCTAAGTAATTACAAAGTCCTTAAAACCTATCAGAATGAATCAAAACACAGTTGGGAGTGTGAATTCAAGCTGGAAAGTGGGAACACAAGGTGCCCGCGGGCAGCCCGCGGTCAGACGCTGGAAACTTAGAACTTGGCCCTTGGAATGTCTTCGTCGCGCCACGACGCACCTTGATACTTGACTGGCACCTACACATGCTAAGGATTTTAAAAACACTTCATGTCTCGATTGAATGACCATAGGTACGAAAAGGGCCTCATTGGAACTCAACTCTGGCGCAGTCGCGCCTTTATGGCGCACCTAGGCGGATAATGAGGAAGTGTCATTATAGGTATCCAGGACCAAGCTTTCGAGGGGTACCATGACATTAGTAGAAGCGCATCTTTGTTTGGCTAAGCGCATAAGGTTCGGAATTGGCGCAGAAACTAGGCGCAGAGACTTGATACCTAGCTCTCGACTGCGATCCTTGGGACATGTACTCGACATGTCCTGGCATGACCTTGGCACCTCTTGGACATGAACTTGATGTCATGAGACACAGGTCTGGGACCCGGATGGCATGATCTGAGGTGCTTGGCCAACGACCCTAAATAGGGCTTACTGGCGCACTCAGGACCCAGTTCAGGACTTGATATTGAAATGAGGACATCTCCTTCATCTGGACTCCGATTTGAGTCATTCTTTTTCCCTTCTTCTCAAAATTTACCTCTCTTTCAAAATATGCATAAGTCTCACAAGATTGATCATTTTCTACTATTGATGGCACGAAATCATTCGAAAGACATGTATGAAAGGCATATAAGGACATCAAAATGATGCATAAATTGTGACTGATCAAATACCCCCAAACCTATCTTTTGCAAGTCCCTGAGCAAAACAAACTTTAACAAAATGAAAAGACTCGATCTTAGTTAAGATAGAACATTTAAACCCCTAGGTTCACCTAGTAGGAGGAGTTTTGTCTCCTGAGGGTTATAGCAGCACGATACCCACAAACGTTTTACTTAGAAAAATAAGATGCTAGAGATAGTACTTTTAACAAGCTAATAAGAATCAAAGTAAGTAGACATACTTTGCAGAACTAAAAGGAATGCCATAGCTGTGAGTGTCATGTGAAGGTGTACGTGTATAAGTGCCAATATTTCGAGTGATCATGTTTGAGAACAACTTCATCTAAGTGCCCTAGAAAGATTTCGCCTCGACTCTAATCCTCACTAGGCAACTCTCAATTCTCACAAGAATCCTAGGCTTTCACTCTTTTCAAGCATACGTGTTGAGTTTATGTTGTGAAATTCAAATTTAATCACATATGAGTAACAATGAAGAATAGCACTTTATGAAAATAAAGATCTCACGAAAGGAATTGAACTTTAAGAACATGGATACGTACGTTAATCCTCCGCATGATTGTCCATAAGATCAGTTAGGTCCTCCTTTTTTAGGTTGTAATGGGGTTAACCTTAGGGGTTTAGCAAGGAAGGATGGGATTCAAAGAACCTGAGTTGTGCCATGGCATGAGAAGTCATAACTTGAACTTGGAATTTCTGAACTGAATCCTTTCTTAAGGCCCACGGCATTGTGCTTTCTTGATGGCTTATTTTGAGGCTCTTGGCTCACTTGGCTTAATCTACTTTGTTTTTCACTTATTCTTCTTTCTTTTTATTTTCAACGTTTTTTTTTTCTTTCTTTTGATTTCTTTTTTTTTTCTTTTCTTTGAATTGAGTTGAACCAAGATCATGCAATGATTTCCTCAAACTTTCATGCAGCTTGCAACTTGTACAACTTTTCTTTACTTTTAAACTTGGAATTGACGCCAATGTCCTTTGAATTGGGCAGCATCTTCTTCCACCTCTCATTCTCACCATGAATCTCATTTACGGCAACCTTAGCACAAACTGAGGTTATAGGGCATGGTTGTGATGAATGGCTAAGTATTTCGGTTAGGTTATACTTTGGGTGATGAAAGAAAAAGCTGAGTGTTTGGCTTCAAAATTGGCTTAGGGGGCATGCAATTGGGTAGGATGAGGCCTTTAGAGGTGAAAGCACACATAGCCTACATCACTTCTTATGGCAAACCACACATTAGATCAACAGTATCTAAATTATGTTAGTTCTTTAAAATTCAATGCAAAATGATGTAATGGGATCAACAATTAAGAACAAAAGCGAAGAGTGTGTAAGGGTAGAAACAAGTATATCCCTCAGAAGGAATGGCAATTAGGCTCAAAGATCTCACAGGGTAGTCTCCACTAATTTTCTAAGGTTCACTCAAATTCAGTTATTTCGTTCACTTAATCACTTAAAACATGGCATTGTGAAGTTTAGATTATCAACTACTTGACCATGGCATGACTCTTAGTAAGGCTAAGACAGTTGACTTAGCTTATACATCCCTATTAACAAGTTATCATACTATTCACAAGCAAAAAATTATGTAACTAACTAAACACAAAAAAAACTAAGGCTGAAAATTCAAAAGTCCTGGTCGTTTATCACCCCCAAACCTACTTATTTCTATATGCAAAAATTTTAAATCCACACCCCCAAACCTAAACTGAACATTGTCCTCAATGTGATAATCAATAGGCATGACAACAGTAGAAAGGTTTGAGAGATATAACGGGCAGAAACCACAAAGGAAGAGAGAAATACAAACCAGGTCTAGGCTGCCTCCTACGAGCGCTTTATTTAACGTCTAGGCCAGACGAGGCTGGCATGCTAGCCATTTGATGGTGTGCCCAGGATTTCAGCGTCAACATGGAACTAATTATGAGCCTCTTGGTGTAGAATCTGCGCTGCATCATGGAGAAAAAAGTTAGAAACACATAAAGGAATCCACCGACGAGAACATAACTTATCATGAAAGAGATTGAGGAGTGATTTGAATGAAAGCAGTTTCTGTCCATTCTGGAATGTCTTCCTTGGACAATGCTCGTGGGGGAACAGCTTTGGTGGTGCCTTGTACGTTCTAGACTTCATCGTTGGTCCCTTCCGTTGATTTTTCCTTCGGAACTTGAAGAGGGGGACCAAGTTGATGTCCTTTAGCATATTCTTGGTGTTTTTATGGTGGAACTTACACGGGAAAAGTTCATTAGTATTAGGAGCTAAATCAGAATTCAAATCCAAGTTTGCCTTATTAAAATGAAAGTTAAGTGTTTCAGGATTGAGTTGAGAAGGCGCATTGAATTTCAAAAACCGGGTCCTTGTCAGTGGGCATGGGCTGAGAAACGGCTGGCAGCAGATTGGGAGGCACGGGCTGGTCCTTGGGTTCTACCGTGGATGTGTCTTGAAGCTTGGCCACAACGCCCGGCGTCTCAGATGCGCACTGGGAAGGTTCTGGTGCAGCGGCTAAGGACTTGCCCTGCAGTGAATCAATTGGTGCAGCTTGGCGCGTTGAAGGCGTGCCCTAGACATGTCCAGGTTCTGTGGCGCTGGGCTGGGGCTGCGGCAGGGCATTTGGCGAGTCCTGGGACTCAGCAGGAACCTGGGTTTGTGGCAGGGCAGTAGGTAGAACGTGGTCATGGCTATGGGACATGGCTTGGGGCAGTGCGTTGCTGCTGGGCAACACATAGGGCAAGGGCATGGGTTTGACCTGGTTGTCCTTGTCACCATCATCTGTCCTATTCTCTTCCTCCCAGTTTTCTTCCATTTTGCTTTCCAATCTGTTAGTGCAAGGCAAAGAGGTATAGTTAGACATGAAATCAGAATCAGAAACATTATAAAAGTAAGAGTATACTGGAGGGTATGAATTGGGGAGGTGACATCTGATAGAAGAAATACTGAACACAATAATTATGAACATTATTTCCACTAAGTATAACTTTGCAAGTGCACAAAATCGATGGACATAGTATAAAGACAAGCAAAGGTCGATCCCTCGAGGACTTGTTCAACGATTAAGCCAATTAAGTTCAGATTTGTTAACTTATAGAAAAACACACACACACACACGCCAAGGGGGGGTTTATGATTTGAGAATTGAAAATTAAAGACAAGTAAATCAAAGTGCAGAAAATAACAATGCAAGAATGAAAGGTTGATTGTTTGTTAACTAAGGCGAATTAAGGCTTACTATCCATTCTAACCAATTATACCTCGTAACCAGATTATCTTGACCTAATTACTATGCAATTCTGAATTAGGTGCCCATTCCTAGGTCCTGGCGTTGGTACACTAAACATATATCATTCTCTCTTACTTAGCATGTCCTAACAGGGCATATGCCTAAAACGTCTATCACCTACCAGTTAAGATGACGCATGAAGTACTAAGAGAATTTAATGACACCACACTAGCCTAGAAAAGTGGGATGCATTCCTAGGTTGTCATGAATTCCGATTACAAGATTGTTTCTTAACCTCGACCTCTTGAAGCTAATGAATGACAGGATGATATGGCGGTTACTCAAGCAATTCCATCAATAATTTATGGAAACAAGGTAGCTAATCTTATAAACATAAAAGAATGGTAGTTAAAGCAGTAATCAGAGTTATTCAGCATGCATAGCAATCAAGAACAAGAATAAAAATCTACTTAACGAGCTAACATGGCTAGGGCTTCAAACAACCCTAATTCTAAAAAGAACTACTCACACATAATTGAAATTAAAACAAATATAATTGAATTCATAAGTAAATTGCAATGAAATAAAAGTTTAGAGTAAAGAACACTGATGAACAATGGTGCACAGCAGAGACTCGGCACAGTCTTCCTCTCCAAGCTCCACACCCAAAAAGTGCAGAAAATAAGAAACTGTTTACTTTGAACTGAATTACAATGTAAATTGAGGCTAGGGTGTCTAGATCTCCGAAATAATTGTCTCCTAATAATCTGTGTGTAAAAATCTCCATAAAAATATGGTCCCCTAAAACACTGAACAAAGGCTCCCTTTTATAGGCAAAAGGAAAACCTTGTCCTATAAGGATTGAAATTAAAAACCTTAGCCTAGAGTGTTCTAGAATAGTTATTGTACTTTTAATTAATTACAAAGTCCCTAAAATCTATTAGAACCAATAAAAACATGGTTGGGAGTGTGAATGCAAGCTGGCAAGTGGGAACATAAGCTGGCCGCGGGTAGCCCGCTGTCTTCCCGCGGTTAGACGCTGAAACTTAGAACTTGGCTCTTGGAATGTCTTCGTCATAGGGGTCTGGGACTGCGCTTTTCAGGCACACCATGAGCATAATAGAAGTGCATCTTCACTCAAGCTAGGTGTACAGGTTGTCAGGTTTAGCGGAGAGGAGGATCTTTGATCCACTGCTGGCAGAATAGGAACTAGGGTTTAGGCATAGAGGCTGGGCTCGGATGGGAAGTTCTTGGGATATGTACTCGACATCTCTTGGCATGACCTTAGCACTTCTAGGACATGAACTTGATGTCATGAGACACAGGTTTTGGACCCGGATGGCATGATTTGAGGTACTTGGCCAAGGACTCAAAATAGGCGCATTGGCGCACTCAGGACCTAGTTCAGGACCTGATATTGAAATGAGGACATCTCCTTCATTTGAACTCCGATTTGAGTCATTCTTTTTACGTTCTTCTCAGAATTTTCCTATCTTTCCAAATCTGGACAAGTCTCGTAAGATTGATTATTTTCTACAATTGATGGCACGAAATCATTCAAAAGACAAGTAAGAAGGGCATGTGAAGACATCAAAATGATGCATAAATAATGACTGATCAACATCCTTTTCCGAAAACAAGCTTGAAAGGAGACATGCCAATCGGGGTCTTGTATGCTATCCTATAGGCCCAGAACGCATTGTTCAATCTGCTGGACCAATCCTTGCTGCTAGGGCTCACTGTTTTCTCCAATATAGCCTTTACTTCTTGGTTGGAAACTTCAGCTTGGCAACTCATTTGAGAGTGATAAGGCATTGAGACCTTGTGGTCGACGCCATACTTCTTCATCAAACCTTCAAATGAACGATTGCAGAAGTGTGTCCCCCCATCGCTGATGATTGCCCGAGGTGGTCCGAACCTAGCTAAGATGTGACTCTGCAAAAAGCTCACAACTACTTTGGCATCGTCAGTTTTGGTGGGAATTGGTTCCACCCATTTGGACACATATTTGACTGCGAGCAAAATATAAAGATTACCAAAAGAGTTCGGAAAAGGCCCCATGAAATCAATGCCCCACACGTCGAATATTTCGACCACGGGGATAGGGTGTAATGGCATTTGATTCCGAGGCCCGAAGTTACCTAGTCGTTGGTAGCTGTCACAGGTGAGTACGAACTCATATGCGTCCTTCAAAAGTGTGGGCCAGTAGAGTCCAGTTTGAAGTACCTTGAGGGCCATTTTCTCAGCTCCAAAATGGCCCCCACACGCCAAGCTATGGCAAAATGTCAGGACGGATTCCATCTCAGCTTCGGGAATCCATCGTCGAATGATTCGATCTGGACAATGCTTCCATAGGTACGGCTCATCCCAGATGACGTACTTAGCTTGTTTAGCCAGCTTTTCCTTTTGATACCTACTCAAAGTTGAAGGAAATCGCTTAGTGGCAAGGTAATTAATGAGATCGGCATACCATGGATCGATAGCTTGGAGTGCGAAGAGCTGTTCATCGGGAAAGGTCTCAAGGAGTGGCAATTGATCGTCCTCTTCGTTGGAACCATGAATCAATCGGCTCATATGGTCAGAAACCATGTTTGCTCTCCCTTCTTATCTCTGATTTCGAGGTCAAACTGTGGGAGAAGTAGCATCCAACATAGCAACCTTGGCTTGGCGTCCTTCTTAGCGAGCAAATACTTTAATGCAGCGTGATCAGTGTACACTATGACCTTGGTTTGAATCTAATATGATCGGAACTTTTCAAGAGGGAAGATGACGGCAAGGAGCTCTTTTTCCAAGGTGGAATAGTTCAATTGGGCATCATTCAGAGTCCTACTTGCGTAGTAGATGACGTGAGGAAGTTTGTTCACACGCTGTCCCAAAATTGCTCCTACTGCGAAGACCTATGCGTCGCACATTAGTTCGAATCGTAAGTCCCAATTCGGTGGCATGAAGATGGGTGATGCCATCAGCTTTGCCTTGAGTGTGTTGAATGCCTCACGGAATTCCTTGGTCAACTCAAATGTGGGGTCTTTGGCTAGAAGATCACAGAAAGGTCTAGTGATTTTTGAGAAGTCTTTGATGAATCTTCCTTGACTGTAATGGGGTATGGCAGCCTTTCCACTATGTCCAACTTAGCTTTGTCCACCCCTATTCCACGGCTAGAGATCACATGGGCCAAGACGATTCCTTGTTGTGCCATGAAGTGGCACTTTTCCCAATTCAGCACTAAGTAGCTTTCTTTGCATCGTTCCAGCACTCGAGATAGATTGGCTAAGCAAAGTTTGAATGAATGCCCAAACACCGAGAAGTCGTCCATGAACACTTCAATTATATCCTCCACCATATCGGAGAAGATGCTCATCATGCAATGTTGAAAGGTAGTCGGGGCATTGCATATTCCAAACGGCATTCTTCTGTACGCAAATGTACCATATAGGCATGTGAATGTCGTTTTCTCTCCATCTTCAGGAGCAATAGCAATCTGATTATACCCCGAGTAGCCGTCCAAGAAACAATAGTGTGAATGTCCTACCAAGCGCTCAAGCATTTGATCGATGAAGAGCAAAGGGAAGTGATCCTTGCGTGTGGTTGTATTTAGTTTTCGGTAATCATTGCACACTCTCCATCTCATTTGAACTCGTTGAGGTACAAGCTCGTCATGTTCATTTTTAACGACCGTGATCCCGCTTTTCTTTGGTACGACCTGAATTGGGCTCACCCACTTGGAATTGCTAATTGGATAGATGATTCCTACGTCAAGAAGTTTGAGTACTTCTTTCTTCACGACCTCCTTCATAGGTGGATTCAATTGCCTCTGCGCCTCCCATGATGGTTTGGAGTCTTCTTCCAGAAGTATCCGATGAATGCACTTTGCGGGACTTATGCCTTTGATGTCGGCGATCGTCCATCCAAGTGCCATTTGATTTACACTAAGAATGTGAACCAATGCCATTTCTTCTTCCGTGCTAAGGTTAGACACAATGTTAACCAGAAGGGTTTGATTGTCGCCTAAGTACGCGTATTTCAAGTGATCGGGCAGGGGCTTCAGCTCGAGTTCAAGAACCTTCATGATGAACACCAAGGTCTTCTGGGCCGTGAGGGGCAAAGCTTCGAAGGGAGGCCTGTAGAATTGAAGGGCTGGCACGGTATCGAGGGACTGAACCTCCTCAATCACGTTATCTTCAAGGGACTCCTCAATGCATGGAGTACTTGTAATGGCTTTCTCAAGACCATTCGCCATGCAAGACTGCGCAATTGTCTTCCAGAGCAGTATGTCCATCATATTTAACGGAAAATCCACGATAGGTTCGGCAGGATATTGGATGGCATCATGGATGGAGAATGTCCGAAGATTGTCTAAGACCTTGATGGAGACTTGGCCATTTTTGACGTCGATAAGGCACTCAGCCGTGGCTAGCAAAGGCCTTCCAAAGATGAGTGGAGGTTCTTCATTCTTGTCAATTATGTACATCTTTAGTACGTAAAAGTCTGCAGGGATGCATGTGTCTCCAATTTGCACGAGTACGTCCTCCAGAACCCCCATTAGATTAGTAACAGAGGCGTTAGCTAATCTAACACATAGGTGCGTAGGTTTGAGTGCGCCTAGGTTGAGTGACCTGTAAATGGGGAACGGCATGATGTTTACTGATGCTCCCGTGTCGCAGAGGCAATGCTCGAATCTTTTCGATTGAATGACACATGGAAGGGATGGAGACCAAGGATCGTTGGCTTTAAGGGGCATGCACAAAAGGGCAGCAGATCATGCCTTAGGGATGTCAATGACGTGAGTGGAGCTGAAACCACGCTTTCCTGCGACTAAGTCCTTGATGAGCTTTGCGAAGATAGCCATGTGCTTGACGATTTTAAGGAAAGGCATTGTGATTTGAAGCTTCTGCAACATGTTGATGATTTCCTCCTCAACGTCCTCCTTTTGCTTATTCGACATCATTAGTTAACTGAAATGTTACTTTTTTAGTTGGTGTAAGATTGGAATTTTGATTTTTAGAGTTAGAAGTATTTGAGTGCTGCTAATGGGCCTTAGGAGCAAGTTGGATGCCAGCTGTGGCCTGTGGCAGTGCCTTGCATGAACAGTATCCATAGCTGAAGTAGGCGCGTCTTGCGATAGCAGCTGGGACATGGCAGTCTGACTCTGGCTGATTTAGTTGATTTGCAATTTGTCCCATTTGACATGACTCTAGTTGTCTGACTCTCGCTGATTTAGTTGATTTACAATTTGTCCCATTTGACGATCCAAGTTTACAGTTGCATTTTTCGTGTTTTCCATCTGACTGTTGCTGTCTTGCATGAATTTCAAGAAATGGATGCGCTGTTGAACCAAGGTATTGAGGGTATCCTCCACAGACTTGCTTCCACTGGTCTAATTTGAGGAAGGGCCATGAGAGTTCCCTTGAGGGGATGCGGCTTGCTGCTGAAATCCAGGGGGCAGTAAAGGATTGGCGGCTGTTTGATTGTTGCTCCAGCGGAAGTTTGGATGATTTTTCCACCCCGGATTGTAAGTGTTTGAAAACTAATAGCTCAACACAGTAAGTAAAACAAAGTATCTCTAATTGATGTAAAGCGGGGTAAAAGCGTGTTTAAAATGCTGAACAAGGCCTCCCTTTTATAGACAAGGGAAAACCTTGTCCTACAAGGACTAGAATTAGAAACCCTAGGCTAGAGTAGTGTAGAATAGCTATGGTGCTCCTAAGTAATTATCAAGGCCCTAACATACTATGAAAACCAATCAGAACAAGGCTGGTCGTGCAAATGCAAGCTGGCAGGTGAGAACACAAGCTGGCCGCGGGCAGCCCGTGGTGTTCCCGCGGTCAGACGCTGGAAACTTAGAACTTGGCCCTTTGGATTTCTTCATCGCGCCACGGCCCGCCTTGATACCTGAATGGCTTCTACACATGCCAAGAAGTTTAAAAACACTTCATATCTCGATCGAATGGCCATAGGGACGAAAAGGGCCTCATTGGAACTTATCGGGTGACCTGGAACTAGAACTGGTACCGCTGAGGCACTCTGGAACTTGTCACTAGCGCAGTCGCGCCTTATCTTGGTAGCGGGAACCTTGACTGGAACTTGGCCCCTCTGGGACGTGCACTCGATGTCTTGGGCGTGTCTGGGGCACGATCAGGGACTCAGATGGGAAGATCTTGGGATATGTACTCGCCATGTCCTGGCATGACCTTGGCACTTCTAAGGCGTGAAATTGATGTCATGAGACACAGCTTTGGGACCCGGATGGTCTGATCTGAAGTACTTGGTCTCTGCCTAAAATAGGGCGCACTGGCGCACTCAGGACCTAGTTCAGGACCCGATATTGAAATGAAGACATCTCCTTCATTTGAAATCCGATTTGAGTCATTCTTTTTCCTGTTTGCTTACAATTGCATTATCTTTCTAAAACCTGCACATGTCTCACAAGAGCATCACTTTCTACTATGGATGGCCAGATTTTAAACAAAAGATAAGGACATGAAATACATGTAAGAACTATGATCTAACACCCGGGCGATGGCAATCCGATTGTACCCTGAATAGCCATCTAGAAAATAGTAATTAGAATGTCCTGCAAGGTGCTCAAACATTTTGATCAATAAAGGGTAAAGGAAACTTATATAATTTAGTTGTGGAATTTACCTTCCTATAGTCTATACAAACTCTCCACCCTATTTGCACTCGCTATGGAACTAACTCATCATGTTCGTTTTTTACCACTGTGATTCCACTTTTCTTCGGAACCACCTGAACTGGGCTTACCCATTTTGAATAAGAGATTGGGTAGATTACTCCAACATCCAAAAGCTGTAGCAGTTCCTTCTTCACCACTTCCTTCATTGGCGGGTTGAGCACTCTTTGACCCTCTCGTGATGGTTTCGCGTTCTCTTCCAGTAGAATCCTGTGCATGCATTTGGAGGAGTTGATTGCCTTATTGTCTGCAATAGTCCATCCAATTGCAGTTTGATTGGCCTTGAAAACCTGCACTTGCTTCTCCTCTTCCCCGACATTAAGGTTAGAAGAAATAATAATCGGAAGAGTGTGATTCTTACCTAGGAATGCGTATTTCAGGTGCTTAGGTAAGGGCTTCAATTCAAGCTCAGGGGCTTGCTCAATGAACGGTAAGAGCTGCTTGGCCATCTGGGTTAACTCCTCATAGGCCGGTGAGGGTTGCCATGTGTGGTAGGGCACTGCGTTAAGGAATCTCACCTCGTCTGCCGCATGCTCATCATCTGGGGAAGGACAAGTGAGTATTGTCTAAAGTGGATCTGTAATACACGCATTAGCCATTGTTTTCTGAAGCAAAATATCCATCATATTCAAAGGAAAGTCAACTATAGGTTCAGCAGGATATTGAATTGCATCATGAATAGAAAAAGTTAGCAGTTTATCCAACACTTTAATTGAAAATTGAACATTTTTCACATCAATCAAACACTCACCCATGCCTAAGAGGGGCCGGCGAAAGATCAACAGTGGGTCCTCATTATCAATCCTGTCCATCTTGAGGATGTAAAAATCTGCTGGAATACAAGTATCACCTTTTTGAACAAGTATATCTTCAAGCACACCCATTAGATTAGTAACAGTGGCATTAGCTAATCTAACACATAAGTGAGTAGGTTTCAATTCTCCTAAATTGAGAGATTTATAGATATGAAAGGGCATTATACTCACAGATGCTCCCGTGTCACATAAACAATGTACAAACCACTTAGATTGAATAACACAAGGAAGTGTGGGAGGCCTAGGATCATTAGTTTTGAGGGGCAAGCGTAGGAGAGCGGCAGAGCATACTTTGGGTATGTCAAAGATTTCCTGTGTATTGAACCCTTGCTTCCTTGCCACCAAGTCCTTGATGAGCTTGGCAAAAATTGGCATATGTTTAACCAACATGTGGAATGGAAAAGTGATTTTCAATTTCGGCAACATGCTAATGATTGCTTCTTCAAATTCCTCATTCTTCTTGTTCTTATTTTAAAACCTGCAAGGAAAGGGTATTAAAACATCATCACTTGATTCCAAATGAACTTTCTTAGTTCAATTAGGAGTGAAGGAGTTAGAAAGTTTAGTCTGGTCTAAAACCGGGCCCTTGTCATGAGACATGGGCTGTGTCCTCGTTGTAGGGCGCTGAGGGCCTATCGGGTCCTGAACTAGTATACCAAGCATGGCCTGGAGCCCTGTGGTGGTTGACCGTGCCTTGGCTAGGACATGTCCACCGTTCTGTCGCAACGTGTTCTGCGGCTGGGATCCTACGGCCTGCTATGGCACACAGTTTGTCGCAGTTCTGTGCAGAAGTTGCGGTATGCTCTGGGTCTCGGTACTGGGCAGGTTCATCACTGGGGCAAGGGCTATGCCCTGCGGTGTAGTGTTGAAGGAGTCCTGCGGTGCAGTCTGAGACATGTCTTGCGGCAAGGACTGTGTTAGGTCATAATTTATGCACTTTTTATATATGAATAAATACCCTTTTACTTATGTTTCGGTAATAATTCGTTCTATGCAAGTGGAGAAAATAATATATTTGTGAGAAGAGTGAAGAATTAGATAGGTCTTGGAATTACGAGAATTTGAGCGAAAGAATCACCTCAATCGGAGTTATAACGAAGAAGTTATGAAGGAAAGAAGATGTCCCAGTATTTTCTGTAGACACCTACCGAATCAAGCATTAGAGGAGTAAGCGGGCACGTTGACTGAAGCTTTTCCTGCGTGTTTTCCCCCTTATTTTTGGGGATTTCCAAGTGGTGTTCACCCTTGTCTCCATATTGCGAAGGAATTTCAACCTTATTTCATTTTAGAGTATTATTTTGAGTCCTTTTATGTTTAGGAAAAGTTTTTAATTAGTTTTCTTTATTATTTAGGAAACCTTTTCTTATAGAATTCAATGTAAACTTCTATTTAATTAAGGATTAATAATTCTCCTATAAATAGAGGTCCTAGGGTTTTGTAAATGAGGTCCGAAAAATAAACACAGAAATACACCAAAGAGCAAATACACTTTTCTTTTATTTTGAAGTTTCTTTTTTAGTTAGGGCTTCTTGAAGCCCTATCCATGGTTATTCTTTAATATTATTTTGGCCCTTCATTTATACTGTTGTGAATGCTAGATAAATTCTGATTACAATTTGAATTGCTATTTGTTTATGTTTATGAGATTGATCACCTTGTTTGCATAAATTATTGATGGGATTCTATTGAGAGGTTGAGGGTTGTTGATGCCAAAAATGGACAAACTTAGAATTGTCCCTTCGAGCTTGCATCACTCACTCTTTCTGGGGGGTAGGGAGACCTGCAAAAGGGAGAGCATAAGTAAAGGAGCACCGGTGGGGTGCCGGCCCTGTAGTCTCTGATGCTTAAGTTAGTTAAGCGTGGAGGGATTTAGGCAGTGTAAGGGCCAGGATCTCGTTACCTTTTTTAGGGGAGATTCCCTTGTATTTATAGTGGCATTAAATGTTGTTGGTGGGATATTTCGATGTGGGATAAATGCCCCTATCCCTGGAGCTGACGTGTGTCCTGGTGGTTCTGAGTTCTATGGCCGTATTGACATGGTTGGCTGATGGGTAGGCCGATCGGATCTGGTCGGCCTAGTGGCCTAGTGGCTTTTGTCTTTTGCCCAAGGCTGTGTTGGTGGGGTTCACCTGATGTTTATGGATTTGTATTGTTGTGCTTTTTGTTGAGCCGAGGCCAAGTACGATTTTGGAGAGTCTTGGTTGGCCTTGCCCAGGTTGATCAGTTTAGGTATGAACAAAAGTCCCCCAAGTCATTGACTGAGGTGGATTTC
Source organism: Oemleria cerasiformis (assembly GCA_037349345.1). Lineage (NCBI taxonomy): Eukaryota > Viridiplantae > Streptophyta > Magnoliopsida > Rosales > Rosaceae > Oemleria > Oemleria cerasiformis. The sequence goes on along the minus strand of JAZGTL010000017.1, from coordinate 649,775 downwards.
CTCGGTTAAGGGCTTGTTGCTCTTTTGTCAACCTGTGGGGATCCGTCCCACACAAGTCCCCAGTCCCCCAAGCCCTTGGCCGAGGCGATATGCCGTATGTTAATCTTCCAACAAGGGTTGGACGAGGGAGGATGGTTAGCCGATATTATAATTCATTTATTTATTTAATTTTTTTTTTGGCAGAACGGATTCTTGGTCAGCCCGCTTGTACGGACCCTTGTACATTCACGTGGCTGATCGGCGTGGAGGCTATCCTTGGCCAATCGAGTACCACTCTAAGGGGATTGTATGTTACCTTGGTCGGCCCACTTGCGCTGACCCTCGCACGATCATGTGGCCGATTGCTTGGAGGGTGTCTGTGGCCGACCGAGTGCCACTCCAAGAGGATTGTATGTCACCTTGGTCAGCCCGCTTGTGCGAAACCTCGTAAGATCATGTGGCCGATCGGCTTAGAGGTTGTCCTTGGCCGATTGAGTGCCACTCCAAGGGGATTGTATGTCACCTTAGTCGGCCCACTTGTGCGGTCCCTCGCATGATCCCGTGGCCGATAGGCTTGGAGGCTGTCCTTGGCCTACCGAGTGCCACTCCAAGGGGATTTTATGTCACCTTGGTAGGCCCGTTTGCGCGGACCCTCGCACGATCATGTGGCCGATCGGCTTGGAGGCTGTCCTTGGCCGACCGAGTACCACTCCAAGGGGATTGTATGTCACCTTGGTCGGCCCGCTTGCGTGGACCTCGCACGATCATATGGCTGATCGGCTTGGAGGTTGTCCTTGGCCGACCGAGTGGTACTCCAAGGGGATTTGAATGCCAACTTGGTTGGCCTGCTTATGCGGACCCTCTCATGATCATGTGGCCAATCGGCTTGGAGGCTATCCTTGGCTGACCGAGTGCCATTCTAGGGGATTTGAATGTCACCTTGGTCGGCCCGCTTGTGCGGACCCTCGCATGATCATGTGGCCTATCGGCTTGGAAGGTGTCCGTGGCTGATCGAGTGCCACTCCAAGGGGATTGTATGTCACCTTGGTCGACCCGCTTGCGGACGCTCGCACAATTCCGTGGTCGATCGGCTTGGAGGGTGTCCGTGACCGACCGAGTGCCACTCCAAGGCAATTGTATGTCACCTTGGTCGGCCCGCTTGTACGAAACCTCGTACGATCACGTGGCCGATCGGCTTGGAAGCTGTCCTTGGCCGACCGAGTGCCCCTCCAGGGGCTGATCGAGTGCCACTAGGCGTGTAATAAATGTGCAACAAGTCGTATGGTAAGCTGTGCCACGCGTCGTGTAATAAATGTCTTGGGTTTTGTGTTCGACCTTTCGACTGGCCGAATGGGTGTATAAGGGCTTCAATTTTGTCACTTTTCCTCACTTTTTGCTTTCGAGAGAGGTTGTCGAATTTTTGGGGCGATTTATGGCGAACCTTGATTCCTATTTAGGCGATTCCCAGCGAGTAATTTACGGCAGTGTTCACGACGGAAATGCTATAAACACGGTATGGCCTTCTTCTTCCACCATTTTTTCGATTGAAATATGTGTTTTTGCATGAACTGTGGATGAACTTGATGTATGCTTTTAGTTAGATCTTTTATTTGTCTATAGTAGTAGTGTCAAGCATCTTTCCCTTCTTAGAATTTCTGTATTGTCTGTAGATGTCAAGTTGTCGAGGTGATTCAGAAGGATCTGAGGATCGGTCCTGTTATGCATTTGATGGTGAATCGGATGAGAGCTCGGCTAACTCCGATTCTCATTTAAATGCATCTAAATCGGCTTCTGGCTCCCCTCGGCCAAACCCTATGGTAGAGCTAGAGGTGGATCCAAACGCGGCTGGACCAATCCTTGAGGCTTCTCAAGGGCTGTCGGGCCAGGAATTAGAATTGCATTATCTTTCTAAAGCCTGCACATGTCTCACAAAATCATCACTTTCTACTATGGACGGCCTAATTTCTAACAAAAGACAAGTAAAGGGACTAAATATGGCATGAAATGCATGTAGGAAATATGACCTAACAAATACCCCCAAACCTAGCTTTCGCTAGTCCTCGAGCAAAACAAAGAATAAAAACATAAGCACAAACTAAAATAGTCAATCTAATTAAGGATAGAATATTTAAACCTCTAGGTTCTCCTAGTAGGACAAGTTTTGTCTCCTTTTACTTAACAACTAAAACACAAGCAAAATACTAAACAGAATACTTAACAAGTTAATACGGAACACATCAAATCAATCATATCATGCCAAACTAAAGATATGCCAATCTCAAGTAAGTACCATGTGTAAGTGTGAATGCCCTTGCTTCAAGATTTCAAGTTTAAAAACAACAAAGCTCAAATGCCTTAGAAATATTTCGCCTCGACTCTAAACTCACTAGGCATACATGATGAGTTTATGTCATGGAGTCAAATATAATCACATATGAAATAGCATGAAAGAAAGGCAATTTCTAAAAATAGATCCCATGAAGGAATTGAACTTTAAGAACGTAGAGACTTACCTTAACTCCAAGCAAGACTTCCCATAAGATCAGTTAGGTCTTCATTCAAGGGTTGTAATGGGGCCAGGCTCACGGGTTTAGAAGAAAGGGATTGGAATTCAAAAGGCTAGGCTTTGACAAAGCATGAAGTAGAATGATTTGGAACTTGATCTTCTTCTCGAACTTTTCCTTGGCACATGGCCAGACTTGGAATTTTGCTTTTACTGAATTCCTCAAGTTGAGGCATGATTTCCTTGAATAATGAGTTGTGACTTCTATTCTCATTGGCTCAATTGGGTTAGATCATTGTTTTCTGTTCTTTTTTCTTTTCACTCCTTTTATTTTTTTCTTTTGTTTCAAATATTTTTTTTTCTCAAACTAAGCCAAGATCATGCAATGGTTTACATTGTGTTTGCTGTCCAAGTTGGGACGTTTTGTCACTTGGGATGTCTAAGACATTCCCCTGATATCAACTTCACATTTGGGCCTTGATGAGCTCCACAGCTTGTTTCTGATTTTTTGTTTTTTTTTTTTCACACCTCGAGCTCCACAGCATGTCATGAACTTCATTTTGCGTGGCCTTGTCAAAACCTAAGCTATAGGGAATGGCCAAGATTGAGGGCTTCCTATCTAGGGCTCAGTTTCGATGTGGGGGATCAAAGAAAGGGTTAGAAGTTTGGCTTCAAAGTGGGTTATGGGAGCATTCAAAAGGGACATATATGGCTTTTAGAGGCTCACACATGCATAGCCTATTTCACTTCTTATGGTACATCCAACTGAGAATCAAGAGCCTCTACATAAGATGTTAGTTCTTTAAAATTCAATACAAAGTGAGAATAATGAGATCAATCAATATAGAAAGAATTTATTAGTGTTTAAGAGTAGGACAAAGTAAATCTCTCAAAAAGAAAAGGCATTAGGATCAAAATCTCACATGGGGTAATCTCCACTAATATTCTTTAGCTCAATTTCTTGAAGTTAGGCATTAAGTGTAAAGATAAGGCACAAACATAAGCATGGCATGACTCTAGTAAGACACTAATGATTAATTCACAATGTAGCTTATTAACAAGGAAAGTACTAAACCTCCTAGCCGTGTAACCCCAAACGTAAATGCTGCAAAATTTTCATCCAGTCCCCCAAACCTAAACTGAACATTGTCCTCAATGTTAACAAGTTAAAACACTAAGATCAAAATAAATAAAGATAGAAAAGAGGCATGCAAAATAGAAAACCTAAAAAAATGCCTAGGTTGTCTCCTAGGAGCGCTGGATTTAACGTCTAGGCAAGACGTGCCTTGCAAGTCGAGCAAGGGGAGGCACGGCCAAGTCTACTTCTTGAAAGCTGGCTCTGGAAAGGCTTCTAAGTATGGTTTGAGGCAATGGCCATTGGCCGTCAATTCGAAACCCTTCCTATCTGACTTGTTTTCCACGACACCATGAGGTAGGACCTTGAGGACAGTGTAGGGTCCTGACCATCTTGATCGTAACTTGCGTGGGAAGAACTTGAGACATGAATTGAACAAGAGGACTTTCTATCCTACATCAAAGGACTTGCGGACCAGGTGGTTATCATGTTAAACCTTGGACTTTTCTTTGTAGATTCTTGGGCTTTCATAATCTTCATTCCTTAGCTCCTCAAGCTCTTGCAATTGAAGCTTCCTATGGTGTCCTTCCTCATCCATGTCCATGTTAACATTTTTGATTGCCCAAAAGACCTTGTGTTCTAACTCCACAGGCAAATGGCAGCCTTTGCCAAAAACAAGCCGAAAAGGTGACATGCCAATTGGTGTCTTGTATGATGTCCTATATGCCCAATGGGCATCATTGAACATGTTGGACCAATCCTTCCTTGATGGTCCCACTGTCTTCTCAAGGATGGCCTGACTTCTCTAATGGAGATCTCAGCTTGTCCACTAGTTTGGGGATCATATGGAGTTGAGATCCCATGGGTGACTCTATTTTTCCTTATGAGGGCCTCAAAGGTCCTATTGTAGAAGTGTGAGCCACCATCACTAATGATGGCCCATGGTGTTCCAAATCGTGACAAGATATGGGATTGGATGAAACTACACACTACTTTAGAATCATTAGTCTTGGTTGGAATTTCTTCCACCCATTTAGAAACATAATCTACAACAAATAGAGTGTAAAGAAAACCAAAGGTGTTAGGGTAGGGTCCCATGAAATCAATGCCCCAAACATCAAAGATTTCTACAACTAGAATGGGGTTTAGGGGCATTTGATCTCTAGGGCCATTATTACTTTGTCTTTGGCACTTGTCACAAGTGAGGACGTGCTCATGAGCATCCTTGAAGATGATGGGCCAATAGAAACCACATTGGAGTACCTTAAGAGCTGTCTTTGGTCCTCCACATGCCTGGTTGTGGCAAAAGTCCAAGATGGACTTGACTTTGTTTTCAGGGAAGCACCTCCATATGAGCTGGTCAGGGTTGTGCTTCCATAGATAGGGCTCATTCCAGATGTAGTATTTGGCTTGCTTGACAAGCTTGTCCCTTTGAAACCTAGACAGATGAGAAGGGATTAGTTTAGCAAGATAATTGATAATGTTAGCATACCAGGGGTCAAAGGCCTTGAGATGGAAGAGTTGCTCATCAGGGAAGCTATCTTGGAGAGGTAGTTGGTCCACTTCCTCATTGGACCCGTGGATGAGTCTTCTCAAGTGGTCAGCTACCACATTCTCACTTCCTTTCTTTTCCTTGATCACAAGGTCAAACTCTTGAAGCAATAGCATCCATCTGATGACCCTTGGCTTGGTATCCTTCTTGTTAAGAAAATACTTAAGAGCTGCATGGTCAGTACAAATGATAACCTTTGTTTGAAGAAAATATAACCTAAACTTCTCTAAAGCAAATATAACAGTGTTGGTAAAAATAAAGCACAAGATTATGAACTCTATCTTTATCAGTTAAAACCTTGCAAGTGTTCAAGTCAACTAAGACAGTATAGCAGAAAGCAAGGATCGATCCCACAAGGACTATTCAAGTTTAAACTTAATTAACTCAGCTAAGACTCAACAAACGATAAAAGAAATCAATAAATGACTAACCCAAGACTCACACTAATTAGATATGTGAAGACACCTAAAAGATGGGGTGGGGGTTAGATGCTTTTGGATTGGAAATAAAAGATGAGTAATGTAAATACAAAACAATTGAAACAGAAGTAAAGATGATTGAATTGATGGATTAACTAGATTGAATTGATGGATTAACTAAGTCGAATTAAGGCCAACCATCCACCCTAACCAATTAAGTCATTAACATGATTTCCAAGGTTCCATTATTCTGAATTAACTGAATCTGATGCCCATGCATGGGTCCGAGCTGGGGCTCAACTCACAGAAATTACTCACTACAACAACTATCCAAGAGGACGCATTAAGCAAGAAAGGGAGTATAAGGACATCACACTACCCCTAGAAAATGTTGAGTAATCTACATTGTCATAAATTGGATTACAAGTAAGATGTAAGGCCACTACCGTTGATGCTATTAACCACAGGAAGATGATCAGTCAAACAAACAATTATTCATCGATAGTTCATGCATAAAAGGTGACATCACACTCGTCAACACAAACTAAGATCATTGCGCACAGTAATCACAATTATATCCAGTATTCAAAACATGTAAACCTAGTGCCAAAATCACATTAATAAACTACAAGGCTAGGGCTTCAAGAAGCCCTAATTCTATGAAGAACTACTCGCACATTGTATTAATGAAAGCAATAAAATAAGTCATGAGTACAAAATAAAAGTTAAGGGAAGAGAATGAAACACCGAGACAATGGCTAGCCAAGAACACGTCCTAGCCTCTCCACAACTCTTTGCTTTAAGCTCTCCTCCCAAAAGAACATACTAAAGAAAAAAATAAAAGCTAAAAAAAAAACTATGTGGTAAAGAAGGTTGGAACCCTAAACCTATGTTAAAGGCCAGCTTAAATAGTCCCTAGGGCTTCCCCTAAAAAATAGGACTGAAAACCCAATTACGAAGATTAAAAGACCCTCAATGAAATGCTAAAACAGGCTTCTTATGCGGCAAGGCTGATTCTGGAAGGTTCTGTGACGTTCTTGGACAGCAAAGCACAGTTGGCACCTTTCTTAGCTCTTCTTGACACAGTTGGCCTAATCTCAGCTCTGAGGACCTCATTACTGGACCTGCTAAGGACTCAGCAGGACATTGAATAATGATGCTAGGACAAACCACGCGCTTCACTTCCATATGATGTTTCTAGTACAGTTCAGGCCTTTGTCCTTTTCAAAAGCACGAAGAACGCTCGGGCGCACCATGTCATTGGCAGTTCTGGATGAGACACTTGATTGGGTTGGCTTATATATGTGTTTAGAAGTGTACTTTTGGGTGGTATCTCACTTGGTTCCATCGAGTCCAAGTTATGTCCTATTTTGGCCTAAATCGGCATGTACCGGGACATGTCACGGACCTGTCTTCTCAAGGGATTGGAGCACCGCTGGTCTTGGTCTTTGGCACTTCTGAGGAACACGCCAGAAATCCTGGAACTTGAGGCGTGTTAGGGGACACAAGTGGGACTTGGCTAAGAGCTCTGAAGACGCGCCATGGCTTGTTAGGGCTAGTCTTGGATTTGGCGCAGATGGAGTGTCCTTGAGACATGTCAGGGACAAGTCTTGGCATGCACCTTGGCTCATCAAGGGCTTGATCTGCTAGGCTACAAACATGGTTTCAGGACCCGCATGGCCTGATTCGAGTAACTTGACCTGCGCCCTCAATAAGGCGCAAGGATGCGCCACGCTCTTCTTAGTACCCGTTATTGAATTAAGCACATCTCCTTCATTTGAACTCCACTTTGAGCCTTTTTTTTTTCTTGTATTCTCAGAATTAGGTTATCTTTCCAAATCCTGCACATGTCTCACAAGAAGCATCACTTTCTACTATGGTTGGCAAAAAATTAAGCAAAAGTCATGAAAAAGGGCACTAAATGACATCTAAAAGATGTTTAAATAATGACTTAACAAATTCCCCCAAACCAATCTTTTGCTTGTCCTTGAGCAAAACAATAAAGGATTTGACTAAACAAAATGAAAAGACTCGATCTTAATTATGGATCGATCATTTGAACCCCTAGGTGTCCCTAGTAGGAGGAGTTTTGTCTCCTGAGGGTTTACCAGTTATTCTACCCACAAACACTTTACTTAGATGACCTAGTTCCTAGAAACAGTGCTTTAACAAGTTAATAAGAATAAAAGTAAATGAACACACCTTGCAAAACTAAAAGACCATGCCACCACAAGAGTGAATTGTAAGATGGAAATGCCAAAATCATAAACAATCATGCCCAATGACAACTTCATTAAAGTGCTCCAGAAAGATTTCGCCTCGACTCTAATCCTCACTAGATATCTCTCAATTCACTCTAGAATCCTAGGCTTACACTCATATCAAGCACAAGTGATGAAGTTATGTAATGGGAATCAAGATATAATCATATATGAATATTCAATGAACAACAGTACTTTCTGGAATTAAGATCTCATGAATGGAATTGAATCTTAAGAACATAGACACTTACCTCAGTCCTTAGCATGGCTGGCCATAAGATCAGTTAGGTCTTCACATCAGGTTGCAGTGTGGCTAGGATGATTGGGTTTAAGAAAAAAAGGTTTGGAATTCAAGGAACTCAGATGGAGACAAGGCATGGAATAGCATGACCTGGCTTGTGACCTTCTTCTTGATCTTTCATACCCCCAAGGCGTTCTTGGCACACAAGGGCTCACGGTGACTTGACTTCTTGAATTGATGCTAATCTTTGAATTTTTTGGATCCCATTGGCTCTCTTGGGTTAGTTCTTCACTTTTCTTTCAACTTTCTTTCTTTATATTTTCTTTTCTATTATTTTGTTCATTTTTTTTCTTCCTTGAGCTAATCCAAGATCATGAAATGATGTGATCTGTTGGCATCCCTGGTCTTGGTGCATCTTGGCGCGGTGTGGAACTCTATGGCATAGTTTGGCTCGATTTGGGGGAATGAGGGATCCGACATGTTATTCAGCGACAATTGACTTGGTTCACCAGCAATGTAGGTCCTTTTCCCATTTCATCATGAACTCCATTTGGTATTGCCATGTCACCACCTAAGCTATAAGGTAAATTGACTGGGAACATTTTGGGTAGATGATGCTTAAGGTGATAAAAGAAAGGCTAGTGTTTGGCTTCAAAATGGCTTAGGGAGCACACAATAGGGTAGGATTGGGCCTTAGAGGTTGAGCACACATAGCCTACATCACTTGTTATGGCAAACCAAACTTCAAACCAAGAGCATCTATATAATGTTAGTTCTTTAAAATTCGAAGCAAATACGATGTAATGAGATCAACATTTATGAACAAAAGTGAAAAGTGTTTAAAGAGTAGAAATATTGTGAATCACTTAGAAAGAATGGCATTATGGCTCAAGTTCTCACAAGGTAGTCTCCACTAATTTTCTGAAGTTCACTCAAATTCAGTCATTTTGTTCACTTGATTACTTAAGACATGGCATGTTAAGTGTATGGCAAGCTACAAACTACATATGGCATGACTCTTAGCAAAAAAAGGATATTAACTTGACATGTACACTCTTATTAACACATTAAAGCACTAGTTACTAACAACAACATAAACTGACAACTTAAACTTACTAAACAATGTAAAAACAGAAGCTAAAACTAAGCAAAATCTGGTCGTGTCCACCCCCAAACCTATTGGTTTCTATATGCAAAATTTTCAATTCCACACCCCTAAACCTAAACAAAACATTGTCCTCAATGTTTGAAGATTAAGCAAAACAAGACAAAATGTAAGTTTAGTGAGGTGATATGCGCATAAACAAATGAATGAGAGAGGGGTACAAACCAGGGCTAGGCTGCCTCCTAAGAGCGCTTTATTTAACGTTTGGGCAAGATGAGGTTGGTGGTTATGCACTTGGCGGTGAGCCAAGGTCCTGGGAGGTCACAGTTGGCTCAATGAATGCCTCAAATTAGGGCTTAAGGCAGTGACCATTCACTTCGAAGGTGTTCATCCCGACTAAGTGCTTGATTTGGACTGCACCATGAGGAAAAACCTGGGTTACAAAATAAGGGCCAGTCCATCGAGATTGAAGCTTACCTGGAAATAGTTTTAGCCTTGAATTGAACAGGAGAATTTTTGGCCAATCTGGAAGGTCTTCCTCAAGATGTGCCTATCATGAAATGCCTTTGCCTTTTCCTTGTAGATATTGGAACTCTCATATGATTCATTTCGAAGCTCGTCTAATTCGTTGAGTTGGAGCTTCCTATGAGTGCCAACAGCCTCTGAATCCATATGCACCCATTTGATGGCCCAGGAGGCCTTATGTTCCAGCTCCACAGGTAGGTGACACCCCTTCCCAAAGACAAGTCGAAAAGGAGACATGCCAATGGGAGTTTTGTAGGCTGTCCTATAGGCCCACAAAGCATCATTGAGTCGCTAGGGACCAGTCCTTCCGTGTGGGGCTCACGGTCTTCTCTAAGATGGCCTTAACTTCTTGATTTGAGATTTCAGCCTGTCCACTTGTTAGAGGATGGTATGGTGTAGAGATTCTATGAGTGACACCGTACTTCCTCATGAGTGCTTCGAAAGAACGATTGCATAAATGTGTTCTCCAATCACTAATGATTGCCCTAGGCGCTCCAAACTTGGCTAGGATGTGACTCTGTAGAAAGCTGACAACAACTCTTGAATCATTAGTTTTAGTGGAGACAGCTTCCACCCACTTCGACACATAGTCCACAGCAAGCAAAATATACAAATTACCATAAGAGTTTGGAAAAGGGCCCATGAAGTCAATGCTCCACATGTCAAATATTTCCACAATATGTATAAGCTTCAGTGGTATTTGATTCCTAGGCCCTATGTTACCTTGCCTCTAGCATTTGTCACAGGTCATGACAAACTCATGAGCATCTTTGAACAATGTAGGCCAGTAGAATCCACTTTGTAAGACTTTAAGGGCAGTCTTCTTTGCCCCAAAGTGCCCTCCACATGCCAAGCCGTGGCAGAAGTTCAGCACCGATTCTATTTCAGCTTCTAGAATGTAGCGTCTTATGATTTGATATGGGCAGTGTTTCCAGAGATAAGGTTCATCCCAACCATAGTACCTAGATTGCTTCACAAGCTTGTCCTTCTGAAATCTGCTCAAGGAGGAAGGAAAGCGTTTAGTGACCAAATAATTAATCAAATCTGCAAACTAGGGGTCAAAAGCATGTAAGGTGAAGAGTTGTTCATCCGAAAATGTCTCAGAGAGTGGTAGATGATCAACTTCTTAAGTGGACCCATGAATGAGCCTGTTCAAGTGGTGTGCCACCACGTTTTCACTTCCCTTCTTGTCTCATATTTCAATGTAGAATTCTTGTAGAAGGAGCATCCAACGTAACAGTCTGGGCTTAGCATCCTTTTTGGACAGGAGATACTTCAAAGCTGCATGATCTGTATACACAATCACTTTAGTCTGAATTAGATATGATCTAAATTTTTCTAAAGCAAAAATAACAGCTAAGAGCTCCTTCACTGTTGTGGAATAGTTCAATTTTGCATCATTAAGTGTCCTGCTGGCATAATAGATGACACAAGGCATCTTATTAACTCTTTGTACTAGGACAGCACGACTGCATAATGGGAAGCATCACACATCAGCTCAAAGGGCAAGTTCCAATCCGGAGGCATGATGATGGGTGATGCAGTGAGCATGGCCTTGATTGTGTTGAAAGCCTCACGACATTCCTTGGTGAAATTATACACGACATCCTTGGGCAAGAGGTTGCATAATGGCCTAGTGGTTTTGGAGAAGTCCTTGATGAATCTCATGTAGAAGCTTGCATACCCCAAGAAAGATCTGACTTCTTTAACCGTCGTGGGGTATAGCAGCCTCTCTACGTTGTCAAGCTTGGCCCTGTCCACTTCAATGCCACGTGAGGAAATGACATGTCCTAGAACAATCCCTTATTGTACCATTAAATGGCACTCCTCACAATTCATGACCAGATTCCTTTCCCTGCATCTTTCCAAGACTCGTTGAAGATTAGATAAACATAACTCAAAAGAATGACCAAATACAGAGAAATCATCCTTGAAAACCTCGATAATGTCCTCCACCATGCTTGAGAAGATACTCATCACACAATGTTGGAAGCTGGCAGGGGCGTTATACAGACCAAATGGCATTCTCCTATAGGCAAAGGTGCCATAGGGGATGTAAAGGTGATTTTCTCCTGGTCTTCTGGTGCTATTGCGATCTGATTGTAACCTGAGTAACCATCTAGAAAACAATAGTGAGAATGTCCTGCAAGTCTCTCTAACATTTGATCAATAAATGGTAAGGGAAAGTGGTGTTTTCTAGTAGTAGAGTTCAACTTCCTATAGTCTATACAGACTCTCCATCCAGTTTGAACTTGTTGGGGCACTAGCTCATTCTTTTCATTCCTCACCACCGTGATCCTACTCTTCTTTGGGATCTTCCTCCAACAAGATCCTGTGCATGCATTTTGTAGGGCTGATGCCCTGAATGTCTGCTATGGTCCATCCAGTAGCTGTTTGGTTGGCCTTTAAAACCTGCACCAATGCATTCTCTTCCACAACACCTAAGTTAGAAGTAATGATAACTGGAATCCAGTGTCAAAGAAAAATAAACTTAAGAGTGAGATCATGGACCCACACCAGGCTGAAGATGAGTGCTTTTATGAGTTTTGAGAGCATTTTAACCAACTCATCCAGGCATGCCCCCACCGCAACATCGATGATTGTCACCTTATGTTATATTTCTATGGGGGATTGAAACCAACTCTTCTGGTGCTATTGCGATCTGATTGTAACCTGAGTAACCATCTAGAAAACAATAGTGAGAATGTCCTGCAAGTCTCTCTAACATTTGATCAATAAATGGTAAGGGAAAGTGGTGTTTTCTAGTAGTAGAGTTCAACTTCCTATAGTCTATACAGACTCTCCATCCAGTTTGAACTTGTTGGGGCACTAGCTCATTCTTTTCATTCCTCACCACCGTGATCCTACTCTTCTTTGGGATCTTCCTCCAACAAGATCCTGTGCATGCATTTTGTAGGGCTGATGCCCTGAATGTCTGCTATGGTCCATCCAGTAGCTGTTTGGTTGGCCTTTAAAACCTGCACCAATGCATTCTCTTCCACAACACCTAAGTTAGAAGTAATGATAACTGGAATCCAGTGTCAAAGAAAAATAAACTTAAGAGTGAGATCATGGACCCACACCAGGCTGAAGATGAGTGCTTTTATGAGTTATGAGAGCATTTTAACCAACTCATCCAGGCATGCCCCCACCGCAACATCGATGATTGTCACCTTATGTTATATTTCTATGGGGGATTGAAAAACAGTGACCGTGTAATGGTGAACTCCCAATCAAAAGGAGTTCCAGAAAGCACAACCAATGAGGCTAGGGAGGCTTTTGAGGGTATTGCACCACCGAAGAAGCAGTTCGGCTATCAAGGTCATCCACCTAGAACTCTAGGAAGAGTGTCCAAGGATAAGGACAAGGAAGACACCATTTCCCAAGTCATTGCAATGGTGAAGAAATTACGCAACAAGAAGGCTAAGGACGTGCATCTATGGTATCTCTGCTCGATTCAGGGACATGAGTCCCAAGAGTGCCTAATGGTGGAAGACGCGAACATCGTTGGCAGGTTCAATGAAGGATCAAGGCCCCCGAATGATCCATACTCCAACACCTACAACCCTGGGTGGAGGAATCACCCCAACTTCAGGTAGAGTAATACTCAGAATACTCATAATCCCATGCCACCACTAGGGTTTCATCATCAACCCATGGCCCCTCAAGTGCCCCAGCAAGGTACTTCATCGAATTTGAATACTGGACCCCAGCCTTTAGAAGACCTAGTTGCTACCTTGGCCCAGAGCATTGCTAACCTCAATCAAAGCCACCAGTCCTTCATGCATGACACCAACAGCCGCTTAGCTAGGATGGAAACACACCTGGGCCAGATTGCAAGTCAGTTGACCCAAAGAGAGCCTAGCAATTTACCTAGCCATGTTATGCTTAACCTTAGGGGCCTCAACATTCCACTACCAATGCCATTACTTTGAGAAGTGGGACAAGACTGCCAGACCCTCAGTACCATGCCTATGCTGACATGAATGATCTAGCTGAAGTGCAAGAAAAAGCACTGGCTGAGCCCCTGCCTAAAACTGGCACCAGGCCAGTTTTTGAGTCACCACCGCAAAATAGGGCGCAAATTAGGTCACAGGGCCTACCCAGACCTACACTGCAGCACCTCCCAGCCTATGTGCTTCAACCGAGTAAATTCCAATCCCAGTTGAGGCCTGTGTCATGTCCTAGCACCTCACCGCAGTACTGTCTGCCCAATTCAGGGCGATTCTCTGAGCCCCTGGACTTGTCGCAGGACTTGCCATAGACACAGAATAAGGTGCATATTAAGGGGCAAGATCTGTCGCAAAACCTGCCGAGAGCGAGCAATCAAGTCTAGGGCCTGCCACATAACTCGATTCCTCAACAGACCCTCAGACAAGTTCTAGGTCATGCCCAAGACTTGTCTCAGTAGCACAGGGCACAAGATTCAGCCCTGGACCCAGCAGGACCTCAAGTGCCTCATAATGCGCCCAAATTTGGGCCCGAGGACCAAACGCTAGTTTTGGACGAGAATCAACATTCCCAGCAACTCTCTAGTTCTTTAACTCATAATTCAACAAAAAGAGTTCATTTTGACTTAACTGACGATGTGATTTTCCCTTTTCCTCGCAGATTCCAAAATAAGAAGAAAGAGGAGTTTGAGGATGAGATCATCACCATATTTCAAAAGCTCCAGATCACTCTTTCCATCCATAATTGGTTAAGCACATGTCAATTTCTGCCAAGCTCATTATGGACATAGTAGCAAGCAAGAGAGGCTTCAATCCAAGGGACATTATCACCTTGCCTAAGGCCTGCTCTGCCGCACCACTAAGGCCCCCAATGGCTGGTGATCATGCAGGAACATCGAGTGGAACTAAGCCCACGCCGCTTGGCGTGGTAATAATCGAAGGCAACCCTCAACCGACATGGCTGGCCATTTAGGAAGGTGTCCCGAAGACATCTATCACCCAACCTAGCATGAGAAGGGACTGGAAAGAACACCGAAGGGACTCCGATGGGCTCAAAGGGACACCGAGGGACTCGAAGGGACACAGGGGGTGGGCAGCCCAAGCCCGTGGGACATCGCCTTCGTTTCGAGAGGACCACTACCCCCCTATATAGGATTATTTTCATTTTCAGCTTTAGCAGCAGCAAACATCACCTATGTACGAGGGGAGTAATAAACATTTAAGAAAAAGGGAGGAGAGGACCACTACCCCCCTATATAGAATTATTTTAATTTTAGCATTAGCAGCAGCAAACATCACCTATGTGCGAGGGGAGTAATGCACATTTAGGGCGTAGGGACTCCAAGGTACCTGTCAAGGAACTAAAAGTTAAACCGAGGGACGCCAAAGGGACCACGGAGGGGTTCCAAGGGACAATGAATGGCACCATTCCATTACGACAGGTAGCTAAAACAGAAACCCACTTTGCCCAAAATCCAATCTTGATTCATCACTGAGGAAGGAGAGAGCCAGCAGTTTGTTGCCCAAGCAAGGAGCCTACCGACGCATCACCCTATTCACCACTCACACTCCATGATGTTAGCTAAAGCCCAGAACCACCAAACAAAACGCAGGGGTCGGCCGGCTAAATGACTAGATGACAATGCGGGAACATCGAGTGGAACAAAGCCCGCGCCGTTGGGCATGGTAATAACCGAAAGCAACCCTCAACCGACATAGAAGGCCATTTGGGAAGGTGTCCCGAAGACATCTATGACCCAACCTGGCATGAGAAGGGAATAGAAGGAACACCGAAGGGCTCAAAGGGACACAGAGGGACTCGAAGGGACACGGGGGGTGCGCTGCCCAAGCCCGCGGGACATCGCCTTCCTGTTGAGAGGACTACTACCCCCCTATATAGGATTATTTTCATTTTCAGCATTAGCAACAGCAAACATCACCTATGTACGAGAGGAGTATTGCACATTTAAGAAGAAAGGAGGAGATGAACACTACCCCCCTATATAGGATTATTTTCATTTTCAGCATTAGCAGCAGCAAACATCACCTATGTGCGAGGGGAGTAATGCATATTTAAGAAAAAGGGAGGAGAGGACCACTACCCCCCTATATAGGATTATTTTCATTTTCAGCATTAGCAGCAGCAAACATCACCTATGTGAGAGGGGATTAATGCACATTCAGGGCACATGGACTCTAAGGGACCTGTCAAGGAACTAAAAGGTAAACCGAGGGATGCCAAAAGGACCACGGAGGGGCTCCAAGGGACAACGAATGGCACCATTCCATTACGACAGGCAGCTAAAACAAAAACCCGCTTTCCCCAAAATCCAATCTTGATTCATCATTGAGGATGGAGAGAGCCAGCAGTTCCTTGCCTAAGCAAGGAGCCTACCGACGCTTCACCCTATTCTCCACTCACACGCCATTACGTTAGCTAAAGCCTAGAACCACCAAACGAAACCCAAGGGTCGGCCAGCGAAATGACTAGACGATAATGTGGGAACGTCGAAGATATCTATGACCCAACCAGGCATAAGAAGGGACAGGAAGGAACACTGAAGGGACACCGATGGGCTCAAAGGTACACCGAGGGACTCGAAGGGACGCAGGGGGGGTGGGCTACACAAGCACTGGGACATCGCCTTCCTATAGAGAGGACCACTACCCCCTATATAGGATTATTTTCATTTTCAGCATTTGCAGCAGCAAACATCACCTATGTGTGAGGGGAGTAATAGACATTTAGGAAGCAAGGACTCCAAGGGACTCGAAGATATCGACATGGAGAGAGAGTTTGCAAGATGCCTCGTAGCCATACATGACAAAACATATCTCAGCTTGGTCGAAGGGGCTGAGAGGGACTCGAATGGCCGCTGAGAAGCTCCAACTTTCTGACGGGAGGACCACTACCACCCTATATAGGATTATTTTCATTTTTAGCATTTACAGCAGCAAACATCACGTATGTGCGTGGGGAGTAATGGACATTTAGGAAGCAGGGAGGAGACGAACACTATCCTCTATATAGGATTATTTTGATTTTCAACATTAGCAGCAGCAAACATCACCTATGTGCGAGGGGAGTAATGCATATTTAAGAAGAAGGGAGGAGAGGACCACTACCCCCCTATATAGGATTTTTTTCATTTTCAGCATTTGCAGCCGCAAACATCACCTATGTACGGGGGGAGTAATGGAAGTTTAGGAAGCAGGGAGGAGAGGAAAACTACCCCCCTATGTAGGGTTATTTTCATTTTCAGCATTAGCAGCAGCAAACATCACCTATGTGAGAGGGCAGTAATGTACATTTAGGGCGCAGGGACTCCAAGAGACCAGTGAAGGAACTAAAAGGTACGCCGAGGGACGCCAAAGGGACCCCCTAGGGCTCCAAGGGACAATGAGAGGCAGCATTATGTTACAACAGGAAGGAAACATAGGAACCGCTTTGGGCGCAATCCTATCTCTATTCATCACTGAGGAAGGGACGGGACAACAGTTCGTTGCCCAAGCAAGGAGCCTGCCGACGCATCACCCCTTTCACCATTCACACGCCATGACGTTAGCTAAATCCCAGAACCCCCAAACGTAACGCAATAGTCGTCCATCAAAATTACTAGACGACAATGTGGGAACATCAAGTGGAACCAAGCCCGCGCCGTTGGGCGTGGTAATAACCGGAGGCAACTCTCAACCAACATGGCTGGCCATTTGGGAAGGTGTCCCGAAGACATCTATTACCCAACCGGGCATGAGAAGGGACTGGAAGGAACACCGAAGGGACACCGAAGGGACATCGAAGGGACACCGAAAGGGACACCGATGGGACCCGAAGGGACACCGAGGGACTCGAAGGGACACGAAGGGTGGGCTGCCCAAGCCCGCGGGACATCGTCTTCCTGTCGAGAGGACCACTACCCCCTATACAGGATTATTTTCATTTTCAGCATTAGCAGCAGCAACCATCACCTATGTGCGAGGGGAGTATTGCACATTTTGGGCGCAGGGACTCCAAGGGACCTGTCAAGGAGCTAAAAGGTACGCCAAAGAGACCCCCTAGGGTCTCCAAGGGACAATGAGAGGCAGCTAAAACAACAACCCGCTTTGGGCTTAATCCAGTCTTTATTCATCACTGAGGAAGGGACGAGACAGTAGTTCGTTGCCCAAGTAAGGTGCCTGCCGACGGATCACCCCTTTCACCACTCACACGCCATGATGTTATCTAAAGCCCAGAGCTGCTAAACGTAATGCAATAGTCGGCCAGTAAAATTACTAGACGAAAATTAGGGAACATCGAGGGGAACCATGCCCGTGCCGCTGGGCGTGGTAATAACCGAAGGAAACACTCAACTGACATGGCTGGCCATTTGGGAAGGTGTTCCGAAGACATCTATGAACCAACTTGGCTTGAGAAGGGAATGGAAGGGACACCGAAGGGACATCGAAAGGACACCGATAGGATCAAATGGACACCGAGGGACTCGAAAGGACTCGGGGGGTGGGCTGCCCTAGCCCGCAGGACATCCCCTTCCTGTCCAGAAGACCACTACCCCCCTATTATTTTCATTTTCAGCATTAGCAGCAGCAAACATCACCTATGTTCGAGGGGAGTAATGCACATTTTGGGCGCAGGGACTCCAAGGGACCTATACATTGACGGGATTTTTTGCAAGGAGGCTAAGAACAAAACAATCTACGTTAGGAAGTAAACCAAGACGTCCAAATTTTCTTTTTCTGAAAATTTCTTTAAGAGAGAAAAAGAAATTCATCGATACGGATGACCTGATCGAAATGCGGAGACGGTTCGAAAGATGTCTCGAAGATATCTATGGCCAAACAGTAGGTGGGCTTGGAAGCAGCCATCCTTTGAAGAATGCGTAATAGCTCACTGGTCTAGTTCCATGGCACCGAAAATGTATTAGGGCTCAAGTGATTCACCAAAGTGACGAGACCTTGAAAAAGAAGTACGTAATAGCTAACCGGTTTAGCTCCATGGCATCGAAAATGTGACAGGGCTGAAGTGATTCACCATAGCGACAACGCCTTGAAAGCTTTTTTTTAAGTGTCAATAGCGCGAAGTTTTCATTCATCTTAATATAATTTTTTTTTTTGTAAAATGCTTCTTTAATTTCTGCAAGTGTCAGTTGTAAAATGCTTCTTTAATTTCTGCCACTGTCAGTAGCGCTAAGTTTTCTTTCATTGTGTTAAAGCAAAGTTGTTGCTGTTTGTAAAAGGCTACTTTAGTTTCTGCAAGTGTCAGTAGCGCGAAGTTTTCTTTCATCGTAATAAATCAAAGCTGTTTGTAAAATGCTACTTTAATTTCTGCAACAAGTAATGACGATATCGAGATGCCGAGACCGGTTCAGAAGAAGTCCCGTAGACATCTGTGACCAAACATGGGTCCCGTAGCCAAGGCATCTTCCTGCTAGAACAATCAAGCAATACAACTTAGTTTGTTTTACTCAAACGTTTTTGAAGCCAAACCACATATTCATAACCACAGACACAATTAGGGGGAGAAATGAAAAGGGCGGACAAAAGGGGGAGGGACGAATCGAAGCAACGCAGGATTCTATCCGCTGCTTGGTAGAAATTGTAATTCAAGGCTGCCCTCACAGCACTTCTGTCGTGAGGGCTTGACCAACGATGGTCAAAACCCAAGTCACGTTCCCTATTGGTGGGTGAACAATCCAACACTTGGTGAATTATGCTTCATAATGATAAGAAGAGCCGACATCAAAGGATCACAAAGCATCGTCGCTATGAACACTTAGCTGCTTCAAGCTAGTTATCCCTGTGGTAACTTTTCTGATACCTCTAGCTTTAAATTCCGAAGGTCTAAAGGATTGATAGGCCACGGTTTCACGGTTCGTATTCGTACTGGAAATCAAAATCAAATGAGCTTTTACCATTTTGTCCCCCCCCCCACTGATTCACAGAATAAGTAAAATTACATTAAAAGTAGTGGTATTTCACTTTCACCCGAAGGCTCCCACTTATACTACACCTCTCAAGTCATTTCACAAAGTCGGACTAGAGTCAAGCTCAACAGGGTCTTTTTTCCCTGCTGATTCTGCCAAGACCGTTACCTTGGTTGTGGTTTCGCTGGATAGTAATTAAACAGTCTGATTTCGTTTGTCCGTACCAGTTTTGAGCTAGCTGTTCGACGCCGGGGGAAAGCCTATGAAAGGACAATTCCTAGTCTGTCCCCAGGCCAGCACGCGGTGACCCGCTCTCTCTACAGGAGCAGCTCGAGCAGTCCGTCGACAGTCGACGGGTTCGAAACTGGGACCCCCGAGCCCAGCCCTCAGAGCCAATCTTTTTCCTGAGGTTACAGATCCATTTTGCTGACTTCCCATGCCTACATTGTTCCATTGACCAGAGGATGTTCACCTTGGAGACTTGATGCGGTTATGAGTACGACCGGGCGTGAATGGCAGTCGGTCCTTTGGATATTTAAGGGCCACCGGGGGCGCACCGAACACCCCGCGACGTGCGGTGCTCTTCCAGCCGCTGGACCCTATCTTACACTGAGCCATTTCTAGGGTAGGCAGGCTGTTGAACAGAAAAGATAACTCTTCCCGAGGACCCCACCGACGTCTCTAGACTGCCTAACATTTCCGACAACCAGCACATCCCGATTCAGGAATTTTAACCCGATTCCCTTTCAAAGCTCACGCGAGACGCGCTATCAAATGGGCTTCCCCCGTCTCTTAGGATCAACTAACCCATGTGCAAGTGCCGTTCACATGGAAACTTTCCCCTCTTCTGCCTTCAAAGTTCTCATTTGAATATTTGCTACTACCACCAAGATCTACACCAAAAGCCGCTCCGCCACGGCTCGCACCCCAAGTTTTGCAGCGACCGCTGCGCTCTCCTACTCATCGGGGCCTAGCACTTACCTCGACGATCGGGTATGGTTCGTCCGCTTCCGCGCCATCCATTTTCGGGGCTAGTTGATTCGGCAGGTGAGTTGTTACACACTACTTAGCGGATTTTGACTTCCATGACCACTGTCCTGCTGTCTTAATTGACTAACACCCTTTGTAGGTTCTAGTTTAGCGTGCAGTTGGGTACCGTAACCCAGCTTCCAGTTCATCCCGCATCGCCAGTTCCCCTTACCAAAAATGGCCCACTTAGAGCTCTCGATTCTGGGGAGCGGCTCAACGAAGCAGCTGCGGCGTCCTACCTATTTAAAGTTTGAGAATAGGTCGAGGGCGTTGTGGCCCCGAGGCCTCTAATCATTGGCTTTACCTGATAGAACTCATACACGGGCTCTAACTATCCTGAGGTAAACTTAGGAGGGAACTAGCTAGTAGACGGTTCGATTAGTCTTTCGCCCAAATACCCAAGGTAAATGAACGATTCACACGTCAGTATCGCTGCGGGCCTCCACCAGAGTTTCCTCTAGCTTCGGCCCGCTCAAGCATAGTTCAGCATCTTTCGGGTCCCGATAGGCATGCTCTCACTCGAACCCTTCTATGAAGATCAAGGTCGGTCGATGTGCAACCCTCAAGGGGATCCCGCCAGTCAGCTTCCTGACGCCTTACGGGTTTAATCTCCCGTTGACTAGCACAAATGTCAGACACGTTGGTCCTTGTTTCAAGACAGACTAAATGGGGAACCCGCATGCCGATGCCAGGAGCCCGCATGCCGATGCCCGCCACGATCACTTCGAAGATGTATCCACAGGAATGTCGACATCCTGGCTTTGGCCGCGCCGCAATTCCTATCGGTCCACACCCTGAGCCAATCAAGGGACAGGCTTTTCACCATTCCACATCCGACCGGGGAACATCGCCAGCGCCCATCCGTTACCCTCCCAACAATTTCAAGCACCCTTTGACTCTCTTTTCAAAGTCTTTTTTCATCTTTCCCTCGCGGTACTTGTTTTCTATCGGTCTCTCGCCAGTATATAGCCTTGGATAGAATTTATTGCCCCATTACGGATGCATTCCCAACAGCGCCTCGTCCGCCGCTGAGGACGCTTCTCGAGACTACAATTCAAATTCCAATGGTGCCGGATTGTTAAGCTGGGCTATTCCCGGTTCGCTTGCCGTTACTGGGGGAATCCTTTTAAGTTTCTTTTCCTCGGCTTATTGATATGCTCAAATTCAGCGGGTAACCCCACATGTCCTGGGGTCGCGTTAAAAGCACCGCCGAAGCAAAGCGCAGAGTCTCACGAGCCCAAAAGCAAAGATGCACAATGTGCCACCAATAGGTTTCACAACCACCGATTGTAGTGGCGATTGTAGGGAGGGCAACAATGTGTGACGCCCAGGCAGGCGTGCCCTACGACTAATGTCTTCGGGCATAACTTACATTCAAAGACTCGATGGTTCACGGGATTCTGCAATTCACACCAAGTATCACATTTCGCTACGTTCTACATCGATGCGAGAGCCGAGATATCCGTTGCCGAGAGTCATTTTGACATATTGAAGACGACGACGATGCTGGCACTCTCACCATTTTTGGGGTGGTAGGAGCACCCTCTCTCATTCAAGTTCCTTGGCACAATTCACGGTCGTCTTTCGTTTGTATGCCTAGGAGGATCTCTAGTGCGGACGAGCGGCTGGCCTCACAGGACAAGGGGGACACGGAGCCCACGAGGACCCTAAGCCCCCGGGGGTTGAAACTTGTTCTTGTGTGGCTCTGCTAGGCAGGGTTCGACAATGATCCTTCCCCAGGTTCACCTACAGAAACCTTGTTACGACTTCTCCTTCCTCTAAATGATAAGGTTCAATGGACTTCTCGCGACGTAATAGGCAGCGATCCACCCTCGTTGCCGCGATTCGAACATTTCACCGGACCATTCAATCGGTAGGAGGGACGGGCGGTGTGTACAAAGGACAGGGACGTAGTAGCAAATATTCAAATGAGTGTAGCATGCGTGTGGCCTCATTGAAAGCCAACAATTGCAATACATTAGTATAGCATGCGTGTGGCCTAGAACATCTAAGGGCCTCAAAGACCTATTATTGCCTCAAACTTCCTTGGCCGAAGCGGGCATAGTCCCTCTAAGAAGCTGGCCACGGAGGATGACCTCCGTCAATTCCTTTAAGTTTCATCCTTGCAACCATACTCCTCCCGAAACCCAAAAACTTTGATTTCTCATAAGGTGCCGGCGAAGTCCTAAAAGTAACATCCGTCGATCCCTGGTCGGCATTGTTTATGGTTGAGACTAGGATGGTATCTGATCGTCTTCGAGCCCCCAACTTTCATTCTTGATTAATGAAAACATCTTTGGAAAATGCTTTCGCAGTTGTTCGTCTTTCATAAATCCAAGAATTTCACCTCTGACTATGAAATAGGAATGCCCCCGACTGTCCCTGTTAATCATTACTCTGATCCCGAAGGCCAACATAATAGGGTCGAAATCCTATGATATTATCGCATGCTAATGTATCGAAAGCGTAGGCTTGCTTTGAGCAATCTAATTTCTTCAAAGTAGAAGCACCGGAGGAACGACCCCGCCAATTAAGACAAGGAGCGTATCGCCGGTAGAAGAGACGATTCAATGGGTGCACATCAGAGGTGGATCGGTCGTCCCAACCCAAGGTCCAACTACGAGCTTTTTAACGGCAACAACTTAAATATATGCTATTGGAGTTGGAATTACCGCGGTTGCTTACACCAGACTTGCCCTCTAATGGATCCTTGTTAAGGGATTTAGATTGTACTCATTCCAATTACCAGACTCAATGACCCCAGTATTGTTATTTATTGTCACTACCTCCCCGTGTCAAGATTGGGTAATTTGCACACCTGCTACCTTCCTTGGATGTGGTAGCCGTTTCTCAAGCACCCTCTCCGAAATCGAACCCTAATTCTCCGTCACCCGTCACCACCATGGTAGGCCAGTACCCTACCATCGAAAGATGATAGGGCAGATATTTGAATGATGCGTTGCCAGCACGGTGGATGTGCGATCCGTCGAGTTATCATGAATCATCAGAGATGCGGGTAGACAGGATAGGCACAACGAGTGGCACCATTCCATTACGACAGGCAACTAATCTTGATTCATCACTGAGGAAGGACAGAGCCGGCAGTTCGTTGCCCAAGCAAGGAGCCTGCTGACGCATCACCTTATTCACCACTCACACACCATGGCGTTAGCTGAAGCCCAGAACCACCAAACGAAAAGCAAGGGTCGGCCAGCGAAATGACTAGACGACAATGCGGGAACATCGAGTGGAACAAAGCTCGCGCCACTGGGCGTGGTAATAACTGAAAGCAACCCTCAACCGACATAGTAGGCCATTTGGAAAGGTGTCCCGAAGACATCTATGTCCCAACCAGGCAGAAGAAAGGACAGGAAGGAACACCGAAGGCACACCGATGGGCTCAAAGGGACACCGAGGGACTAGAAGGGACAAGGGGGATGGCCAGCCCAAGCCTAGGGACATCGCCTTCCTATCGAGAGTATCAATACCCCCTATATAGGATTATTTTCATTTTCAAAATTTGTAGCAGCAAACATAACCTATATGCGTGGGGAGTATTGCACATTTAGGAAACATGGAGGAGAGGACCACTACCCCCCTATATAGCATTATTTTCCTTTTCAGCATTAGCAGTAGCAATCATCACCTATGTGCGAGGGGAGTAATCACATTTAGGGTGCAGGGACTCCAAGGGACATGTCAAGGAAACAAAAGGTATGCCAACGGACACCAAAGGGACTCCCGAGGGGCTCCAAGGGACAATAAGAGGAACTATTCCGTTATGGCAGCAAAAATAGGAACCCGCTTTGGGCGCAATCCAATCTTGATTCAAGGAACTAAAAGGTAAACGGAGGGATGCAAATGGGACCACGAAAGGGCTCCAAGGGAAAACCAGTGGCACCATTCCATTACGACAGGCAGCTAAAACAGAACCCGCTTTGCCCAAAATCCAATCTTGATTCATCATTGAGGAAGGAGAGAGCCAGCAGTTCGTTGCCCAAGTAAGGAGCCTGCCGACGCATCACTCTATTCACCACTCACACGCCATGACGTTAGTTAAAGCCAAGAACCACCAAACGAAATGCAAGGGTTGGCCAGCGAAATGACTAGACGGCAATACGGGAACATCATGTGGAATAAGGCACGCGCCGCTGGGCATGGTAATAACCGAAAGCAACCCTCAACCGACATAGCAGGCCATTTGGGAAGGTGTCCCAAAGACATCTATGACCCAACCTGGCATGAGAAGGGACTGGAAGGAACACCGATGGTCTTAAATGGATACAAGGGACTCGAAGGGACACGGGGGGTGGGCTGCCCAAGCCCGCGGGACATCTCCTTGATGTCGAGAGGACCAATACGCCCCTATATAGGATTATTTTCATTTTCAGCATTAGCAACAGCAAACATCACCTATGTGAAAGGGTAGTAATGTACATTTAGGGCGCAGGGACTCCAAGGAACTAAAAGCTAAACCGAGGGACGCCAAAGGGACCACAGAGGGGCTCCAAGGGACAACGAGTGGCACCATTCCTTTACGACAGGCAGCTAAAACAGAAACCCGCTTTACCCAAAATCCAATCTTGATTCATCACTGAGGAAGGAGAGAGCGAGGAGTTTGAAAGATGCCTCGTAGCCATCTATGACAAAACATGTCTCAGCTTGGTCGAAGGGCCATAGAGGGACTCGAAGGGACGTTTAGGGACTCGAACAGACTCGAATGGAGGAGCGAAGCAGGGTGCCTAAGCCCACGGAGCACCAACTTCCTGACAGGAGGACCACTACCCCCCTATATAGGATTATTTCCATTTTCAGCATTTGCAGCAACAAACATCACCTATATGCTTGGGGACTAATGGACATTTAGGAAGCAGGGAGGAGAGGACCACTACCCCCTATATAGGATTATTTTGAATTTCAGCATTAGCAGTAGCAAACTTCACCTATGTGCGAGGGGAGTAATGCACATTTAAGAAGCAGGGAGGAGAGGACCACTACCCCCCTATAAACGATTATTTGCATTTTTAGCGTTAGCAACAGCAAACATCACCTATGTGCGAGGGGAGTAATGCACATTTACGGCGCAGGGACTCCAAGGGACTTGTATATTGACGAGATTTTTTGTAGGGAGGCTAAGAACAAAACAATCTACGTTAGGAAGAAAACCAAGACGTCCAAATTTTCTTTTTCTTGAAAATTTCTTTATGAGAAAAAGAAATTCATCGATACGGATGACGAAATCGAAATGCGGAGACGGTTCGGAAGATGGCTCGAAGAAATCTATGATCAAACATTGCTCAGGAGTAGGGACAAAGTAATCAGACTAAACTTTTTTTGTCTGCAATCACTTAGTGGAAAAGGAACTGATCGAGCGGTGACAATCAGGAGGTGGGCTTGGAAGCAGCCATCCTATGAAGAATGCGTAATAGCCCACTGGTCTAGCTCCATGGCCCCGAAAGTGTATTAGGGTTCAAGTGATTCACCGTAGTGGCGAGGCCTTGAAAGATTTTTTTTCAAGTGTCTGTAGCGCAAAGTTTTCTTTCATCTTAATATATCAAATATGTTTGTAAAATGCTTCTTTAATTTCTGCAAGTGTCAGTTGTAAAATGCTTCTTTAATTTCTGCAAGTGTCAGTTGTAAAATGCTTCTTTAATTTCTGCAAGTGTCAGTTGTAAAATGCTTCTTTAATTTCTGCAAGTGTCAGTTGTAAAATGCTTCTTTAATTTCTGCAAGTGTCAATTGTAAAATGCTTCTTTAATTTCTGCTAGTGTCAGTTGTAAAATGCTTCTTTAATTTCTGCAAGTGTCAGTAGCGCTAAGTTTTCTTTCATCGTAATAAAGCAAAGTTGTTGCCGTTTGTAAAATGCCACTTTAATTTCTGCAAGTGTCAGTAGAGCGATGTTTTCTTTGATCATAATAAATCAAAGCTGTTTGTAAAATGCTACTTTAATTTTTGCAACAAGTAATGACGATATCGAGATGCCGAGATCGGTTCGGAAGAAGTCCCGTAGACATCTATGACCAAACAAGTACCCCGTAGCCATGGCATCTTCCGGCCAGAATAATCAAGCAATACAACTTAGTTTGTTTTACTAAAAAGTTTTTGAAGCCAAGCCACAGATTCATACCCTGTTGCATATTTAAGTCATATGCGGAGGATTCAACCCGCCGCTCGGTAGAAATTGTAATTGAAGGCTGCCCTCACAGCACTTCTGCCGCTAGGGCTTGACCAACTACACGTTCCGTCATAATTCAGCGTACGGTAGCTTCATGCCACTGGCTTTTCAACAAAGTGGGATGACCAATTGTGCGAATCAACGGTTAGTGAATTCTGCTTCACAATGATAGGAAGAGGCGACATCGAAGGATCAAAAAGCAACATCGCTATGAATGCTTGGCTGCCTAAAGCCAGTTATCCCTTTGGTAACTTTTCTGACACCTCTAGCTTCAAATTCCGAAGGTCTAAAGGATCGATATGCCACGCTTTCAAGGTTCGTATTCGTACTGGAAATCAGAATAAAAACAAGCTTTTACCCTTTTGTTCCAAACTGCCCACCTGACATTGTCTTCCACCGGGATCAGCCAGCGAGTAGGCCTTGGGTCCAAAAAGAGAGGGATTGCCCTGCCTCTGATTCACGAAATAAGTAAAATAACGTTAAAAGTAGTGGTATTTCACTTTCGCCTGAAGGCTCCCACTTATACTACACCTCTCAAGTCATTTCACAAAGTCGGACTAGAGTCAAGCTCAACAAGGTCTTCTTTCCCCGCTGATTCTGCCAAGCCCGTTCCTTTGGCTGTGGTTTCGCTGGATAGTAGACAGGGACAGTGGGAATCTCTTTAATCCATTCTTGTGCGTCACTAATTAGATGATGAGGCATTTGGCTACCTTAAGAGAGTCATAGTTACACCCGCCGTTTACCCGCACTTGGTTGAATTTCTTCACTTTGAGATTCAGAGCACGGGGCAGAAATCACATTGCGTTAGCATCCGCAGGGACCATAGCAATGCTTTGTTTTAATTAAATAATCAGATTCCCCTTGTCTGTACCAGTTCTGAGCTGGCTGTTCGACGCCCGGGGAAAGCCCCTGAAGGGACCATTCCCAGTCTGTCCCCCGGCCTTCACGCGGCGACCCGCTCTCGCCGCGGGAATAGCTCGAGCAATTCGCCGACACCCAACGGGTTCGAAACTGGGACCCTCGAGCCCAGCCCTTAGAGCCAATCCTTTCCCCTAGGTTACATATCCATTTTACCGACTTCCCTTTCCTACAATGTTCCATTGGCCAGAGGCAATTCGCCTTGTAGACCTAATGCGGTTATGAGTACAACAAGGTGTGAATGGCACTCAGTCAGCCACCACATCCCGGTTCAGGAATTTTAACCCGATTCCCTTACGAAGCACGTGCGAGATGCGCTTTCAGACGAGCTTCCTCCATCTCTTAGGATCGCCTAACCCATGTGCAAGTGATGTTCACAAGGAACCCTTCCCCTCTTCGACCTTCAAAGTTCTCATTTGAATATTTGCTACTACCACCAAGATCTGCTGTCTTAATCGACTAACACCCTTTGTGGGTTCTAGGTTAGCGCGCAGTTGGGCACCGTAACTCGACTTTCGGTTCATCCCGCATCACTGTTGGTAGATTTAAAGAGCAAGAAATATGAAATTCAATTCTAACAGTTATAAAATCCTTGCAAGTGCACAAATCGATAAGTATAGTATAGTAGCACAGCAAGAGTCGATCCCTCGAGGACTTGTATCAACGTTATGACCAATTTAGTTCAGATTTGTTAACTTAAATAAAAAAACACACACACACACACAGGGGGGGGGGTTTATGATGTGATAACTGAAATTTAAAGACAAGTAAATCAAAGTGCAGAAAATAACAATGCAAGAATGAAAGGTTGTTAACTAAGGCGAATTAAGGCTTACTATCCACTCTAACCAATTATAGCTTTTAACCAGATTTCCTTGATCAAATTACTATGCATTTTCTGAATTAGGTGCCCGTGCCTAGGACCTGGCGTTGGTTCACTAGACACATCTTATTCCCTCTTACTTAGCATGTTCTAAACAGGGCATATGCCTAGAACGTCTATCACCTACCTTTTAAGATGATGCATGAAGTTTAAAGAGAAATTAATGACACCACATTAGCCTAGCAAAGTGGCATGCAATCCTAGGTCGTCATGAGTTAAGATTACAAGTACGAATACTTTCGATGCTCCAAATCACCAGATGATATGACGGTCACTCAAGCAATTACATCTATAATTATATGCAAACAAGGTAGCTAATCTTATAGGCATAAATTAAGTTCATTAAGCATGGTAATCCAACTTATTCAGCATGCATAGCAATCATAATCAAGAGCCAGAAATCCAATCAATAAGCTAACATGGCTAGGGCTTCAAGCAGCCCTAATCCTAATGACTACTCACACATAACTGAAATAAACACAAGTATAATTGAATCCATAAGTAAATTGAAATAATGAAAATAAGGGTACAGAAGAAATTGTTAAGAACAGATGCAGCAGAAGACACGGCAGGGCCTTCTTCTCCAAGCTCCACGTCCAATAATCTAAGTGAAAGATTATCTCCGAAAATATATGGTCCCTAATTCTCTAGAAAACCAAAACGGAACTCTGTGGCTCAGGTCTCTGTTTTCCCAGAAACCAAAACGTCCCTAGCTAATTATCTCTCTCTAAAACACTGAACAAAGGCTCCCTTTTATAGACAAAGGGAAAACCTTGTTCTATAAGGATTGGTATAACCTTGTTCTATACAGATTGGTAAAACCATGTCCTATAGGAATAGGGAAAGTTATTTTACTTTTAATTAATTATAAAGTCTTTAAAATCTATTCGAACCAATCAGAGCATGGCCGGAAGTGTGAATGCAAGCTGGCAAGTGGGAACGCAAGCTGGCCAAACTTGGATTTTTGACTGTCTTTGTAATAAGGATCTGGGACCGCGCTTTTGAAGTACGTTAGGAGTATAATAGAAGCGCATCGTCGTTCAGGCTTGGCGCAAATGTTGTCATGCTTGGCGCAGAGGGAGAACCTCGGATCCACCGCTGGCGGAACAGGGACCCCGGCTTGGGCGCACTTCTGGGCTCGGATGGGAGTTCTTGGGACATGTCCTCGACCTGCCTTGGCGCGACCTTGGCACTTCTAGGACTTGACCTTGATGTCATGAAACACAAGTTCGGGACCCGGAGGGCCTGATATGAGGTACTTGGCCAGTGGCCCAAAATAGGCGCACTGGCGCACTGGCGCACTGGCGCACTCAGGGCTCCGTTCAGGACCTGATATTGAAATGAGGATATCTCCTTCATCTGGACTCCGATTTGAGTCATTCTTTTTGCGTTCTTTCCAGATTTTACCTATCTTTCTAACTCTGCACAAGTCTCACAAGATTGATCATTTTCTACTATTGATGGCACGAAATCATTCAAAAGACATGTAAGAGAGGCATATAAAGACATCAAAATGATGCATAAATAACGACTGATCAAATACCCCCAAACCTATCTTTTGCTAGTCCCTTAGCAAAACAAATGCTAACAAAATGAAAAGACTCGATTTTAGTTAAGATAGAACATTTAAACCCCTAGGTTCACCTAGTAGGAGGAGTTTTGTCTCCTGAGGTTTATAACAGTACGATACCCTCAAACGTTTTACTTAAACAAAAAGATGCTAGATATAGTACTCTTAACAAGCTAATAAGAATCAAAGTAAGTAGACATGCTTTGCAGAACTAAAAGGAATGCCATAGCCGTGAGTGTCATGTGAAGGGGTACGTGTATAAATGCCAATATTTTCAGGTGTTCAAGTTTGAAAACAACTTCATCTAAGTGCCCTAGAAAGATTTCGCCTCGACTCTAATCCTCACTAGGCAACTCTCAATTCACACAAGAATCCTAGGCTTACACTCTTTTCAAGCATATGTGATGAGTTTATGTTATGAAATTCAAATTTAATCACATATGAGTAACAATGAAGAATAGCACTTTATGGAAATAAAGATCTCATGAAAGGAATTGAACTTTAAGAACATAGATACGTACCTTAATCCTCAGCATGATTGTCCATAAGATCAGTTAGGTCTTCCTTTTTAGGTTGTATTGGGGCTAAGCTTTGGGGTTTAGCAAGGAAGGATGGGATTCAAAGAACCTGAGTTGTGCCAAGGTATGAGAAGTCATGAATTGAACTTGGAATTTCTGAACTGAATCCTTTCTTAAGGCCCACGACATTGTGCTTTCCTGATGACTTATTTTGTGGCTCTTGTGGCTTATTTTGAGGCTCTTGGCTCACTTGGCTCAATTCACTTTGGTTTTCACTTATTTTTCTCCTTCTTTTTCTCAACGTTTCTTTCTTTCTTTTGATTTGAACGTTTTTTTTTTTTTTTGTTTATGTTCGTCTTTGAATTGAATTGAACCAAGATCATGCAATGATTTCCTCAAATTTTCGTGCAGCTTGCAACTTGTAAAACTTTTCTTTACTTTTGAACTTTCAATTGACGCCAATGTCCTTTGAATTGGGCAGCATCTTCTTTCACCTCTTATTCTCACCATGAATCTCATTTATGGCAACCTTAGCACAAACTGAGGTTATAGGGTATGGCTGTGATGAATGGCTAAGTATTTTGGGTTAGGTTATACTTTGGGTGATGAAAGAAAAGGTTGAGTGTTTGGCTTCAAAATTGGCTTAGGGAGCATGCAATAGGGTAGGATAAGGCTTTTAGAGGTTAAAGCACACATAGCCTACATCATTTCATATGGCAAAGCATACATTAAATCAAGAGTATCTAAATGATGTTAGTTCTTTAAAATTCAATGCAAATATGATGTAATGAGATCAACAATTAAGAACAAAAGTGATGAGTATTTAAGAGTAGAAACAAGTATATCCCTCAGAAAGAATGGCAATTAGGCTCAAAGATCTCACAGGGTAGTCTCCACTAATTTTCTAAGGTTCACTCAAATTCAGTTATTTCGTTCACTTAATCACTTAAAAACATGGCATTGTGAAGTGCAGATTATGAACTACTTAACCATGGCATGACTCTTAGTAAAGCAAAGATAGTTAACTTAGCATATACATTCCTATTAACAAGTTATCATACCAATCACAAGCAGAAATTTAAATGTCCTGGCCGTGTATCACCCCCACACCTACTTGTTTCTATATGTAAAATTTAAATTCACACCCCCAAACCTCAACTGAACATTGTCCTCAATGTGATAAGCAATAAGCTTGACAACAGTAGAAAGGTTTGAGAGATATAACGGGCAGCAACAGCAAAGGAAGTGAGAAATACAAACCAGGGCTAGGCTGCCTCCTAGGAGCGCTTTATTTAACGTCTAGGCAAGACGGGGCTGACATGCTAGGAGCTGGACGCATGCGGAGTTGCAAGGTTGACTGCGCTTGGATTAGAAAGGTCCTTCAAGTAGTGTTTGAGGCGGTGGCCATTTACCTTGAACGGATCCTGCCGTTCCGGGTACTGGATTTCAACTGCACCATGAGGAAAAACGTTAGTAATAATAAATGGTCCCGTCCATCTTGAACGCAACTTACCTGGCATTAGTCTGAGCCGGGAGTCAAAGAGGAGGACTTCCTGTCCGATGTGAAAGTCCTTGGGCTGAATGCGCTTGTCGTGGAAAGCTTTGGTCTTTTCCTTGTAGATACGAGCACTGTCAAAGGCCTCGTTTCGCAACTCCTCTAATTCACTTAGCTGAAGCTTCCTATGTATTCCAGCGTCATCGAAGTTCAGGTTCATCTGCTTAATAGCCCAGAATGCTTTATGCTCCAATTCCACTGGTAGGTGGCAGCCTTTTCCAAAAACCAGCCGGAAGGGAGACATGCCAATCGGGGTCTTGTATGCGGTCCGATAGGCCCACAGCGCATCATTCAATTTGCTGGACCAATCTTTGCGGTTAGGATTTACCGTTTTTTCCAATATGGCCTTTACTTCCCGATTGGACACTTCCGCTTGGCCACTCGTTTGAGGGTGATACGGTGTTGAGACCTTGTGGGTGACGCCATACTTCTTCATTAGGGCTGTAAACGAATGATTGCAGAAGTGTGCCCCCCCATCGCTGATGATTGCCCTAGGTGCGCCGAATCTGGCTAAGATGTGACTCTGTAAAAAACGCACCACTACTTTGGCGTCGTTAGTTTTGGTGGGAATTGCTTCCACCCATTTGGAGACATAATCAACTGCAAGCAGAATATAAAGATTGCCAAAGGAATTCGGAAAAGGCCCCATAAAATCAATGCCCCATACGTCGAAGATTTCGACCACAAGAATAGGGTGTAATGGCATTTGATTTCGAGGGCCGATGTTACCTAGGCGTTGGCAGCGGTCACAGGTGAGTACAAATTCGTGTGCATCCTTGAAAAGTGTGGGCCAGTAGAGTCCACTTTGGAGTACCTTGAGGGCTGTCTTCTTAGCTCCAAAATGGCCCCCACATGCCAAACTATGGCAAAAAGTCAAGACGGATTTCATCTCGTCTTCTGGGATGCAGCGCCGAATGATTTGGTCTGGACAATGCTTCCATAGGTACGGCTCATCCCATATGAAGTACTTAGCTTGTTTAGCCAGCTTGTCCTTTTGGTACCTGTTTAAAGATGAAGGAATTTGCTTAGTGACAAGGTAATTAATGAGATCGGCATACCATGGATCAATAGCTTGGATTGCGAAGAGCTGTTCGTCAGGAAAGGTCTCGAGGAGGGGCAACTGATCGGCCTCTTCATTGGAACTGTGAAGCAATCGGCTCATATGGTCAGCGACCACGTTTTCGCTGCCCTTCTTGTCTCTGATTTCAAGGTCGAATTCCTGGAGCAGTAGCATCCAACGTAGCAACCTTGGCTTGGCGTCCTTTTTAGTGAGCAGATACTTCAAGGCAGCATGATCCGTGTATACTATGACCTTGGTTTGAATTAGATATGAACGGAACTTCTCCAGGGCAAAGATAACAGCAAGGAGCTCCTTCTCGGTGGTGGAGTAGTTCAGCTGGGCATCATTCAGGGTTCGGCTTGCGTAGTAAATGACATGAGGGAGCTTGTCAACACGCTGTCCCAAAACCGCTCCTATGGCGAAGTCTGAGGCATCACACATTAGTTCGAATGGTAAGTCCCAATTCGGTGGCATGATGATGGGTGATGCCGTGAGCTTTGCCTTGAGTGTGTGGAATGCCTCACGGCATCCCTTAGTGAACTCGAATGTGGCGTCCTTGGCTAGAAGATCACACAAAGGTCTTGTGATTTTCGAGAAATCTTTGATGAATCTGCGGTAAAAGCCAGCATGCCCTAAGAACGATCGAACCTCTTTGACTGTAGTGGGGTACGGCAGCCTCTCTACTATGTCTAACTTTGCTTTGTCCACTTCAATGCCTCGGCTAGAGATCACATGACCCAAGACAATTCCCTGTTGTACCATGAAATGGCACTTTTCCCAGTTCAGCACTAAGTTGCTTTCTCTGCACCGTTCCAGTACTCGGGTTAGGTTAACTAAGCACAGTTCGAATGAATGTCCAAACACTGAGAAGTCGTCCATGAATACTTCAATTATATCTTCCACCATATCGGAGAAGATGCTCATCATGCAACGCTGAAAGGTAGCTGGGGCATTGCACAATCCAAACGGCATTCTTCTGTATGCAAAGGTGCCATATGGGCATGTGAATGTTGTTTTTTCTTGATCTTCGGGTGCAATAGCAATCTGATTGTATCCTGAGTAGCCGTCCAAGAAGCAATAGTGGGAGTGTCCAGCCAGGCGCTCGAGCATTTGATCAATGAAGGGCAAAGGAAAGTGGTCCTTGCGTGTGGTTATATTTAGCTTTCGATAGTCGATGCACACTCTCCATCCTGTTTGAATCCGTTGAGGTACAAGCTCATCCTGCTCGTTTTTAACCACTGTGATCCCACTTTTCTTTGGCACGACCTGGACTGGGCTCACCCACTTGGAGTCACTAATTGGATAGATGATTCCAACGTCCAAGAGCTTTAGGACTTCTTTCTTCACGACCTCCTTCATAGGTGGATGCAATCGCCTCTGTGCCTCCCGTGATGGTTTGGAGTCTTCCTCCAGCAGTATCCGATGCATGCATTTTGCGGGACTTATGCCTTTGATGTCAGCTATTGTCCATCCAATTGCCGTTTGATTGACCTTAAGGACGTGAACCAAGGCCTTTTCCTCTTTCGTACTTAGGGTAGATGCAATGATGACTGGAAGGGTTTGATTGTCGCCCAAATATGCATACTTTAAGTGCTCGGGCAAGGGGTTCAGCTCGAGTTCAGGAGCCTTTATGATGGACGGCAGGGTTGTCTGACTTGTGAATGGTAACGCTTCGAGGGGAGGCCTGTGCAATGGGAGGGCTGGCATGATGTCAAGGGCTCGTACCTCTTTGATCACGCTATCTGTAAGTAAATCCACAGTGTGTGGGTTACTAGTAACGGCCTTCTCAAGGTCATCCGTCATGCAAGAATGAGCAATTGTCTCCAGTAGCAGTAAGTCCATTGTGTTTAACGGAAAATCTACAATAGGCTCGGCAGGGTTCTGGATGGTGTCATGGATGGAGAATGTCAGAAGCTGGTCCAGGACCTTGATGGAGACCTGGCCCTTTCTGACGTCGATGAGGCACTCGGCTGTGGCTAGTAAGGGACGTCTGAAGATGAGGGGAGGTTCCTCACTTTTGTCAATTCTGTCCATTCTTAGTACGTAGAAGTCGGCAGGGATGTATGTATCTCCGATTTGTACCAGTACGTCTTCAAGAACCCCCATTAGGTTGGTTACAGAAGCGTTAGCCAACCTGACACATAGGTGCGTGGGCTTGAGTGCGCCTAGGTTGAGTGACCTGTAAATGTGGAATGGCATGATGTTCACTGATGCTCCCGTGTCGCAAAGGCAATGTTCGAATCTTTTTGACTGAATGACACATGGAAGGGATGGCGGCCCAGGATCATTGGCCTTAAGGGGCATGCGCAAAAGGGCAGCCGAGCAGGCCATAGGGATGTCAATGGTGTCCGTGGAGCTAAAACCACGCTTTCCTGCAACTAAGTCCTTCATCAGCTTTGCAAAGATAGGCATGTGCTTGACAATTTTATGGAAAGGCAGTGTGATCTGAAGCTTCTGCAACATGCTGATGATTTCTTCCTCAAAGTCCTCCTTTTGCTTATTCCTGTTTTGGAACCTGCGAGGAAATGGATAATCAACATTATTAGCTAACTCAAAAGTGACTTTTTTAGAATTGGAATTCTGAGGTTTAGAGTTAGAAGTAATCGAGTGCTGCGACTTGGGCTTAGGAGCAGGTTGCATGCCAGCCGTGGCCGAAGTAGGCGCAGTGTCAGGTCCTCTTTGCGGTAGGGCACTTGGTGACTCATTGGACTGGTTCTGCGCCAGAGGTGTTGGCCGTGGCATGTTTTGCGGCGCGCCCTGGTCGGTGATCCTTGGCAGAGTAGGTTGAGGCTCAGTTTCAGGTCCTGTGAGGGTGGCATATGTGGGGTCTTGAAGTGGTGTTTCCTTCTCCAGTGTGATGGCATTAGCCGTAGGATTGTGAAATCCTTTCGGATTTACCAGGACTTGACTCGGTAGCTTGCCCTGCTCTCGCTGATTTAGTTGGTTCGCCACCTGTCCCATTTGACGCTCCAAGTTTGCAATTGCATTTTTGAAGTCTCCCGTCTGACTCTGGCTATCGTGCATGAATTTTATGAGTTGAGCCTGCTGTTGAGTCAGGATATGGATGGAGTCCTCAACAGACTTGCTTCCGCCATTCTGGTTTGAGGAAGGACCTTGGTAGTTCCCTTGAGGGCCTGCGGCTTGCTGCTCAAATCCAGGGGGTGGCAAGGGATTCGCGGTTGCTTGATTGTTGCTCCAACGGAAATTAGGATGATTTCTCCACCCCAGATTGTAAGTGTTGGAATATGGGTCATTCCGGGGTCGAGAATTGCTATTGAACCCTCCAGCAAAGTTGGCCTCTTCCACAACCGGGCAGTCCTGGGATGTGTGGCCCTGAATTGAACAAACCTCGCAGATGTGAACTCCTTTGGCTTTCTCGCTACACAATTGTTTTACCATTGCCGTGAGCTGAGCAATGGCGTCATCTTTGTATTTGGCGGATGCATCACCCGTAGCTCTAGAGGAGGGACCCCTGTAGCTGAACTGTTTTTCCCTTTGAGCAATGTTCTCAAAGGCGGTCCTTGCTTCCTCGGCTGTGCCTTCTAGAATCCCTTGGGATTGAGAATCCACCATTGTCCGATCGCTAGTTTTCAAGCCTCCATAGAAGTATAGCATAAGATGATGGGCATCAATATGGTGGTGGGGGCACGCCCGTAGCATCTGATTGAACCGCTCCCAAAACTCGTAGAAAGACTCCTCCATGTCTTGCCGTGGGTTCATGATCTTGGACTTTAACTCATTTGTCTTTTCCACGGGAAAGTACTGTGTTAAGAATTTGGACGTCAAGTCCCTCCAAGAGTGAATGGAAGCCGGCGCCAATGAATGAAACCATGTCTTGGCGCGATCCTTGAGACTGAAGTGAAAGAGCCGCAGGCGGATTTCCGATTCCGTCATACCATTGATGCGCAGTGTTGAACAAACCTCAACAAATTCCTTGATATGAAAGTGCGGGTCCTCGCCAGCAAGGCCGTGGAATGTAGGCAGCATGTGAATTGTCCCCGACTTTAATTCGAAGTTTGCCACTGTTGACTCGGAAAAAACAATTGGAAATTGATCCTCCGAGACATGGGGCATGGCAAAATCCTTAAGGCGCCATGGGGCTTGCGGTACTAGGCCACGTTCCAGGCCCTGCTCTTCTCTGTGGTCCGCCATCCTCCTTGGGCTTGGTGGCGGGGAGCCGTGGACTGAAGATGCTTGCGATGATGGTCCACTTGATGACCCGTGCACTGAACCTTGGAATGACATACACGGGTACCTAACAAAAAAAAAAAACTAAGTTACAAATCTAAACTTGAATGGGCACCGTTGAGGGACAAGTCCCCGGCAGCGGCGCCAAAAACTTGTTGGTAGATTTAAAGAGCAAGAAATATGCAATTCAATTCTAACAGTTATAAAATCCTTGCAAGTGCACAAATCGATAAGTATAGTATAGTAGCACAGCAAGAGTCGATCCCTCGAGGACTTGTATCAACGTTATGACCAATTTAGTTCAGATTTGTTAACTTAAATAAAAACACACACACACACACACAGGGGGGGGGTTTATGATGTGATAACTGAAATTTAAAGACAAGTAAATCAAAGTGCAGAAAATAACAATGCAAGAATGAAAGGTTGTTAACTAAGGCGAATTAAGGCTTACTATCCACTCTAACCAATTATAGCTTTTAACCAGATTTCCTTGATCAAATTACTATGCATTTTCTGAATTAGGTGCCCGTGCCTAGGACCTGGCGTTGGTTCACTAGACACATCTTATTCCCTCTTACTTAGCATGTTCTAAACAGGGCATATGCCTAGAACGTCTATCACCTACCTTTTAAGATGATGCATGAAGTTTAAAGAGAATTTAATGACACCACATTAGCCTAGCAAAGTGGCATGCAATCCTAGGTCGTCATGAGTTAAGATTACAAGTACGAATACTTTCGATGCTCCAAATCACCAGATGATATGACGGTCACTCAAGCAATTACATCTATAATTATATGCAAACAAGGTAGCTAATCTTATAGGCATAAATTAAGTTCATTAAGCATGGTAATCCAACTTATTCAGCATGCATAGCAATCATAATCAAGAGCCAGAAATCCAATCAATAAGCTAACATGGCTAGGGCTTCAAGCAGCCCTAATCCTAATGACTACTCACACATAACTGAAATAAACACAAGTATAATTGAATCCATAAGTAAATTGCAATAATGAAAATAAGGGTACAGAAGGAATTGTTAAGAACAGATGCAGCAGAAGACACGGCAGGGCCTTCTTCTCCAAGCTCCACGTCCAATAATCTAAGTGAAAGATTATCTCCGAAAATATATGGTCCCTAATTCTCTAGAAAACCAAAACGGAACTCTGTGGCTCAGGTCTCTGTTTTCCCAGAAACCAAAACGTCCCTAGCTAATTATCTCTCTCTAAAACACTGAACAAAGGCTCCCTTTTATAGACAAAGGGAAAACCTTGTTCTATAAGGATTGGTATAACCTTGTTCTATACAGATTGGTAAAACCATGTCCTATAGGAATAGGGAAAGTTATTTTACTTTTAATTAATTATAAAGTCTTTAAAATCTATTCGAACCAATCAGAGCATGGCCGGAAGTGTGAATGCAAGCTGGCAAGTGGGAACGCAAGCTGGCCAAACTTGGATTTTTGACTGTCTTCGTAATCAGGATCTGGGACCGCGCTTTTGAAGTACATTAGGAGTATAATAGAAGCGCATCGTCGTTCAGGCTTGGCGCAAATGTTGTCATGCTTGGCGCAGAGGGAGAACCTCGGATCCCCCGCTGGCAGAACAGGGACCCCGGCTTGGGCGCACTTCTGGGCTCGGATGGGAGTTCTTGGGACATGTCCTCGACCTGCCTTGGCGCAACCTTGGCACTTCTAGGACTTGACCTTGATGTCATGAAACACAAGTTCGGGACCCGGAGGGCCTGATATGAGGTACTTGGCCAGTGGCCCAAAATAGGCGCACTGGCGCACTGGCGCACTCAGGACTCCGTTCAGGACCTGATATTGAAATGAGGATATCTCCTTCATCTGGACTCCGATTTGAGTCATTCTTTTTGCGTTCTTTCCAGATTTTACCTATCTTTCTAACTCTGCACAAGTCTCACAAGATTGATCATTTTCTACTATTGATGGCACGAAATCATTCAAAAGACATGTAAGAGAGGCATATAAAGACATCAAAATGATGCATAAATAACGACTGATCAATCACCAGTTCTACTTGCCAAAAATGGCCCACTTGGAGCTCTCAATTCTATGGGGCGGCTCAACAAAACAGCCGCGCCGTCCTACCTATTTAAAGTTTGAGAATAGGTAGAGGGTGTTGCCCCCCCGAGGGAACTAGCTACTAGACGGTTCGATTAGTCTTTCGCCCCTATACCAAAGTCAAACGAACGATTTGCACGTCAGTATCGCTGCAGGCCTCCACCACAGTTTCCTCTAGGTTCGCCCCGCTTAGGCATAGTTCACCATCTTTTGGGTCCCGACAGGCATGCTCTCACTCGAACCCTTCTCAGAAGATCAA